>JAPSGF010000007.1:19662731-19709817 GCA_035772895.1 Perdix hodgsoniae
AAGCGCCGAAGCGATGCCGCTGTAGGGCCGTAGTGCCCGTAGAACAGCGCGGAGGGTGCGTCGGGACAGCGGCCCGAGCTCAGCGAGCGCGGGAGACCAGCAAACCCGGGGGTTAAGGCGCTGCCGCCCTCCCCCGTCGGCACCGCGAGCCTCGAGCGCTGCGCTGCGGAGCCGCTTCGGAAGCGATCGGTGCGGGCAGCAGCGCTGCGGGGAGCGGCGCCACGGGCCGTCAGCACTGCGGTTCACGTAGCGCTGCTCTCGCTGTTCGCATGGGAAATTAATGTGTGCTGCTGGCTTTTATATCTTAAAGCCTAGCTAAAGGCTTTATTTCAAGGTTTTTTTGTTGTTGTTGTTTTGTTTTTCATGCCTAAAGAGACAATAATTTCTAGAGTCGGTGTTGCTCTCTGGCTGGAGTCTCTCATGACGGTTCATTTGCCCTCGTTGCAAAAGCCACTTCAGCAGATATCTCCGCAGTGTGACATAAGGCACATCTGTGGATAATCCTGTTTCAATATTTTAGCTATTAAAGCAGATACGGAACTACCCAGCAACTCTAATGACTGTATACGTCCACACTCTGTAGCTCTTAGGGCTTTCACCGGAGAGTACGTGCTTTAAATTACAGTGTGCAAATGAGTATTTAATTGGGACTTGGAAGGCTAACAAAAATATCCATTGTCTGAAGTGAATTTAAGCAGCGGGGTTAAACCTGGATAACCACTGTGATTTTCCATCCGGTTTTCAGATGGAAGGCAGAGGCCTTTTTGCAGCTCAGGTAATTCAGAGTGGTAAACGGTAGAGAGAAACCCATGTCTTGTTTTGAGAAGGGCTTTTCGCAACCTGGATTTGTGATCCCGTGGTGGAAAAACATGCTCTGGTCATGGAACTACTCATTACGCTCACCTGATTTGTACATCCTGCTTTAAAAGCATGCACAGACCAGTAGTGAACTCATTCTTACCTTGAAATAAGGCAGGCCTGCAGCAGCCAGATCACACCTCCATTATGAACTAAATGGGGTACAGCCCACTGCTGAAGTGTCATTAGTTGCTTTTGGTCCTCCTCACCTTCAGGCTGTGTAGATCATGCTCCCAGTGTGAGTTCAGCAGAACAGATTTTTGGGATCCTGAGTTTCCAGCCCAGTTTGCTCAGCTGCTCACAGAAGCCTGGCCCACGACTACCTTTCATGCCTCAAAGAACACCAACCTGGTTCAAAGCGTACAGGCACGTGCTTACTTTTCCAAGCCAAGAAGACCTCTGTGCAGCTTGCTATGTTCCTCAGAGATGTGCTAGTTATCCAGTGCTGCATTTTGCTGACAAGTTTCAGCCCAACTCCAGAGCAAACAAGCTACCATATGGGCTAGACCTGAGCAGAGCTGCAGTATGTGACCACCAAATAAACTTTCAGCAGGAGAGTAAAAAAGCAAGTACTTCTGGTGTGACTGCATGTTTGTGTCTTCTTTCCTTGTGCTGATGCTGTTGCACCCATAGCCCAGGAACAGCTGCAGTGAAGGCCTCTCCAGAAAGGCTGGATGCTCTTCAAGAAGAAAGTCTTAAAGGCATATGAGAGCAGGCTTTCCCTGAGTGCTTTGATATGAGTGAACAGGGAACTTTTGATGAGACGAGGAGAAAAAGAGAGCCTACCTCCTGTGAAAGAAAGGATGGGCATCTCGAGAGACTACTAGGAAGTTGTAAAGATATGCAGGAAGAAATTTAGAAAGGCAAAAGCCCAGCTTGAACTCAGCCTGGCCACTGTGGTAAAAGAAAACATCTTTTTGGTTTTTTTTTCTTCAAATATATTAGCAGTAAGAGAATGGCTAAGAAGAATCTCTGTCCTTTACTGGAGATGCTGGGGAACATGACCACTGAAGATAAGGAAAAGGCTGAGGTTCTCATGGTCTTCTTTACATTTGTCTTTAATAGACCAGTTGACCTGAGTGTACTCTATTGCCTGACCTGGAAATCTGGGATGGGGAGCAGAATAAATCCTCCATGACTCAGGTAGAGACAGAGACCTTATCTAGACTGTCACAAATCCATTGGGCCTGGTGGGATTCACCTGAAGGTGCTGAGGGAGCTGACAGCTGACTGCCAAGCTGCTTTCCACCATCTATCAGCATTCCCAGTCAACTGGAGAAGTCCCATAGGATTGGAGGCTTGCCAGTGTGACTCCCATCTAAAGTAGGGTCTTATGGAGGATCTGGGGAACTACAGACCTGTCAGCCTTACCTCAGTGCCAAGGAAAATTATGGAACAGATCATCTTGAGTGAGATCACAAGACATGTGCAGGACAACAAGGGGATCAAGCCTGGTAAGCATGAGTTCACGAAAGACAGGTCCTGCTTGACTAACTGTGTCTCTTCCTATGACCGAGTGACTCGCCTGGTGGATGAGGGAAAAGCTGTTGATGTTGTCTACCTAGACTTCAGCAAAGCCTTTGACATTGTCACCCACAGTACTTTCCTAGGGAAGCTGGAAGCCCATGGCCTGGGCAGATACACTCTTTGCTGGGTAAAGAACAGGCCCAAAGAGTGGTGGTGAATGGAATTAAATCCAGCTGGCAACCAGTCACAAATGGTGTTCCCAAAGGGTCGGTACTGGGGCCCATCCTGTTTAATGTCTTTATTGATGGTTTGAGTGTACCCTCAATAAGTGTGCAGATGACAGGAGGTTGTAAGGAAGTGTCTCTCAGCTGGGCTGAGGCCAATTCGATGAAGTATACCAAGACCAAGTGCTGAGACCTGCACTTTGGTTACAACAACCCCATGCAACACTACAGGCTTGGGGAGGGTGGCTGGAAGACTGTGCAAAGGAAAGCCACCTGGGATCATCCATCAGTGCTCACCTGAACATGAACCAGCAGTGTGCCCAGGTGGCCAAGAAGGTCTGGGGAGTCTGGAGCACGAGGAGCGACTGAGGGAATTGGGATTGTTCTGTTTGGAGAAAGAAGAGGCTTCAGGGAAACATTATTGCCCTCTACAGCTACCTGGAAGGACAGTGTAGCAAGCACAGGGTCAGCCTCTTCTCCTATGTAACTAACAGTAGGACGAGAGGCAGTGGCCTCAGGTTGTGCCAGAGATTATTTAGGTTGGACGTAGGGAAAAACTTCTCCAAAAGAGTGGTCAGGCACTAACACAGGCTGCCCAGGGAGATGGTTGAGTAGCTGCCTCTGGAGGTATTCAAGAAATGTGCAGATGTAGTACTAAGAAGCTGGGCAACATTGGTGTTAGGTGGATGGAGAGACTAGATGACCTTAGACCTCTTTCCCAACCTTAATGATTCTATGATTCTTTCGGAGTGTTCCATCATAGCTTTGGGACTCTGCCTGCTCCCATCCCAGGTCTTCAGGCAAGCACCAGTACTGCCTACAACAAACCCAGGGCTATAGCACTGCTAGGGAAGGTGAAGCTGTGCATGGGAGAGCTGATCAATTTATTTATTTTTTTTTTTAGTGTCTGCAAAGCCATTTAACTGGGATAGACTCTGCCATGTGTTTCTGGCAGGATGATAGAGTCAAATATTTGTGTTCAGTCACATCCAGACTTGTCTGTTCTCTTGTCTCAGAGGTTTTCCAGGTATTGAGCAGCATTTTACAAAGACTAACTTGAAGAGGCATTTAAATATTCGTTTTCCAGTTCAGCTTGTATACTCAGGAGGCTTTCCTCCTGTGCTTCGGGATTTAATTGCAATTTCTCCAAAAGTGTTTTTCCATCAGGTGCTTTGCTACTGCTGGCCATGCCCCCCATGTCTACCCTCACCTCTTAAAGCTTCACTGAGTCTCTCTACACAGCTTCCCGAAAAGGTTATTGTCTTATGCTTAATGGGGAGGAAAAAAAGGCAGTACAAGAGATTTACTGCAAATGGAAGCTATTACTGGAACAGTTATCAAATGAAAGAACAATATAATAATGTCTAGCCATAAAGATATGAAGAGTTGCTTGTCAGAGGCAAACACCCAAAGTGTAAAGTTAATGTGCATGGCTGCTGCAAGCTCATTTTGGCAGACAAGTTCAAGTCCTTGCAGTATAGGTGAAACCCCCAGGTGTTCTGCAGATACTCAGGCTGTAAGATGAGTAACCAAAGAGGAAGCAGAAAGAGTGAGATGTATTGTCAGCTTTCTCAGAGCTGGAGATTTACACAAAATAGACCTTGGCCCCATCTTGATGTCCCCAGTGCACTGCCATGTCCCCTGTGCTTATTTAGGCATCAGATGCCTCCAGAAGCTGAATCCTGTTATCTCCAGCAGAGCCACAGCTCATTGAGGCTGCTAAGCCTGACTAATGGTTTAATACTTAATGAAATAATAGCACAGGGTGTTGAATTTTGTCTGCTCTTAGACCTGTAAGGTCAAGTCACATAGGCTATGGAGTGAAGCTAGAAGACAGCGCTTTCCAGTTGAGAATTGAGGCACACACAGTTTTCCTCTTCTCTCCCAGTTTTGCCCTCTCCTGAAGAGCTGGGATAGGAATCCCTTCAGACTTAAAAAAAACTACTGTTAACCTTTCCAAATTAGAAATACATGAACTAGTAGAAATTGTTGTCCATTACAGAGCAGGAATTCACATGACATCTGTTAACATAATAACTGAGAGGCAAATGCACAGAAATACCAGAACCCCCAGTGTGAACTGTGGCCTTAATACAGAGGAAAAGATCTTGTGCATGTTGAGGCTGCAAAATGTTAATGCAATCTGAGCACAAGAGCAGCAAAGGAAAAAGAGTAACCTCTGTGGAGCAGCTGTACATTTTTTCAGAAGTGTTATATCATTGAATGCTAATGAGAAAGTCCTCCAGCATCCCACAGGGACAGAGTGCACTAATTCAAGTCTAGAGGTGGGTGCCCACCATTGTACGAGCCTTTCTCTGCCTCCACCCTCACTCATCAGAGAGGAGTGTTGAAACACCAATCTCACCACATGCTGCTCAGGGACCCAGTGCTAGTACCCCCTTCTTCAGGTACCCTTGCAACCAGACAGACTGTTGCCACTACTGCCAAGCTCTCATGCCCAGCTTAGTGCCTCTGCAGATGACTAGGATGCCCCTGACTAACAATCATCAGCATGAGGCTCTAGCCATATCACCTCTGCAGGTCTCCTGCAGCAGCACGCACATAATTTGCTCACAAATAAGACATTAAACTCTGCCTCATTGTCTCACTCATCACACATCTCATAACTCCTCTCCTTTTGTTTATAAAGAGAAGCCTGGTCAAACGTCCTACAGACGTGTGGCATCAGCTGTGGGTTCAGCCCAGCACTCCATTGCAAAAGAGACCATGGAAGGGTATGGAGAAGCTGCTGGGGCTTTCTCTTCCCTTGAGCACTGGGGACGGGAGAGGATTGTCTAAGTAAGTGGAAGAGTTTTTGATTCCTGAGAAGTAATATTTACAACTGACACAACGCCCCAGCCCTTTCCCCACTAAAATCACTTACTTTTAGCAGCACAGTCACACCTCCTTTCCTGTTGTCCAGCTGTATAAACTACACCAGAAACCACTTCCAAGTCTTTCTTCCAAAGGCTCATGCTCCTTCTGCAGTCTTTTATAGTTCTGGCATGCAGTCATGCCCCAGGTGCCATTTAACACTTCCCTATCTGCCTCAGGAGGGCAGAAATATTTTTCCTTTGTAACTGTGGTCATGTTTTTCTTCTTAACAAAGTTATCTGTCAAAAAATGGAAAGATGCAAAACTGAGGTTGTCTGTTTAAAGGCTGTAATGATGATGTGTGGCTGTGTCAAGCAGGTGGGTTTGGGGCTCATCAAGGGATGGGGTGTGCTTGTTAAGATGAGGAAATAAATTGCCCTTACCCATCTGAATCAATGATTTGTGCTTTTGTGAAAAAAGCAGTCCACTGGAGAGTCCTGGGCATGGCTCTCAGGGCAAAGCAGCTGAGGGCAGAGCCATAACCAGTATGTGGGATCCTCATTCCCAGTATTCTGTCCTGGTGGGTGATGAGTGATCCCTAGCCAGGACTCCTGGATCTGTTCAAGGGCACCATATTGTGCTGGCCAAGTGCCTTCTGGAAGTACATGCCTGCTATGTCTAACAGGGGTGAAGTAAGTAAAAAAATATCTGGCAAAACTAGTAAGTCTAAGAGATTGACTCCAAAATGTCTGCTCTGGTGTTTGAACACTTTCAAAATCCATGAGTGTTCAAGCCTGCCTCAAAGTCCTTGGTGAGGCTCTTGCTGACCTGAAAGCTGCTTGCAGGACACGTCAGAGGAGTTGCACAAGCTCCCCTGGTTTCTGGGTGGACTGTGCCTCAAGCAGAGGAAAGCTACAGCAGCATGCGAGGCTGCAGAGAGGCTTACGTCGGCTCTGTGTGATGGTAAAATAGGATGGAGCTTTAATAGAGAATTAGAAAGGAAAATGGTTATTGAATTTTACTACAAACCCCCAAGGCAGAATGAGGAGTAGGATGTAAAAATGTTCAAGGAAATTAAACTGGCAATAAGGAAGGGCAGAGTGTTGATACCAGCAGCCTTAATTATCCTAGCTTACAATGGGTGTACTCTGCAATAATTTTCAAGTATCGTTGAAGTGAGCACAACAGGTTTGACCCACTGCTTCTTAAATAAACTGCTCTAATTAGTAACATGCATGCATTATCAAGAGCTGCCAGGAACAGCATCTTGAGTCTGTTACTGTGGAACAAAAATAGTGGATACTAATCTTGCTCTTAATAATTTCATGTGTGTAGGTTATGGACGAAGCAGGAGCTGCATGGTGGAGAAATCTCTACAGCATGATGGGGAGCGAGCATGTACGAATCTTCACATCCTTCACACTGACTGAAGAGGTCAAATGCACCTGGTTTCTTCTCCAGAGACATCAGTTTATTCTCCTACATTTATCTCTTTGCATATTGTTGAGAGCAGTGTATGAATGGGGTGGATAATCCCAGCTTTGTGTGAGGAGAACCATCCTCAGCAGTTTTGCCTCCTGCCAAACAAGTATGTGTTTTCAATCTGTCCTTTTGATGCTCAGAGGAAGAGCACAGGCTCCCTCTGCTCCCTGCGTCTGCATGGCAGAGGACATGGATTAGCCCTGAGTAAGACATCTTGAGAGTCACAACCATCTGGCTGTCATTAGTTTGATTTGATGGAATTGGACAAATGTAACAATTAGTATACTAAAAACTCCTAATTAAATAAAAAAATATATATAAAAAAGAAAATATAATGATGATTGAGGATGAATGGGTTTTTACTTTTGTGCATGAATGAAAGAACATATTAATTAAAACCTTGAGTTTATTTATGTGCTGTTCTCATTTTGTAGCAAGCTCCAAGGTCCCCAAACCTGGCTGACAGCTCACATCTATGTCCTACAGCCCCAAGTTCCTCTATCCACATTCTGTCCTATCATCTCCTCTATTCCCCTCCCTTTCCTTCCTCTCCTCTCCCCTCCTCTGCACATTTGCTCCCTGGCAGCTCCCAGCCACTCACCAGGCAGCCTGGGACATCAGGGCGGGGGCATACCTGGCAGCAGAGCCTGCTGCTGGGGTGGGCTTCAGGGCTTATTGCATAAAGGTGTATGCATTTCAACTTCAAGTGCTGTAAAATAGGAGGAGTTCAGCCCTTACGACATTCAGGATGTGTGGAAAGGGGTCCTGAAGTGGAAACTGCTACTCAGTCTCTCTCTACGAAGTAGTGTAAAAAGAGAAGTAAAACAGATCCAGAAAGGTATCTATTATTATGTAGGTCTTCAGGTAATACTGTGAAATCCTTGCATAAGAGAGCAGAAAGCTGGTAAGCTGCATGACAGTCCATGCCAAATCCCTGTTCTTTTCTAGCACCTAATCCTGCAAAGAGTTTTATTTTCTAAGTTTTGCAGGTTCAGCCTCTGACTCTGCGCATCAGTTTCCTGTCCTAGCCAATGAAATCAGCACTGCAATTACTCCTTACAAACTCACAGAATCACAGAATGGTCAGGGTTGGAAGGGACCTCAAGGATCATGAATCTCCAACCCCCTGCCACATGCAGGGCCACCAACCTCCCAGTTAATACTAAACCAGGCTGCCCAGGGCCTCATCCAATCTGGCCTTGAACACCTCCAGGGACGGGGCATCCATCCACAACCTCTCTGGGCAGCCTGTTTCAGCAACTCGTGGCTCAAAGTGCTTTGCTTTGCTCCTGCTTTTTTTTTCAGCACAAAATTGTGGACTGGATGAAAAATATTCACAGGCAAACAAGTTTCTGCATCTCCTAAAATTTCTTTGGGAATAAAAGAACTCCAAAGCAGTGGGAAAGTGCTCAGTTCTTGTGAACCCTTCTTAAAGGCACTTCTGTGGCCAGTGCCACCTCTCATAGGAAATTTCTTCCAGGCACGCTCAATATCCTGAGAGTCCACAGGGTTTGAGAACTGAACAATTCTAAGAAAAACACTGTGAGAAATACACATCTTCCGAGTACGCTGGGTCATCAGGCAGCCCTCATGATGTAATGGCAGGGTCCTGCCATCCCCTTCTCCAGCAGATTTCTCAATACCCCCTAAAAGCATAGCAGAAAATTTAAAAGAACAAATATAAGATTTTGAAAAGGCCACACAGTGAAGAGAGTTAAACAACCTAACAAGGAAATCAAGTGTTTTCCAATAATTTTTTTCTCTAGGCTGTGCAGGTTCCTCCAATGAACCAAAAACTCCATTATTCATACAGCTGAAATGAGTTGTATCAGCGTTCAAGAATTAAATGCAATTAAATATATGTATGCAGCCTAACAACAAGGCGATTTTATGCAAGTTGTCTTGATATGTGTTAAGACTTGCTGTTGGTGAGCTTGTCATCAAGTTACATTATTTCCCCTGAGAGCAAAACAAATCAACGTTTCCCCACTCGATGTTTCTGAAGACAGCATTTCAGCAACAGCTGATCAGCAGGGTCTGAAAGTGAACTTGATCATAGGCAGAGAGGATATTAAAGTCGGGAAAAAATTCAAAGACAAAGGCAGCTCAAGGGGAGCAGAAGGAAGCAGTTATTATTATTTTTTAAATATTATTTGGGTATTAATGTTGCAGAATAGGATTTCTCATGCAGGTCACAAATCTAGCACAGCCACACCAGTGGTCTTTCAAATTACCCACCCTGAAGTAATTTTGATAAAACCAGACCATCATACGATGAGGGAAGAAGTTCAAAAAATTGAAGGGGGTTCAGAAATGAGGAGAACAATCTCAAGAGATGTGACTTTCTTTTTCTGGAGAATAATCACGAGAAAAATGTTGCTTCATACTCTTAGAGTGGGATACCTGGTGATGTACGAAACGTGATGCTGCTGCTTTTCTTTGCTTGTACATACTTCTGTGTGAGGTCAGCACCTTAAGGTTTTTACACAATGTTCTGGGAGCTCTTTTGCTATTTCTTCCCTCTGTCAAACTGCAGCTTCCCTGCTCTACATATGTGATACACGTGTGCCCTGCCTGGGAGCACACAGAAAATGACAATTACCTGCCATTCCTTATTTCTATCCAGAGTACCTCAAGTATTTTAAGGATTAGAGGTGACCGAGTTCCAGGACAATGGCAGGAAATACCAGATGAGGCATCAGCACCTCCAGACATATGTTTTCATATAATATAAATCATCCTGTTTAATTAGAGATCTCCCCCTTGAGCTCCCAGCATGAGGCTATTTACAGACAGTGGGGTAAGCACAAGCTCCTCCAGCAATCTCACACATCTCTTACGCCTTCTTCAAGATTTCCCCACAAAGACTGTGTGTCAAAGGAGCCTATTTTTATTCTCTTCTAGTAGCGGGGTCTTATCAGTTTATTGCAAAGGGGATAATAAATAATAGTAATGGATGCAGGCAGCTTGCATCTGCTGTACAGGAATTGTGCCTGCAGTCACAGCTTCAAGCTGAAGCATCTCAGCTCCTTCCCAGCTTCTGCAACACAAGGAGAAGAATCCTGTTGGGCTGAGAATAGGAGTGGGGGTAGGCAGCATACAGCTGGCCAAGGGAACACTCAGAATGGGATGTCTGTGCTGGGAGGCTTTACATTCAGAAACTCCACCCAGATCTCCAGCGCTGTGCCAGGAGGCTGAGGTTCACCTTGGGGACCCCACTGCTCACCATGCCACTGCTCTGTTCTAGGCTCAGCCAGGGATTCACCAGCAGCAGAACCAACATGGCAAACAAGGGAGAAGGTGATAAAAGCCAGCAGGAGCAGGACAGAAGGCTAAGCAGAAGGAAATGATGCCATATTGACAGCAAAGCCACCTTGGGGACCTTGAGTGACAACTCCATGTGGCTGTGGCTTTGCTTCCTTCCTGGCCAATGCAGACTGTGGTCTTAGTATGAATTTCAATTACAAAATCTGTAACACAATCAGAAAAAGTCACCTCTCTCTCATGCCTGATTTGCTCTATGGGTCTCCCATCAGGTTACTCATCAGGTTCTTTAATGTGGCAAATTTGAAAGGAACAAAGCACTACCTTGCATAGATGCCATCTCTGCCAGTGCAGAGAGACTCCAGGCATGCATCTCCAGGGAAGAATATTTGCATCATTAGGAAAAACATGAAATTGAATCTTATTCTTGTAACCAAAACATCTTTGATGATTCACTTCCCGTCATTGCTGTACAGTATTCAGGATATAAATAGCTTTCTTTTAGATCTAAAAGACTTGCAATCCATTCTTCCAGTGGTCTTAAGCACGACAGAAAACCTCCAGCAGGACTAAGGGCTGCTATCGCAAGATATAAAGGGAACATCAAACACAGCTCATTTGTCACCAGGTATCTGGGATGGACACATGCTCTGCAGAGCATATCTGGCCAACCTGTCAGAATGCATGGGAATCAGCTGCCAAGAAGGACCGTTTCATCCATGAGTGAGACATTTAGAATGAGTAGAAAGAGCAGCCATGTAATGACACATGAAATCACCTAGGGAAGGGTGGCATTAGAAACGGGGCTGGAGCTTTCCTTGGCCAAATACTAATTAGAAGGAATGAAGAAAAAAGCACAGTGAAAAGTGTTCCTAAAATGGTGATGGAGACTGCATAATCTTTGTAAATGCATTGACTAAGAAGGCTGGTATGCTTCAAGCTTGTGACATTGGTGAAGGACAAGCAGTTTCACATGGTTTGTTCAAAGATTGACTCCATTGCAACTGGAGGCGTTTCACAAAACATTTCCCACTGAAGATGGCAAAAGCCAAGCTAAGCAGAAGCATCTTCATGAACCCAAGCACGCATCCTGTAAATACCCCTACATCTGCAGCCATTACATTGTTCTGCTAGGCAAGTCCTTCATTCAATAACTTGATGCCTGTGGAGCTTTGGGAAGGGTGATTCTGTTGCTTCTCCATGCGTTGTATGGGGAAACATGGGCTGTGTTAATGCTCTAGGCTCCATGTGATTTCCCTTAGACTTTACCACAGATATCTGGCCATCCCCTACCAGCTGGGTGCCCTGGGTGCCAGCCCCTTGGGCTCTGCTCAGGGCCAGGACATGAGTCGGCTGTAGGCACCAAGCAGCTGCCCGTCACATGGCTTATGCACATTCACCAGCAGCAGATTTATACCCAAGAGGAATTTGCAGAGAGATTAGTGAACCAATGCAGACACAAGACAAGGCGACTCCTGTTGCTCTTCAAGGAATGCATTTGTACATAAGCTAACAACTCTGCTACAGTTTCATACGTCATTAGGCTAATGTTCTGTTTAAATAGAGTTATCAATCATTCTGTGATTAAGCCTCTTTGTGCTGGCAACAAATAGATGGGAAATGAAAGTGGGTTGTTTGAGGATTATAAAAAGACATTGCTAAAGCTGCCACTGCTTCTGCTGAAGGTGGAAAAGCACAGAGGAACTAATTGATAGTGCCAAAACAAGCTTCCAAAGGCAATGCAACTTAAATAGAAACAGCCAATCGAGTTGTCTGTTAGATGTTCTGACACGCCTGAACCTTTTAAGCATATGTTTGCCTCCTATTTTCATTTTTTTTCCATCCTACAATACCTGAAATTTGTATTTCTTTACCAAAATAACGTAAAGGAAAGTTGAAATTCTCATAAACCTATAATTCCAGCAGCTTTAAGGAGGATGTGAACTACCAGTAGACCCCTTTATTTTACTGTCTTAAGGATACAGTTATTTTCTCAGGAGTTATGCAAGAAAAAATCAATTTTGCACTTTGCTCTTGAATGCCTTCTTTATTCTAATAACCAGTTGCAGGCAGATATCGTAATAGTTCCTTGCTTAATTCTATATTGAAATTTTACACTTAAACTGTTAGTAATTTTTTTTCCATTTCTCAATTACATTGAGAAGTTTGACTCCCAGACTTTGTTCTGGGGACTTTCAGGGAAACCACATTTTGTGCATCACACCCTGTTTGAAACACACTTTTGCTTTTCCCTGGAAGCATTTTAAAATCATGTTTATTAGTCCTGTCAGCAGCAGCTGCTGAAGTGTTATAACTGTTCTTGTTCATCGTTTCCATGGTTGTAGCTCCTCAAGGAGAACAACGTAGGGTCAGAGGTGATGGCAGCCCATTTTTCTGCACCAAGGCCTAAGCATTTCCCCAGCCCTCATCAACAACGATAATAAGAGCACAACCATGAGTGGCACAGAGAAGGTGAAGAGATGCTGATTCTTCACTTTCTCTTCCAATACAAGAATGAAATGCCTTTGAATGACCCTAGTAAGAGTCAGATAGAAAAAAAAAAAAAAACAAAAAAACAAGAAAAGATGATTCTTCGTACAACAAGGAGAAGATCTGGGGCCTCCTTGCCCAAAGGTGCTAGGATGCAAGCGCTTGCAGAATTCAAGATCAGCACTTGGACTGCACAAGAACCTGGAAATCTCATGGAGGTTAACACACAGGCAAACCATTTCAAAGTTATGAACCCTTCACTGAAATAGGCTTGTAAAGATTCTGGAAGAAGCATTATGAATGTTTGTCCTGTTCCTGTTCTTGCTTACATGTTCTGTTGCTGGAAGAGGCTAGCTAGCATGTAGGTTGGCCCTTCTAACTCATCTCAAGCTCTTTTGCAGCAATCACACTCATGGTAGTATTTTTTTCCTCATGCACAAATGATTTTCACAGCAGAGATTAAGTTGTACTCAGCTGGTGATTTCATCACTGCATTGCTTATGTTTTAAGTATCCAGTTCCTAGAGTAGAATCCAGAAGCTGGTATCAAAGCAAAAAAAAAAAATTAGACACCTCAGGGTGTGATTCACAAAGCAGAATACATTAAGAATGGTGTTAATAAGTATTAAAATGTCGAGGACAGAGAAAATGGGATTTCAGTAAGCAGAGTACTGCAAAAAATCAGAGCAACTTTTCTGGACAGAATTTAGCAGCAAGTCTGGCCATGGCCTATTTCAGCTGGAGCTGGATCCTGTGTGTGTGTAAACGCAGTATCTGACTGACATCTGTACATGCCTTGGGATGTGGCACATCTAGAAACATAGTGAGTATGGAGTGTAGAAGGGTCTATAGACTCCAGGACCACAGTTCTGGAAACCTGATGGTCTAAATTCAGTATAACCCCTTAAAAGCAGAATAAATCATTTTAGATTGAGGCACTGAGACTGAGAAGCCTAAAGATTTCACGGGGAAACTCAGAGGCTTTTGGGAGATCGGTGGGTTTTGATGGAAGTATTGACCTTGCAGCAGAGGATGGGTGACCCTCACTCCATTTCTGTTTTCCTGTCATCCTCTGGAGGTACCAGCAATTCCCAGTGACCAAGCTGCTTGCTTGATAGGCACTCGCTGAAGTCTTCTAATACTCCATGTGCTTGATCCTGTGCATTCATCTGCATGTTAAGCAGACCTTATTTGCTGTGTGTGTCTTTGAGTTGCCTTTCTTTGCCACAAATACAGACTGTGTGTGGGAGAAGACTCACTAAGAGATGGAGGTATGAGAGAAGAGCTGTATTTGTGCTGGGGAAGGAGAAAAATGCATCCAAATACAGGCTCCAGTGAAGGGGTGATCCACAAGGCAGGAGGAGAGCCTTATACGATCTCCACTGTGTCAATATGCTGTATCAAGCATATAATGAATTCCTACCTTGTGTGATATACAGTCTGCTGTCTGAAAGTGTCCCATCTTGCCCTGATCAGCCAGCTATCAAAAGACTCTCCTGCTTACTCAGTATCTTGACCTGTAAGTGATGAATATTGAAAGAAATAGCCTCCCGAGCTCAGAATGCCCAGCTCTAGGACCGCACTAGCATGTGAGGACTCTCATCTGCATCCTAAGCCTCACAAAATTCTGTCATGATTAATATTCCCAGATCTGATTTGTCTGCAGGAAAGCATCAGCAGCTGCCTGGCAGACTGCCTGGGGCAGGTTACAGTGGTCACATCTGCAATAGCTTCAGGGAGTGCAGGGCAGGCAGACCTTACTTGCATGTAGAGAGGGCAAAAAGACAAATGTAATAGCTGTGATGTGATGCAGCAGTATGTGTCTTCTCAAAGTAGATGGCTACTGTACACTCTCCAGACAAAACTGCACCCTAAACCAACCCTCCTTTAGCTGTTACAAAAATGCAAAAAAAAAAAAAAAAAAAAAAAAAGAGGAAGAAGAAGAGAGTTTATTGCATTAGTACCCATGATATTTTTATGTCTCAGAGTCTTCTGTACATTAAAGAAAAAATGAAAAATTCCTAATTATCTGTGCAACAGAGTTTCTTAAAATAGAGGGAGAATCTGAGGGGCAATATATTGATGTGGGTATGAACAAACGCAGGAGTGACTCCTCCTATTAAGAAGAGCAGTCACCCTCTAAGGAATGCGCACTGCAGCACCCCAGGCATGGCCCTGGTTGATTTCCTGGGAACTGCAGCAAAGCAGCCTGGGGAGGGTCTGTGCATTTGTATCTGCCTTCATAATCCAGCACACACTTCTGCTATCAAGGTTACTTACCTTTTTCACCTTCCTTCTAGAGCAAGTTTTGCTTCCCTCTGAATTAAGGCTGCAGGCAACAGCAAGCAAGCTTGGATCTGGAAAGCAAGGTTTTTTTTCAGATAGTGGTGGCTCAAAATAACCTTTTATCTTCCACCCCTATTTTGGGATTAAAGCTAACTACTGTTATTCTGCCTTCAACACAAACTAGACAAGTAAGTATGACTAAATCAATTCAACTGGAGAATAAATAATGAAAGAAGACTAGCCCCAAATCAATGTTTCTCCTCAGTGCTGCTTCAGGACAGAGCTAAGGGGGCTTAGGTACTTATTTTTGCATTTCTATGTCTTAACATCTTTGTGGTTCTCTTTAAAGCGTTAGAAACAAATTTAGGTTTGAATTTAAATTCCCCAGTGTGCATTTCTTTGGGGCTACATGATCCCAGCGGTGTGATTTGCCCATAAGCTCAACCCCAACCTGATGTTATCTTCTAGAACTACAGCTGTATACGTCACATTAATAATACATGTTCAGGCTGCACACTGCATGCCACTGTTGCATACTAACAGGATCCTTAACTTTTACTACAAATAAGCATGCTTTCAAGTCACTATAATTTTCCCATTTGTTTCGGCTTAGAGAGGAATAAGGATCTAGAACTGCCTTTTTGGCACACAAAGGAAGCAGAGTGTGAGCATTTACAGGACCATGTGGGACGCTGGTTGCTTTCACCTGCCACAAAGTGGCTGCTCACTCATGCCATCTGAGCATGGTCAGCTGCCCTGCTTGCAGGACCTTTCCTTCCTCCATGCTGAGCTTAGTCCCACCCTGGTCCACTCCCAAGCAGGCAGCGAGGACCAAGGCAGCGATTCCACCATCACACCAGCAATGGGCTGAGGTTGATTCTGAAGCAGATGGGAATCTACAGCTCTCTTAAAGCTTGAATAGAATTAGTTAAAAGCCTTTCTAATAATATCAGCCTCCTGGCAGGGTGCTCTAGTGTGGCCTTTTGGGAAATTCAAGGGCAAACCTAGACTGGTAATGGACTGAAGGTCCAAGGGCAAACTAGAGCACAGCCCAGTGCAGGCAAGTTCTGCCCATGTCCTGCAGCCAGCACCCCTCCTGCCCTCCAACAACCAGACTTCTTCACTCTCCAAGAAACAGAGGGACTCTGCAATTGGGATATGTGGTTATAGCCATGATTTTAAGTTTATTTTCTAGGGTGTTCAGCTCACTGATGCTCTCGCATTGCCACTTCTGCCTGCTGCAGAATCATGGAATGGCTGACGTTGGGAGGGACATTAAAGATCACTGTGCACCAACCCCCTCCCTGTGGCCAGGATTGCCATGATTCAATCTTGCTAAAAGCCTTAAATTACAATAAAAAGGAAGGCATATACCACCACACTTTAGATTGTTGAACTCCTGGCCTTACTAGCTATTTTTGTCAACAATATGGAGGATGACAGTGTTACAGCAAGACCTTGGGCTAGCCTGCTAAGCCACTTGCTGGTTGCATATCTCTGTAAGGTGGTGAGATGCACATCTTTCTACACAACATGAATGAGAAAAGGCCCCTCAGAGCTAGGGCAGTCAGCTCTCTGAATGGAGTCAGCTAGCCAAGTTCCTGTCCATGGAAAATCCTTCCTCCTCTGTGGATCTCATTATGCTCCTTCCCCACACAACATGGAACAACCAAGGTGGGTACCTCAATCAGAGTAGGACACCATCCAAAGCCCATTGAGAGGAAAACAGAAAACTCCTGCAACCAGGATTTCTGACCGTCTGAAACTACAGCACTACTTAATAGATGCCCCATCCCTGCAGACATTCAAGGCCAGGCTGGATGGGGCTCTGAGTAATGTGATCGAGCTGTGTGTAGGTGTCCCTGTTCGTGACCAGACGTGCCTACCCTGCCCACATTAGGCTTTGTTGTTTTTTTTTTTCTCAACAGCAATGTTAGACAAGGAAAGACACCTGAAGTTTTGCATTAAAAAAAAGAAAGCCTACAAATGAGCCATATTCAAACAGAATGTTATAAAAGTGCATGAGGAACATCTCAGCAATTGAATAAATGAAAAGCTAGCAGGCAGGATGAACAGCACGAGGGACATCTGTAGTGTTACAGGGAGAGCCGACCTCCTGGAGGACTCAGTGCCTGCATATCATTGCAGACAGTGTTTTGCCTGCTGCAACCTGGAGCTCTAGGAGCCGGCATTGCTGCTTGCCAATGCCATTCAGCCAATGGTAATTTGCATGGCAGACAACTGGGCTGAAGCAACTGTATGCTCTACAAAATAGCATTGGCTATGGTAAATCAATGAAGTTACACCTTGTATCCAGCCAGAACTATTAGTAGCTTCTGTGCAAAACTGCTGGCCTAAATCTACCAGGACTGGCCTATTCCTACCTATAGACTCGGGTTGGGAAAAGTTAAGCAATCAAAGTCTGTATAGCAGCATGGATTTTCCAGTTTTTGTCTTCCATACTTGTACTGGGTTTGTGCGTTTCTCCATGGAGGCCAGCAGTCATACACAATGGGCAGGGAGGTGGTGGAGTCACCGTCCCTGGAGGTGTTCAAGAACCATGTAGATGTGGCACTGAGGAACATGGTTGGTGGGCATGGTGGGGATGGATTGATGGTTAGACGTGATTATCTTAGAGGCCTTTTCCAACTTTAATGAGTCTATGATTTCTTTATTTAGTCATTTTCCCCACACTTTTACACTACAGAACCCAGGTGCTGATTGTTTGCTGCCTTGTTCCTAACTTCCCTTTCCTGCCTACAGCCTAACCAAACCTCTTTTTCTCCCTTCTGCTTGGGGGTGTGAGCTGATCAAATACACCCTTAATGCTGTGGCTGATAAACAATTACTGACTGGTTTGCTAATGGCATATCAGGCATGAGTGATATTAAACGTACATGAACATACGATTTTAGCAACAGCTAATTAACAATCAATCCAATATTTATCTTTCCTTTGGAGCTGTCTTAAGAGCATAATTATAAAGTGAAAGCATTTTGCTTTTCTTTATTAAAAAAAATAATCACCAGCAGCCCCTTCAGGCAAGCCTCTTGTGTGGTTTATTTAAACAAGGCCAACAAAGACATTGTAAGCATTTTTCTTCTAAATCCCTCATCAGCTGGTTGCATAGCAGGGGGCTAACACAGAGTGAGGGGCTGCCACCCTGAATGCCTGCCAAGAGCATTCTCACAGAGTGCCCCAGCTCTCACAGAGTGAGCATTGGTGCTTTCCTCGGTTCAAGGATTAAGTTCAGCACAAGCTGGGCTCAGCTCCATGGCAGCACTGCCGATGGAGGTATTAAGCCCTTGCGTGCAGCAGATTGATTCTGGCTGTCATGTAGCCACTGTGCTGCTGTCAACATGCTCCACTGCGGCTTACCCTGACATAGTGATCAAGTGCTTGGGGTTCTGCCTTATGTATTAAACATCAAACCACACCAACAGATGAAACCCTCTCTCTGCCACACGTTGCACCCGTGTGTTGCTCTGCATCAGTGGTATCAGAGAAAGGACAAAATGCAGATGACTTTAGCACCATAGCATTGGACTGGCAATTCAGCAGAGAAAGACTGGTCAGAAAGGGATGTCTCATAAGGAAACCCTGTAAGAATTATGAAATCTTTTGAGTTGGAAGAGACACTTAAAGGCCATCTAGCCCAACCCCCTGCAATGAACAGGGACACCTACAGCTAGACGTTGTTGCTGAGAGTCCCATCCAGCCTGACCTTAAATTGTCTCCAAGGACAGGGCTTTTACCCCCTCTCTGAGCAACCTGTTCCAATGACTCACCACCCTTACTGTAAAAACCTCCTTATAACCAATCTAAATCTCCTTGCTTTTAGTTTGAAACCATTTCCCCTTGCCCTAAAACAACAGAATCTGCTAAACAGTCTGTCCCCTTCTTCCTTACAGACCCTCTTTAGATACTTTAAGTCTGCTCTCAGGTCTCCTTGGAGCCTTCTCTTCTCCAGGTTGAACAGTCCCAGCTCTCTCAGCCTGTTCTCATAGGGGAGATGTTCCAACCCTTGGATCATTTTTGTGGCCCTCCTTTGGACATGCTCCAACAGGTCAATGTTTCTACCGTACTGAAGACTCCGTATCTGGATGCAGTACTCTGGGTGAGGTCTCACCAGAGGCACTAGGCTTCGTTGAACCTCATGAGGTTTCACTTGGGCCCAGTGCTCGAACCTGTCTAGGTGTCTCTGGATGGCATCCCATCCCTCAGTTGTGTTGACCACATGACACTGTTTGGTGTCACCCAAGAGTTGTCTCCATGTTGGTACCAAAGCCCATCAGGGTAAAGAGCAGCCAAAAGTCAGCTGTGGAGGCCATCTCTCCTTCCAGCTTCTCAAGAGGCCTCCTCCAGCACTAGCTGCTGCTTCTGCTGCACTATGCAGGGCTTAGATGCAAGTATCAGCTGCCTTTTTATTATTTCACTTTGTTTATAACCAAAATACCCAAATTTGAAAAAGCACCCCAAAAAACAGAGGAAAGGTGAGCATAAATATCCAAATAAAACAAAAAGAGAGGGAGAGAGGCAGAGGCATCCAACTACATCTCTGAAGGGCCATTCACTAACAGCCACCAATACCTGATGTTTCACCCAAAAACCCAAAGCATCTTCACCCCTGGCAGAAGCCATCCCCTTGGAGCTTTCTGAGGAGATGTAATGTGGGAGGAGAACTTACAGTGAAAGAATGTCAAATATCAAAAAGGAGGTCTGAAAATATATTAGGCTGTGAAACCCAGAGGACTGTGAGGAAATTAAAAGAGGAGACATCTCAGAAGCAGGGCTTTGGCGAGCAAAGCCACACGAATCTTAAAGCCTTAAGGGGCTTCAAGGACAGTGACACATATTCAGAGGAGGTACTGAAGAATGACAAGTGAAAAGTGACAGGCACTGAATCTGACATGTCTCCCATTTGGTGGGCTCTGTGCATCCATCAGTCATGTTTAGGGATCCTCTGCAGGCTCTGTCCTTTCCTGTTTGCCCTGGGACATCCCTGACACTCTGCATTCAGCTACAGAACCTCCTGGGGAACTGCAGAGTGTCTGGGATGTTTGGAAACAAGGGGAGATGACCTGCAAAGGCTTTTCAATGGAAAACAAGAAATCCAAACTGAGTGCTGCTGAAGTTGCAATGAGAGCCAAAACTAGGAATTAGCATTTTTTTCAAGGACAAATTTGCAGAGTTGTCAAGGACAACTACTATCTCCCTTTTGCAAATTGCCTCAGCAGCAGCTGACCACCCCATGTGAATCCCCCTGTACAACATGACTGTGCTGACTCCTTGTTGAGTGACGGGAGGGCTGCCCTCATGGGACACAATCAGACCAGATCCTCTCTGGGAGCTTTGGGTGACAGAAATTGTTTCTCTTTCAAGTTGTACTTCAAAAGTTGTGCTTTGAATGATAAAATAAGAACACAACTCTGGAAATATGGGAGCAAGGCATAGACAGGTAAGAATTCCCCTCTGGCTTTGCTTTCCACACAGGTTTTAGGCTGGCTCTGGCTGACCTGCTTTGCATTTGGTGTCCTGCTGGGCTCCAGGTGTTACACAGCAGCAGAGATTAATTACAGCATGTAACACAAAGATTTAAGGAGCTTCTGTTTGAATTCGTTTGTGAGCTTTCATGTATCCAGTACAATTAACTCATGTACTCTGCGGAGTTGGGATCTGACAGCAAAACGGTTCATGTAAGTATTGAGGGCAGCCCTTCCCAAACACACTGATGGGACACTGTAGGAGCTGAACTGTTACCAAGGTATTACTAACATGATGTAAATTTAGACTGTTTTTTAGAGCAAAAAAAAAAAGAGGGTGTGTAATGATTTTGGATCTTCAGTGGCCAACGTATGTTGGAAATAGGCTACCATATGTAGTCTTTCTGAAGGCTGTACATCCAAACGTGGATTTGGAATCAATTTAATGCACAGTGCTTTATGTAATTATACCTACAGATGCCTAAGTGCCAATTTAAATTAGCATTAACTTGATAGCTTTTGCTAAAGGCATACAAACGCAATCGGGTAGTGGGCAGATTTTCCTGCAAAGCTCTGCTGATCCCTATCAGTTCCCAAGGCACTACTCCAAATATAAACCCCACTGATGTCTTCAGCAACTAGACCTTCTCTGGAAAGAGCTTCTATGCCCAGATTCAGAAAGGAGACACCAATCTCTGCATAAATCACATCCAGCACAAAACATCACCTCTCTGCCAGTAACAGGAATGGTGCTCAAACATCAACACCCTACAGGTTTGTAAAGACAATCCTCACCCAGAAATTCCTATAAATCCACATATACACTGGTCTGAGGAAATGGACAGTATCTGCAAGGTAATTAAAACAGTTTTGGAGGGAATTAAGAGAAATGTTTGAAAATTCACCCCTAGTTGTTGATGAACAAGATATTTTGCTTCTGAGAACTGACATGTTACTGCAGAGATGTCCCACAAGGGCACAGATTATGTTTCAAACACACTGAGTTTATGGCACAGGGTTTGTTTCTGCAATACCTGCGCCCAGAGAACAGACTAACCTTATTCTTCTGTCCAGAAACTAAATAATATCACAACTCTAAATTATCACAACCACATCTCTCCTCCCAGCTTCAGTTAATAGCATACTCATTTTAGGATTTGTGAGAGCATGTTCCACCTCCACAGCAGAGTGAGATAGACCCAAAAGTCTCCTCCACTCATATGAAGTTACAGGAGAATTACTGAAAAATAATGATTTGCAGGCATTTCTCATCCTCCTTACTAAGCCCCTCTAACATTTCAGAACCAACAAGAATGGGAGCAGGAGCACTTCCATCCATCTGTCCAGAGCCATGACTTATCCATGCCGTTCAACTTTTTCTCCATTCCATCTTCCCTATAAAAACAAATCCCTTCTATGTGTCCTCACCCAAGGAAGATGAGCTTGACAATTGAGGGCTACAAGATTTCAAGAGAGATAGCAGGGAAAGTGGGGTGGGGAAGTTGCCCTTCATATTGAGATGAATGTTCAAATAACACATAGCAAGAGAACCAGAGTCTCTTTCAGATGTGTTACGCTGCAACTTCAAATACATCCCCCTAAAACCTTCACTCTGATCTTAATAAATCCCTGAATTTGTCAGCTGCTCAGTCACAAGGAATTTGTTTCATGCCAAGCAAATAAGTAGTGTTTCTGTCTGACTTAACTGCAGCAGACTGCGGTGGCAGAGAAACTTTACCCTGTACTAATGACTCTTAGGAGGGCTGGCATCCTGAAAGAGTCAGCACCAAACAGACAACATAAAACTGATTCACACAACATAAAAATGAATCACAGACAGCTCAGTGCTGCATTTTATGGAAAACAAGAGCCCCAGGACACAAATCAGCTGCAGTACAGAAATCATCAGCTAGAGAGTGCACCACTTTTTGCTATAGAAGTTCTGGCAGGCTCTGCTCCTGCCCTCCCTGAAGCAGGGGCAAGTAGAGCAGTGCAAGGCATATAAGAGCAATGCAATCTCAGGGCACAGCCCTGCTTGTAGTTGCAGACAGGCAGTGGAGGATTGCATCCCACCTGTTCAGCAGCACAGTTCAGTTTCCCCATTCTGCAGCAAGGAAGTGTTTTCTGATTAGTTGAATAAATTCACAGCTGTGCTTCTTGTCACCTTGATAATCTGCTTGGAGCAGTTTCTCCCTTCAATAGCTCTCAAAATTGGCACTGAAAGGATGATGATTTTTTAAAACACCTGGGAAACATTTCTGGACTTCTCATCTGAAAGCCATCTAGATGGGCACACACCATTGCACCCATAACGTGGAGGCAGAATTTCCTTGCTGCCACTGACAGAGCGAAGAGGCACAATCACTTCATACAGAGAACACATGGCAAGAGTGGTTTGTTAAGGACTGATATCAAAACAAGCCTCAACTGCTGTCTCCAGTGAGAGGACAGAGGGGATTCCCTCACTTTCTGATGCGTTCTCCAGGATCCTATTTGGCTGCAGGGCCCTCTCTAGCCAGCAAGGGTTGGGCTGTGGCTCCCAGACTCCAGTAGAGAACAAGTTTGACCAGCAATAGCACAGCTGTGCATCTCACATCCTGAAGCAAGACTTGGGTCAGGGCCTGAAGGCTTGCATCCCAACACGCACAACAAGGATCTCTCAGGCTCGCTGAAAGGCTGTGTCACTCTCCCTCCCTAAATGAATAACAGCGATGGAGAGCTCCTGTGTATATTTTGTTTGCTTTTGAAACAAAAAGGAACAACCGTTGAAGGGTTTTCACTGTTGTTTTCATTGCAATTTCAGTGTGAGTATTTAAGCCATGCTCCCTGAAAAGGCTAACACAGTTATTGAAGCAGCAGAATGTCTCAGCACTGCTCCACACAGGTAACCTGCTGCAGTTTCTAGGTGTTGGCATGGACAAATTTTAACTTCTGGCACTGTTTGCAGCTATGCAGCAAGTTCGTAATTAACATGATGCTATGAGCAGGGGGTGGGTTGTCCCGACAGGGCAATGGCTCAGAAATGGATGTTTTGTGCAAGGTGTGGCAGCAGCCTGCTAGATAGGAAAGCCTTGGATATCCAAGATAGAGAGACTATATCTGTTGTACACTGATATTGTGTGATGCATAAGCAATAGCTCAAGTGCTCCACCAGCTAATGCCATTTTTCCTGAGCATTGCATTATTTTTTAATCATTATACTCCTAGGTAGGAAAGCATCCTCAGTGAATGAATTAGACTGTTACCCACTGCCCCTGCTCCTGGCTCAATCTCAGCTCTATATAAGGTGACTTGCTGAAGGACATTTTCCTACAGCAGAATAGAAACTGAGGGTCTGGATGGCAGAGAACCTCACACTGCAGTACTTCTAATGAGACACCAAAATTTTCCTCCATGTTTCTTATAGTTACAATTAATTATGATATAATACTTTTCTGAGTTATGCTAGCTCTGCAGCTAACAGTTCTCCCAAGCAAGAAGTCATGAGCCTCACCCTGACCTTTGCTACCCAAATATAAGGTCTGGGATCTCTGGGTGTCCCAGGCCTTAGCAGCTGCCAGCACAACTCACCCATTGGCAGGCAGCTTTATCAAAAAGGCTCTTGATGCCTGGAGTATTGCTGTTTGCTCATGTTCTTTTTGTCCTCCAGGTCTTACCGAAGTCAGACAGCATCCAACAAGCTGTGGCTACAAACTGTGCTGATGCCCTTGGAAGAAAGCAGTCAGCTGGAACTTGCACAGAAAGTACAACTATGCACCGAACTTCCAGTTGAAAACTTCTTACAATAATCATGAGCTCACTATTTCATAGACTCAGAGAATCACAGAGGCCAGAAAAGACCTCTAAGATCATCATGTCCAGCTGTTGACCCATCCCCATAATTCCCTCTAATTATGTCCCTCAGCGCCACATCCAGGGACGGTGACTCCACCACCTCCCTGGACATCCTGTTCCAGTGCCTCATCACTTTCTAGAAAGATTGTTTTCCTAATACCAAACTCTTGCTGAATTTGATGCCTGAACATATTTCAGAAAACACCTCAAGTGCTGGAACTAAAATTTATGAGCCTCCGATACAGTGAAATGCCTCATTGTCACACTGCTTACAGCTAAGGAGATCAAACAGTTTCATACGTATCGCACTGTGATAACTCAAAACCTGATCCTTCCACCCAAACCATAAAGAGATGCCTGCCTTTCATCTTGCATTTCTGTAGGAATAGTTGGAAGAAAGAAATTCTTGCAGTTTGTTTTCCACACAGAGTTCCTCAGGGCTGGAAAATCCAACTACATCTCAGCCTCATCAATTATAGATGATTTGGAGCTTTAAAATTATTACTGTAGCAAAAAGTTGACAATGTATAAGAAAAATTTAGAGGTTTGGGAACTCAGAAGATCTAGCAATCAGACTAATTGGGGCTCCATACATGAGAGACTAAGCTGTAACAATAAAGTGGAAAAGCTTGAGCTGATCGATGCAGCTTTTACGGAAGTGAACAAAGAGTAGTTTTCAGGGGGTGCCACTGCTGCTGCTCCCTCAGTCAGCACTGAGGCCTGCTGCTCCCCACTGCAGGGACAGCTGACCAAACTGGTGTTACTGAAGCACTGCTGGGCCCAATTAAACCCCAGAGTGCCTTCCCCTGCAATCACAAAACCAGGCCAGGATCCTAACTACTCACATTGTCTTGCTTTTTCAGTACTCTTTGTTCCTATTTAGTGCACACCACAGGGCCTAGGCATGGCAGCATGGCACTGAGGCAGCAGATGCAACTGCCCAGCTTGCAGAATTTTGCTCCTTATTTTTACATGAAAAAAGCAGCTCCTGAGCATGGGATGAATTCCAGCAGGGTGAAATCTAGCTGCTTCTGATTATTGTCATCGTACAGGCATTTCTCATTACAGGAAAATATTTTTGCCTTCTATATTAAATGAAAACCCAACACCATTTTGCAAGGTGAGGGGAATAAGTTTTTCAAAGGGGTTTTTAGAAGCCCATGACTCTTGCATGGTTTTTGCCTCCGACTGCTGCAATAGGTTATCCAACCTGTCAAAGGAGCCTGGGGCCACAGCTTGACCCTGTCTCAGCCCCAGCACCTAATGAGAAGAGACTCTGACAATCATCAGCTCTGATTATTTGGCACAGAAGAGCTCAAAAGTCATTTGGGAAAAAAAAAAGAAAGAACAACAAGAAGAAATACTCCAAAAGGCAGAGGGGGGGATATGCACAGGAGGAGCTCCCTACCAGCAGGGGCTGAATTCCTGTTCAGCTCCTCCTTTAAAAAGGTAGCCCTCAAAAGTAACAAACACATTTCTATGCTTTGCTCATTTGCAGAGCAGGAAATATGCCCCTGACCCAGCGCTGTTTACACAGGACATCCTATTGTACTGTTTTTTTTTGTTTTGTTTTGTGATTAAATCCAAACATGCAATGCTGAAAATAGAATGGATAATTGCAATACCGACGTAGCATTGCATTTAGGTCTCTAAAAGTTGTGTATAATCTTTTACATTCCATAATTGCTCCATCTCACCCTTTCTGCCTCTTGCAGAGCATTTTTCACACTGCATTTGCCACTGCCTACCCATGGGCTGGCTGCCCCACTGCTCTTAATGACATCTGATTGAAGTCCTCAGAGTTACTGTAAAAAACAAAGCCGAGTGAATTTGCAGACACAGTTTCACAGACCAGATCCCACTAATTTAAGACAACTTTTAGCTCCTCCCAGCAAGGATGCACCTTTGAGACCAAGCTGTGGCACTTCCTGAGGCACAGAAGGCAAAGCAGACTGACAGTACACAGAACTGTAGCCATGTCAAAGGGAAACTCCAGCCTGAGACCAGACCAGGATGAAGAGCCAACCACACCTGTGGTTATGCAGCAGACAAACTTGCTGAGGGTGCACTTGATCCCACTGTCTGTGGCAGTGTGAGGAGGGGACAGTTGTCTTCTTTCAGAAGTAAAGGCCCTGCAATTGTCACTGCATGGTGAAGAGCACCCACAAGATGTGCTGTAAATTTTGACCATCTGTGTGAAGGCATTCCAAGTATCAGATGAAGAGTTTTTTTTTCTTTAATTGCAAGCTTAAATGAATACTATTTATCAGCTTTCTCCCACTGCCGCACTGCTTTCAGCCACAGAACCTCCCAAGGAATTAAAGCAGTGCAAATATTTGCTGAACTTAACTTGTCTTTACATAATTATTTAATTTCTTTGCAGAAGAAAAAAGCATGTTGGGATTGCTGATAGTGCCTGAAATTAAGCTTTCACAGTAGCAGCTAAACATCTTAGCAAAAGTCAAGATCACCTGAATGTGGCTTTGTGTCAATAACAGAGCCATTTCTATCTGTTGCCAAAAGGCTTTCTTGCTAAAACTGGGAAAGGCTTTCCCTTCTCACCCTAAGCAGGAGCTTCTGTCTCCAAGTGGGACAAAGAAGCATCCTGAAGAAATGACCGTGGGGACACACTGGCCTCATTTTGTATTTCTGCCCAGCACTGCACAGCTGTGTTCTGCAAGAATCACCAGGAGACCTTGAATTACCAAGCCATGAATGTCAGGATTAGGAGGTGATCATTAACAATAGCTGCATGCCCTGAAAGCCTCTCATTTAATGGAGTGGTAAGAGATTATTTACACTGTAATATTAAGAATCCTGCTATCTAAGTACATCATCAGTTTAAGACGTGCCCTTTAATTCCTGTTGCCTTGCTGAAACCGCATGTCAAACCTGCATGGACTCTGCTTGCATCAAAAATGAATCACTTCTAGCTGCTGAAAGCTGACTTTTTCTGACCAGATTTATGTATGCGGATAATGGGGTGTAATAGAAAGGTGGTTAGGATACTCACATCAGCTCAGATGGAAGGATTAGCACTTTAAAAGCACAGATTACCCTTTGTGAGACCCCTTCAAAAAAGCCACTCTTGCCACAGAAACTGCTGTGCCTGGCAATGACCTGCTGCACCCAAATGACTTAATGTATGAAACTAAAGCTTGTTAAAGAGAATGAGCACATGGTGCAGCTCAGACAGGCCCCCATAGACCACCTCCACAGAACTGCAAACCTTGTGTTTATTTAGGAATTCAGAACATGAAGCCATGTGCAGGACACATACATGATACCTTACAGAAATATGGGAACAGTTTCTGTGGCTGGGCATTACCTCTTGCTGTCTTCCCCCTCCATCAGTCAGCACCAGAGTCTTGACTCACTCTGCCCCAAGTACAACAAACTTATTGCTTGAATGCATTAGTAATTTCATTAATTTGAAAGTTTGGGGATTTTTTTAGGCCCCAGCCTAAAGCCAAGTAGGGTTTATGGAAAAGATAATTACTCTACTTGTAGAGGAAGTTGAATAGGCCAAAGGGCAGTGCTCTGATCCTCCTGTCTGCTCTCTCACCATCTCTGAGAAGGCCTTAGAAATTTGCAGTAAATAAAGGCTAATCCTAAGCTCCTAACATTATCTGACCCTAAGAAGGCAAGGGGTCCCTTTTTTTCTGGTGCAGATGCCCCACTGGCAGAGGTCAGCCTCTGTGCTGTTGGGCCACTCCAGTGTTATCTGTTATCTATTGTTATCTAGCTTTCTACCAAGTCTGTACCTGAAAGCTCTTTTCTGATATTTTTCCCTACCTCATCCTTCCACCCTTGGCACAACACCTCAATTCCTTTTCAGGACTGCCTCTTGTTTTTTGTGTCCTCATCTCAGCTCTTGTTTGAGTTACAGGCTGGGATTATTTTCCTTTTTGCCATTCAGTGCTTCTATACACCCAACCCTTGTTTGTGGTGTGGCATTGATTCCCTTTGCAAGGTACCAACTGCTGGCAAAGAAGCTCTGAAGCTACCAGAGAAATCCCACGCTCTCTTTTCCCAGTTGAGCTCAGAAGTACACTGAATAAATATAGGCATCAAGTGAACTTTACTGAGACTTTTTGCTTTTTAGGCTAAAGCACGTTCAGTCAGATAATTTAGCAGACAAAAAAAATCTTGGAAATATAACAGGGCAGAAATTGCAGACAGGGAATTACATTAGCAGGGCTAAGCTTCAGCACTTTATGATCAACGGGTGTTACAATGGGAATATCTTGGTATTCAGGACACGGATAGCTCAGAATTCCTGGTAACAAGAGCTCTTCTTTATTAGTATCTCTGTATAATCCTTTTTCTTTTGATTAAAATATCTGTAGATTACTTCACGCTGCAAACTGAAATTAATACAGAAAGCCTCTACTCTACTCCAATGAGTTATTTGCTAAGTCACATCAGACCAACAACCATAGGCTTGGATAGATTGCTCCAGCCATGACCTCAAAGCGTGCTTGCATTAGGAATAGCAGATAATTCAGCAGTTCCTCATGCTGGCTCAGCTCAGGGCTCGTCTCGAGCAAAGAGTTCAGCACTATGAAATTTGCATCCTGGTAAAATAACGCCCATTTTTTCTTGGCTGGAAACAACATATTCATTAATCTCAGCACTTCAGAATGGACTTGCTTTGACTGACCATGGAGGAAAGGTCACTGCTTTGTCAGCTCTGCTTCTCAGACTCCTCTCATTAAATTTCCACTGAGATGCCACATATTTTGTTTGTTAAGAAACAAGGATTTTTAGGAATAACTTAACATTTGCCAGTTCAGATAGACTGACTGAGAGAATGTGCAGGATGTCTGGGACTGGAAAACGGGACCAGTGTGCATCCTCAGAATATAATATTTCCAAATAGTTTGTTCAAATTAGACATCTAATGGGAGCTGACAATATACATATGTATTTTCTTTCGGTGGGTCCTGGCTGGTATCTTAGGGTTGAGCAAAGGAAAATGTGACCTGGCTGAAGAAAACCTGTCTTATTAGATATCATCTCAAGAGCTCCAAATCCACTTCCTTGTGACACTTGGACTAGAAATTAATATACAGATAATGAGACAAAAAAAAAGGAAAAAGGGTCTGAAATGACAACACTGGGAAAGATTTAGACTGGCGCATAATCAGAAGGTATAATTAAGGTATAATAATGAAATAAACAAGAGAGTTATGCAAAGCAAAGACAAAAGAGAACAGATGAGATGCTTACCCATGTCATGGACTCACTCAGGAAACTCCAGAGGAGTGGATCTCCAGAAGAAAAAACCTACCCCACTGGTAATCAGCACTTAAATGGGTCTAGGAGAGGTGGAGCCTGGCTCCAGCCCTTCCTGCAGCATAGGTGAATTGCTTTCACCTGTGCTTCCAGGGCTGACACATTGCTCGCCTCAGGTGACTAATCAGAGGTTCAGGCCGTGAATCAGCAGTTCCCATACAACTGGATACAAGGAAAATGTTTTTTACAATCATAATAGTGAAGCACTGGAACAGGTTTCCCAGAGAGGTGGATGCCTTGTGCCTGCAGACATTCAAGGTCAGGCTGGATAGGTCTCCGAGCAACCTGATCGAGCTGTATCCCTGTTCATTGCAGGGGCATTGGACAAAATGGCCTTTAAAGGTCCCTTCCAACTCAAATGATTCTATATGCTCTCATTAACTGAAGCACATGCATGAGACATCCCAGTAATTGATTTCTGGAAAGCAACTGGCCAAGGAAGGATATCAGCAGGCTGGCAGCCTTCTTTCTGGATAGTTTCCTGTTTTTCAACCAGATGCCAGCTCATCTCCCTGACCCAGCAGAGGAAGATGGTTTATGGCCTCTTCTGTTACATACTTAAGAGAGCAGGAGATTGCACTATTAGTTTTCTCCCATCCCAATAAAAAAAAAATAAAAAAAATTACAAGTTTAAATAAAAAGTAGTAGCCATAAAGCCACTTCGCTATGTACATTTTCCATTCCCAGAAGAAAAGCATGTTAGAAAGCATCACAAATAAGAGGCACAACTCACGCTGCTAGCAGTGGAGAGAGACAGCTGATGCCTCCGATGATTACATTTCTCTTGTCATCAGATATGTTCAGCAGAGATGAAAAATTCATTTCATGATGAAAATCCTTTGTTAAAGCCTCTCTCTTGCAGAGAGAGTGCTGTAGCCCAATCTGCTTAGCACACCACATGCCTAGCAGTGACCATAGGAGACAGCATTTGATGTGAGCTACATTCTGTAAACAGAACAGTGTAGTCACAGAGTTATTCCAATTAGCTTTCCCTGGTGAAGATTCATTTTTAATTTTGATAAAATAGATTAATTTGATCATTCAGAAACTCAGCATTCCTGCCATCCTAGTACCCTCTTACTGGCAGCAGACAAAAATACCAGGAAAGCCAAGTTTTAAGGAATGAGTTGGAGGATGATTTGAACTGGCTTAAAAAGTTACTACTGCTATACCTGTTTGCTCACCCCCCCAGCCTTCCAGCCCTTGCTATATGCTCTGCACCTGCTGCAGATTCTCTCATTTCAGGATAATTTGGCATTCACAAAGCACTACTGTCAGGAATTTGCTGGTACTCCTGGCAGGTAGAAGCACACTGCTTTGCAGCTGTTTGCTGTACATTTGCTAAAATCTTCAAAAGCTGTAGAGGCAGGAGAAGTGTAAAAAATATTTCCATCCTTTCCATTGCTACTGCAATGTGTCAAATCCCCAGCAGGTGCAAACAAGCACAAGATTCTCCACCTTGTGACACCACATGCTCTGAGCTTTTGTCACTCAATTCAGCCCAAAGCCTCATGAACGTGTAACCTGAACTTCCTCATGCAAATTCTCCACATTTTGAATGATCAAACTAACACTGTGCTGGGCAGCAGCTTCATCCCAATATCTATTTGGAAGAGCTTCCAGCTTGTCTGCTGCCTTTTATGCACAGAGCTAGAGTTGACCACTACCCAGGGCAGCTAATCCATACGAACTTCTTCCTTTTCTGGTGTAGCAGCAGGAGTGCTCCATGGCCCATACACACCTTTCCTCTTCTCTTCACAAGCACCCTCCTGGGATGCTCTTAATGCTGGCCCAAAGTGGTCAGAGCTGGTTTACCAAGAGCTGGTTTACCTGTTACATAGGAGGAGGTGCTGAGGGAACAAAGGGGCTAGAGCTGGCAATAAACATTTATTTTATAGTTCTATAGGTAAGAGCAGAGTACTGGAAGATGAGAATAGGGGAAGGAAACACTAACCTAGCCAATTACTGTACTTCAAAACCTTTTCTCTCCCATACACTGCACCTTTTCATGTGATGCTGAAAAAGTCACATAAGAAGGTGGTAACGAATCAAGCAAGATGCTCCTTATCTCTGAGCCTGAATGGCTGCTGGAGAGCTCTCCTTTAGGAAAAGAGATCATGCTCTGCCAGATCCATACTGCTACTGGCCTTTGTAGGAAAGGCTGAGGAGCTCTCTTGTTTTATCAGCTATGACAGAACTTTTCCTTATGCTTCACTGTTTGGGATGAATGGCCTTAAGTTGCCCTAAGGAAGATTCAGATTGGATATCAGGAAGAATTTATTCTCAGAAAGAGTGGTGAGATGCCAGGGAACATGTTGCCCAGAGAGGTGGTGGATTTGCCATCCCTGGAGGCGCTTAAGGAAAGGGAATAGGGACTTGCTTTAGTGGGCAGTATGGGTGGTAGGTGGACAGTTGGACTACATGATCTTAGAGGTTTTTTCCAACCTTAGTTTTGAAGGCTATCTGGAAATTATGGGGAATGTACCAGGTTTCTCTAGAGGTTATTGCAAGTAAGCCATGCAGGAGAAGCAATGCATCATGAAATCATTCACACCTACCCTACAGCTGAGCTGCTGGGAGAGCATTTATATCCCCTCTTCCCACACTCATCAGTGGCATCACCGGGGGCAGCCACATTATCCACCCAGAGGCAGGTGAGGGTGCTTTAGGCAGCGGCAGTGTGAACCCAGCTGGAATCCTCTACACAAGAGACATGTCCGCCTCTCAGAGTTTTAGTGCAGTGTCTGGAAAATGACTATTTTGTGTTTAAACTAAGACTGATAGTGCCAGGAGGGACAGTGACTCAGAGGCCTCATACCTGTTCTCCTCAGAGCCTGTGTTTGCGTCATCCCACGTCAAGCACCAAGCCGGCTCTGCTTTACTGCTGCAGAAACCTGTTTTTCATGCCCTTGTTTCCTGCCTGATGGTTTCTTGCGTAGGTGGCAGCAGAAGTCTATCACACAACACTTCAGAGTCTGTCTGAGGATAATGCTGCACTGGGACGATTTCATTTCTGTTTGAGCTCATTTTTATTACACTGACTATACAGGTACTTTATCCCTTTTGTTTAGCTTGAATGGATTTTTGAGCTCACATCCCAGAATGAGAGAAGAAAACAGCTCTGAGGCACTTCTAAAATAAGAAGAGTCCATCAGCAACTTCACAATGACTTTACATCCATGCCTTATGTTTCCATGTGCGTCAGATCCTTTAGGGCATGTTGGCTTCTTGCATTTCCCACTGTCCTTCAGAAGGAGACTGCCAAGGTAAATATTATCAATCCACCAAACCCAGCACAGTGTCAATCCTAGCCACCGTGCCATCCTTCAGGTGTATTTTCTCCAAATGAAATTCAAATAGAAAAAGGGTTAGGAAATGGATTGTGTTTCCTCCTTCCCCATGGGTCCAGTCCACTTTAATAAGGAACATACTCAGAGCAAGGCATGGATGCATCTAGCAAGTGCCATAACTGGTGTGATGAAAACATACTGCTTTCAGTCAAGACTACTGGGCCTTAGGAGGGCATCCACGGTGTGCCGATACGTAATTCTATCAGAGGAAAATTAAACATGAGACATGGCTGCTCCCCGAACCTGCTTTGCCTGGGCCTGTCTGGTCTGCAGAGAGGGTTCTGATGCACCTGCATCCAGGTAACACTTTAGCCAGGAGACAGCTGTGCTCCTGCTGGGCTTCCAGGCTGTCTCTGTGCTGACACAGAAGTGAAGACACGCATGATATGGCTCCATTTTGGCAGTAAATCCCAACACATGGCCATGGTGAGGATGTGGTGAAGCTGTCTCCTCCTGGTCCTAATGCTTGGTCTGGTAGCCACAAGCTCAGCGCTCTGTGTTTGGCTTCATGTCACTTCCCGTGGCTCAGAGCCAGGTTACACAGCACCATGGGGAAAGCTCTTGTGGCCTTGCTCAGCTCTGAGCCTTAACTATACAGTGCTTTACACACAGCAGGATGCTTCTGCTAAGAGGCCAGCACTAGGAGAGCTGGGGGAACAGGTTAATGCTGGCAGATACCCAGACTTAAACTTTTCTCTCTAATAGCATTAGCACACAGGCATTTGTTTACCTGGACCAATTAGAAACCCCAATTACAATTTTTTTTAGCAGACTTCAGAGAGTTTCTGTCAAAACCAAAGAGCCACCACACTCTTAGTCTCACTTTGCACCATCTCCCGTGATGATTAAATGCAAAATGTTAACAAAAATCACTCCTTGCCTCTCTCCATCCCACCTGCCCCACAGATGTAGAAATTTGAAGGCAGGTTTTGGGTCCCAACAAAATGCATCCTTTTCTCAGTTTGAAATGAGAATCAGAGTCACACGAAAGCTCCAGAGCTGTTTCTTTTCCCTCATTTCACTCACTCTAACATCAGTGGGTTCTTGAATTCAGCATGTTTGGAAAGGTAGAGCGCTTCATTGAAAACTATCAAGGGCTTCCATCAGAAGCCAGCAGACTTTGGTTGGGTCACAGCTGTTATAAACCTAGATAGGCCACTTCAGGGATAGCACTGACTGCAGCAGCTACATCTTAAAGCCCATTCTTTTGGATGTAGACACGAACTGACTCTTAGAATACTTTTAGGACCCTTTCTTCCATACAATCCAACTACATGCAAAAAAAAAAAAAAAAACCAAAACAACACAATTGTTTCCTTTCAGGAAACAAGACTAAAAAATGTCTATTTTTTTAAACTTTTCTATTGAACACTACCATACTGATGAGAACAAAGGCCATCCTGCCCTGCCCTGAATGCTGGGGCTCAGAGAAAGATCCAGCAAAGTTGTGGTTTTTTTGTTTGTTTGTTTTTCAACTTCAAAGGATATGGGTAGACAAAAAGATTTTGTAAAGTGTGCTGATTCTTACTGCAGGAAGAAGGACTTATAAAAATAAGCAATAGATTAGCACAGTACATTCTGAGCAGCAATATAGGCATTCTTGCAAACAGCATCATTAGCTAATCTGTTAAAGGATTAGAATCAGGGATCTTTTTTCCATCTCTGCAGAACAGGTCTTTTGCCCTTTTTGTGTGTCTGCTCACTCATCCATGGAGAGGATAATTTCCTACTCAGAAAACAGGAGGTTTACTTCAGGAAAGCTAGAAATTTTTCTGATGGAAAGTTAGCACAACAGAACAAACTATTTGTGGCCATTAAATTACGGAAACTTGAAGACTTATATATCATTCCTCTTCCTCCAAAGGACAATGAATCCTAGCTCCATTCCCTTTTCTACAGTTTATTAATAAGGTTTGGGAATGCACTGTGTGATGGAAGTCATCCATTCAATATTGTTTCGCAGTGCCAAGCCAAAACCAGTAAACTAAAAATCCTTTTATTGGTACAGTAGAGGGATCTGCTGGTGAGTGATCTCCCATCCATTTTGCAGGACAGATTACAGACAGAAATGGGCAGCCTGCCAGAGAGGACAGCTGTAGCTCCTTAAATCCACAGGTGATCTGTTGCCAATGTTTCCTTTTTCTCACTTGCTTTAAATTTTGTTGTAGCTTCTTGACCTCATTAGAAGACTCCAAGACCCATTTTGGGACTGAGGTTGGTAGAAAATTGAACTGTGTCCAAGGAATATTCAAATCAAAACAACACAATCACCAGAAGGCCTCCACAGAGCTAAAAAGGAAAATAACTTCCCTGCTGGCATTTAGCTCTAAAAAACGTGCACAGATATGGGGATTTGCAGCAAATGATGTGCATGAGATCTGTGCAGGCCATCTGAAGCATCCTGGCTTGTCTCCTCCTGGAGCACCACGGCTATAATGGGTGCCTGCCTCCAAGGGACTGCCACCACTGTGGCAGGAACTAGTTTTGGCAGCCTTTGCTTTGCTGCTTCAAAAGCAGTGACACGTTTCCAGCCATTGCTGCTCAAAGTTAAAAGCTTGTCACAACATGTCAGGTGGCGAGGCTGCAGCACGAGGCTGATGAGACAACTTTCAGTCCAGTGCAGACAGCCTGCTCTGGGTGCTGAAGGGATGGAGAGCTGGCATCTGAGCACTGAAAAAAGGCTTCCTCTGCTTATGGCAGAATCTCTCTCCCTCCTCTTGCCAGGGCCTCCACTTGGAAATTTGGACAATTTTTTATTTTAAAAAGTATAATCATTTCTCTTGTTGGAAACATTTCTGCCAGCTTCAGAGTTGAGGGAACTGTGAACACAGATTTCCACCAATACTCCCAACAGAAAAAAAAAAAAAAAAGAAGAGGAAACCTGAACTCTTTGTTACAGAACAAAAAAGTATTTCCCAAGCGCTAGCAATAGATCAGAATCAGGGGAAATGGCATTTCCCACACCCAAAGCAGTGTCGGATTATTAGTTCCTTGGTAATAGGTTACAGAACGTTACTTTCAGATTGTCTCACAGGATGGCCAGTCGCACGGAGTACAACACAGATTCACTGACGTTGCAGAAAAAGGCACTGGAAGTCATAGAATCATAGTATGGCTTGGGTTGGAAGGGACCTCAAGGATCACCCACCTCCAACCCCCACAGTGGGCAGGGCTGCCCCCCACCAGCTGAGGCTGCCCAGGGCTCACACAACCTGGCATTGAGTGCCTCCAGGGATGGAGCACCACACCTCTGGGCAGCAGTGCCAGGGCTTCACCATCTTTTGTGTCCTGAGTCCTAAGAGGAGAATCAGGGCTGCTACACCTGATGATGATCAGTGAAGGCACTGTAGCTTTACTTACCTACAGTGCCTCCACCGATCCTTTCTCCTTCACAGCTTTTCCAGGGCAGTGCTTAGCTGCTGAGGGAGATGTTCATGTATGTCAAGTCTGAGATGAATGAGAGCACCGTCCACGGCTCTCTTCTGAGTGATGCTTTGCCTGTGATCGGGGTGACACACTGTTTTCAGTTGTTCTCTGAAATAAAACCAAACCAAACCAAACCAAAACCACCAACAACAAAACAACCCAAGAAGTAAATGACAAAAATATTATAATGTTAAATACATTGCTGATCAAGAATTGCTTAAATGGCACAGCCCAAATGTATGCTCAATAGATTATCCCAATTTCACCTCCTTCAGGCAACTACTCTACATACCAGTACTGGCACAGAAAAATCCTGTCAGAAATGTCTTTTTTATCCTCTGAGCGTCCAACTCTTTCTTAATAAAATTCTACAGTCTGGAGAAATTGCCATTTCTGACCAGTGCAGAAACAAATGATGAAATATTCATGAGTTGTGGAGACTTTTCTTCTTACAGAACCAACAGCCAGCACTAAATTTGCATGATCTAACCCAAGAAGACATTTCAAGAGAAAAGTACTTTATGTAGCAATATTCACAAACTTTTAGATATTGAAGTAAAAACAGCAAGCTTCTGCCCTTGCTTGTACAGAGTCACACACTGTTTGAAGAGTATCCCACTACATTTTCAGAAGATGCCTAAATGTATCATCTGGACCACAGGAAATAAAGCAGGGTTAAAATGCTGAACAAAACCGCACTGAAGTTAACAAGCCTAAGGTTCATAAACCCTGCAATAGAAGCTTGCAGAATCTTGCAGAATCCTTCTAGGCTCATCCAATAAAACCCTATGGCACTTTGCTCTTCCCTTCCAAATCTCCATCTGTCTGAGCCAGCATCAGCATTAAATTTTGCATGGAAGCTTGCCAGATAAAATAGCTACTTCAGCTGGCTTTCAATTACCATTAGTTTCAGAGAGTTCTTTGAGGAATATGTTAAAATCTCTATCATTTCAAAACTAAATCCTGCCTAAGTCAGAGATGGATAATGTCTTGTCTCAATGTACTCAGTACATCTTACAAAAGAGATAATTCATGTATGCTTTAATTTTATACAAGCAGTTAGTTTCCATCTGCATTCTGCTCTGTTCACCTCCTTTCATACTGAAAGCTGAAAACAACACTGTTTCCTGGGGACGTTTAAAAGATAATTTAATTCACTTTAATTAAATACATCCCATTTCCCTCTGAATTGCCTCAAACTTTCCAGATATGGCAACCACACAAGTGGCCTTGGCCTCCAGCCCTTGGCATGGGTGAGACTTTGGTACTCACATTCAGTCACTGACACACCATGAGCTGGGGTGAACATTGAATTCTAGCAGCTACTTGTATCTTATTCTGCAAATAACTTCTTTGAAATATATTTGTTTCCTCAGCATGGCACAGATGATATCACGTGCCCTTGAATGCTTACAGAAGTTCACTGAAATTTGATGCCTCAGAGATTTGCTTTCATGAGGAAAGTGAAATTGCTATTAGTGAAATTATAACATTTTGCAAGCTCTTCTTTCCACAAATAAGGCAGAAATGATCAAATACAGCATCCCTATGAGCAGCATCATAGGGAGACTTGAGACATAGCATCTCTTTGCTTCTGCTTGGAGCCCACTTGCGCGTCTTCCAGCTTGGTCTTCACCATCCTGTTTGCATCCCCAACTCTCAGAACATGAATCACTCTTCAACAGACAAAGATGCTCTGAAATTAGATACTATTTACCAGAATTATTGGGATTAAAAGACATTTGATATGTTGCGAATAAGCTTCAGAGTAACCAGATATGTTTAAACAAGATACTGCAATGGGACAATGTTCAACAAGACCAAGTGCTGGTTCTTGCACTTTGGCCACAACAATCCCAAGCAATGATGCAGGCTTGGGGCAGAGTGACTGAAAAGCTGCATGGGGGAAAAGGTTCTGAGGGTCAATACTCAGCTGAACAGAAATCAGAAGTGTGCCCAGGTGGTCAAGAAAGCCAGTGGCATCCAATCTTGCATCAGAAATGGTCAGGAGCTGATTGTCTCTCTGTACTCAGCACTGGTGAGGCTGCAGCTCAAGTACTGTGTTCAGTTTTGGGCTCCTCACTCGAATGACATCAAGGTCCTGTGCTTGTCCAGAGAAGGACAACAAAGCTAGTAAGGAGTCTGGAACACAAGTGATATGAGGAATGGCTGAGGAAACTGGGATTGTACAGTATGGAGAACAGAAAAATCAGGGAAAACCTTATTGCTCTGTACAGCCTGAAAGGAGGATGCAGTGAGATGGGAGTCAGCCCCTTCTCTTGAGTAACAGCAATAGAACAAGAGGGAACGACATCAAGTTGCATCAGGGAAGGTTCAGGTTGGATATTAGGAAGAATTTATTCTCTAGAAGACTGATGAGGCAATGGCACAGGCTGCCCAGGGAGGTGGTAGTCACCATCCCTGGAGATGTTCAAGAAACAAGTTGATGTAGTTCTTAATGACATGGTTTACTGGACAGAATTGGTGGTAGGTAGGCAATGGTCTTTTTAGGGGTCTTTTATATTCTTAATGATTCTATGATTCTATGACTTGTCTGTCTGAGTCAAGGTGCTTTTTGTTGTTTCAAGGAGATTTGGGCAGGTTCCTCTGGAGTGTGTCAGTAGCTCAGATGAAGTTACAAGGACTTTGCTCTATTACTGAAGTAAAAAATCCTTCAAAAGTGAAAGAAATTTGCTCAGAAGATAAAATAACCCTATTTGTTGCTATCTGTTCCTCTGGTGCTAGTCTAGATATCTCCTTTACTAAACAGGCTTTGTGAGGAGCCACACTCAGCAAGAGAATCCCCGAAAGGGAATTTCATCTATTGCTGTGTGGTAGCTGGTGCTAATTGAATCCCCACAGCCCCAAGTTGGGGTGGGCTTTCCAGGAAGCCCTTGGCAGGGCCATCAGCCAAGTTACTCTAACACAGGCTGTTCCTTCTCTTTAGCCTTATCCATGACCAGGTGACACAAACAACTGAGCAGGTACTGGCTCCTACAGGCCATGACAACACTGTCCTTGCTAGGACAGGTAGCTGTTGTGGGGCTGCATAAAAATGACTGAATTTTCACTCCTTTCTGAAACTCACTTAAGCTTTTTATCAGGACAAGGACACACCGAATTACATAGAAATGAAAGAAATCAAGGTCTGTCATTTTCACAATTTAACAAACTGAGCAGCATCTCTTTAAATTTATAGAGTAATGATTTTCACAGCAGTGAATTTTAATTGATGTTCTCTCTCTATTAATATGGGAAAACTTTTTCTTTCTGTATTCTTTATAGTTTGGATATGTCATTTTTGATCTACATTTTAATAATTAGTAGAATATGATTTCAAACAAAAAGAGCCGAGGAGGGTATTTACATGACACGGTTCTGCCTCAGGCATTAATGAAGCATGATACCGTCCAGTGGGCACAGTTGTGTCGTATGTAATGATACAAATTAAATCTATAATTATTTGTGGTATAATACAACTGCTGCAAAAATAGTACAAATAGTGTTTCCAATAGGAAATACTGTCATTATGATAAGAAAGTACCGCTAATGCCACTATGCATTACAATCAATTCTTGATGATATCATGTGATCCAAGCCGATAAATTGGGAATTGTATGCCTTCTGCACATTCCTGTCAATGTGAGGCAGGACTTGTTTGCTAATAGAGCAACAAATAATCCAGCTGGAAAAATAGTCAAGATAACAAAGCAAAAATATCCCCAAACAGCACCTCCCATGGAGAAAAACAACTTCTGCAGCTCTGCTACAAGTGGAAAGAGAACAGAGAGGCCTTGTAAAAAAATTGCCTTTTGGAAAAAACATGGGAAGCAACACCGCTGTCTCAGCCCCAGCACTGGTAAACAACAGCCAAAATCAAGATCCTGAGCACTCATCCCTGCTGAACGCCTAGTAATGTGAAAAGCAGAGCTTTAGCTATCATGTGCAAGGTGGGGGCTCTCATTCCTGCTGCTTGCTCCATGCCTCTGCCCCCCAAAATATTCCACCATGAGATGGTTCAGCAGGTCTGGAAAAAGCTGGGAAATGTGAGTCATCAGACCAAAAAAAACAGTGCACAAATTAAACAGAGCATTTGCACAAGCTCCCAAATAAACCGCTGATCCTTACTGTGAAGGGAGCGTTAGCAACTCTCCTGTGATAGATTCGTAGGAGAGATGAAGGCTAATGTAAGCCTCACAATTTGCTACAGGAGAAATTGGAGAAATCACTCAATCGAGGCAGGGATTAAACTAGCGAGAGAGCTCAAGGAGAGAGGAGAAGATTAAAACTTGGGGCTGAGTGAGTAATGCCCAATAAATATATTCAAATGAATCTCTTCCAGAGGCACTGCCAGGGTTCCCATCACCTTGCAATCTTTAATGCACTTGCTCCTCTAGGAGGAAGGCAGAGTTGCTATTTCTATCTCTTGCTTGGGGAAGGGAAACACAGCAAGATTAAGCAACTTGCTCAAGGTGACCCTAAAAGTCTGTTCCAGAGCAGAAGAATGAAGCCAAAAACATCAGGTATCAGCACAGCCAGAGGATCATCGCTCCACCTATGACCAGTGTGTAGCTCTGGGGGAGACACTGGCTGCTCACACTTGTTACATGGGCTTGCCGCTGCCTTACTGCCCACAGCAGAAGATGCAACCAGTAGAACCACCTGCAGTAATCAAAGTGCTGAGACTGCTGTGGGAGGCGAAGCAGTCCCAGGGGACTTGCTTACCTGGTGACTTTATTTGCAGTTTTGTTGACGTAATTTGAATTCTACACGGATACTTAGAGCTCAATGCTGCAGAACTCAGATTCAGGGTCTCTGTTTGCAATGAACTGCAGGGGAGCCTTTTCCTTGTGCCTTGGAGCTTGAGCAGGAGGAGATTTGGGACCTAGCTCCTGGACCTATTTGATTTTAATGTAAGTGAATTTACCCAGAGCTACTGGAAATTACTGCTACTCCGTGCGTGGCCACTAGACAGTGCATTGGTACTCAGTTCACTAGTGAGAAATACATCACTGAGGGCAGTCAACAGACAAAATTTGATTTTTAGAACAGCAAACATAGTGCTCGGGACTGCTGGTAAGCAAGTGTTTCCTGGGCCCGATCCAGCAAAGCTGAGCTTTCTGTGTTGGGAGAAATGTACCCTGCTCCCAGATCACACCTGCTGGCTCCTGCTTTCAAACAGGTAGGAGTAGGAAGATGTACAGTTTGCTTCCAAGGCCCCAGATTTTCAAGATGGGCATGCAATATTTATTTTGTACTTAAATTTACTGGACCCGATCTCCAACTCCATGACAGTCTAGAGAAGCATTTCCCTCTGTTCCAGTGGGTGGCGGATGAGGTCTCATTCTTTGCAAACAGAGCTGCCTGGTGGCTCATTAATGTGACCCCAGACCCAACTGGTGCTGCAGCATCTGCCACCCTCCCTCCATCCTGGGCTGCCCACCAGGGAGCTGTGTCCACCATGGCTAGCACCTGTGCCTGAGTGCATGTGTTGGTAAATAATTTATATGGGCAAGATTTACATATTAAATTAGCTTTGCTTTTAATTGCAGGCAGAATATTTTACCACAAAGAGCTATGCTTGGAGCCTGTTTGATTAACTACAGAAAGAAAAGCATTTAGTAGCACAAAACTGAACCACCAGAAAGTCAATACGTATTAAAGGATTTGAAGGGCTTCTACTTTTTTTTTCTTTTTTTTTTCAGCTAAACACATTTTATGAACAGCAGGGAAGACAACATTCTGATTCAGCGCTAGTTATGTTTTTTTTTCCTTGCTGCTCTGCTGCAAACCAACTTTGGTGTCCTGTAGTCTGTTTTTTTTCCACTGGAGGAATAATAAGTTATGCCAAGACTGGAGTTATTCTCAGTCTAACTTACCTCCATTACATAAAGCTTTGAAAAATGGCAGCAACTTGCAGACTTTTGATCCATTTGGCAAGGACTCTATCCAGCTGTCCCAGAAGCTGGTTCTCTGCAGGAAAATTAAGGTAAATTCTGGGCTGTTTGCAGCAGCTACCTCAAATATATATATATATATATGTAGCATTAAAAAAATTAATAAAGCCTATGTGGTATTTTAGGAACAAACCCTGAGTAAATGCATGTATGAGCACCATCTATTGGCTGCACTATTGCTTACAGGGTGCAAAATGCATCCTTTTTCCAACAAAATTCCAGCTCCATCTCATGACACGCAGGTCAGTCCTAGCCTCTGGGACAAAGAGCTGGGCAGAGGCTAGCAGGGAGCTCCACTATGGCAGTGTTGGCCACCAGACTCTGGGATGGGGTGATAGAGAGGTTCTCCACCTGGGGTCATGCTCCCGATGCCCTGAGGACCAGCCTGCCTGCTGCTCCAATTAAGGATGCTCCATTACCCCCTTTTCCTATAGGAATAATCTATTTTGGCCTCAGAAGCCTGAGATAATTAACTCCAAACAAGGTTTTGGGAGCATTAGGGGTGTTTGGCTGCTATTCCCGCTCTACCATTTTAAGAACAAAGAGCTACAAATCCATAGCAATTTAGAATCTGACTTTCCAATTAAGGATTTGACGTGTTTTTATGCCTTTGAAGTGACAATATTTGTCAGGCTGTTTGTTCAGTGCATTGTCTGCATGTGCAGTTACACAGGAATTGGTTTAATTAAGGTTAATTGGTGCATAATTAGAGCTGCTGCCAACACAAAAGAATGGCTGCAGACCAGGGAGAGAGTCGATTTCTATCCAGCTCCAAAGGACAAATAGCATCAAGTGGATATTACAGCTGAGCAATAAAAATCTAAACTGCTTCATATTTAACACTGCTTTTTGTAAACCAATATGAGTAACTGCTTGGCAGTGTTTTCCCCAGAGCTCAAAATCCTGTCCCAGTAAATGGAACATTTTTCATGGTGGAAATGTTTATGCTACTAAGTCTTTGCAGTTGGACCCTGTCCTTTGCCATTGAAGGATACAATCCAGAGAAGAAAGGTAGAGGTAAGAAGGGAAATTGTGTCTCTGAAGAAGCAGCTGTGATTTACTGCACAATGAACTCACCTGGCACCACCGCTCTGGCAGGAGGCCAGTGTGAGAAGCACTCTTTTCTTATACTGCTTCCAGCATCTGTAAGGTGAGCACAGTGCAATTCTGACATTAGTGCTTGGTTGCTGCAAGGTCATAGAATCATAGAATCATTAAGGCTGGAGAAGACCCCTAAGATCATCATATTGGACCATTAATCCATCACTGCTACACTCACTAAACTGCATCCCACAGTGCCACATCTCCACTCATGTTTCCTAAACACCTCCAGGGAAGGTGACTCCACCACCTCCCTGGGCAGCCTGTGCCAATGCATCACGATGCTTTCAGAGAATAAATTCTGTCTAATATCCAACCTGAACTTCCCTTGATGCAACCTGATGCCATTCCCTCTCATTCTATAAGGTCTCCCCTGAGCCTCCTCTTCTCCAGACTGAACAATCCCAGTTTCCTCAGCCACTTCTCATACAACTTGTATTCCAGACCCCTTACCAGCTTCGTTGCCTTTCTCTGGACATGTCTTATTTTAGTGAGCTACACAAAACTGAATGCAGTATTCAAGATGCAGTCACCTTCCTTTTATCATCAATAACCCTTCCTCCCCAAGAAGACTGAAGAGTTTCCACGAGGAAAAGTCCAACCCTATAAACACCATGAGCCTTCCCATCCCCATGGCACACAGATTCCTATTCATAGCATCATCTTCTGTCCAAACTCCCTCATATACATCATGTCCAGCACAAAGCTAAAAGCAAACCCACTTTCAGACCAGCCCAAAGGAGCAGTCAGCACTAAAGCTTAAAATGTGATAAATTATGAATTAAAAAAGAGTGAGGAGAAAAGGGAAAGGATTGCATGCCTGAGGTAGCATCACATTATACAGGTGGATTTAGATTGCTAAGCTGCGGGGAACAACTAAAGGAGCAGCCTCCAAGGGGCACAATGATGAAATCACTGCAACAGGAATCGAAGAGCTTGGACATGCATGAACAGGAGTATTAGCCTCACTCAAGCTATAGGTTACACAGCAAAAATGTAAATAAGCAAATATTCCTTTGCACAAGTGTAATAACCCACATTTTTGTGTTTTTTACCTTTATACTGTGACTTTTCTTTGTGTACATTCTGCTTTTTAACTCCAAGCAATTACAGTGACCATAAAACTGCAAAGTACCAGCACCAAAATCAGAGGAAAATTCCATGGGAGTGCAATGGCCTAGTCTGAGATGCAGGCAGAGTTATTCATCCCAAGCCATGAAGAACATGGTTTGGCAGAATGAGTTAATCAGACTGAGAGCATGGCCATCTTCTGTGCCCAGACCAGTCCCAGACAGTCTTCCAAAAGATCTGACCACACAAAGGATTTATGTATGATTTTCAGAGCTTTGCTCTAAGAAGCACTTTAGCATCTTGGCAACTGAAGGATGAGCTAGTTTCTCTAGTAAGAACCGGGGAATGTCAGGAGGGACAGCTTCTCAGAGCTGGAGAAATCTTTAAGTCAGGATGAAAAAGGTGAAATGACCTGTTTCTGAAGAGTTTCCTATGCAGGAGATAACTGACCAACTGGCACAAATCAGCACATCTCCACTGGTGTAATAGGCTGGTGCCAGGCAGTCTGAACCCCAAAGGGGCAGAAGTCCTGTCCACTCATAACATAGGGCAACAAAAAGCTTTTTTGCTTATTTCAAAGACAGTATGGCAGAGACAACGTTCTCAGGGAAGCTGGAGGGGCAGGGAGAGGCCAGGCTGGTCACCAAGGGAATGGAAAGGATCTGTTCGCTCTCAGGTAAAAGAATTAAAGATGAGATTTCCCTCCATTCCTGAAGGTCGGCCTCACTTTGCAGTGAGCCTAGCGGTTTTTCAATACAGCCACACATTATCATAATCAGTGGGAATCTGCTGCCTATAAGTTCAAGAGGACTGTCATGCAGGAGTAGGACTAGCAGGTAAACTTCCCCTTGTTCTCTTGCATTACATCTTCTCAGTCCCTTCTCTTCTCTCCCAGAAAAGCTGCTGAAGGGAGTAGTAAAACTGGGCTGCATTCACCCCTTGCAATAGATTCAATTTTTCAAAGGATGTTTTGCATCAATTCATTTTCTGGTTGAGAATTGGTGTTTGATGTACTCTGCTGACTGAACTCCATCTCAAACGGGTTTGTAAGGAGAGATTTTTGTTCTCAGACTCAGGAGCGCAATGGAACAAGTAATGCCTGGCTAACAAAGTCCATTTGTTGAACCAGAGGATCTTCATTAAATGCCAGTGACTTATTGGTCATCTTGTTTATTGATTGCAGTCAATAATACACTCCTAGCAATTTCTAAATATAACTCCAAAGAAGACTGCTCAGCTTTAATTGTTCCCTTACACAGCCTTGCACCAAGCTCTTACAAGTATTATCTTGAATATTTTCTTGAGAATAAGTCAAATAAGCCTGATTTGAGATACAGAAATGTCTCATTATACGTGTATTATTTCCTTGTTACAGCAGCCTTGCTGAGCTATCAATTCAGCTGGTTATTCAAGTGCTTCTGCCCATTAGGTGCTGTTACTCCATTAAAACCATGAACTTTGTTTTCTCATTAATAAAAGCGTTAAAAACTGAACAAGGAATAAATGAAAAGGTTATTACGACTTTTATAATGAAATACATGTTAGGCCATAATTCAAGCACCAGCGAAAAGTCAGTTGCCTATTAAAAAGAAAATGTGCTTCAGTCTATTCAGTGGAGGCAGTGTTTGTGAGAGAGGGTGAAGAAAATGGGATCAGGAGAAAGAAGCAAGTGGAAGGGGAAGCTTAGGACACAGCTGCATAGATTGGCACTGTCACTTGCCTTTAGCCAAAGAGTTCAAAGAGTTTATTTTAAGCACAAGGGTTAAAAAACAAAAACAGAAAAAGTAAACCAACCATTTTCCCTTCAAGATTCATGGCTACAAGCACAATAGTATTTTTTTTTTCTTACATAGAAGATTTCAGTATTTGAGGCCTATGGTTCCAGAACATTTCCACGCACTGTGCCATAGCACTGCCCTGCTCCTGGTGCTCTCACAGCCTCTCTTTGCCCTCTTTGGCTTTTCCAAGGTGGGGCTGATCCTCAGCACATAAAGCATTTCCACTCAAGTCTTAATGTTCTCCTCTGCCATCTGCAGAAGATGAGAGCCAGAGCAATGTTCTCAGCCCGGATGGCTGCACTGGTGGTGTTTGGGACTAGGCAGGACAAAGTTCTATTGCGGGTTGGTGTAAAAAAAGGCAGCAAACTCCCTTAGGACTTTTTTAGGATTTTTTGTTTTCAAGGATGGCATTGTTTTCAAGACATAGCAAACTGTGGTTCCTTTTACTATGAAGAAATACCCATGCTGCAGAAATTTTCACTGGATTGCACTATAACATGCACAGTGGGGCTTTTCTCCTCTACACTTTGATTTCTTGTTTGAGGATGCCGTTTGTTGCTTAGTTACAGGATGCTGTCACAGCTGAAAAGTGCTGCTTGCAGTGCTGACAAGAAGGAATTGTTTCTTGGGGAGAGGAATTATCTTCTGTGGACATTGCTGGTATAAAGTCTGCAATTATGTGGTGGGGAGGATGAGGTAACTTCAAGGTTATAATACATTACTTGTATTTCACTGTTCTAGATTTGGTAAAGAAAAAATATCTTGGACCCTGAGAATGTCATGTGTGCCTAACAACAGAAAGAAAAGAAGAGAGAAGGGAAGAGGGAAAGAGGGAAAGAGGGAAAGAAAGAAAGAGGGAAAGAGGGAAAGAGGGAAAGAGGGAAAGAGGGAAAGAGGGAAAGAG
>JAPSGF010000007.1:19709917-19786511 GCA_035772895.1 Perdix hodgsoniae
GGAGAGGAGAGGAGAGGAGAGGAGAGGAGAGGAGAGAGCAATAAACAATAGCCATAATCTCTCAAAGAAGCTGAACCTGCCTCTCCCAATGCAGCCCCCGCTGGAGAAAAAAGACCCCCTGTCTCTGGTCATACAAGTCCATTACATTAACATAGCTGCTTTGGACCTTTAAACAAACTGGCTCCATGAAATTTACACTCCTTTCCATATTAATGAAGTAATTGTTTTTTGGAATTATTTTTATTGCTAATTACATTAGCAGTTTTCTGTGCTTCTGGCCTGCTTCAGTAAGCATTTAAGAAGATGACTTTTAATAGAACATTAAGTAGCATGGAAAATTAAACAAACATCTTGAAGTAATGGATGAGGTTTGGCATCAGTTTTGAACTTAATTACATTGGGTGCTGGAGGAAACCTCACTTTGTGACAACCAAAGGCCATCTTTTATCACAATGACAGAAATATCCCCTGCCAGGACCACTGACCATGCATTACCCTTGGGGTACCTGAGGTGTGGGCAAGGAAAAGGCTGGGAAAGAAGCAAAAATTCATTTGAATAAAGCTCATGCTGTAAAAAATTCTCCATTCTCACACAGCATCAGTAACTTGGGGTTTATTTTCCATATTTCATTTAAATATTACCATGCACTGTGCAGACAGAAAAGCATGGCTACAGTTCTGCAGCACTTTCTGCACACACACTTCTGCCTCCGCATCAGTTCTAAAGAGACAGACCTGGAACACACTGAACCCTCCCATGGAAATGGCTACCTGGTTCCATCTTTGGGCCTGATGCTTCAGCCCAAACACCCCAATTCCCAAATGTGGAAGTCTCCAGGCCTGGAAACTGGAAACAAGGCATTTTGCTTACAAGGAAGCACAGCAGAGCCCAGCTGATGCTGATGAAGGGTCTCCCAGCATCAGCATGGCTGGGACAAGCCCACAGTCCTGCAGTCACCCCAAGGGGAAAAGGACTGACTGAAACACTGTGTGCCATTGGCTTACTGATAACTGCAGTGGAGACTCTGACAGATTTTATTAGTGCTTAATTAAGACAGATAGCAGAAGACTTCCCTTGGCTAATCTGCTCCCCTGAACTTGCTCCTACTCTCTATTTCAAAATGAGTGGGACTTAGGAAAATGCTGAGCTGAGAACCACAGTGAGCTGCTCTATTCTGGAGAAGTTAGCACAATCCTAGCTGGGCCTGGAGACTGCCTTGCTCAGGGATCCTACCCTTAAAAGATGATAAGGCAATGTGTGCACTGTCAGTGCACATTTATTAGAGAGAATGAAGTGGAAAGAATGAAGTTCTGCCTGGCCAGCTGCCCAAAGTCTGGGCATCTGGAGCAGGCTGCAGCTGGGCAATCTGGGCATCTGGAGCAGGCTGCAGCTGGGCAGTCTGGGCATCTGGAGCAGGCTGCAGCTGGGTAGCACCAAGACTTCAGCTGCCACCCATAGCTGCTTTGCCCTCTTATTTCTAGTGAGGTGGCTATGGGGGTGGTGAACATTATGCAGCATTTGCTAGATGGCTACAGAACCTTCAGAACTTGGAGATTTTCTTCTTATGCACTGGCTGCCCAGAAGCTGTCTGGCCCTAGCCCTGGCTCAGAGCAGAGTGCGGACTTACGGGGTCCCAAACCTGGTAGTAACCTCTCAGCAATTCTAGAGAACCAAACATGCAGATTCTGTTCGTCATCTACACACACAGTTGAAAAGACAAAAGGTAAGCCAGAAGCATCTCAGGGGAAGCTCACTGAGAACAGGAGCCTGCCTATCCCCCAGCACAGGCAGCACCACTTACAGGGGGAGCAGGGCCACCTCCAAACAAAAGCAGTCACCTCCAGGGAAGCGAGCCACCTTCCAGAACACCAGGCAGCATGGGATATCAGGTCCTAAGGAAACACTGCCTATCCCTGCCCCACGCAGTGTGCATGAAGCAGAGGAAGGATTACTTGCCAGGGCTCCTTTCCAAGGATTATGGAAGAAAGAAACAATAATAAAGATGACTAAAGAGTGAGCATTTGTTCCCACGCTGCAAACAACACCCCAACTTGTAAGGCCAGATCGGCCACACCATCTGATGAGTCACACACACAAGTATGGAGGGAGGCACTGGTCACATTAGCAGCGTGTTTCACCTTCCTTGAGAGCAATCATAATGACCTTTTTTTTTTTTTTTTTTTCCTAAGAGGAAAACACACAAACAGAAACCAAACTAAAAAGCATCTCAGAAATCACACTGACTTCAAAGATACTGCTGATACTACTTGTAGTTTTCCCTCTAGGTGAGGGATTTGAGCAATCCCTCACTTAGAACTTGACTCATGTAAGCAAAGCACCATGCAGATGTGTCAGAGAAAAGCCAGCTGTTAATCTGGATGATGTTAACTGGTATGTGCATCCATGCAAATCCTGCTCTGACTGCTACCTGCTCACCAGGTGTGAGTCCAGAGCTTTAAACATGGTCAAGATACCAGATTAGTTCCAGTCTCTCATGAAGATGCCCATATGCTATGGCTAATGTGCTGTACAACTGGGGTTACATAAACCTGTATATATCTCTTCCAGAACAGTCTGGTAGGAACATGACTGGTGAAGACCAGAGGATCGGATAGCAGTGAAACTTCTTGTGGTATAGTATAGAGTGTTGTTTTTTTTTCTAATGAAACACTTTTTTTAAGGTGAAATGGATATTTTAGCAATTTCCCATGACCACAGATCTAGATTCTCCTCAAATAAATCAAGCCCCTCCATCCTTTCTCCCCCAGACTTGTCATCTACTTGAATACAGACTGCGTGTGCCCCTCAGTGATGCTGGCCATCCCCAGGCAGGCTCTGTCTCATGGACGACAAACACCAGCTCATCAGATCAGACCTTCTAATGACATCCATCTGAGGGACAATCTTCTCAGTAATCTTTCTCTGATAATGTCCCACGCTTTCATCTTAAAACTGCAAAGCATTTTATAAGCAGAAATCAGATTTTGCAACACCTCTAAATGCAGTCAAGTATTATTAAACTACTTTCCAAAGCCCTCATCGCTGTCAGTTGAACAATTTTCCCCCAGCATTTTTTCACATTTCATCACAACAGTTATGCTTCATTGGAGAGTCTCTAAACATCCATTGAAGTAACAGCTATAAGAGTAAAGAAAAAGCATTTGATTATGTTACTTTCTTCGAAGAGACTGTGTCATCCATTACTGAATAACGGGTAAAAGCTTTCTCTAACATGGTTGTTGACTAGTTTGAAACCAATAATTTTATTTTCATTCTGAATCATCAGTCTCATGAGAGATGTTCTGTTGGTGTGCAAATACAGATAATACTAAAGTAGCAGTAGAAAAGAAACATTTCTCCTATCTGAATCAAGGTGAGTGTTACTCATGCACATGGGTTTGAAACAATGGTACGATCATGGAGAAATGGAAGCTCTCTTTTTCTAAGAGTTTCCCCCCCCCTTGTTATAGCTCAAAGACTTCAGTAAGAATTTCTGACTGCTGTCAGTCCACTCCAAAAGGCTCTTTGTGAAAACTGTCCAAAAAATATACAATTTTGTTCCTTTTTCTCATGCCCTACCATACTAAAACAGAAGTTTTCCCACTGCATGCTAACAGCAGGAATTGTGCTGTATTCCTTTCCCAGACTCACTGTCTGCCTTGCTCATCCGGGCAGGGTCTGTGCATTACCTAACAGCAGCACATCTTATTCCTCTTTTCCCTTAGGTATTATAATACTTAGCCTGATTAACATTTTTTTGCATGATTAGCACACTAAATAAGGAGGGCAGTTGTTGTTGTAGCATTCACATGGGTACAAATAAATCCATCTATTTAGTAGCCATAAGAAAACAAAGCCTTTTCAGGGTATCCTTTTTCTTTTTCTCTACCTGTTTACCAAGAGAAGCTCAAATTAAAAAAAACCAAAAAAACAAAAAAACAACACATGAATACCAATCCTTTTGCCTCCCTCCTACAATTTCAGTTACTGTTCTCCTACTGCAGCCTAATTAACAGCTTCTGGTTATGCATTAAAATAAAACAACAGCACCGATGCTAATTATGGACACTGCAATGCCAGGATAAAATAAGAACCTTTAAGAAGTAAGAAAGTTCTGTTAAAGACCAGCATTACTTGCTTTAGCAGTTTATATCCAAAAATGCCAGATTTTGTCAACACAATTAAAAGGAATCACACAGAAAATACTTGGCAAGCTGCAAGTTCACATAATGGCATTCAGCATTTGGGATTGATGCAGCAGTCAAAAATAAAAGGAAAATGCAGCCACTGTTTGGTCCAGCTCAGCTACACCACTACACAAGGCAAGGTCTTCACCCAGACAGTTGCATCTCAGGACTTAAGCACTTGCACAATTTTATTGATACACAGAGTCTTTATCTGAGTGTTTCAAAGGATGCCCCAAGCCCAGATATGAGCTTCAGAGATGACAAGGTTTCCAGAGGCTGACACCAGAACATGTGCCCACACTTTGGATACCATGCATGTGCTCCAGGGACATCTCTGCAGCTGATGGGACAGGAACCAGCCAGACCTGGCCTCACTGTCCCAGTGATCACTCACGGAGAGGTGAGATGGTCAAAGCAAATCTCTGCATTGATTAATTTGCAGAGCCAGCTGCTCAAGACTGTGTAAAAACCAGTGGCATAACATAAGTCTGCCCTCAGGTTTCCTGAAACCTGGGAGCACTACTCCCACATTTCTTCCCTGCTGTCAGCAAATATCATTTTATAAAAATAACAACCCACCCCTGTCAGAAGAATAAAGTTCCCTTTAATAACTGTAATTAAAATGTAAACATCCCCTCATTGTGGCTCCACTGTGTATGTCACACGAATAGCCCTCACCAGTATTACATAGAGAATTCCATGCAAACATGCCAAGATTTTTGCAAAACACTGTCAGTCATATTCCAAGTCACCCAATATTTCATGATACATTTCTCTCTCTTGATAATACAACAGGAGAGCCACAACCAGGTAATTATTATTTTGCAATGGTGTCAGGTTTACTGCTTAACGGTGTGGAATGAAACAGCAATTGCTTTGTTCATTTTCTCTATATGGCATATTTAAATCAAAGTTTTATATGTTCTGCACCGTTACATCCTCCAAGGGCTGGCAACAGCTGGAACCCGAAGAAGTGTTGAATCAGTGTTACGTTGCCTAGACTCCCAGCTGGCCGACAGTATCAGCACTCCTGAGAGTCCTTAAAATGGGAACTTTCCCAACCATGAATAGTTTCTAGTAGTGATTTCCCTCCAAATGTGCAGTCTAGGATGCCCAATTCCTCACTTCTATGCAATGTGTTAGAACGCTTATGCAATTAATTTTTTATTTTTTTGAGTTGGATTTCTAACTGAATATTTTGTTTCGGCGGGAGGGGAGCTAAATTAAAGCAGAGCTAATTGCTTCTAAAAGTCCATTTCACTTGAATCAAAGTGGAACATTTAATTTAGTTTGGAAAGCATTGAAATTAAATGCTTTCCTAGGTTTTGTTCTTTCCCCAAAGAAAGATGTGTGGAAATCTGCCCAAAAGCTGAGGTGTTTTGGTTGTCCTCAAATTACAGTTTTGAACTGGGACAAGAACCCAGTTTCAGGTCCCTCCACAGTCGTACTGCAACAGTAACGTGGGCAAAGCAGCACGTGCCCACAACCCCTCAGGGCTCCATTTCAGAGCATGGTTAGGAGATTTGTATATCTGATCACGGGTGTGCAGGGTTACAGAGGTTATTAGTTTGGGATCATTTTCCACAAGTAGTTGTGGTTTGGAGTCCTACACACTGTTGTTATTTGTGTTATGAGTTTTGTCAGCATGCAGCCATTACTCAGCTCTGATGAAACTGTATAAAAAAACACCGTCTCAGTAAAGCTGATAAGAAATTAGACCCTTCCACGCTTAAAGACAACTAACATCCTGCTCCAGGAGCAGATAAATAGGGATGACAGTGCAATATGAAGTTATGTGCTTTAACCAGACTCTCTTTCTACAGAGAAATACTATTTACAAAGAGGAATATGTAGCAGATTGCTCCAAAAAAATCATAAAACTAGATGGCTGGCAAGCACTTATCTGAACAGCTTTTCCTCACAGTTTCCATTACTCTCTCTGGTTAGGCAAGAAAGAGCACAAGACAACACGCTGCCTGGGAAAACCTAAAGAACCTAACTCATGTTTCTGAAGCAATTGTACAGATATAAGGCTGTCTGCCATTTTGTAAATGTCAATGCTTTTCCAAAGCTGTTGGTTTGGTTGCTGTTTGACTTCTTGAATTAATAAAATAAAAGCAAAACATAACAAAAGTAAACTAAACAGAAAAGAAGGGGTAGTAACTTACTTATTCCATTAACAGGGCAATCGTAGCAGAAGTTGAGATACTGTTATCTAAGATGTTAAATTTTGAAATTAAAATTCATGCAAATTGTATTAATTGTTAAAAAAAAAACAACAAAAAGCATATTTTTTCACTGAAATTCATTGCCACTTCTTCATGCTATTTCTGTCTGGCAGAGGGAGAAGCAGCATGGGAAAGCAGAGTTGTGCTCACACCATTATTGTTCATTTCTGTGTTCTCACATGCATGAGGCAGAGTATAACCAAACGCTCTTGAACCTCAGCAATAATCTGAATAAGGGAATACATCACATCCTCCCCACCCTCCCTCCTTTTTTTTTTTTTCCCTCCATATTTGATTTTGAAACCCAAATGATGGATTATAAATTCACACCAGGGTTGCTGAGCTATTCCAGAGTGCCTAGAGAGCGCGTGAATCCATTTTACGCCTCCTCCAACAGCCTGTTCTCTAGCAGCTAATGCTGCTGGTTGTCACTAACAACGTGAGCAATGGACTGAAGTTCACCTTCAGAGATCAGGTGACAGCACGGCCCTGTGCCTTCAGGTGCAGTTTCTCCTTGGTGCTATTTGCAAGTATGAATTTCATGTCAAACATTCACACATTTTTTTTACTGAATAAAGCAAGTTAAAAAGTTGGCAGTAGAAAGTAGTCTTTCCCATGTCCTTTTTTATTTTTCAAAAGCATTGTTTAACTGCTTATGGGTTCTCCTTCCCACACTCTTTCTTCTTCTTCTGCATCAATTCTTACTTGTAAAAGGGTGGCAGAGAGGTGGTGGAAGAGGTAAGAGTAAAGAGGGCCACAGCTTATATCTCCAGTGATTTACAACTGGACATTTTAATTAGGCCGAAAACAAAGAAGAAAACAAAAGATAAAGTTATTTTTAATCCCTTCTGGAATAAACACACATTTCCAAAAGTCTGGCTGGCAAAAAACTCAGCAAGTCAATTCTCATCTAAAACCCTCCAGTCACTCACTATCATTCTGATTTGAGAACAGCAGTAGAAACTCAAGGTTGCCTGATGTATGAATCTATTTTTGGCATTGCTCATTGTTGTTACAGACTATAAAGTGCAGAAGACCTCGGACTGAGACTTCCTTTCCTCCCTTTAATAACTGTATTATGTTGTCATCCAGCCTCACAGCAGGGATGCCAAAGCCTCCTTTGAATTACTGGCATGTCAGAAGCTCTGTTACCACATGCTGCTTCCTGAAGGAAAAATACCCTCCAAAACCCATCAAAGTGTATGTTTCCTTTGATGTGGACAACATTTCCAGACCCTTATTTCAGTAGCAGATTAAGTCATTTGAGCAATGAACTCTGACATGAGTATTTATACCCCATTTCTTTTTTTTTTCTATACACTTGTTCACGTTGTTCCCCATCAGTGTTGCCGACATTATCAAAATGTCTTGATGCATTACAGAGAATATCAGCCACAGAGTACTGCTTCTTCTGGCCTCCCTCCCCAACAAGTTCCTTCCAAAATATGCTATGAGAAAAGTGTGACCAGGTTTGGCTCTGACTAAAGAGAGGAGACAGCTGGGAGATGGGGAACCAGGACAAAGTGTGCTCATCCATCGCTGGACTGAAAGCACATCTGTAAGTCACAGCCATTTATAATGAACTCTTGAAAAAATAAATCCTGGGCTTTCAGTTTCCTGGAGCTGTACCTCCCACAGCAAAATAGCAATGTGCTGTCTTTGCCAAAGTAAAAGCAAGTGGGATGCCTCTCTTGAACATACAGCACTGTGCAAAGAAAACTTTCCCTCTTTCCACATTCAGCAATGACACCAAGATTCACAAGGACTGGAAAAATAGCTTCACTGTTTCTTCTATCATTTATTCTCCAGGGAGTTGCTGTTAAAAATATTTTGCTTTTGAAGTATCTGCATAGATTAAATGCAGACAAGCTGCCGACCACAAGGCCACGCACACCTATTCTGCCTGCTATCCACTCACTTTGCATTTGTTCCAAGAATGTGCAGCTCCAGAGCTCAATGTTGGGTGAGTGGTTCATACAAATCCCAAATCTCCAAGCTGGATTCAGTCAAACTGCTCCCTTTCACCTTTCATATCACAAAGGTAAGGGAATGCATATTACAAAGATAACGGAATGCACAAGCCCAGTGCACACAGAGGCTGGTGAACTTTACTTTGAGTTGATTCTATTCTACTTAGATCTGCTTGGGAATTACTTTTTTAAGATTTTTTATTTAATAAACATTAAAGAGCGGTCATCAGATGCAGTGGTTCTTGCAAATCACAGAATCACAGAATCACAGAATCGTAGGGGTTGGAAGGGACCTCCAGAGATCATCGAGTCCAACCCCCCTGCCAAAGCAGGATCCCTACACCAGGTCACACAGGTAGGCGCCCAGGCGGGTCTTGAATATCTCCAGAGAAGGAGACTCCACAACCTCCCTGGGCAGCCTGTTCCAGTGCTCCGTCACCCTCACCGTAAAGAAGTTCTTGTGCACATTGGTGTGGAACTTCCTATGCTGCAGCTTCTGGCCATTTCCCCAAACAGTCATGTATCAGCATTCCTGAAAAACTGTTACTGCTTTTCTGCCACTCAGCACTATAATTTAGAAAACAGGGAATTCAAAAGACTAAAAGCATCTTTACCATCCACCAGGTAACACAATTCACCTATCAATATCAGCAGAATCTTTTTCCCAAGGAATTCTTTTTTAAGGGGAACAGAAATACCTGGAAACATTTTCTTATGAAATTCACTTTTCAGCCTCAGATCCAAGCACTGAGTTTGCTGCAAACCTCAAACCATATTGGGATCCAAGTTGTCACCTCAGATTGTGCTGCAAACACTTCTTGCTGCCTGATGCTGAACACAAATCCTGCTTCCAGAGCCATGGTACTGCCCTGCATTCTGTAACAACAGGACAGCCTGCCTTCCTCCAAAAAGGCACCTGGTTATCAAGAAGCAGCCTCAGGCCTAGGTGAAGCACGGGGACTGGGCAGCTTTAGTGCTACAACTGGGAGGTTTTGGGGGCAAGCTACTTCACCACTCTCCTTTTCTCAATGGTAAAACAAGGTGAGCAAGCCTGAGCCTGAGCTTCTTCTGCAAAGAACTGCATTACAGCCATAAATTCAACATTATGGACGCAAGCAAACAACTGGCTGGACTTCCTGCGTGCTCCAAGCTGTGAAATAAATATTTTGCTAACCTGAGGCTGAAGTAATTCTCCTTACATCAAATATTTATTTGTTTTGAAGAAAGCAGTTTGTAAGATATTCTGTCTGCAGGGGAGAGGACAAGCTGCACAGCTTCACAGTCTCCTTCCTGCTGCCCTGCTCCCTCCTGGGCATGAGGCAGAGGCTGCCATGGCAAGCACTCGGTTTAGCAAAGGCCCTGTCACTGGGCTTGGGCCAATCTCCTGCTAGCAGCTGGATTATCATTCAGAGGGCCCTGCCACTGTCACACGGAGCAGAGCTCAGCGCTGCCCTCCGCTCCCTGTGAGGACCTGCAGCCACCATGAGGCCTCCCCTCAGCTCTGCTGCTTTGGGCTAAGCAAACCCAGGGGCCTCAGCACTCCTCACACAACTCTGCCTCCAGATCCTTTCCCGTCTTTGTAGCCCTTCTCTGGATACTCAGTAATAGGTTTATGCCCTTTTTGTATTGTGGCACCCAGACAGCACATAGAACTCAAGATGAGGCTGCACAGAGCGGTGTGGAACGGGACAACCTCTTCTCTCACTTCCCTCTCACGCATGAAAGAGCTACCCATCCCCATCCCCTCACTGGGAACAGGGCACATGCCTATGAATGCAGCTCCAAGCAAGAATTAAGCAGTCTTATTCTATCACACCCTGCAGAAAACATACCTTCAAGCACTGGGCTGAAACATATGGCAAATGCTGAGCTGTGACAGCAGCGAGGTGTCTGGGAGAAGAGACACGACAAGCCTTACATCCATAAACAGCTCTGAAGCCATGCAGGCGTCGGTCAAAGCAAATCCTGTGTGCTTCGTCTGTTAGACGGCCCCATCTCATGGTGTCAGTACAGCCCTTCCACACAGCACTGCCCCATCAGCAAATCCCCCAGCAAGAGGAGAGGAGGGATCTTCCTGCAGTGACCCTGCTGAGGGCTGACCTGCAGCCACACACCGCCTATGCTCTGCAAGCACATGCTTCTCTCTGAAAACATGAAAGAAAATGGCTGAGGAAATGCCTTCTGTAAATGGACCAAACACGTAATTGCATTTGGCATATGGGGAACAAGAGAGGCTAAAATCAAAGGTCTACCAACTTTTTAGTATAGAGTGTACAAGTAGCTATAGGCTGGGACTTGCAGCATGATCACAGACAATAAATACATTTTCTGAATCTTTTATTCAATGCCCATTTTTCTATTATGAATATGCCAAATAAACCCAGCACTCTGCTGTTGAAGATGCTTTTCCCACCCTCATGTAAGTGCGAAGAGCTGCCAGCCTGTATTTAGAGGTGCACTGCCACAGTGCTGCAGGCTTGCAGCTGACCCCTCAATGATTTTAACATAGCTTTAGTGGTGTGAAAACAGAGCTACGGGCTAAGGATGTCCTGTCAAAGGAAAAGAGCAATACATTTCTCTTCAATGCAGTATACGCATGCAGTGGCTAAATCTGACATATTTTTCCTCTGATTTTACAGTGCTGTCTTTGTTCAACTAACAAGCTGTTAAGTGGAAATAAACACACAGCTCATCCATCAGTCTGTCCTGGGCACTAAACCCAGCAGGGGGGTTCTCAGCTGTGCTGGTACCTGCAGAAATCTGCCATGTAAAATGGTGGGTGGGAAGGAAGTGCAAAGGAAAGGCTTATGGCAGAAAAAGTTCCAGCAAATCACGTCCCTGACTCTGCTGGTACCCTTACCTCAGGCTATGTCTGTCCTCTGGAGGAAAATCCCTCAAAACTGGATTTGGGCTTAGCCACGTGTAACTCCTTGCTTTTCTGCATAAGATCTGATTTTTGGGTTCCATTTTGTGGAGCCAGGAGTTGAACTCAACGATCCTTGTGGGTCCCTTCCAAATCAGGATATTCTAAGATTCTGTCATACATACACATCTTTCCCATTTACTGGCAGAGGGCTTTCTGTGGTGCTGTTTCTCTCATGCAATGAGTTTTCCAGTTGCTGCAGCTGTGAACAGGCAGAGAGGCAAGGCTCAAAGGAACAGAGAAATGCACTTAATGGTAGCTTAACACGGTGTTTCAAAACAGTCTATTTTTCTGACCCATAGATCTCAAAGGTTCCAGCACAAAGTTCAGTTGTTGGACTTCAAGCCTAGATTTGAACATTTGAAATTCAGTAAAAGGAAAATTTTTCCTCCAGGATATGAGCAGGAATAAATGCCTCAGTGCGTTCAGCTGCTGAGAAATCTGCAGTCAGTTTAAGTTCATCATGCTTAAAATTGAAAAACAAAACAAAACAACAACAACAAAACAACCAACCAACCAACACACTACCACAGAAAATAGGGCATGTAGCAGAACTTTATTTTCTCCTGATAATTTCTTTGATGTTCCTCCATGAGGTGAGGTGGGACCTTTCTGTCCAAAATCTACCAGGAACTCAAATCACCTACAGGAGCTCTGCCTGAGAGCTGGAGGTGTTTCCTGGCAGCAGAGTTGGGGCTGGGATGAATTTTCCCAGGGAAGTTAATATTGATGTTAAACACCTGAGCCAAACTCAGGGACTCTCTTGAAAGCAGTGACCAGACACTGCCAGAAGAGAGACGGCAGGAAGGAGCATGAGGTACCTCATCATCCCCCCAAGAAGGGGGTAAGGGCTCGAACTCACTTGGCTGTAGGTCTGTGCTTTGGTTAGTTGAAAAAACTTCTAATTACTTTTTGCTGACATAAATCAAAATGTGATTTTCAGCTCACAAAGAAAACAAATCTCAGAGCCTCAGGATGAGGTAGGAAGTATATTCATCTGACCCACAAAAACACCTTCTGCTGTGCTGTATTGAGCTTGAAAAGCAAAATATTTTTCAGTGAACAGCAGCTTACGGATAATTGCTTTATAATGCTACCTGCTCTACTTGGATACATTTTTCAGTTCATTTCCTTCTCCGGTGCCAATTCTTCTCATTCGCAGCGGCCTGGTTACTACTCAGGCAGCAGCAGGCATCCTGCACTGCTATTTGTGCAAAGCTGAATCTGTATGTCAGCAATTTGTTACTGTTACCTCCTGCTGCACCATAGGGACATTTTCTGCAGAATGACAGCAAAGTAATCTCCAGCTGCATGCACATCAGATTAAAAATCTGACAATCCTGTCTCTAAAGGCTGCCAGGCAAGAGGCATAAGGAAACAATGATCAGCCCGGGCTCCAGTGATTAACATTTACCTGCAGGTTGTTAGTAGCTCATTAACACAAATCTTATCATTACCAGGTGGGATTCCGCTCCCTGCCATGGCAGTCTGCAGTGCCCTTTAGAGAGCACAGCAGTAAAATCACAAAAACTCGTAACACTTGAAAACGTGAAAGCTGCGTGAAGCACACCAAAAGAAAGGAATTGGCTCTATACCTGTGCAAAAATTTGCTAGCAGAAGCTCAAAATTGTGCATCCACACTGGGAAGTCAGAGCTAACACTGCTTCTTCACTGCAATGTCTACCACCATGGCTTTCGGGCAGAAGAAAGCAAAGCTATTTCTTTTCTTTTTTAGTGCGGAACGGTAAAACATAGAAACCTTAAACAACTATTTACTCTCCCTTTGAGGTATCCCAAAGACGGTCGCAAAGAAATGATAGAGATTGATGATAACTTCCCGTCTTTTTAGGTAAGGGAAGCAGTGAGGCTTTGAACGGGAGCCTGCCTGAGAGTGTCGCGTCCCTGCCACCTCGTGACAAGGCGCTCCAACTGCAAATTCCCGAACTCGCAAGTCCTGGAGTTTTCTGCCGGATCTGTCTCTCCTGAAAGCTTGAAGGAAAGCACAAGGTACTCTCCGGCAGACCCTAAGGTGTGGATGAAGCCTCTGCCACGATCTCTGGAGACCGGACCCTTCCTGTGGGGGACAATGGCATGCCCTTCCCCTGAACCCAGGGAGCACTGCAAACCCTGTTTTGCCAACATGCAGGTGCTGTGTTACGAGCTGGCAGGGGCTTTCCAGTAGCTCTCTGGGCTGCCTGGCTGGCAGGGGATGGGACCTCCCGGATTACCACAGCAAGGCAGGGAGAAGAGTGGTCCTTACTTTCCTCCTAGGCAGAGCTCTGCAGCATGCTTTAAACTTGACTGTTTAAGAGGTGGAAAAATAGGTTAGCCAAGAGTTGGTTTTTGTTTGTTTGCTTAGTTTTTTTTCCCCAGACTTATCTGATGCTTTTGCTTGCTTTGCCTCTTCCTGACTTCCTTGTCCTAAGAAAACATCTGCCTTTGGCCTTCTAAGGGGAATGTTTACGTAATGCTTGAAAAAATAACAAGAAAGTGAGAGCTGTATTTTTAAAGCCTCATCCAAAGAGACATGTTATCGCAGCTTCTCCATCCCCACTGCTTGCAGAGCTGTGGCATCAAGCCAGCACCACCACTCCTCCGTTTTGTCCCCAAATCTGCCTGGAGAAGCAAGGTTACTTTGGTTTTCCATTGTTCTGGCTTTCCTGCAGAGGTGCTCCCAGAGCAGTTGCACTTTGATGGAAAAGGGCCTTCCTGTCCTGCAGGCCATATGACAGCTCATACAAGCTGCAGAAGCCTTGCTCCAGCTGGGGAGGGTTGATTTCTTCTACTGTCCTCGCTGTCCTGGAGGAAATAGAGCTCTTCTGTGCTGGGAGAAAGCTGTCACTTTTGTACAAAGCTTGCATCCAAGCTTTCCAGTGGTATTTAGGTAGCTAAACCAGCTTGCACTGAACCTAACAGAGCTGGGCATGCAGAGATTTCTGCTTCTGATGCTGCAAAGGATGGGAAGTCATCAGTGGGAGAGAAGTGCAGTCCCTCTTGTTTGCTTTCCAGTAGCAATTTTATGGTACAAGATTTCATTGTAGGGAAACAGCCATCAAAGCGTGCTGGCTGAGGCCCAGGGTGCAGAAAACAACTATGCTGGCCTTCCCTGAATGCCTGAATGTTGTAACAATTCAGGTACAGCAGTTCCCCCTACCATTCTTTGGAGAGATCACTGGAGGTTCCACAGGCAGCATCACCAGAAAAATTACCAAGGAGAGCTGGCAAATTCTTATTTATGAAGGAAGAAATGCAGCAATGACAATATTGTTCTGGCACAGAATTACAGAATCATTAAAGTTGGAAAAAAACACTGATCATCTAATCCAACAGTTGACTTATCTCCACCATGCCCACTAGCCCATTTCCCTCAGTATCATGCCTACACAGCTCTTGAACATCTCCAGGGATGGTGACCATGAAGCAATGAATATCAGGAAACAAATCATTAAAACCAAACAAATGGTTTCATTTCATATTCAAACAGATTTGAATATTTTTTAAATTTTAAAAAGCACTCTTTTAAATTAGTATGAACAGTAATATTTTTCACACTGATGAAGAAATAGAATTTGCCAGGGGCCACGTCAGCCCTTTTTTATGGAGCAGAACCATAGAAACCTATAGCAGGAATTTGATAGGATGAGCCACTCTGCAGTGAGTGCAGACTTCCGTATGAGGCAAGTCAGGCCCTCTACATCAGAGATCTAACTAGGGCAGGCCAACCTAGGGCATCACAAATGGCAAAATAACAACAGACACATTGAGGACGTGCCTTGAGAATATCACCGATACAACTTGCACATCAAATAGCAGTATGGATGCAACCCAAAAAGCATTAAGCAAAGCAACAGACAAGTTGTCCAAATGTTATATCATGGCAATCGAAAGCTTCAATAGAATGGGACAGGATCAAAATAATTAGCAAACGATACTGAATGCCCTGTGTATTTGAAGGTGAGGTGGTAAGATGGGGGTGAAGAAAAGGTGAGTGGTCCCTGCAATTTTCAGTGGGCAGATCCCATGCAGAATTATATTCCTACAATCCAATGCACATTTCCTACCTGTGCATGTTCTGTGTTTGGGAGGACTTTTTGGATACGTGTTCTGGACAGGGAAATTTAATCTTGAGAATAAATAGATGGTAAGATTCCCAGAAATAAATATAAATATTAAAACATAGTAATGTGACATCCAGTATATTTGGATATAAATAAAATGGATATTTTAAGCATAACTGAGAATAAAAGCATTCCAGAGTTTTTGCTAACCATCATTGCTTATGGCACTTGAATCATGGTCCCTTTGGAGAAGTGCATTGTGTCAGGCAATTTGGTCTGGGATCAAATCTTGGCAGCAAACTAAAACTTGTCACAGTTTACTGATCCTTTTAAATAGTTTTACATGCACACATTTTAATTACCTTGACTTTCAGTGTAAGAATCTAAAGGAAATGATAGCTTGCAGAAACATGGTGTCTGAAGCTCTCTAACCTAGCTGGGTCAGCACTGTCAGACTGGAAAGTAGTACACGGTAGGGGCGGGGGTCCTGCCTCTTTCAGGGAACAGATTATTTGGTTTCATCCTCTTCTATTAGATGACAGGTGTCTTTGTAGAGAACTCAGCTCTTACTCCTTGTTTCAGAGATTACAACTTTTCAGAGGTCATCTTGAAGGACCCAAAACAATTAGTCAGCAGCAGAAGTAGAGATGGGCAGATGTGGTAGAAAGTGCATGTAGAAACTCCTGTCCATCATAACAGGAGCTGAATGGTATCAGGCAATGAGAATGGCATGCTTAAAATGCAGAATTTATGCATGTATCTCAGGAAACTATTTATTTTGTTATGTGGTCTCTGAGCAGTTTGCTTGATGAAAAAACTAAATCTTGGAGAGCGGAAATGGTATTTGATTGCAGACCTAAACCCTTGCTTATAGATTTGCCTCTGTTGCTTGTCCACAAGAACAGTTAGATTAGCTGTAATAGGATCAAAACCTCAGGTACTGTCTATATATATGACAAAAATCTACTTAGATAAATGAATTTAGACAACAGTGCCGAGGAAAGAATCGTTTGTTCTTAAATGTATCCAGGATTAATTTGCTTTTGTAGATTTCTACCAACGGATCTCTTTGCAGTAATGATCTGATGCATCAAAGAAGGCAGACAATTAGCTTTAAGAGCATTTTTAGATTGTCCATTCACATTTAGCAAATACAACAGCACTAAGATTTAAATGGGGACTGCTTATCGGGGGTACAACATACTCTTGAGAGCCCTTCTACTCATAGAAGCTCTCAGGCCACTTTCTACATAAACAACTAAGTAACTCCATGCTAGGAATACTGTTGAAAGCCTTCTCTAACATTTAGCCAGAAAAAAACAGGCCTGCTTGGAGAGATGATGCTTGAAAGCCTGTCAGAACCCATTTGAACACCTTGTTATCCCAGTACAAAGTAGGAGATTGAAAACAGCAGGCAATCTAATACTTCTAAGCTTTCCCATAGCATCTTAGCTACGCCAAGATAGGCATCTGAAGAGAAATACGTATGCCCTGAAGATGTAGTTTGAGAGATCTGTGGATGGGTAATTGATTAAAATAGTCCTTTCATGGAAGGTAAAATAGGTCACAGGCACTTCTTCTGAATTGAATAGCAATTACCTATTAATTAGCTTTCTTGGCAGGATCAAAATACATGTTGATTCAGTGTTTGATATCTACAAGAAAAGTAGCAGTAGAGGAAAATATGAATGCGGTTCAAATGAAGGGCATGACGGAGAGGTTGCCAAGAGAGGTTGTTGTTTTATGCAAGAGTTACAAGCCACAGTAGATGCTTGAGGTCTGTGTATGCTAGCTTGAAATCAATGGATCAGCATAAATAAAGAGGTTTAACTTTGCCAGTGAAGCTGAACATACAAGTTAACAGGGGATGTTTAAGTAATAGCTTTGTAGAAGATATAAGTTGCATCTGTCCCCACACTGAGCCAACCAGAAGCCAATTAACTATCTAAGCATGGGCTAACATGTCTTACCTTTAAAACCCCTCCACCTAGTGAAGTGACAGTGATAATTCCCTGTGCTACCTGAAAAAGCCCACAGCACCTCTGGCCAGGGTCTTAAATATCCCTTGTTCTGGTGTTCAAAGGCATGTTACAGGACTGTTTATAGACAGTGTAAGTGGAGCTTAGAGCAGACACAGGCCTTGATATTCTCAGCTTTGGTGTGGGTGGATTCACACCCCATTGACTTCTGCTTTGAGTATGAAGTTCTAAAAGCCTGTCAACAGCAAAGTTTTTTTCTAAAACCTTTCTGCCACTGTTAGCACTAGCTCAGATCCATACAATGATCAGCCACCAGCACTGGATTTAACGCCATGGAAATTACACCTTGTAGTTTAGATTGCAACCTGATGACATGGTGCTAGGGATGCCTATGGCAACCAGCAATCTGTCTGCTTTAAGGCTGGTTGCAAGCATATGACTTTACCTGTCCCAAGATATTATGTGCTCTTACATCTTACAGAATGGTTAGCCATGGGATTCTTAAAACATTTAAATTATTTTTTTAAGACTCCTACTGGAAATGAAAACTACCCAAGAGAGTAGGAAGTTATATATGATCCCATAGAAGTGAACTGCAAAAACACACACACACACACACACACACTCACAAACAAAAAACAAACAAACAAAAACCCCACAACTATTTTCTTAATAAGAACACACTCTTCACTGTCAAATTCGAATGCAGTAGGATTTATCCAGTAGATGGCAACAGCAGACCAGTTTGTAGCAAGGCCAGCGTTTGCAGGCTGCAAAAAGTCCTTTACTGCACTGTGCTCAGTGCACCTTCCTCAGCTGTGCTCCTTACCTTCCCAGCACCATGCCGAGAGCAGAAGGAATTGGTGTTGTACCTAACTGCAGTGCAAACTCGAGGCTGCTTGGTTTCTCATGTAAATGCGCTTACAGGGCCTTTAGATGTATCCTCTGCATTTTAAACAGCCTAAAAATATGGTTCTCCCCGAAGAGGCACAATTTCCCTATTGTATCCTTTTGCAAAAATAACAAGTAGTGCATAAGGAGATTAGGTTTAGAATACAAACACAAATCACAAAAAATACCGAGCATCTGATTGGCATTTTGTCTAAAAAAGTAGCTCTTCCCCCAAACACGTAGAAACCAGATTCACGAAGCAAAGATTTAACCACGTCCTTCTCATCGCTTCCGAGCCATCTTAAACAGCTGCTCTTAGGAAGTGCTTGTTATTGCCTGGGGAACGTGATTACCTTGCTGGAAACAGTAGGCTCAGCTCTTGGCCTCTGGAGGAAGGAGCTTTGCTGCAGACTCCAGATGTGGCAGCTGCTGATATCCATAGGAGGATCGTGGAGACTCCAGCACCGCACACTGCCTCACTCTGCCCAGGCCCTGGGGAGAACATGGGAGTCATATTTAGCAATCATCACCCCTACACCACTGTTTTTCAATCAAAATTATGAGAGTACCATTGTTATTAATAAATAGCAGTGTTGTTTTGTCGTTTATAAGGTAAAATATGAATGGACCTTGAAGACATATAACACGAGAAAAATTTACAGCTGAAGACTCCAGACTTTCTCCAAAAATTCAGCACCATTCAATTTTTCTCTTAAGCTGAAGTACAGGCCAGATTTGGGCAGTGAAAACATTCAGGTGTAACACAAAGTTTGGGGAGCACTGGAAAGACTGTGAATATCCAGTGATCTTCACTGTAAGTTTCTAAAAAGTGGAAAAGACCGATTTGTAATGAAACCCCTGCAGAGATCACACAAGGGGTTAGTGGGGAAGGAATACACAAGGGTAGCAGCCAAAGGTGAGCTTCAGTGGGATCCAAACAAGCAATTTGGCAACATGGCTAGAGACAACTTATCTTTCCCTGAAACCAGTGAGAGGTGGCCATCCTGGGTTAGGCACTGCATTTGCTGTGGTTCAGGAGGAGAGCTGGCTGTGCAAAATATCAAGACCCTCCTTGGCATCCTAGAGGTTATGTTTTGTCCCCAGCCCTATCTCTGTTCTCAGGAAAAGGGAGATGTTTGTTGTCATTATTTGCGGTGATTGTTAAATGCAGGAGTTGCAGCAGTGCTCTGTCCTCTTCACTTTACTGATGGCTGTGCTGCAGGTGAATGGCATAGCTGTGTGTCACTTTCCTATGTTCTATATAGGAGATTGCAGTGCTATTTTAAATCTTTTCTGCACTCACATACTTATTTTTTCCCAAGGACAACCCTTCAAGAAATAAAATACACTGTGTTAGAGAGCAAACTGCCTTCTTGGCGCTCTTAAGGTCTTTTATCACTTCACTCATGGTAGCACATTAGTGAATGTATTATGAATTATATGAATTATCTTTAACACTATTTTAAAATAATGGGAATAAATCCAAATTCAATGGAGAAAATTTCATGTTGTTCACACTTTAATACAAAGGCAGAATTACCACTTTGGAAGATAATACTTTTACCACTGGTGGATGCAAAAAGAATAATTCAAACATACAAATTCCTGATACAGCACAGCACACACAGTTACTCCTTTTAATTCGTTATGTTGAAGGCTTTTCACTTGGTCTTTCACTCTTCTAATTAGGATGACTGTGAGGTGTCTTTGAACTAGTAACAGATCTGAAAGATCTAGTAAAAAAGTTTTCTTTATATCATTTCTGGTAAGAGCTTGTCGTGACAGATGCCTTCTTCTTCCTGAGGTTTGGACCAGGGTTTGATTTTTTTGTTTTCCTCTTTAACCTCTGAAGCATTTCATGATGTGATGGGCAAGAACCCAGAAGTAATTAGACTGCCTGAGAATTGTAAGTGTAGACAGAAAAAGAGACTGTTGAAAATCACTGCTATTCTCAGAGTTGACACTGCTGAATCCCTTAAGTCTCAAACATTACAGCCCATCTTTTGGGAGGCCCAAATGCATACAGACCTTCGGTCCTGCTGGAGCTTGCAGACTGGTTGCTGAGACATCCATGCAAGCTGTGCTGTCTGCCACAACTCCCCCAGCGCAAACCAGTTTTTCCCTACTGCTTCGTCAGTGTCTTGCATACAGAAGTGAGAAGGAAAGGAGTACAGGTTACCATGATGGCAGGGTACAAAATATCAGGAGTCACTCATGAGAACTAAAATATCTTCTTTGAAAGTTTCCATCATGAATACAAAATGCTGAATACTTCCAAATCTGGCAGTGACAACCTGGCATGGCACCCTGGGCCACGTCTTACATAAACAGCGCAGTGCTCTTTACCCTAATTTTACAGTTAATTATCAAAACTACCTTAATTCCTAGCATCCAGGTCTCTACAGAATTCTTGGAGTTAGAAGGGACCTTTAAATATCATCTAGTCCAATTTCCCTGCAATGAACAGGGACATCACAGCTAGATCAGGTTGCCTGGGGCCCAATCCAGCCTCGCCTTGAAAGTCTCCAGGAATGGGACATCAACCACAAGACTAGGTAACCTGTTCCTGTGCTTCACCACCCTCACTGTAAAAGATTTTTTCCTTGTATCTCAATTAAGGACCGCTGTGCAAGGAGACCAGCCACAGCCACACCCAAGACTCAGGTCAGTTGTGGAGCATAACATGCCAGAGGCTCTGAATCCCTTCAGTTACCTAGTTCCCTGAGGTTTACTTTAAAGAAACCTATTTACAGTCATCTTTCTTTGGAGTAAAGCTAGATGGAAGAGGTTCAGATGGCCAACTGCTGTGAGCTTTAGCTGGTGCAGACTAGTAGTTTGCCAGGAAACTTTACAAGACATAACATATATCCCAAGAGTCATTCTAAGTCATGCTGGACTTCAAAGAAGCTCATATGCAAAAGCCAAAGGAAAACTAAAATGTACATGCTGATGGGCAGCAGCAAAGGACAGGAGAGGTGAACACTAATATTGAAACATCTATAAACTTCAATTGTTTCTCAGCAACGTTGTATTTCCAATGGGACACGGAAAGACACAATCATACTACTACTTTGTCCAAATCAAACCTACACAGAGTAATTAAACTTGCATTTGTCAAGCCAGATCGCCAACACAAAAATATCAGTGTCTCTTATTTCTCCACAAATATCAGATAAGGGCTTTTTGGCTGTCACACTAACATTTTTGTGACTATTACCTCATTGGAGACTCACCTACAGTAAAATAACAAAAATGCTATTTGAAAGCACGAAATCCTCTACTGTAGCCAGCGCTTTACTGCTGTATATTGGGGCATACTGGGCAGCTTATTTTCATTCAGAAAACCAAATGAGCTTTACAAGCCCAAGAGCCCTCTCCAGCATCACAACTGCAGCTGCCTTAACACTAGTGCTGCTGTAATTAGAGAGGTCAGGAATCAGGTAACACCACTAACAGAGCTTTTTTTCTTAGTGCTAGGTAGAGTAAAGTATATGACATTGGGAAGCTAAAGCTGCTGAAGTTGCTGCTTTGGTTCTTGTTTCCATTATTTGTGCTGTGCTCTTGCACTCTGTTCCAGGAGCAAGCCATGGTTTTGCCTGGAATTCATGAATATTCAGGTTTGGGCAGATTTAAGCACCAAACTGAAATGAGACTCAGTGCAGTCAGTATAATTAGTTGGAATAAACCAGTCTACTGAGGAACAATATTTTGAAAGATTTTAGATGTTTGGGGAAAGAGCTGGCAAAGTCTGCAATCCTATCACTGTTCCCATCATGAGGTAACCTAACACCAAACACTGGCTTCTAAAACAAAATCTGGCATATTCAGAGCTTACCACATTATGTCTCCCAATCTGCTTCCTTAGCCTTTCTCTTCCTCAAATGTTGAGGCTGCATTGCATTTTCCCTGCTATTCTGAGAAAACAGAATGCTTTGCCAATATGCTCCTTACTTTTGGTTATTTTTAAAACTCTGCAAAAGCTCACACTTTCTTCTGTAGCCAGTGCCTATTGTTTATGGAAGCAGTTCCAATTTACTTTCTGTAAGGGAAATAAAAAAAAAAAAATCTCCTGCCTCGAAAGCGCTGCAAGTATTTGCATTGTTCTCCAGCATTGTTTTGCTTACAAAAAAAGGAATTCTTTGGAACCATGGAGGCATTGAGTCTCCCTTGCTTGCTCACGCTTTTTCACTCCCTGCTCTCAAACAGCAGCTTTCAAGCAGTGACCTTTCTCTGCGGAGGCCAGCTGGTTATTTTGGGTTGTATTTCCCTGCTGATTGTTCTTGCTTCCTCCTGCACAGCCAGGCCCTCAGGTTGCTGCGGGTAGCAGGGAAGGGGCTCACTGTTGGCAGCTTTTTGGATCCCCGAATGGATGGCCAAGAAAGTGTCTGTTGCTTGAAGTAGTCACAGATTATGTGAAGCTGGGAAATACAGCCATTAGCCACCTTATGCAAACAGTATAAATCATTCAGATGTTAAGTAACGCAAGAGCAGCTTGGTAGAAGTGCTTCCAGTTCAGAAAACTTCATCCCTACTTGTCACAGTAAGACCCTGATTAAAACCTGATGTCAGCTTGTGAGTCAAAACAGGACTTCCCTGAAGGTTTACCTGACAGGGACACATACTCGGTACTGGATGTGTGCTCTCTCTCAGCAAGGTTTTTACTCAACATTACACAAACCTTTTGGAAGGATACTCAGAATCAATTCCTTTCATCCAAGTATATCTGCAGGAGCTGAATGAGATTGTAAAGGTATAAAATAACGAAGCTAAAGCAGTACGAGGCTGGGTATTAATAAAAAACTTCAATGCCATTTTCAAATAAATATCTTCACTGCTATAAATGTTTGGGAGCAAAGTCCAGTCAATGTAGGATAGGAGCAAATTAGCCTTTTCTGAGAAAGCAAAGTTAAGCTGTAAAACAACAATCTACTCCACTGCAGGAGCAAATTGTCTTGAATTCTCCATGCTGTCACTGAGCTTGGCAATGAACTCTGACAGAAAAAAAATGGTAAAACTCAAATACACTCAGGAGCCAAACATTCTCAACTTGAGTCTCTGAGGGCTGCAGTGGACCTAGGAGGTTGGAGCTCCCAGAGACCAAGTGTTGTTTCAACAGCAACATGTGCTGCTCTACTTATAATAAAGCGGTCTCCAAAATGCCAGCTCAATGGGAATTTGAAAGCTACCCAGCTCGGTCTGACTAGGAATGTAGCCCAACTCTGGAAAAGATGAGGTTTCTTGTTTTGTTTTGTTTTTTTGTAAACTTGAAACCCTGCTCTTCAGCCAAAGCCTGTCAAGACCCTGCTCCTGACTTGCATGTACAAGGCACAGAGATAATTAGCAGAGTCTTTCAAAGTTGCTTCATTTTGAAGCCATTTATATTTCACAGGGTTCAAACTGGGACAACTTGCATTCTTCTGTCCAAAATATTCGTGAAATTTTTCAGTTCTTTTTCTTTTCTGCTAATCATTTCCATCTGTTACTGGCTGAAATAAAAACACTAACGTGCAAATTAAAATAAAAAAATAAAGCTTACCTATTTTTATACCTGTTTTGTAATTTTGCAAGCTTCACAAAACGGGCAGAACGAATAAACAAAAAAGAAAGCTGACTTCAATGCTTTTTAAAAATTGCTGCATATTTACTTAATGGTGAGCTATGGGGGATTCTCTATGCTGAGAGTCCATGATAAAGTCTGAATTACGTCTACCAACAGCACAGGTAAAGCTTTCAGCAATTATCAAATGACAAAAAGAGAAACCGAAGTCTTCACTCAGAATCCTCCATCGTTGGCCAACAACTGCTGTATTCAGAAACAGAGTGTGAGATGGAAGGAAGGTGACAAAAAGGAGAAAAAACAACATCTGAAATTTCAAAATGGTTTCTAAGAATTGAAACAAGATGAAAATTTAAATTTAAGGCAAATATTTAACACCACTAAGTACTTTCTATATAGAAGTCTATGTTTTGCACGATAAATGTTTAAGACACAAATGTTGGCCATCTGTAACTACAGCAGTGAGCTAGGCAGCAAGATGGAAAAGGTGTTGTGGCAAATTGCCTTTTCTCCATCTCTTGAGTGCTGCATTTGAATGAGCTGGCCCATGTCCCAGAAACAGCAAAACCATATTTGTGTTTTGAAAAATGCAAGGTACCCATCACAGCCATACCCTATCTGTGCCCCCACTAGCTGCTCCAAAACTACTTCACTAATATCCTTGTCACTGTGTCCAGAGTGAAAAATTTCCTTGTCACTTTAATGCTGCTGACAGAAAAATCACTTTTTTCTCCTGGCAAACAATTTGGGTTACAAATACAGAAGTTTGCTAATCGGAAATAAAGAGAAGAATAAATAATTATAAATGCTCTCACGTAATTATATGCAAGCTATCTGTGTGTTTGTGCATCTCTGAGCACGAGGAAGTATTAACACATAAATATCTTCTGTCTGTATAATATTTATGCAACTCAGTGGCTCAGCTTCAGTGCGCCTATATATACACTACTGTTCATTATATGAAAAATATAATCTTTCTTATTTTAAAGCTAAATACTTTATGAAATCTCTGAAAACATAAAAACACCTGCTTCACTTCAGTCTGACACAAGACATCTTCCCTGAAACCTATTTATCTAGAAGTGTGTATACTCAAAATCTGTTTAACACTGGAGCGCTTTTGGATAAGTGTTGCACAGAATTTATTCTAAACTATCTGAAAAATGCTAACATCCTCCTTCAATCCCTCCTATCTAACTTGTAACACATCTTTCCACTCTTCCATCAAACTCTTTCTGATTCTATTCATCTCACTAATGAGAGGCAAATTGATTTCTACCATTTCAGCTTGGGTTGCCTTATTGATGCAACGGCTGTCCAGAGGGAGGATCATCACCATTTGGGGTCAGTGGCAAAGGAGCTTAGTTAGAGAACACTGATGTACACTGGTGTACTTTATGCTCAGCCACAGTCTGAGCAGCAAGGGAGTGAGTGAGGTTATGCTGATTTACATGAGTTGAGTTTATTTCATCTTAGTTATGTTGACTTTTGAGACCTAATGCTAAACTTTAAACCATTCAGAGTAGCACAGAAAGTTTGGTCTTTAAATTCTTATCAAATGAATTACTATCTTTTCAAAGTTAGAGATTATTTCCAAAGTGATTACATACCTATGCACATGGCAGAAGATTAGCACCTCCCCTGCATACCAGTCCAGTATTATTCTTATGTACCCAGTCATCTTTGCAGGTCCTCTCTGAGATGTGAGCTGTGAAAAACGCAGCCGTTGAATTACAAGAAAAGCTAAAAAAGTGATTTGGAGAGCACATCCTTCCAGCAGTTCAAAGACTGTTTAATCAGTTCTAGGTTTTTTTTTTGTTTGTTTGTTTGTTTCTAAATAACAGACTTTGGTGTGTCTTTCTCTTTTCCCAGGAGTACACATTAAAGGAAGAACAACCAGTCTCCCTGCTTGCCTCCCATTTTCCACATTAGTCTTGCCTTCCTTGAGAGGATGATATATTTGACAAATTTCAGCTTGGCTATCACTCTGCATTTCCCCTGTTTTTTCCACTCTGCACTTACAATCTGTGATGGGCAAATCTCAAAAGATTAGAACTTTAGCTCAGAAAAGCAACTGTAAGTTTGAAGTTTACTTCTCAATTTTCAGCGATTAGGATCAGTGCAACAAGTCTACGAATATTTTGCCTTGAATTCATGGGATTCGAATGACCAAAGGCTTTGGCATACTTGAACAACAAGAACAGCTAATGACTGCATTTCCCAGGCTCAACAACATAGTTACAGTGTCTAAAAATTAAAGGCATCACTGAAGGCATCAGTGGATTGTTCTAATTGTGGAGAAAGACACAAACGCTCTAACCACATGTAATGCCCTGAACACTCCAGCCTCTGGATGTTCTGGCCAGCCACGGGGAATGGGGTAGAGGTGGAGACTGTGAATGCTGTACAGGTGGTGTCTGCATCAAACTTAAAATGCATAAACTCCTGGAGGAACCAGTAACAGGAAGGCACAGAAATTGTGCTCTCAACTGCAGAGTGCAGTCTCAGGCTGTCCTCTATTCTATGCGTGGAAATTTTTAACGTGATTCTTAACTGACATTCGGCGCTGTTTAAAATCAACTTTCCATACAGACAGATCTACTCCAGAGCTGCCTTAACTGTATTCTCTCACTGAAAAACCAGACAGAAGATGAAAATCAAAAGTTGAACCCTGTTGCATGCTTTGTAAATCAAAATACCATGTCTACCTGGGATATAACATCTCTCCTAAATTATCTACTGTATGTACGTAAGTGTGACAAGTTCACTCTTCTCTGTTTCCAAATACTAGAGCAACATAGAATATAGTTATGATGATGAACAAAACAAACATGTCTACTTTTCACGTAGCATTTGACATCAGCCAACAGCATGGCTGCAGATCAGTGCCATTTTGACAAAGCATTCCATTGTTCAACAGAATTATCATCAGGAGCTCACGAAGGTCCCTATAGGTTATAAACATGAGACAAACAGTTAACAAGAGTTTCAGCTTTATGGGGCACACCAGCAGACATCCAGGACATAAGTATTTGGGTGCAGGGGCTGTGCAGACCTTACCAGTGTTTGGCATGCATATCTAAAGTATCAGCCTTCATACTAGTCCTAATGCCTACCTTGTACAAAGAAAAGAAAATCTCTAGTGAAGACAAAATGGGCGCTAAGCCCTGTGGAGGATCTAGTCTGGAGAAGGAGTACAATAAAAAAATAGTTTCTTCACACAGGTGGTATGTTGCATAGAGAATGAATGCCTGTAGAGCACTCAGACCCTGGTATGAAAAGTTGCTGTAAAAGTTCAAAGTATTATTGTTATGGCAGAGTTACCCAGTGAGGCAGGGAAATATCAAAGGATTTCTTCTCCCAGCTGGCTCAGTCTTATCTTGAGGAACTGTTGGTGGGTGGTGATTGCTCTCAGGGACTGGTGATGACAGAGGAGCAAAGGCACTAACCTCGCCTGCAGAGCTGCTCTGAGCACCCCCCAGGATCAGCCATGGCCTCAGTTCCTCCTCAGTGCTTTTCAGCCTGCACACACCCTGTTCCCAGCAAAAAAACCTGAAACGAAAACAGAGAGAGCTCTGACACCTGGCTAATGGAGGCACTCAGGCAAGGGCTTTCACTTGTGACTGGTAACTTGGGAAATAATTGATGCAAATTGCTTCAGACACTCAAGATTTCTTGTCCTCCTTCCCACAGGCTATTTTTAGGCCTAATTAGACAGATAAAATAACACAGGAATTACTTATTGTATGCTCTAACATTTGTATTTTTTTAAGGCGTCTATCTATATACATGGTAAGTGACTGAACTACAAAAAGCAGATAGAGGGATTTTTTTTACTCCTTTAATGAGAGATGTTCAATCACTGAAAAGACTTGCTCACTGTGAAACCACTTACAGCTGTTTGCTGGGAATTTCCTCTCACTACCTTAAACTCAAAGCAAATAACAGAATATGAAATAGCATGTATTCTTGGCATTAGAGTGCCCAAGAGCTCCCCCAGGTCTGCTGTAATGTGAAGGCTAACAACCCACCCATCAGAAGCAGATAAAATACAATTAACTAATTCATTATGTAAATATTTTAGGTGGGGAGACATGAATTGACTTATCTCTATACAATAATATCATTATTAGCTGCTGTTTGCTAAGATTGAGTTTTTCAAAGCTGCCGTTGACGTTAAGAAGTCCAAAATCCCCTTGCTAAATCCGCCCTAAGTTTGATGTTGACTGTTTTTGCAAGCTACCGGAGAAGAAAAGCAGGGAGAGCAGAGCAACTAGGTAGATAGCATTATGCACAACAGTTATCACTAAAATTTATGGATAAACCCTTCCCACGCTATCCAAATATCACTGAGAACTACAAAATCTGCCCAGTACCAATGTAATACTTTCAAGGCTAAGAATGCATTATGACTGCAGTGGTAAATGCAGAAAATGACTGCTGGCATCCATGGTTATTATGCTCTCAAAGTCCCCCCAAATGCCAAAGCTCCCTATTCCTCTAAAAGTGCCAGGCCACAGTCTGCATCCCCTGCACCAGGCTTGCTGACCTGAGAGCAGTAAGCAGGACAAGACGTTGGCTGTGCAACAACCAGAGCTTTGCCACTAACTTCAGCAGGACAGCATTTTGTCTCTGCAGTAGGAGCTGATGAAAAGGTCTGCCTCATAATCAAATTCCTGTGGCTTAACGTGTAAGGGCATGTTGGCTGTATGGTGGTGACTGCTCGTGTGCATGTTCCCCACCTACAGGATGTGCCAGCTGTGCCACTTGCTTTACCCTACAGGAAAAGAAGGGTAAAGAGGTCATTACTTTGCATTTACCATGTTCAGGGCTTTATGGGAGCTGCTAGTACACTGCCTAACATACAGAAGATTGATGGTGAGTGAGCCCTCCTTATCCTGAGCCTGATGCTCAACAGTGGACAGTAATGAAAAGGTGTGTGTTGATGAGATGGTCCTGAGTGACAGTGGGGCCCTGGGATGTAGGCAGGTTTGGAGAGCCCTGACAGGGCTGAGCATGATCATTACAGCCAGTTAGCACCTTCAGAGGTATCCTAACCCCAGGGAAACAAGTGCTTCATATATTGATATGAAGACACATTATTTCAAGTGGAATTGAGCTGTGAGCTCCCCATATTTTGATACAGGATCAGCATTTTAGCATGTATCATAAAAACATAGTAATTAGTCTAACTACAGCATACTGTCACCTAAAACAAGCTTTAAAATGTTTCTTAGACAAAACATCACAAGTCAACAGGAAAGAAAATCTCTGCATTAGTAGCTCTTTTTGTATTGCCACATAACTGCTACTCCTCTGGTTTCTTTTTGATGGCAACACATATATAAACTTTGGGTCCATGTTCCATGTCTTCATGCTTCCTTGTACCTCTTAAACCTGTCTCAGCACTACAGGACCAGTAAGTTTTCCCAGTAATGAACTTCAACTTTGGGGTACCAAAAACTCAAAATATCACCTTGTGTTCAACATTAGCTGCATGGAAATGCATTTGTTTCAGACAATTCATGCTGTGAACTTACTTCAGCATACTGCGTCATAAGAACTGTTTATATGAACACAAGTAAGAAAGTCCTGATCTGCTGAAAAAGTCCTTTAATGCCTACTCTTCACATGTAGAGACTTCATTAGGTACTTGCACTATGTCATCTTCAAGAAGAGGTCAGAGTTACTGTGAGTAAAGCCTTAGTCAACATTGAAGCACTGTATTGGTCTTTCTATCACTGTATTTAATTCTACTTTGCAGTAAAGCCTACCATGCTACCTTTCTTCAATACCTGCTAATGGTGCAGATGCTGAAAGACACAAAGAACTTTTTTGAAAGAAAAGAATACTTATTTATAACACATACAGGAAATACTATTGGCAGGTCTTTAGAAAGGACTCTACCAAGGCCATGAACTGTCACAGAAATTCTGGACTTCCAATGCAGCAAAAGAGATGATCTCAGGTGCACAGCATTGGGGCAGATCTGTCTTCTACCCTTCTCTTCTGTAACAGGGATCATGGCTTCAACCAAAGTCCCAGCTATCAGCAGCTAGGTAGCAATACATCGTTGTATTATCACTGCCTGAATGTTCAGCACCAAACCCCTGTGTCATACCTCTGACAAGGGAAACTGAGTTCAAGATCTGCTTGTCTGAACCAAGCCCTGGGTTTTGGTGTCTATGTTCAGCACTAAGAGCTGAATTTCATAGAAGGAAGTCCATTTCTCTCTGTAGGGTTTCAAGAAAAGCTTGTAAGGAGGAACGACAGAGAGGAGAAGGATAAACATCTGAAATGTTCAAAAACAGAAGAAAGTGAAAGTGTGTTGGTACTTGCAATAGCAATGTGCTGATGATTTATTTATGCACTCAAGCTTTTTTGATGTTTCAAATAGAAATTACTCCAAAAGAACAAACACTTTCAGTCTCATTTTGTAATGCCCATAAACATAGCAGAGATGAAAGGTACCTGACTGAATTTGGGTAAAAATAGATGGGATTTTGAAAACCAGTAAGAAATGTCTGGGAAAAGCGATCTACACATGGTCTTAATTATGCCAATGGATAACCCCCACATTACCCTTTAAAAGGTCATCTGATAAACATCAACATTGGGCTTTTCTCACAAACCCAACACCTACAATTGCTTCAGGCTACTGTAATATGGCATGAGAAGTTAAATTAGAAGCATATATTTGGTAATAACACCTCTGAGAGGGAGTCTTCAAAAGCCTGTGCCCCCATTAAAGGATTAGAAGACCAGCATACATATCAGCAACTATACTGAATCCAAAAAGAAACAGAACAGGAGACAGAAATCAGCATTTTGTTCTGATTAGCTGCTTTGATTGATGTATATTTCTTCATTACTTCTTCTTTCTCTCTCTCTCTTTTTTTTTTCTCTCTAACTGCAGCAAACATACCACTGGGGAATACTATAAAAATACCAGAATAAAGTGCCACTTTCAAGCCTTTCCCTATCTCTCATGGGTGCAGCGATGATCTTTCCAGAACATGTGCTGGTAAGTCACACAAAATAAAGCAGTCTCCAAGGAATGGATAGTCTGGGGTTCAATTGTTTTCAGCAGCACTCAGAATAAAAGTTGGAGACTTAGATATTAAGTCATTCAAGAATAAGAATGGAGTCATTAAATATTACTGGAAATGTGATAATTCTGTGTGAAACAATGTGAAAGATTAAAACAGAAGCAAGAATAATTAGAGTCAGTGTTTTACATGAGCACTGCTTATGTATCTTCCCTTCTGGAAACCGATTCATCCAGTTTTCCCGAGAGCTAATATTTTGAGGTTATCTGCCCCAAAGGCAGCCCAGAAATAGGCTGGATTGTCCAATAAGGATGAAGGCAAAGGGCATATCCTAAGGATTAATGACTGGCTGAGAAATTTAAGGGCTTAAAGTGAAAGAAATTCTCTGTATCAAGGTCACTGATGAGGTTAGGACTATTTTAAACTGGGAAGGAAACCCCTAACCAACTTTTTTTTGGTACTTTCTCTGTTCTTCTGCCTCAATACAGAGGAACAAATTCAGTGACCCTCTCCTCCCATTTAAATAAAAGGCTAAATTATGCTGGCACTTGCAGACTTTTAGAGGGGCTAGATGGAAGAGGGTATTTTGTCTCATTTCATTAGCCACCTATAGCTAGTCAGAAAATTGCCTGCAAACAGGTTTCTATGAATTTTCCTCTTTATTTTATTCTCACCTCATCTTTTCAACTCACACATCAGGATGCTCTGACTCTTGCTCAAGAAGAGAAGCTCAGGCTGTGCTACTTCTGTTTTAGATTTCCTTCCCACCATGGAGGGTGTGAAGACAGTCACAGACTTGATTCCAGAGTCTGTTCAAGGCAAGCAGGGTATGACACAAGTCTCTTTTACAGACACTGTGGCTCTGAAATCCTGTTATCAGGCTCTGAAGTCCTAAGTAATCCTCACGTGTTTCGTCTCCTGGACTCCTAAGGGGGTAGAGCAGTTCAATTAAATATTCATTCCCAGCTCCCACTGAAGCATTTCTGCACCCATTTCTCCCAGTGTCTGTGCATTTGACAGATCCTGCCCCCACTGACTCCTATCTCAAGAGCATACAAGCAGAAGTGGGACGCTGTAACAAGAATCCAGAAGCCACAGCTGTCAAACCAAGTCTTCCTAGATACCAAAGAGGCTAAGAAAAGAATGGGTGCTTGTTGTATGTCTGGCAGGGATGGTTGCTGAAAAGCCAAGAGAGAAGGATCCCGAGACACCTCAGCTTCCAAGCTCCGATGGGTATATTTCTAGTTGATCAATCTCTATGTCTTTGAGGCTGAACTAACTTCCCACTTCAGGTTTCTGACAGCTGGACAAAGCAGGGTTTGAGCTGTGCCTTGCTCTAAGTAAGTGTGGAGAGATGTTTTCAATCTGACCTTGCCAAATCAGTCCCTGGCTTGAGGCGTTTGCTGAAATCCAGGAAAGATTTTCCCACTGCATTTCAAGTGGGTAAAACAAATTCTATCCACAGAGGTTTGATTGAGTATTGAAGCAACAAGCATTCTGGGAGATATGAATCTGCCTCATGATCTCAGAGTCTCTAGCTTTTTAAAGTAGAATATACATATAAAAGTGGATTTGGTGGTGGTGGAGCAAGTTAAAAGCCGATTATAAAGTATAATTTTCACAGAGACCGAAGGATTATTTTTAACTGCACTGTGGCTGCGTACCTTATTAACCTTCTATCTTATAAAGATTAGATTTGGCATGAGCAAATGTGGGCTTTGTTTGGCTTTTTGTTCCTAAGTTCACGTATTTTGTTGAAGTACATCAGATAATGAGATGCAAAAACATAAAGACAGACATAAGAAAGAGCAGCAAAATAGAAAAAAAACCAATGAACGGAATACAAATGCCTAATCACTGATTAAAAAAAAATCTTTTGTTTAAATATTTTCATTCATTCATTTACTTTTGCTCTTTGAATTTTTTTAACAATTCAAGTCAGCAGCAAAATTGACATTCAAGATTTCACTCTGGATCTCCATGATGTACAGCAGTGATTCCCCTCCCTCACTTGTTGCCCTGTTCTATTTCTTCTCCTCTAGTCAGGCACATTGCTATACTGTGATTGTAATGTCACTGGGCTTTACAAGATCGCTTCTGAGATGTGGGGCTGTTTTGCTCTATATATTGCTTTGAGCATTTTTACTATCATCAGTGTAACCCTGAGAAAACTGTGAGTCAAGTTTGTCATGTTAATCTTAAATACACTAGCTATGTTCTATACACTACTCTATGTTCTTAGAGGCAGTCCAAAGCATTTTACCATATTGCAGGGATTCCTGCTCTGCTTTGAAATGCCAGTTCCTCCCAATGAGAATGAGATGCTCAGTTCCTCCCATGAGGACAGATGCAGTGTGGAGAGCTGACCCCACCGTGCTCACATCCTCCTCTCTGCACGGGCTGATGTTGCCCCGGAGAAGACACCCAGGTAACACTGGCTGATGATGTGGTTGCTGCTATTTTGCTTGGTGCACTAGGGAGTGAAAGAGGGACTTAACGAGCTGAATAGCATAAGCTGGGAACATAAGGGCAGAGTTATCCTGTCAGCTGTTCACAGGCCTGAACCTGTGGCCTTGCTCTTGATCCCTCCTTTCACCTGGTAACAGCTACCATTTGTGACTAGAGTGGGGCAAATAGCCATGCAGTGGGCGAGAAGCCATGCACCTTGCTTTGACCCCGTACCACTCTGTATGAGGCTGGCACCGCGCTCCTCTGTTTGCTGGCGTTGTTCAGTCGGGTACAGCTGCAGAGGTGAGCCTGGAATGAGTAAGAGAAAAAAAGGTTGTCTGATATTGCATTTAGAAAACTTAGCAGAATGCGTATTGACATCTTGGCAGGCGGCTCAGCTGGAAACGGATAAAGAAAAATCTATTAAATAATTTAAATTTTAAAAGCAAGTAGGATTTTAAAAGATTAATGCCCGCCCTCATTCTGAATGCGAGTTCGGTCCCATTGCTAAATTCTCACTATGTATACACTGAAATTTCTTCTGCTTGACACCTGGAGAAGCTGTGACCCCGATTTCAACAGGCACACTGTGTGTCAAAGGCCGGGAATCCTGGATTATCCCGCAGAAGTCAGTTCCCAAACTCCCTAATGGCATATTAAACAACAACATGTTGAAACAAAACAGTGTGAGAGGAAAGCAAAACTAACTCCCGCTGGTTGAGCACGCCCTTAAGTGCATTTCTACTGGCTTCTGTGAACTACCTTTTCTGACACAAGTCTGCTCTGGATAACTAAGAGAAATACTGAACAGGTAGAAATGTGGGCTCAGAAGATGTGGGTTCTACACCGAGGTCTGTCGCTGACCTCCCACACAGTGTGGAGCAAGTCACTTCATGTCTCCCTGTTACAGCTTTTATGGCTGTACGATGGAGGCAATGGCACTGAGCTCCCTTGTGAGGTGCTTTGGGACCAATTCTGAGAAAAAGGCCGTAAAATGATTTTTTCACAAAAAAACAAACCGCAATAATAATACAAGAAATGTGTCACAAAGCCCTTTAGAGGCCCTCCATGTTTCAGGTTGTGAAGCACCAGTAAATTGGTAGCTGAACTTATACAGTTCTCCCTCTCTTCTAATAAAAATTTTTTAGATGGCTAATTGAAATTGAAAATGGGATTCTGAGTTGTATCTCAATCACTTCTAGCTGGAAAGAAAAAGAACAAAAGCCAAATGCTTCGTTCTGTCTCTTGACTGACTGATTCTGTAGTCAGAATGGTTAACGGTGTATTAGAGGGAATAACTCAACAATATCAGTTCTGTCTGAATTAGACAAAACCAATTATCCCTCTGCTCTTTCTGGGCTTGATTATTTGCTCACTTCTTTCAAATATGGAGCAGATTGATCTCCAAACCATTCATTCCCGCTGGAGCCATTTCTCCTACCTGGTAACTCCAGCCTTGAGAGTGCATTGTTGGATGGAGCTGCTTGGGCATAAGATGGGAGACAAGGTGAGTGGTGTGAGGGATTCTCCACAGCCTTGAGTTGTTCCAATAAACATGCAGCCCTCCTTGACTGTTGTTTGTCACCAATTTATACATCATTTGGTTATGCAGAGGGTGGTTTTCAGCATGCTTTTACATGTGGTTTGGCAGTGTTGAGTCTGTTTCACAGCTTGCTTTTACATGTGGTTTGGCTGCAGTGAGGCTGATTTACTGTGAGTTTTTTTTTTACGTGGAGTTTGGCTGTGCTAATACTGGGATCTGCATGTTTGGGATTATACTGTCCCTGTAGTAAGACAATGAAGTCATAAGGCTGAAGAACCATTTAGATCAAGTGAGAAGTTAGAACAAGCTGGCACTGTGCCCTGCAATACCATGAGAAGATACTCAAACACTGTTACACCCCAACTTCCTCCGTTGTGATCAGAAAGCTGCTGCCCTGCATCCTGATGCAAAGCCATGTGTTTTTGGTTTCAGATATCAATCCTTAACACAGTTTCAGAGGTGGGATCCAAATGGCTTCCAGCCACATCAGCTGTTCTACCTTTGCGTGGGTTCAGTGTATATCAGACAAGATTTTGCAAAGAGAATGTGATTTATTAAGCCTTTTCTTAACCGGCCCAAATAACCAAATAACTTTATCTACAACCAACAATTTTTCCAGGCATTTTCAATTGCATAAACCTTCTTACATGAAAAGCACTGTTTTTCCCAGTTAGACTGTTAAGTCTTGCAGAAATCATTATCCCAATCCACACAAAACATGCTGGCAAACTTTAACTATTAACTCTTAAGTATAAACATGGAAGTGTTATTTTGTCATATTTTGTATAAAATTAACTCCTTTTGAAGCCTTCTGTCTCTAGGTTGACCATGCTATAGCTATTGCTTGTAGGTTGTTAGTGAGTTAAATTAAGGCCTTTCAAAACTATCAAAATTATTCACTACCTTTTCAATCCTCATCCCTAGAACTGAGCTGTGCCTCACCGCTTTTCATTGCCCATATCAAGATTCCCACCAACTGCAATTTTCTCCTTACGTGGTTCAAATGCAGGGTGGAACAAAAACCTTCCAGGTTTCCTATCACATAAATCCCAGTGCTGTTCCAACTTTGTTTTTCTTGCTTTTCTGTGCAGTAACTTATATTTATATGTACACAGTTTTCATATCAATTGTTTTGTGCCCCATCTTTATTTTGCCTGTCAGCTCTTGAAGAAGGAAAGATAAGACTGGAAAGGAAATTAATGGGGGAATTACAGTTAAATTTTCTTCCGAGAATCCACCGAAAAAGAAGATATCATTTCCAGATGCTATTGCAGGATTTAGCAACTTAACAGGGCACTAGGTGTCACTTAAGTCTTTTAATCACTTGCCAGAGGTTGAGCTGCAAAATAATCCCACAAAACAAAACCAAAAAAAAAGAAAAAAAAAAAGAAAAAGAGAAAAGAAAAAAAAAAAAGAGAAAATATAGTAATAATGTACAGTAAATGCTACTCAATATGTAAGCTGTTCAGAAGTAAACATGTTTAGCAGATGAATTAGAAAAGGCAGAAAAAAATCTTCACCTTGGCTCAGTTCTTTAAATGCTAATCTCTGAGTGAGTCACTGTAAGAAACAAATACTTTATCTATGAAAACGCAAAGGAAGCACCCCACCCATTGATGCTTTGATACAAAAAGAACATTTCATATTAGCTGCTTTTTAAAAGGCTCCTCTGTAAAAACTCTCAGTAATTTTTGTTCTTTGGTAACACAGTTCTGCACTGCATTAAACACCCATGATCTAGATGAGAGCTTTGGCTTTCAATGAAGATGTGTGACCGAGGGGAGTCTTCTGGATGATGCTATATTTTACCTTTTGTGTTTGCCTTTGGCACAGCAAGTTTGCTAGTACCTCCCTTTCCTGAGTTCACATTTGGTTTACAGAATTTCCTCTCCCAGAACCGGAGGAGAGAAATGCTAAAAAAAAAAAAAAAAAGTCAGTTCAGAGGAAGTTTTTCAGGTTTTTCTTTGTTAGCCTTTTTTAACACGCATTAAGTCTGAATTTCATGAAATAAAATTTTTACCTCTCTGAAACCAAAAGAGACAAATCATAAATATTTAAGAGAGACATTTTGTTTTAAATAGCATTTATAGAATGACTCAAAATTTCAGTTCAGTTTTCATGAACAGAGGCAGTTCCGTAGAAACTCATAATGGACAATATTTCTTGAAAGTATGATCTGCCCTTATGAGAGGTGATGTACTACATATCACATTTCTTTCCAATTTATTTTCTTCAGTAGAGTTCACGACTTCCTGTGCAATGAGGGAATACTGGAATTTAGCAGCTTTAACCATGTTCCACTTATCTTTGCGGTCATGCTGTAAACAGCCCATATGAAGACATATTGGTCGTCTCATGCACTCGTAAAACAAAGAGAGTAATGCTGGCAGGAGAACCTGCACAGGCTTCTCTTCAACCAAATTCCTGATTAAGCCTCTGAAGATAAGAGTCAAATTTCCTATGCTAAGAAATGGCACATGGCACCATGGGAAGTAGAAATGTTAAATATTACTTCGGAGGGTCAAGTTACAAACTTATGTTTTGCAAACCATCCCAAATGCTTGCTGAAATGAACATGGGGGTTTTTTACCAGTGTTCCCAAATTTGTTCTTATCACAGTCCAACGTCTGTAGTGCAAGGATTTGTTTTCAAGTTAAGCATATTTTGCATGTATTTACTCTGACTTTTTACTGTCACTCACCATCCCATGTACAGGAGCCTTCTCAGGACACATCCACAATTTAGGAAGTGGTAAGATTCCAACATTTATTTTGAAGCTCTCTCCCAAGACTTAGGAGCTTCCATATTTCCCCCAAATAAGAAAATCTAGAAGCCTTTTAGGCTGTGGGTAGAGAGAAGTTAAGATTTATCTCTTACAAGTACAGTTTCCATCTACACTTGCAGAAAAATGCTGGTTGTCACAAGCTTGTAACAGGCTTAAGAGCTGCCAAAAACAAAGGCAAAATTTCTTTGGCTTTGCATGTTTTGTGACTTCTGGTGCTTTCCCTTTGTGCTTTCAGAAATAATGAAGAAAAATGCAGATCCTTGTCTTCAAAAGCAATAGAGGCTCAGCTATACTTATCAAAACACCCTATTTGTAGGCTTGCACAGGGCAGAGGACATTTTTGCCTTCAAAACCAGCAGGGTGTGATCTTACCCACATCATTTCTAAGTCAATATTTCCCTGTTACTAGTAGTGCCAGACAGCAGGATGCACTACACAGAGTAACGCTATATAAACGCATCACAGGTACACAGCATGAACAACTTTTTCCTGAGGAAGTTAGTGCTGAGCTTTGCTATTCTGAGGATGGTTCCCATCCATCCAGATGAGCTGTGCTGGAGCAGCAGACTTACTTCATGACACAGCCAGCTTGGGCTGCCAGAATTATTTCTTTACGTTATTCCTTCCGCCACCTCTCCCTACCCACTGAAGTATCACCTGCATACTCACACTGGCAGCACCCAGGAAAATGTTAGCACATGTTAGCTGCCAACGTTTCTGCTGAGGACATACATAGGCAGCTATTTAAGAAAGGCACTGGCAGATTATGCTGTTTCCTGTATCTCCAGTGAGAAGTCACTTCTGTAGAATTGCTCAGGCAGCACTGAAACAGAGGGAGTTTTCCAGATATCTGAATGGAAGGTAAGATGCAGAATGGATAGGAACTTCCACGAATATTCGGGGGAGAATAATGTTATTTTCCTTTTACTATAATTCTCATTTTCTCTCCCGTTCCTTCTTTTTTCCTGAAACCAACCAAAAGGGAAGCTGCTAAATGACTACTGAAAAGTAACCTGCACCCCAGCTTGTGGCATCATGAAAAACCTTAGGCAGGTAGCAGAGTTCTCCCAGACCCTACCTGCACTGGCAAAGGATGCAGGAAATGAGGGTGCCACAGGCCATATCTCAAGAGAAAAAAAAAATAATGGAAAAAGACGAGTTTGAAGATTATTCCATGTAGAAATATGGAGCATATAGAAATCCTGTGAGAATGGATGCTGTCAGCCCCCCGTAGTAATATATGAGGCTAATGCTTTTTCCACCCACTGCTGCAATTAATAAAGGCTGCTGCTAGACACACAGGCGAAGCTTGCTGCTACAGCATTTCTCCAGGCAGCCACCACTCTACAAATAACAAATCTTATCCAGTCAGGGTGAGCCACTTATGGAAGTTTGCCAGACGTCTAAAGAGTAGGCTTTCCTCTCCACTGACCCAAAGAGCCCTTCCGCTGAACACAATGTCTCTACACATTCACATACAAATATAAGCATATATTTCTGCTAATGTAACATATCATTGGATTTAAGTAACTGAACATCCACTGAATCAGAAAAGTACCTTGGTTAAGCATTAACTAGTGTTTTCTATCTGCCATCCAGTATACCGTGAAGATACCAAATTCTATGAGCTTGATAGAGAAGAAAGCAACATCAGTAGATGAACCCTAAGTACAAGAGCTCTTCATATTGTTTCCGTGGAATAGGAATGTCTCTGGACTACAGACAAGATCACTTTATTACAGGTTTCTGAATTATAAGCATGAGAAGAAAATTTATCATGAAAGAATGTAAAGTACGAGTATTTGAATGGGGAAGTAATCAAGACAGAAGACCCAGTTTCTGGAGATTCAGGAATAATGATTCACTCACTGCTGAAGTAAGCAGTGCTGAAGGTGCTCATATCTGCAAATTTTGATTGAAGTTTCTAAAATACCCAGAAAAGACCTGAGCATCATGATTACATCTATTATTTGTATTGGAAAAACTAGCAACCTGGAGACTGCAATATTACAAGGACTGAGTAGGACTCAAGCCATTGCTGATGCATCCTTACATGCCAAAAAATGGTACTGAACTACAGGAATGGTGACAGACTCCGCCCTTTCCCCTGCTACCTCCAGGCTAATGAGTACTATAAATTAACAGTTAGTGGAATTGTTACTCAAGACTGCAACACCTGGAGAACATTCAGCACGCCACTCTTCAGAATTTCCAAATGAAATGAAGCACCTTGGTTTTATAACCACAGACATTTCACAGGTTTTTTTTGCAATGCACAAGAAAATCCCATTTAGCATCAAATTTGCTTGCAAACTGGCTTGCATCTGGAGTTGGAATGATATTTATCTGAAAAGCAAAATTAGTAAGTGATGTCAGTGCTCCTTAGATACAAATCCACTGGAAAAATTCTGAATTTCCTCTCTTTTCTCCCTAGATTTTTGTCCTGTGATATTTAACTGCAGACATTATTCATTGTAAAAATTTTACATGAGCACTGCAGCCTGCATAGGCAAAAATCTGCAGAGGGAAACCCCATACATGCAGAAATACACGGTTCTGCCTAACCCAACTGGAAAACTCCTGAGGCAAAGAAGAGAGGGAACCCAGACAAAAAGGCTGTCTGCAGCAACACATACTGCTGGAAAGCTCAGGACTCACATCTTGCCTTGGCTTCTCTCTAGGGAGGGCTTACAGTGCCAACAATTCAACAGTTTGCAATTCTCATGTCTCATCTGGTCTCTTATGTCACAAATTGAGCAGCACGAACAGAGTGCCTATTTGGTTGCTGAAGAAAGCGTCTTTCCCAAGACTAATGCTGGTGTGCATTTAAATGAGAACACGGAACACAGTCCATGTTTGAGGTGAAGAAAGAAACGTAAGCGCTTTAAATCAAAGAGCAGAATGTTTGTGCTTTGATTTAAAATTCATATATAAATAGATTTTTAATTTTGAAAGCCCTAGACAAGATGCAACATGACCTTCTGCAAAATGGTTACTAGACTTCAGTGGTGAAATCTTGATTATGATGGTTCCCATGCAGCATCCAATTTCACTGCAATTTTGAGTGTGGGTCTTCGAGCAAAATAATCAGTATTTCCACATGTCATCCTGGAAATATAATAATCTGCTGTCAGGACTGAGATTAAGGAGGGACTAGGAGGGAAATCTTCTCACCAAATTGTAATCAGCATCCCTTGAAAATTAAATATTCTTGCTAAAACTCCCACCATTCCTTCTCTTCTGAGCAGAATATATTGGATCTTGTAGATAACCGAGCTGTCGTTCCAAATAGAGCAAACAATTTCATAAAATTTGATTGAAATTCAAGACGGTTATACAAAACAGCTGTTTAGTTTTGGTTTTGCTGTTGTCCGTAGGTGTTTGCTCATTCCTAGAGAATATAGCCCTAATGTATCATCCCCCTCTTACCACACAGACTATTAATTTCAGTCATTAATCAATTTAATCACTTATCAGTTGTTAATCATGTGTGTAATCTCAATATGTAGAAAAAGAACCATCACCTTAAAATATTTAGCTTTTACTAGAGACCTGAAGTTTACTTTTTTCTTCATAAGAGGCATGATAGTGTCACAGTATTTTTTTTCTGTCATTAAGAAGGAAAGTTGAAGAAATTCACAGAAGTTTTAAAATATCCCCTTTTGGCTACATTTAAGACAAGGAGAGCACAGAGCTCTTTGCACACTGCTTCATGCTATCCTCCAACTGTTCCTCATTTCTGACCCATAGGTGGCTACAACAATCAAAAGCTGAGCAGGAAGCGTAACCATATGTAAGGAGAGGTTGCTTTGTTTTGTTTTAGTCATTGCTAAGAGTTGGTGACAAATCCTCCTTATGACTCCAAAGGCTCTTTCCTTTAGTGATGCCATGCTGGCTCTGTAGTCTCCCTGATGAAGGCTTGGTATGTCTGAACAATACTGTGAAGTGTGGCAAATGGTTTGTATGAAAATGACCTAAATGAGGGAGAAAAATGAAAGTACACAAAAGCAAGACGGGTAAATTGCTAGCTCTCACCAAAGAAAAAAATAAATGAAGTAGCAGAACATAAGGAGAAGGGAGATTGTAAACTTAAAAGTCCTTACAGTTAGCTGCAAAAGGCAGAGAAGAATCCAAACCACAGAGAGTCAGCTGAAAACCCACATGGTCTTTGCTCTGCACGCAGCTAAACTACCTCTCTGATCTAGCTAATCCCCTGGAAGATGCTGAAAGCTGAAGTCTTTTGAAGACTTGACACAAAGTGAGCATTTTGTCTCATTTAGAAATGACCTAGATAGAAATAATTGCCCCCACACAGCGAGCACACATGTATATGTATTCTCCGAATTCACATTTACTCCTTGCAGTTCTCTCTCTTAGTTGGACTCTGATAAAAACTCCTAAATCTTACTGCCAGAACTGACCTTTTAGTGAAGTCACATTCAGACCTCGCTGGATTCTAACTACACCAGAGGTGGCTTTTCCGATGTCAGGAAGGAAAAGGAAATATATATGTGAAGAAGAATCAAAAACTGCGCAGTCTTACCTGAGTTTACCTATATGGAGATGGTTTCAAATGTAGTACCACAAAGAGAGCAAAGCAGTCAGTTTGGTTTTAAACAGATACGATCATGTGCTTGTGCAAGCGCTTGACAAACAAATACAGCAGCCTGCAGTTTGCACATCCTGCTCTCATGCCCATTTTAACAGTGCATCAAGCACTGCCATCTCATTATTTACAATTATGGGCATGATCACAAGATGTATGACAAATCTTACAAATGCATCTCATCCCAGATACCTTCCTGACATCTCCATACCGTAATGTTCATTGAGTCAAAGAGTCAAAGGAAGAAACAAGTCTTGGGATATCTTTAACTGTCTTTCAGCTTGACACCCCCTCCCCAGCATTCCTGTCAGTCAGATAGCATGTAGATTAGGGCATTGATGCACAGTCGATCCTCAACCTGATCCATGTTAAATACATTAAAAGACTAACAGCAAGAGTGTGTAGATGGGGGCCCTCAGGTGCTGTTGGACACCAGTGGAGCCATGTTAGGGCAATCAAGGCCCATTAAAGCACTCAGAGTCACAAAAAGTTGTTTCTATTTCTACAGACCCTCTTAGGGAGGAGGATCTGTTTGTTGTTTGTGGGATTATGCTATGCAGATCACAATTTGCCTCTCTTTACAGCTGATACATATGAATTCCATAAATAAAGTTTTGTGTTGGGATCAGGAAACTAATACTTAAGTAAACAGAAATTTGCTTCACATCTGTCTGAAAACACATTGAATCATGGGTAAAAAAAACACTACAGAATTTATTCTTGGAAAAAGCCATAACGTGCATTCGCAGAAAGGTGGGATTAATATCTCTGTCTCAATCTTTCCCTCTCCCATTTGTTTTCACTATATATCTCTGACTAGATGTATGTACAGAAAGATAAGGCATGTTGTTCTGTGTTGCCAAACTCTGTAAACCATCATGTGAGTAAATATCCTATCTTTTAAGGTCTTTCATTCATAACTTCCTGGAGGAAGTAAACTAGGAAAAGAAGGTTGTTTTTCACGAACAAAGCCTAGAAGACACAAAATGAATCACTAGGCAGATTGATGAGCCTATGCAGAACTGATCTCAGCCTGCTCAACGTTAGGAGTTGAGTAGCTCTCAACTTTCACATCACAGACTTAAAAAGAGGTATCAATAAACAACTCCAAGTATACGTAGTTTGAGTATAAATTTGCCAAAAGTAATCCCAGGAAGTTCCAGGCCTTGAACCTCTACAGAGTCCAGGCTGTTAATAAGATTTGCTACACAGCCCAGATTGCATGTAACAGACACAAACTGGGTCTATTAACTTGGATCTGGAGCCAACAGTAGAGGCCAGAGTACGTAGGTGGCCTGTTTTGCAGGAAACCTTAACAATCTGTAGTTGAGTCGGGCAGAAGGGACCCTCCCTCTCTCTGTGCCCATCCAGGCTCCTGGGGTGGCACAGTCCCTCAGAACCTTCCCTGCCCTCAGAAAGGACCGTCCTCTTCATCCTAGCTATGGTTTTGAATCTCAAGAACCACTTGAAATTAAGTCAAACACTCAATGGGAGATGATTTTGCTGACTGTAGGGAACTTTTACAACATTAGCAGCAATTTAAGTTTGTGTTTTTTTCTTTCTCCCTCCCTGGACGCGTGGGCTGTTCCAGAACTTGTATCAGAATATTCAGTTCTCACATCTATTTATTTAGTTAGCAGTGGCATTCCTATTTTTATAGCTTTGAGTTTTTAACTTTCTTGTTAGCAACGTTAACAAGGTTTACAGCGTATAAAGTGAGCTGTGGCATTTAAAAAATGTTAGCTTAATGTAACACCAGCTTTTTTTATATACATGTTCAATGGCAAACTCCTACTGACAGGCAGAATGCATTTCTATGTCTGGGCAAGTTTATAGATGGTGTTCCCACCTCTGGGCCACAAGGTCACAAATTTGTTTCTGATTCTATTAAGGAAACACTCAACAATGGTAAGTTTGTGTGCTTTTTTTCCTTTTTTTTTTTCCTTTTTTTTTCCTTTTTCTTTAATGAGAGGGGACTGCTTTATGTGATCCAAGATCTTAAAGATACTCCAAGGAATCTCTGTTTAATGCTGAGCCTTTCACCCCCATGCCCTGACTGAATAACACTGGCTGCAGATTTGAGAAGCTCTGTCTGGCAGTAAGATAAAACAGATTTCAGGGAAATTTGATGTGACTAAAAGAAGAAGAGGCAATGTCTCCCTCATTTGCCCATGCACAGTAAGAATAGTTACAATGCCTTCTGTGGGGTTTCATAGCAGTAAGATTTGACTCTGCCTCAAAAGGACGTACTGATGTGAAAGACACAAGACTTGTTCTCAGTTCCTATTTCTGCAGCAGATTGTCTGTATGACCCTGAGGCTCTCACCAGAAAGCTTTGCTGCCAGGCCCTCCATGACTGTGGGGTGGAAGGAACCTCCTTTTCCTGTTTTCATCTGCAAGATCTCAGAGGTCAGGCACTGGTGTCTACCTCAGCAAAGGCTTTTCACTCTCCATGTTAATGGGAATATTTGCTGTACTCGTTGCAGGGACAAATAAAAAGACAAACACATTAGAGATGGCTTTTATTGCCCCACAAAGTACCAACCTTGTTCTTTCCTGGCATTAATTTAGCTAGATATCTTCTCTTCCACAGAAGAGAATGGAGGATTCTCACAGCTGAGAATGGAGGGATCCTCACAGCTGAGGATCCCTCAATGTAACTGCTTTCTGGATGACACCCATTCAACAAGAGGGGAGGTAGCATCCATGCTGGTTACAGCCATCACTGTCCTGTGATGACTTCATGCTGGAGGACAATACACTCTAGGACTTTATGGCTACAAACATAAGGACTTCTGGCATGAGAAATATCTGGGGCCTAGCAATAAGACTCAGGTGATGGGGTAAAATGATGAGCAAGAGAGAAATAGAACTTGGTGGAGGAAAAGAAGAAGTATGCATCTCTGTTGAAAGAATTTCGACATCACCTTTAACTATCCAGAAGGCAAGCATGAAAATGCAGAAGGGCATGAAGTGCAGCCCAATTTCTGGGTTGCTTGGGTTATTGTGAGTAGGAGGATCAAGGCTTGGTTTCAAATGCTTCACTACTGAAGGGAGATCAGCTGGAATAAAGCAAGAAGCCAGAATTTCTAGGCTAGGAAAAAAAAGCCGATCATGTTGCAACAGACCACAGGAAGGAGAAATTGGCTGCAGTGTCTGACTGGAGGCCTTTTAGCTACATGAGAGGACTCCAGGACTATTCTTTTTCTAATTTCCTTATGCCCCCAAGGAAGCTCCTGGTGGAAATTTGCTTCCATTTATGGGAGGACTGGAAGAACGAGAGCCAGACTGTGACTGAGCATCTGGCAATGAGAGGGTTCAAAGGAGAGGAAACTGCTCACACAAGATTTGAAAGTGCTATTCTGCACTGATAATTGACCTGTGCAAGGAGTGCTATTACTGCTACTGTAGGTCATTACAGGCAGATACTTTCGAAAAGTGCTAGTTGAAGGAACTCTCTCAGGTGCACATCCCATATGATAACTTCGCTGTCTGAAAACTGTTATCATCACACAGATTCTTGTCACCAGATGAAGTGTTGCATCATCCTTTGTGCCTTATCACTTGCTTCAGACTCTCTCCTCCGTGACATGTATGGGTTTGGCTATTAAAAGGCAGTCTGACAACCACATCTTTGCTCAGAGGAGACATTTGTTCCTAACAGGTATTTCTGTTCTTCTACGCTATATTTGGTTACCTCATAGATAGTGGTTTATTATTGCCGTGCAATACCTTTCTAAATCAGGCTGCAACTTGTCTTGCTCCTCCTACGGATGGCAAGTTTTCTTTTGGCTTTAAAAAAAATTGTGATTTTTTTCAGGTTAAAAAAAGAAATCCCTACTTCCCTTAAATTCCCTTAAAATAACCTGCAGGTGAGCAGCAGGTATGTATCTTCCTACAACGCTCAGGCAGTTCTCCACTAAAGCAAACAATCTGCTGTCTCGGTTTACTCGGTTGCTGCTATAAATCACTTGGGCAGTTCACACTGATGTGGGAGAAAAATGTATTTTTAATGTGTTTGCAAATTTATCAGAAAATAATCCCAAAGGTCAGCATGGCTTTTCCACAGCAGGAATGATTAATAACCAAGGAATAATCAATCGCTTTGCACCACATTTGAGTGTTTTGCGTTGTTTAAAAAAAATATATTAAAAAAAAAAAACAAACAGAAATTTTGACTGTTCCAGGAACTTGGGTGAAATTTATTCAAGGCAATTGGGAGTTTTTAGTTTGTTACTGCTTGTTGGCATCACGATGCCAAAAAAGAAAAACAAATGTTGATGAGACTTTTCTATAAAAAAAGCAGCAGATGTTTGCCTTCCACTTTACCCTTACCTGCAGGACCTATTTGTGAGATAGTTTTCTGTAGCTCTTCTGTTCCAACGTTTCGAAACACTTTTGTTCCTACTTTTCCACGGAGGAGTTTCCCCTCCTGAAATAGTGTACCAACATGAAATCACTACTTAAACAACACAGGCAGATAACTGACAGATACAGAAAGTCATCCTGCTCTGCAGCAGTCCATACAAACCACTATTTTTGTGACAATGCTAAAAGACACAGTCTTGCTCCTGGGAGAAAAGGATGAGTACCAGAACTGCTGTGCACATCTGGTTTGCTTTGGGCCTATCAGCCTCTTCTGTAGTACAGTAACAGACCTTGTGTGTAACAAACTAGATCCTCAATGGGTAAAAAAGAAAGAATGCTGAAATCAACCAGCCTCCGCTCTTTGCATACGTCATGTCTTACGTAAGGTTCCCCTGTACCACAATGATAGTCCAATGTCTTCTTATACCCAGCCACCACGATGCTTTCTCACCCCCTCTAGTAGCAACCCCATGCCCTGAGCATTCAGAGACACTCTCTCTTCCTTCTGTCCCTCCTTCCTTCCCCCAGGAACTGGCATCACTCAGCGTTTTGGCTAGGAGACCAATTCTCCAAACTGAAAACATCAAAGCATAACTCTGGTTAGATCTCATCCCAATCCTCTGAGTTTGTTGACTTGGAAAGTGAATAACTAATAAGGCAGCATGCCATTGTTTTCTGTTTATTATAATGGAAATAAATTGTTGGCTCCAAATCAGGCACTGATTGTTCCTTTGATATCACTGCCAGGAAGCAAAATAAAATGGCTTTTTAAAAATCACCTTTCACAGAAAGTGCCACAGGCATTTGAAAGATGAGCCTTTTTCCATGTCAAAGGGCTCCTACCAGAAGTGCCAGACACACTACCACAGAAATTCAAATCCTTACCTCTTAAAGTAAAAAAGTGCAAGTGAGAAGGTGAGAGCAGGGCAGCAGGATGGCTGGGGCTGGCACCGCAGTCTTGCGAGTGCTCGTGGCTGCAGCAGAGCTGGCTCAGCAGAGAGGAGCACATCCTGAGGAGTATGAAACACATCCTTTGCTTCTTTTTTTTTTTTTCTTTATTTTTTAACTCAAAAAAGCACAGGTGGGCTGGGTGGAATATTCTCTATGCCTGGCAGCTCTCAAACTAATAATATGAGATTGAAGGAGCCAAAAAAGATGTAGGAAGGGTACTGCCTCAGAATTTGAACCACTCATAAATTTTGCTTGTGTGATTTTTTTCCGTTTTTTCTAAGCTACACAGAGCAGCAATTTCACTGTACCCTAAAGCTTTCTCAGCACTTTAGCTTCTTCCCTACAGATCGTAAGGTGCGAACTTCCAGTTACTTGAGTACTACCACCTAATGAGGGAATATGTTGTACATTGGCCCCATGCACAGAGTGGAGCTTCCTCATCAGAGGCTGTAGTTGGATCCAGATCTTAAGCGACCCAGAGCACAGTGGTGTTTGGATTTCATGACGTGCTGCAGTTTGATTTGGCTCGGAGCAGAGGATGAAGCCGAGTGCCAGATTCAGATCTCAAGCCAAACTTGGATTTTGTATTTCAGCTACCAAACTTCATCATGGGTTGGCAAAGTCACACTCTCACCTGCTCACACCATGTGGAGAACACCTGTGATGTGCTGGAAGGGCGGCTGATCCTGCTGTGAGAAACTCCCTGTAGGGAAGCCAGCATGTGAGAGGCTGCTCCAAATGACTGGTGGCTGCAGATGGCTTTGTGTGCTGGGAGTGCAGGGCCACTGAGGCATGCTCCAACTCTTCAACTGCTAAGAAAAAAAGTTGAAAAGAAAAACTGTGAGGAGCAGACTACAGCTTTACTCCTCCCTTTGTTGTCATGACTGTTGGAACTGGAGCAACATTTTTGTTTGTGGGACTGAGATGCAAAGCAGCAGCATGACCAGAGAATAAACTAGAAGAACTCCACAAGCACATCACTTCCTACAACAGCATGCTTTTCAAAGTATCCATCCTGATGCACAAGGATCTGTTGGTCAACATCATTTACTGGCCAATACTTTTTCCAAAAATCAAAGAAATTCCCATAGCTTAACTGGTAAAAGATCTGTGTGTGGCTAACAGTGTGGTCTCTAAATATTAAGGCTGTATTTGACACCTATCTTATGCTTATATTTGCATCTAAGTGCAACCTTATTTTGCAAAGTATTTAAGCTTATTATTAACTTCCAGGATATGGATATGTCCACAAAAGTTGGAACCTCATAAGCTGCTTATAACATAGGTGCTTTTCTGAGCTGAAAGGTTTGAAGGGCTTCCACCAAAACACTCTGGGATTAAGTAGAGACTTTCTACTGCCTTCGATTCAGATAGGTCCTTTTTTTATATACTTATTGCTATCTTATGGAATGTTTGGAAAGGAAAAGGAAAGGCTTTCTCTCCAGATAATACAATTTATTCTCAATTATTTCTAGCACTAAGAGTGCGATTATTGACCTGCAAACACCTGATGATCGTGCTTTGGTTTGACCTTTTTATGAGTGTGTAGGTTTGGTAACTAGCACTGCCCAATAATTTGTTTCCCAAGTGGGCTATAAAGGTCATCTGGAAGAAAGAAAACAGTGTCTGAAAGTTTTCTGTGCAAATGGAAGATTCTGCTAGCTGGATATGTGTGTTCATTTTTTGGAAACGGTTCTCAGATGTGAGGCTGAATTTGCTTTCCTCAAGAAATCAAATATAAGTATTGAAATGCAAAGTAGCACTCAAATTCTTACTTATTTTATTAAGAAGTCAGTGATCATCACTACCTGCTGATCTTACCTGTTTACAGAAAACAGGTTCAAAAAAGCTACACAGACCCCCAAAAATGCTGTGACAGAGACATGAGGAAGGCCTGAATGACTCAACGTGGTCTTTGCAACCATGTTGTCCCTTACTTGGCATCCCTTTACCCAGGGTTAGCTGGCCTCAGAGGCTTTGCACAACTCTTTGTGGGGGATCGTGGTACCCCAAAGGCAATAACAGAAACCTCAGGTGACAAAGGCAGCTTCTTTGTACTCAGTATGTGCCCATTTGTTTGTGAGCAAGGCTGAACCACGAAGGTCACCTGAGGAAGAAGGTGGATGCTGTGAAATTCAGTGGGTTGCTCTGTTTCAATCCTAAAGCACCGGTGTCTGGCTGAGCATTACTGGCACATCTGTAAATTGCTCAGTGTACACCGATCTGTCCTATCTGAAGAGACACAAGTAAATGTCAGACCTTAAAATGCCCATTGCACACTGGTACTCTGTTACATGAAATTAACAGGACCTGCTTGGAGAGTGTGGAAACATTATACTGTGACATGCAGAACTGATACTAAACAAAATTTCTGCTTCTGCGGTTGATGTGTTTGCAACTCATTTACCCAGCAAGTTACTGGAAATACTGCGATGCAAAGAAAGAACTTCAGCGCTCCTGTTCTTTTCTAGACAGGCTCTGTGAAACTTTAGGAAACTGATTCCTGAGGAATCACTTCCTGGACACAGCACAGTCAACGCTAGCATGACACTCATGCTAAAGTTATCTTGGTTTAACTTTAAAGCAGTATTTCCCTGAGGACCTCTCAATTCTGGAAGGAGCAACTTGTCTCTGCATTCTGTGAGAGCCTGGATTATTTTTAATCTTCTGGCCATGTTACAGATCAATTTATAGTCTCACAGAGATGGTAAGGACAAGGATTTGGGGGCAGGCAAAAAGAGAGTTGGCTGTTGTTGATTATTGAGTATTGCTATTTCTGAAAAGAACAAACTTCTCTGGGCAATTTATTCTATCTTCTTGCACTGCTAGCTTCATTTTCAAGAGAATGTAGTGTGAGTTGGCCCAGATCCACAAACTGCAGCAGACCCATGATCCCTTCAGCCAGCATGGACTTTTTGATCTACACATTTTGAGTTGTGCAAGCCCTCATAGCTTTGTATGGGTGCTGTGTACTAAAATAACAGAGAAGATGATGAGAAGAAAACTTTCTTTTTCTCTTCCTTTGACAGTTTTATACATACTAAAATGAATTATCCCAATGGCTTTGTTTCCAAATGACCTCAACCTGAAACAGCACCTTGCTTGTTATTTTGAGAGACACAACTAGTTTTCATTTCCAGTATTATACCAAACATATTTCAGGTTCCCACTGAAAGTGATGTCAAAGTTAGAGTTAGAGCAAATGTCTGATACATGCTACCCATAATATTCAGCCATATATATTTTAAAATTCTCTATTTGTTCAGGCTAAACTTGTAAGTTCGAGTATGTGCCAGAAGTCATCAGAAGGATACACAGAGATGTGTGCTGAATCTGCGTACATTTCAAAAATCACAAAAAGGAGAAAGTGCATTTTCTTCCAGTTGTACTTAAGTCTTACTCAACTTAGGCAAATGCAACTCCTAACACTTACAAGGAATGCAGTACAACGGTTTCCTTAATTTTGGCAGATGAAAAGGAAGAACCACGGAGTTTTGTATTACTTCCAACCAAAAGAGTCGAATGGCCTAAGTTTACCCAAAGTTTCACAAACACTTTCGCAAGAAACCCTGTCAGGGCATTTTTACTAAATGCCAGTAATGCCCAGGATTTCAAACTCCTGAATTTAAACTTTTTCCAGGCTCTTTGTTTTACACAACCTCCACCATGATTGTTTTCTTGCCCCTGTGAGTACCATCTGGGTGTTTCGAAAGGAAGCACTTTCCAGGAATCAGTGAAGAATTTTAACTCTTGGAGCAGAAGTGAAGAATCTTTAACTCCTGGATTTTAACTGACTTCACTTCTGGAAAACGTAATTCCTGGAAATGTCTTTTGCTGAAGTACCCCTTCTTAGTGAGACCCAAGGGACCAGTCACACGAAGGGTTGGATGAGGCCATGCTCAGCAGTTGAGGTCCCCTGGCTGCCATCTCACACCATGTGAGTCTCCTCCAGTTCTCAAAATGGCTTCAGTGACACAAAAGGCACCTAAAGTGGGGCACATCACAAGGCTACGCAGTTTTCTGTGGGCATTTGATCAAGTCTTCCAGCTCCACCTTGTCCTGTCTCCATCTCTATGGAGGTGACCACTGCCTGAGGCTGTCCCAGCTGCTCCTGCCTTGCCCTGTGAACCCAGGCTTGCTGAGCAGGGGTGATGGGAGGTCCACTTCCAAAGCACAATCCTGCCCTGAACTGACATATTCTGTGATCCTACAAGAAAGCTCATGGAGATGCCCTCTGAGTGGGAAGATCTGCTACAAATATACGACAGATGGTATGAGCCTTAGAAAGAGAAGAAAAGTGACATTTTCAAAACCATGGGCAGAAGCAGGAGCAGAAGCAGGATTTCCTAACTTACTTGTGGTTGTCTTATTTATACTGCTGCTTCTTGAATCTTGTCTTCAGCACTGACAATTCACAGTCTTTCCCAAATGTCTTTTCTCCTATGGTTAACACTCTGTAATGCTAAAGGTTTGAATATTAAAATAATCTTCTCAGATACAGACAGTTATCTGACATCAGTGAAATTGTGATGTTACTATTCCTTAAACACCTGTAAAACTTTCTTTTTTCCTCCCCAACAAAACCAAGATGACATTCCCTTCTCCTTTCCTGGGTACTTCTCTTCCCGGGGCCCATGTGGCTTTCTTGGCCTGCCTTAGCCAATAGCATTCAAATCAGAAGACAGATGGATTTTCATTACAAATTTTACAGTTACTAGTACCCCCAACCCACTAAAATACTGCAGATTTCTGTGGTAATTCTACTTCCAGAAATGTCAGAAGTATGCATAAGCCAAGCTTATTACATGTGGACACAATTTAGATGTATAACCATTCAGTAGGGAGTTATTTTTATGAAGTCAAAATTTTACTGAGATATGGCACAGTCTAGAATGGGAAACTCCTACAAACTTGTGGGTTTTCTCTTGTGTGGGTCAGCATATTCATAGGATACTGAAAGCAATAGTTCTTAGTCCATCAGCCACCTCTCTAACAACTCAGTTATCATTAGTCACTGTAATTTCCTAATAGCTCTGAGAAGAACGCTCAGTGGTTTAGACTTCAGTCTGGTCCAGTAAGCTTTTTTTGAGTGTTCCTTTACACATTTCAGAGATTGAACACTCTAAGGATCTGTGGCTAGAGCAAACAGTTGTAGGCTTGATGGTACCTAATAGCCGTGTGGAAAACACTCCTTGTGAACTGTAAGATTGGCTCAGAATCTTGCTGTTTTCTGTGGGATGAACTGCATTTCCCCTAGATCATCTGAAAGAAATGTTAATCCCCAACTAGCTCTGATGTGCGTAGACCTAGTGTTCTCTACCTGCCCTCCAGCATGTAAACTGCACTCATGCTGGACTGATCAGTCCTGATTACAACACCGAAGTAAATATACTTTGGCACTGTAGAGCACACCACCGAGTTACATGGCTCTTACCACAAAACCATCATGTCACTGTGGAAGCTGGCTGGAAGGAATCTATACCAGCAGCATCTCAAAGTTGAGCAGTTTTGCATTAAAATGAGCATGTCCAAGAGGCCATATCTGCATGCAGTATCTGGGACTGCTGCGCTCACGCACTTCTTGCACAAGGGTACCACTTGGCTTCTGTTTGGACACCCTCTGGGAGCAGCCCTGCTCTTGTTGCACTCTGGCAGAAAGGCACAGGCAAGTCCTTAAGAAAGCATGCATTAGTTTCTGGTTAAAACAACAGTCCTTTTGGTTTCAATCCTGGCAATAGAGTTGTTCTCAATGCTCTACATATATAAGCTGTAAGAGTGATAGCACTATAATTTTCTTATAAAGCACACAAGATTCATTTTACCTCTGACAGCAAGTGATCCAGGGCCAGTAAATGACTGGCAAATGCTTTCTTTATTCATCTCTTCAAGTATTCTGGCTTTTCTTTACTTTTAATTTGCCTGGAGGCAGACATTTGAGATAACAGCTGTTACGCTGATATTATCAGTCATCTGCACGTCAGAGAATGCCAGGAAAATGCCTGTGGAGTAAACCTCTTGGGTTTTTGGTTTTGTTTTAACTGCTCTGGGGCAAATTCACCCCTTTGTCAAAGTTCTGCTCAAACATGAAGAAAGAATATAATGGAGCTTGTTTCTAACCTCTGATTATGAAGAAATGTCTTTTCCTGCTGATAAAAAGCACAAGTTTCCCCACTTGCTTTTTGATGCCTCTCAATGATAAGTGCACTAGAGCAACTCTTTGCTATGCTGGTAAGCATAGTCAGAGCACATCCTACCACTAACGAATGTCCTTGTGATTTTCTGGAGAGAGATGTGGTTTGCTCACTCCTGAACAACCGAGGAAGCTAGTTGCTAACAAATCCTGTTAGAATGGATCTTTACTTTCTCGTGAAACACACCACTTAAGCCTTTGGGTTTCATTTAAAAAAATTGCTGAGAAATATTTCATTTCTTACTAAGATAGAGGGCCAAAAGTCACGGCTCATGACTAAGGAGGTTTCTCACAAAACTAAACTATCTGCAAGAAGGCTGTGTAGGTTTATTGGTTCTTTAGAGAAGATGCCAGGAGGAAGGCCTTGGTTTGGGAATTATTACCCTATATTCTTTGATTTTCCAGAGAAATCTGAGAAGGGAAATCAATCTGTAGCAATGGAAACAAATTGTGATATTCCCTTACTGAGTATATTGATGATAGACCAGTTTTTCCAGTAAATTTAGTGAAAGCTTAGTGAATCCTTTGTACTAGAGAAGCTTATTCAGAATACTTTGATAGGCATAACTTGTATCTGAGGATCTTGAACTACTTTACTGACATGAGGTTGAAGATAAAAAAACATGACACCTATGAAATTACCATTATTTCAAAGAACTAACATAGATGTAGGTGTTGAAATGAGTCTACAGTCCTGAAGTAACTGAACATAGAAAATAAAGGCTTCTGCACGTCTTTACTATTTAAAACATATTTACTATTTTCCTGTATTTCCTAAAATCTTTTAATCATGCAATCACAGATGTTTCTCTCTTCCATTATCTCGACATTACAGAAGGTAATTTTAAATAGAAAGTGTACTACTTAGGAGTCAAATTCTTAGCGGCACTACATATTTCCTGAATAACTTTGGACATCCACATGATGGTGGTCTATTTCCCCACGTGGAAAATGAGAATACTTCCTGAAAATGCTGTTAAGCACTCGGACATCACAGAGACAGAGCTCATACCAACACCTGTGCAGCAGAAGAAATGTGTGTAAAAGATAAAACTGGACCTTGAAGGAAATCCTTGAACGGAAATACAAGGTAAAACACCCCAATAAACTACTACCCACTGAACCCTGTGTTTGGTTGCTTTTTTTCCCAAATGTAGGTTTTTTTTCATCTTTGATACACCTGTTTCTAAGTACAGTCAACTTACACAAAAGAGGCAAGTGTTTTTGAAAGCTTTGAAGATGCGCAAATTACTTCTCCCAGTGCAAACAGTATTTCCTTGTCCTTGTTTCCAGTAGGTGTGTGAAACTTACTTATGGCATTCAGGTGCAGCCGTTTGGAACAATGTCCAACGACTACACAGGAGAACATCCTTCATATTCAAAAAAATTTGTGAGCTCAAAGAAAGTGTTAACAATGAAACAAAGAGCCTTTCTTTGAGGATCCTCTAAAGACAAGAAGAATATGCTGCCTGCTTAAACAAAGCAAATGGTAGATCCAAAAAAGGTAACCTTTAGAGCACAATAGTTTGTTAAGCACAGCTTTGCCTACATGCTTTCATCACTGCTGATGTGGTAACATAAAAGATTTGTTCAGCATAGGTTAACTCCCTCCTCCAAATGTCTCCAGGCTTTTGAGCAATTCAACTCTCTGGAGCTGAGATGTTTTTGGCTCCCAGTGAGTAAGCTCTGAGGGCTGGAGATGTAACTGGGTATTTTCTACAGAGTTGTAGCAGTATTGTTGGGGTCAAATAAAATGGCCCCCCAAAATGCTTTTGTTTGTTTGTTTGTTTGTTTGTTTAGTTTCTATGGAGGCTGAACTGACAACAAAAACTGAGCGATGGACCTTATTGATACTGTGAATGTTTGTACCTCCTGGGAAAATCTGGGTAAAAGTTTTGTCCATGACATTACAGATCAGGTACTAAGATCCAATTTATAAAGTGAATTTAGACTGAAGACTTAATTTCTTTTCTTAACAAAAGAAAATATATATTAAAAAAAAAAATCATTAAGAAAAAGAGAGAGAGAAAAAAAAAAAAAGGTGTTTAAACCAGTTTTTATACTAAGTATTTTCTCTTGTACAAAGGTTTTTCTCAAAGTATCATCTTACTCTAAGGCTCAGCAAAAACAGAAGAAACAACTTCATTTTGCAATGTGAAGAAAGACAACTTTTCCTGCTGCTGAGATCTGCAGTATCACCTGATGCATGCTGCCAATAGGGCAGGGACGTACCTCTCTGCAAAGCATCAGTTAGTGGTCATGGCTGAGAAAAAAAGACTGGTGTTAAAAAATTGTTCATCTGATAAAGGCAACATACCCCCTAAGCAATCCTCTATTAAAATGTGTTTCTTCAGATAATAACCACTGCTTTTTTCTGAGCTTATCACCTGGAATTTATAAAAAAAAGGACTGTACAGAACTGCAGCGAGGAAGAATAAAAGAAAGAAAGAAGGAAATGTCAATTAAGATTGATAAGGTAATACCTGAAGTGACTGGCTTTGCAGTCAAGTGTTTCCTTTCACATTTTCTGGATAATTCATTTCTTTGAGATGAATACAGTGATGGAATTCAAGAGAAAGGGGGAGTAATGAATGAAAAAAGTATTCTTAGAAAGTTTCTTTCCCGCTTTTAGAGATTTTATAAATTAATTTCAAATTATTCTTAGTTAATCATGATGGCAAATGAGTATCTCACACCCTGTAAAAGAAGTTGGGGGGAAAACTCAGGCACCTGAAAGGATCTTGCTGCCTACATACACGTTATATCTGGTGGTGGCACCTGAGATCTTTACAAGGTTTCAGAGAAAGAGGAAGGGAATATGGGAATGACTCTAGTTGTCTGGAGAGGAAAGGTCCCTTCTATGGAAAATGATTATGGATTTCAAGCGTAATTATCTTTGAACATAATATACAAACAGTCTGAGAGAAGAAACCAAAACAAGGTGTCTCCTGTACCTCCTTTCCCAGACAGCATCCTTCATCACCCATGATTACTTTTCCCTTCTGGCTCTGCTCACCTCTTTCAGCACAGTGGCACAGTTCATGGTGGAACTGGAAAAAGCCCCATCCTAGCCTAGCCCACGGCCTGCTATGAGATGTGGGTTTGAACCCCTGAGGCAAGGAAACCACAGATCCGAGGCTCCCAGGTCTTGGTGTTGACTAACCACGGGTTATTACATACAGAGACAGCACATTGTTTCACCATTTTTTCCACTGAAAAAGCTGGCTGCCGGAACTGTTAGTTGGGAGCCTTGCAGGATACACGATGGCACACAGGCAGATGGAGACAAGGTCCTAATGGTGTGAGACAAATGTGTGGGGAATTCAGGTGTCTGAATTCCCCTGTGAAATGCAAAATGCATTTTCCTGCCCTATCTGACCTATGATGTGTGCCCATTGTTTTCAGGGAAGGGGTAGGAAAAATAAAATTGAAAGACTAAGCAGTAGCTAACACCACTCTTATCCATGCTTAGAAAGAAAGTGACGTTCATTACCTGCTCCCATCTGTCCCTTGAAATGAGATAAATTAGGAGAAAATAAGATACTTCAGCTTGATATTATTATTTCCTTAATTTACATTCAGACTGTGGCATTTATTCCAGATATGTGTGGGAAGAGACACAACTGCTTACAGCAGTACAGCCACAAATGTTAAAGAAATAAACCTGTGAGGGTCTAGGAGACTGGAAGGAAGATAATAGAAGGTCAGTAGTTTTAACAAAGAAATATCACTGTTATGATAGTGAAAGGAGATCTTGGCCAAGTGAAATACACTCATGAAGCCAGACATACTACAAATTTGTTCTACATGCCTGAGTCAGGGACTGGGAGAAGAAAGCAGACTATTGCTGTCTTAGGGAGAGCACCATCTCTCTACAAGTAGTGCCTAGAGTGCTGTGAATATTAACACAGGCCCATGTGCCAAAATCTGAGTGCTCTCTTATGAGGCTGGTTGACACCTCAGCTCTTGTATCTCAGGCACTGCTTCAGATATTCTCTTTGAAGCATGACTCTTCTGCATAATGTTAGTGAGGGAAATTTTCACCAGGCTAGTCAGAAAGAGATTCAAGAACTTGTAAGCTTATCTGTGCTTATGTGGTTGTCTTCTCAGCCCTTGGGACAAAGTCTGTCAGGAGAAGGACCTGGGTACTTTCTTTCTAATACTTTATTTCTCTACTTTTCCTTTCTAATTCAGCCTGATTTTTTTCTTTCCCACAGAAAGAAAAGCTGCACAGAGAATTTGTGGATGCCCCATCCCTAGAGGCATTCAAGTCAGGTTGGATGGGGCAACCTGATCTAGTGCTTGATCTAGCAGTTAGCAACCCTGCCCATGACAAGAGGTTGGAACTAGATTATCTTTGACTTACCTTCCAATCTAAGCCATTCTGTGATTCTGTGATAGAAAAAGATAAGCTGAAGAATCTAGTCAGAAGAAAAAGGAGATGCATTTTGGAGCAGCTATAAGCAAGGGATGGGATCCTGCTACTTGCACAATACTACAAGGAGGTCATCTGACTGGCACACTAATCTGGGGCATTTCTTTGCCATTAATTTCAACACTAGAAATTCATGTAACCTGTGCCCTCTTGTCTTTATTGCAAGGGTCCATGTATTTCTGTCTTGCATTGTTTAAAATAGCCCATTATTCTTCAGCTCCCCTTTCTGGGGGTATTGTCTATAGTTGAGTGACCCACTGTTTATTTATGCAGAAAACCACAGGGAAGAGGGCCAAGGATACTTCAGTATTTACATACCAAGATGTAACGGCCTTGTGTTGCCTGCAGATATATCTATATCAGCACAAGCCCAAGGTCAGATCTTGTTGATGAGTGGTATTTGTGAGCTCTTGTTATGTGTACATATGCATTTTCAAACTGTGTTAGGCCTGCCACAAACTGTTTACAATAGATTGAGCCCATGGTGAATCAGCCCTGCAAGCAAGTTCTGCTCTGCTCCCCTCATTCTGCCTGATGCTTCTTAGTTGTGTGAGGCAGAAATGCCTCTGGACATAGGCAGTGCTTTGCCTATGTGATCAAATCAATGTGATATGGGGATCAGGTGGGATTCTGCAACTGGGGGAACAGGACAAAGGGAGGTTATTAGCTCTACATTTGATAAATCAATTTGTTAATTCGGGATCAGGTGGGATTTTCCAGCATGAGAGAGAGGACAAAGAAAGCTCATTAGCTGTGTTTTAAATAAATCAATGTTTCACTTGGTGCAGAATACTCCTTGAAATGCAGGGCAGGACAAAATGGATCAGATACTTTTAACTGTGACTTGAAAATATGTTTGACATAGAAATAAGAAAAGCTTAATACTTAGTTAGTGCTTGTATATTTGTCTAGGTATTCATTAGCAGAAAATGAGTGTGGCCAGGCTGGAACTCTCAGAAAGATTTAAGGAAACAAAGAGAGAAGACCTGTGACATGTTCAAGGAAATAAAGAGGAAAGGTTATTTCAGCTGTGAGTGGCTCATCATATCAGGCAAGTTAATTTCAAAACATTACAGCATTCAGAACCACTAGACATGTCTGAAGATTAGGACCTAGCCTTCTACCTGACCCTGTGGCAGGAAGATATCATCTACAAATCATGACAACTTCTGCCAGGTCTCCACTGCAATAACATTCACTATGTGCTGAATTCCTCTCACCTGTGGCATATCAGGACAATGTTATCTTGTAGAGCAGATCTCACTGTCCAGAGTCCCCTTCTCACTTGTGTACGGTTGTGCAACCGTGGTGATCATGGCTGATCTGTACAGGTCCTGCTGAGGCTGGTGTGACTCCATGGCCAGCCTTGTTTGTCTGTGTGCTTTTGCTGATGCAGCATCTGAAAGCAAAATGTTATCTCAGTAAGAGAAGGATTTGGGCACGTTAAAAAAAAAAAAAAGCTCAAATGATCATCTGACAATATTCAACCTATTAACACTTTGAGGCTGAAATGGAGGACAGCAATTCAAAGCCATGAATTCATATTACAGAATACCAAGCACTACCTGAAGCCAAAGACTTTGCTGTAATCAGTACCATTTTTTTCTCAGCTGCGTTGTGCATTAAGAGGAGCTCTTTGAGACAGTAAGAACTGGCTGCTTTTCTCTTTGCCTTGTGTCAATTTTTCCCTAACTACACTTCGCAGAAGGAGACGAGCTTACTACTGTAACTCATCTTGCTTGGCTAAGCCTCCCGAGGGAGGGTGCATCTCCTTGTGCTGTGTGCCACCTGCACCACGAGAGGCACATGATAATTACCTTCTAGGAAGGCAACAGCTCATCTGTGTCACTGTCACATCTGCCTGTGGCTAATAGGTGTGCAGCATTTGCTGTGAATTTAAAATCTGCCCCCTTTCAAAGGTCAGAAGATCAAAAGTTCAGCTCTCGTTGGGAGTTGCCAAGAGAGCCCACGCTGCTGCTTGCTGCCACAGCAGGCTCCTCCTGTGCAGCAGCAAGGGATCAGCAGCAGCTCGCTGCTGTTTTCAACAGACACATAAAACTGGAGACCCAGCCAGCTGTAGCAAGAAATAATAAAGATATTAAGTTTACATACAGTCTTCAAAAATTTCCTCCAAGAGTCTTCAGTTTATTTTCTCACCTCAGTGTGAGGTTCAGTTTTAAGAACATGGTTGCCAAGAGGGCAAATTACCCCATGGCTTAGATGGGCTGTTGTGATGGATAGCGGATACTATTTCAACAAAGACACAGCGCCTCGAGTTTTAATCTGCTATGTAAACTAATAGAACCTTGATCAACATATTTTTGGCCCCTCTTTTACGAGTAAATTTTCAATACCCGCTAGAAAAACACGTTGTATTGATGGCTTACAATGCTACTCTTCATATAAGAGGAGAGTCATGTGGAGTCCAAGCACAGCAGCATCTTCAGAGGTTCAAAAGTCAGCAGTGAGATTGAGTTTGTGCTGAAACATGACCCACATGCTCTGAGACAAAGAACAGTCTTAGTTTCCAGATATATCAGTAAAAGCATTAAACTCAGTCTAGATTTAAAAATGCAAATAATAAGAATGTTCAGCATTTTGAGGCAGTTTTTTTTTTTTTTCTTGCAGCAGTAACCTTACATTTCACTCTTCCAACTGAAGATCCACGATTTGACACCTGACCATAAAACTGTTCTGTTCTGTTTTTTGTTGTCATTTTTTAATACTCAAACAAACCACACTGGCTTATTTAAGCATCATTTTCTGTTTGATTTAAGAAAAAAAGGGGAAAAAAGTTGCTCTTGGACCCCAAGAGAAAGTCTGTTTCTTGAAAGCACCAAAAAGGAATTAATGAATGGAAACAATGCTGGAGCTGTTACTCAGCCACATTAGCTTGCTTTTCTCCTCCAGGAAAGTGCAGCATCCCTGGAAATGGGAGACACTGCAGCTGTAGTGCAGAAGAACATTAGTCAGCAAAATGCTCAAGTAGGTACTTGAGAGCTATTAGCATAATTGGGACACAAGTGTATGATTGAAGTTAACTATCATTAAAGTTGTTTCTTGAAGAGGAATGGATGCAGCTATTTAGGTAATTTTGATCATAAAGGACAGAATATTTGAGTAATTTGTATAAATTTATTCACTAGTTTTATAGGAAACCACCATTTCTGATTTCACAAGTCCCAATCTGACCCCTCAAATGCCTTAAAGCTTGTAATTCTTCTTGCTCCACTACTGACACTTCCTATTTTCTGTACATTTTCCTGTGAAAATACAAACAAGGGAACCTGGGCCCTTGCACTCTGGGCCCTGGTGCAACCTCATCCTAGACTTCACCTGGATATCCACTTCGGTGATGTAAAGCTCCTGAATAGCTTCAAATTTGCCTTCAGAGTGTGTCCACCTGGAAGAAGCAAAGGTCTGTTTTTGTTTCTTCTTTGTGCAGTGTTAGCAGAGGCACACTGGCAGAGGTAGCTGCCACTTTGGAAGAGTTTTGATTAAAATATGCATTGCTTTGATCATCGCTTTCCCTGTAGTGTGAGATAAACATGATCAGCAGTTTGTGTTGCTGTTCAGTCCTAGTGCACAAGCTGTGAAGTTACTGCGCTACATTGAGCAAAAGCTTTAAAGGAAATTACTGTAGTCAGCTAAGACTTGAAATTATGATAGAATCACAGAATCATTTGATTTGAAAGGGAAACTTTAAAGGTTGTCTAGTCCAACTCCTCTGCAATGAACAGTGTTACCTACAGCTCCATCAGGTTTCTCAGAGCCCTATCCAGCCACACTTTGAATGTTTCCATGGACAGTGCATCCCCCACATTACTGGCAACCTGTTCCAGTGCCTCATCACCTTTATCGTAAAAAACTTCTTCCTTATGTCCAGTCTAAATCTCCCCTTTTAGTTTGAAACCATTTCCCCTTGTCCTATCAAAACAGACCCTTCTACAGAGCCTTGTTATCCTGAGACTAGAAGTCCTAAAATCTTCTACTGCCACAAGAAATGAACATGGCCTTTTCTCTTCATCAGCATGGTCCCCCACAGCTGCAAGTACAAGAGGTGAAGGTTAAGACCTTTTGCCACAACATGTGTATGTCAGAGGAGGGGAGGCAGGAGAGCATCCTCCAACCTATTGCTTTTTTTCATTCAAGACTAGAAATATCAAAGAAGTGCATTTCCCTTCAGTTGGTGAAGTTGTTTGACTCTCACAGCTGGGGCCAGGAAGAGTTTTCTGAAGTGCAGCCATGCTCTTTATGTCAAGACATTTTAATGATACTTTTTCCTCTTTTATTTTCTTGTTAAGCCAAAATGGTGTCTGTTACAGGAAGCTCATGTAGCCTTTAGTACAAATAGCATTCATGGAAATTGTTTGTTTTCTGTACTACGGCTTTTTATGCAAAATTAAACTTTAGGAATTTGCTTTCTAATTTCTAACGCTTAAGGCTTTGCATATCTAGAGAAGACAATGCAAAAAGAAAAAAAAAAGACAAATAATGATTTTCTCAAAGAATGGGATATAGTTTAATGATGTTACTTACAAGCTCATAAAAGAAGTACTGCCATAAGAACTTGCGACAGGAAAACCTACTGTTACACTTAGTTTTTAAAGCTGGGCTTTTATTAAAATCTGACCATCTCCCTGGAAAAGGAAAATTTATCTGATTGGGGTAGGATCCAGCCCGACTTTCTCTTTGCTATCCTCAAGGCTGGGCCAGATCCTGGGTAAATAGAAAAAGCCAGCACACCACTAAAATGAGGAGAGCTGCCCCAGATGAGGTCTGCTTGTTCTTCCCACACCTCCAAGGGCAGGCAGTGGGTGCTTGCTGCTCCCAAAAACCCACTGGCCTCAACAGCTCCTGTGCTATGCTTTGCTCCACTCTGTGCAGAGTCTTTTCTGATAAAGTAATAAACATATCGTAAAACTCTTTTACAAGCCAGGTCTCACTCTCCTCTCCAGCTTTTTCTCGTTAAGGGCATTGCTGCTTCAAGGAAGTTCAAGCTGCAGCATATTTAAAATCTGCATTCCTTTGACATATTTTGAAATTATTTTAAAACAATCTGGAGAAAAGGACCAGGTATGGGGGGCTGAGTGCTTCAAAGGGAAAGCAGATCACTATGTAAGCTCCGCATTACATAACATGCCCCACCAAGGAAATAAATTAATTTGTTTTCCAATGGCTTATTTATATAACCCTTTAATTATAGCTAACCATATCGCCAGCATTATAGCATGGGAAAATGTAATGCTGTTACTCAACCTACCTCTCCGCCCTCTCTAGAACGACAACACAATCATTAAGCAGCAAATGCATGTTGGGACATCACCTGCTCTTTTGTCTTTCAAAGGTATAGTTCAATACTGTGGGTATGAAAATATGACCTCAACAATAACTCTTTTTCTAGCGCTTTTTGATGTTCCTAAATTCCATCTCCCAGTTAGATCATAAAAGCAGGACAACATTTGACCTGCTTGCAATACTAGAAGGAGTATTGTTTTAAAATTCCCTATTTTCCTAGTCAGCAGAGGTCAAAATCAGCAGTTGAGCCCTGATAACTGTAAGTGCAGCTCCATCTATGCTGGGTTTTCAGATCTGATGTGTTTAGGTGGCTCTGTTGACTTCAATTAAAGCATTTATAATTGTTTCTAACTCAGTATACACCAGCTGAGTCCAGCTGAGGCACAGTGAGATAAAGCAGGTTGCTGCAGCTCCTTCTAGTGAGTGCTATGTACTAGGAGTTATTAGGCCAAACCACTGTGATGGTAACAGTAACAGAAAGATTTTTCATACAACTAATATCAGAATTTTCTTAAACTAAAATAATCAAGACAGTTGTTTCTATCCATCTTTGACACACCTCAGAAGACAAAATGTGAAGGTTAATATGAAAAATAATCTCCCGATATTAAAGATGACTATGGCACATGGAGAATCCTATAATTTCAACAGCGGGGTTGCAAGAATGTTTCACTGTAAATCACAGAAATTCTTCCTAATGTTATTATGTTTGAGTCGACTTTTAGTACTCAGGTTGGTGGAATCTTTCAGGTACAATACCTTTCTTCCCGTTGAAGGATGTCTTGGTAGCTTAGCAGCACTGTGATGTCAATAACTTTGTTGAGACACAAAGATAGCGCACCCTAATGCTAGACTAGCCAGCCAACTTAGCTGAATATCAACAATCTCATATGTGACAAAATTAGAACAGATCATCAGGGATGTGGAATTTACTTCAGTAGGACTCCATCCATCAAGCTGGCTGTCTTCCTAACAGATAGCTCACCTCGTGCTAGCGTGCTCAGCACAAGAGCTGTGTTATGAGTTCTGTGGGGACCTTGGGACCAGCCTTGCAGGTTCCAGGCTCCCTATTCAAGAATCTACAGTACTCCCTCTGAAGTTCAAAAAGACCTAGAGAGAAAATGCACTATACACAGGAATGGCCCAAAAGAAAATTCCTCAATTAGCTTGCTAAATAATCCATCTCTGTATTTGTTTTTCATTTAAAGATGACATAAAAAGAGTTTTAGCAAACTATTCCCACGTAACTCAGTGCAGAGGGAGCTGAAGTAATGCTATAATTTTATCTGCTACGCCCTTTGAAGCAATGTTTCATCGGTCATGTCTGTGACGCCTGAGGATAGCCTTTAGACCAAGTTATGAGCTCTTAAAAACAGATCAAAGGAAATTTGGTCATCTCCTTCAAAAGGCAGCTGTTCTCCTTCCCATTTTCATAGAGCTGCAAAATGAGCCAGGGCACAGCGTTGAGGAACATCTCCTCTAGTTCCATGTTAATGCTTTGGTTTGACGTCTCAGTTTTTTAGATAGAAATAATATATTTTGGTCTAGTGGTGGGCAACCCTGCACATAGCAGGGGGGTTGAAACTAGATGATCATTATAGTCCTTTTCAACCCAGGCCATTCCGTGATTCTGTGTTAATGATCTTCAAGGGAGCTACAGTAATTTAATCTTAGTTCTGAACTAAGGGGGGAGATTGAATTTTTCTAGAAAAAGTGCTGAGTTTGTATCAAGCAAAAATTAAAATTTTAAACCTCGTGTTAGCTGCTAGCATTTCCAGGGCATTATAACTCAGGGTTTTGTCATGATTGAAGAGACACACAATTATGCAAGAATCTTAGATTGCAATAAATAAATATATCATCAGCCCTCGAGATGGTAGAAAATTCTGTCAAATGTGACCAACGTCCATCTGCCCAGCAAGTTAAAAAATAAGAAACCACAATTAGGAAACAGTATTTCTGAATAATGTATCTTATGATTTGGCATTGAGACCTGATTTTGAACAAAACAGTTAAGGTTTGCTGTGGTAAAATCTATACAGACCAACACACCTCTTGCTCCCATTTGGCCAACATTCTGGATGTCATTTTGATTTACACAAAAGAGGGAATAATGGCAGTGAGGTGCGGGGGATAAGACTGGTCTAGAGTAAACAATAATCAGTCATAATCCAAAAGCCAAATTCCTAAATCTCTGGAACGTTTATTTAATATGCTTTTCCTGGTGGAAATAGTAAAGTACCTTGAAAAATACTGTTTCCATGCTGCATTTGATTCAGCTGAAGTCAAGACCTACAAGAAGAAATCTCTGGGTTAAACAGAACTAAATCTAACAATCTCCTCCTTTTAATGGCTGTTTGTCATCTTCTTCAGGATCCTCTGATCAGAGGCAGCATATAGTTAGAACACTGCATAAAACGATTCAGTATCATTCAGAGCCTTTTTAAAGCAATGTTTCTCATTCAGAGAGGCAAGAGCTGCAAAGCTGATCCTTTGTGAAGCCTGGGAAACAACATACATAGCACTAAACAACCAAAATATACTTCATAAAACAAGTTTCTGCTGTAGAGCCTTGGAGCACTCTGGGCTGTAGCAGATGACCTCCATCTTTTCCAGGTCAGCTCAGCATCATCCAGACTCAGCCAGCAGGAGTTCTGCAGCAAGGTTCTGACTGGGCTGCAGTGGGAACAATCCACCACTGAGCTCTGGTCTGTGTTAGCATTTATTGCTGCGGTGCAACTTGGTTGCTTCATCCCATTTCACAGCGTCCTTGATTGCGTTTGAGTGGGAGCTACGATCAGGTAATTGGCAGGCAGATGTTGCTTCTAATATCCTGCTCTTTCAAGAAAATCAAAGAAAATGTCAGCCCCCTGAATAGACTTTTAGCTACCCTGGATCTATCAAAAAATCTGGAGAGACCCTATCACCTGAAAAACATAGATAAAATTGGGCCTGCCCACCTGTTTTTCCTAATTTTTGTGGGTAGAACAAACCATTTCTGCTGGGTACCTGTACACTGCTGGTTGTGCAGAATGGCTGGAATTTACTCACTGAGACACAACCTTTCTAATGGGAGTAATGTGCCCACAAGCCTTTCTGGCTGCCAGTGATGTGAAAGCCTATCCGTCCTGGATAATTCTTGCAACTGTCTGTAGTTCAGGAAATTAGTGTGCTGCACTACCATTGGTAACTAACATAATTTTATCTCCACTCTCTGCCCACTTTCTGATAATGCAGCATAGTTACACTGCTGGCAAAATGCAGGGAAATGGGAATTTGCAGTCTACTATGTTGCAGCTAATGAAGTTAACAGAGAAAAAAAACAAAAAAAACCCCATAATCCTGTATTAGAAACTGTTTGGTTATGCAGCTGCATAAACAATACATGGAAAAAAGGTGGAATGTTTTAAGCTTCATTAACAAGAAAAAAATGGAATAATGTTTTCACTGACTGAAAATATTTAGTTAAATTTTCCAGAAGAAGAATCTTTTCAGCACAGAAATGCCAAAATCAGATCCTCATGGACAGAATTTACCAATTAATTGATTCTTTTTCCATTTTTCAGAGAAAACTTTCTGACATTTTCAGCTAGCTCATGAAAAGTCCAAAAAGAATTGAGGAGTGCAGGCTTTCCTGTGAACATCCTTGTTCAGTTGAAAACTCAAGTTTCTGTCCATAGGAGTTTTGATCAGCTCAAGAAATGCTGGCACTCTGTATCTGCACCAGAGCTATTAGGCAGCTATGAGACACATACGTATCTCTGCCATGGAGAAACTCTTGCTTAAGCTTGTGTTTTCCCCTGATTTTCCTTAGTAGAAAACGCCCCTCCTACAGTAGAAGTGGTTACATAGACAGCAAATTTCTACCAGCTGAGTTTCTGGCCTTGTTTTAGCCTTCTTGGCTTATTTTCTGGCGTGTTGCTGCAAGGCTGCAAGAGTGCTGGGATCCTGCCAGCTCAGGGGTGAACAGAATAGCATTCCTGGACTCTTAGCAGTGTTGACCATTGTATTGATGTGAATACATAAAAACCTTCAAAGGCAGAAAAGTGACTCTCTGTCATGTGCAACACTCCTTCTAGTGCTTTCAAGCCACAGATCATCAGCATAGTCTGTACTTGAACCCAGGGCATGCCACTTTCTCCAGTGAACGAGTGATGGAGATTATTGTAGTGAATAGTAACAGTAGATGAGGTGCTATCTTCCCCTTAAATTGAGCCATTCAGTTTGTCATGAATAGCTGAGTATTTTTTGCTTGCATTTGGGACTTAGATTTCAGTGGTGGGAACAGAGTGAATAGGATCAATGATGAAGCTGACGTACAAAAAGAAGGAGAAAAAAGGGCAAAGGACTAAAACCAGTAGAGACAAGCAATTACAAGGTGTATTAATGTACACTGGGCTAGGCTGGAAAGAGGGGATAACTTATTGTTATTCTGGGGTATTTTTTTCTGTGGAGGCTAAAGGGGAGGGAAGTGAATATTTGGTATTTGGACAATTGCAAAGCTCTGCCGGCACAGAATAAAGAAACCTTTTAGGACATGGCAGCTGCCTGTGAGCTTCGAGCGTGGTACTTGATACCACAATCTACCCTCCTCATGCTTTTTGGCCAGCTTTAGAGAATAGCAAGGCAGCATTCACAAGGAAGACAATGACAAATGTCAAGAAATGGAGAGGAAATGTGAAGTTTAAAAGACTATTGAGTGACAGGCAGGTTAGATCAAAGGGAAACATCGACCAGGTATTTGTAATTGCAATGCTAATAGAGGTTAATCATGGAAAGCAGAGCTAAGGAGTGAATGTCTATTCAGTCTCAAAGTATACACATACACACATGTATTAAAATACATAAGCATAAATTCATGCAAATATACTTATGCATGTTTTGCTTCAATAACCAGCTGGTCACTCAGCCAGTTTTTTGGCTGAAGTGAATTGGTGAGGCCACCTTCACCCATTCTGGTTGCTGGAGCTGTTAATGGAAGTTGTGCAGGCAGAGCATTTGAGCATTTGATGTCTGAGGCATACCATACATGGCATCTTGGAAAGAATGCACAAGATGGTGCTTGTATATAAATCACCGGAAAAGAAAAGTCAGTGCAAATCCCTAAAATTGTGCCCTGCAAGAATGTATTTGTTTTCTTAGATTTAATGTAGAGAACAAAGAGTACTTATTATAGGACTTTAAAAACTGAATTTATATTTCCATTTTACTGATTTTGAGATCTGTATTTCGCAGGAAATCAGTACCCAATTACATGACTTAAAGAGCATTGGCTTTTCTAAAGGTTGAACTGTTTTGTGAATTCAACTTTGAGCACTTTTGCTTAACAGCTCTTTTCAATCTTATCTCTCTCACAGACATGCTCTCGCTTGTTATCATTCTTCCACCCATTCCCTTCCTATTTGCCACACAAAGATTTCAAAAAAACAAAACAAAAACATTTCCTTTGGGAGTCTTTCCATACTCATTTTAAGAAAAAGCCCTTCGTGTTTGCCCTTCGTGGCATGTAGCAGTCCCAGCTGTGTGCTGCAGCAAGTACAACTACAACAAGACTTAACTATGTCTAGAATAATTCCTAATACCACAGCTATGTCTGATTTTACCAGCAAAACCATTCTGATGTCATATACTCCCAAATCTTGAAAAAGAAATGTTAATATAACAAAATACCACACACAAACTATTAATGAAAGACGAGGTGAATAACTTTGTGTACACATCCAAAACTCTTCACCTAAAGTCTGCCAATGATGATTTTGCTTTTTTCTTTCTTCCTTTTTTCTTTCTTTCTTTTTTTTTTTTTTCTTTTTTCTTTTTTTTTGCCAAGAAATCAGCCGCAGAAAGACGAGCCCTTGTGATGTGTCTGGACTAATTCATGAAATTATAGGGTCTCTGTCAGGAGTTTCGGGAACATGTAATATAAATAATAGCAACTTTTAAACATGCAGTATTTATCCAGTATCCAGAAAGGTTTTTCTGTTTATGGGCAATAAGCTACTCAGTTTATCATCTTCAGAAAGCAGCTTTGCCCATGCATTGCAATTATATTTTTTCTTTAACTATAGGAAAGACAGAAAATATGTATGCAAGAAAGGAAAAAGATGGTAGGCAAGAGAAAGGGGCATTGGAATGCAGCTACGGTAGAGATGTATACATTCTCCCTGAGGGCAAAGGATGCTTACATTGAGAGCTATCAGTTATGTCGATGCCAATGCCACGGTGAGCAGCCTCATCCCCACACCTGGGAGTCCTCTGGGCTAGGGTTGGTTGGGCGGGCTGCCAAAACTCTCCCCAGGACAGTAGGACAGGAAGCTGGAAAAGAGCAGAAGGATGAGGTAAGGCGCAGCCCTTAGCCAGAGGCCGGAGGGGGCCTGGTGCCCCGGTGGCTGCGTGGGGAGCAGTGTGCATTTTGGACAAGTCTGAACAGCCGCTGCAGGAATGCTCACCTCGATGCTTCCTTCTGCAGTGCTGGAAGGAAGAGGAATAATGGGGAAGAGGGTGGGGGGCAAAGAAAGAAGCACACCCACACACACACCAAAATTCATTTTGGGTGTTCATTATGAAATCACAGCAAAGATCCTGTGGACTGCTTTATTACATCTAGCTGAGGAGAAATACAAGGTATCATTTTTTACTTCGCTGTCATCCTCCTACATTATTCTTTTTCATAGATATCTCAGCATGCATATAGATCAGAGAGTATAAATGTCAAAACATGGAGGTAAGGGTACACTTGAAAGTCTTTGCTGAATCAGTGCAGCTAAGGCAAGCTTCTGAATGTCTCTGCTAGAAGAAGGCCTGTGGTATCATTACATTAAAGATGAAGCTGGATTTTAAGGGAGTAAAAGTGGCTCAAGATATTCGAGTTTCTGTCTGGAATAGGAGTAGGTTAATACACAGAGGTGTAGGTCCGAGGCTGGAGCCAGACTCACATTTGGGTCTGTCAGCACAAGCATCCCATGAATAACTGAGCCAACATTCATCCCCAGCAGTGGAAATCTTGTAAGTTCATTTGGAGGCAGTCTGGTCTTGCAAAAGCTCTGCCATTTTGGACTGAGTCCAAAAAGCAAGCAAAAGGAGGCCCCTGGATGTTTTTTATTATTATTATTCTTACAATTTGAATAAGCACATTGTGGGTTCTAAACAAGCTCAGATCTGGGCAGACATGCCAAAACAAATCCACCCATCACTCTGCGAGCCAGGAAGATAAGAAACTCCAGTTTGGTCCCTTCTCTACTTCAGAGATACCTATCTGAAAGCATGCTCCTTTTAAAAATGAATTAAGAATTACAACAGCACCTTACCAGGTCTCCTCCCACTAATAAATAAAAATATTACTTGAATTATTTTTCAATAGCTGAAAAGTTAGCCCATGCTAACAGCAGTTTCCATGACAATATTCATCACTATTTTGCCATCCCGCTCAAGGCTGGCAGTAGACTGGAGCACAGATTCTTGTATACACAGCCTTACTGCTAGCTGGAAACCCTTCTTCCCTCCACAGGAAAGCTGTTCCTGAGCTGAGGTTTCTGTTGGGTGACATCAGAATCTCTTTAGAAAAGCAGTGTTCTCTGGGAGTTTGAATCTCATTACAGGTGCTTAGCTAGCCTTTTTTCCTTCAAACTAATTAGACTTGTAGATGCTCTTTGGTCACATTGAAGCATTAACAAAAGAGTGGGAATGTGGTTTGTCATCTCCCCCCTTTTTATCTTATATCACTTTTGGAAGGAAAAAGGACTGCAGAGTATAGGGAAAATCATGGAATAAAGTAGATGCTGCAAGTTTATTTTTGATCTCAGCCACAAGGTAATATATTGTTATATACACCCACCTCTCTGCACACTTGCAGATTGAAAAAGGCTCATGTCTTATTCTGGTAGAAGGTTGCCTAGCTTCCAAACACCTATACATCAGGCATTGCTCATAAGCAGGGAGGTGAAGTGCCACTGAAACCTCAAGCAGTTGATATTAGCTCCCTTTTGTTTCTTTAATAGGTTTTTATTTGGAGCAGTTACATCCACTGGGCAGAGACCCAAAGCTTCTTAATAAAGAGCAGGGCAGTGAAAGCCTATAGCACTGCTTCCCCACAGTCCTTCCATCAACCCACAGGCAAAACAGCCTGCAAAGACTAGCAGGAATATTTTTTCTGAGCTTGAATGCACTCTCACAGGTCAGTCCTCCAGAGAGGTGGCACTCTGCAAGGCTGGTGTGAGAGGATCTTGGAGAGGGAAGGCAAGTCTGGGTGTTGCTCCCTGGTTTCCTCTGCTATGGGGATTAACACTATCACTGCCCTTGGGTACCTCATGATATCACTGCAAAGTCAACCATAATTACCTCCATCCTCTGTCCACGATTCCTTGCTGCTGCTTATCCAGACAAGCAAACCTGTATGACTTCAAGAATTTCAAATTAGAGAACTGAGTTCCTAATTTTTGTAGTTTCAGTATATTGGCTAAACCCTTCTGATTGAAAATTTTGCCTCTGAAGAAACACAGAACTTCTATTCCCCCCCCACTGCTGTTATTCCCATAACTATGTGTTTATCACCACCTCAGTAGCTCATTCTGTAATGCAAAACTGAAATGATGTGGCCCAGCAGGCTGGGTGCTCATCAGCCTTTCTATTCAGACATTAACTCTGTGAACTCTGCAGATCACTGCAACTCAAAAGTGTGACTGCAGATCAGACAGACATCCCTGATCCAACTTGTTCAGAGGTGGCTGTGTTAGTGTTTATCTCTATGCATGGGTGAATGGTAATTAGCCCAAAAGCTTTGCCACTTCTGGAGAACACCTCCCTGAATCTCAATTCCCCTGTCACCACACCAAAGCAATTTGAAGTTAGAGCAGGTATGCCAATGCCTGCCAATCTCCTGGCTGAGTGCAGGCTCTACCAGGTCCCTCTGCTCTGGCATAAGCAGAACTTTAATGTGTGCGAGATCTGAACACGACTGAATAGTCTCTTAAATGTTTTTGAAAAATCAGAGAATTCAAATAGTGAGGAAGGAGGAAATTCCTTGTATCTGAAGTATTTCAAATACATAAGAAATCTCTACTTTGTTCTGAGGTCAAGATCAACCCCATTTAAAATCCAAGCAAATTCTCCATCCCTATATGTTACAAAGGGGAAGGATATTTCATCAGCTATGGCTTATCTTGTTGTGCTTTCCTCATCCCCATAATTGCCATCAGTGTGGCAACAACTGTCACTATGGCAGCTCAACATGAACTATGAGAGATGAGGGTAGGAACCTGAGGAATGAGAGATGGATGAAGGGGGAAGTGGACAAGGAAGGAAAAGGGGAGGAGTATAAACATACAGGAAATGGGAATCTAGAGAGCAAGAGTTGGAAGTGGAGGTGTGGTTGTAACTGCGAGCCTAGAAACTTAGCTGCCATGTCACCAAGCTCCACCACACCTCAGAAATTCCCATTCTCTGAACCAGTGGCAAACACTGACTGCCTTAATTAACTTTTCTATCATTAGTACGCGGCAGTCAGGGAGGCTATACAGTAGACTCCTGTTACTCCTTTACTACATGTTATGCACAAAAACAAAACTTGGCTCCCGAAGAGGTTGGACAGAAAAGTCCCATCATACCCACATAATTTTGAAAAGTAGGAAAGGCAAATCCTATTTTTTATTTGCTTTTTACTTTTTATTTATTTGCTTTTGCTTCTTTCCCAGGCACTTTCTCCCTTCTGGGTCAGCCAGTTTAAACTGGAGTCTGTAGCAAGAGATCCATTTCTCACCAAACAAACTCCTCTACAGGAAAGCTTGTGTCTTTAAATACATTTTTGAGCAATTCTCTCCCCTCTTCCCCCTTTCGGACTTCAGTTGTTTTAGTTGTCAGCTGATAATATGGACAAAATATTGCTTCTCCGCTACAAGGGAAAGTCAGTAAAAGAACTTCTCAGGAGTGGTTAGAGAAGCTTGGGAATTCATCTACCTTGGCAGGAAAGTTCCAATTCCTCCACTTTTCTAGGCTTTAATAAATTCCTGCTCTCCTCAGCAATAAAAATAAAAGAAAATCAGTCTCCTGAGGAAAATTTCACTCCAAGATGCCGTGCTATTTCAGACATTCTGAGATCTCATTGGAGAGAGACGTAGAAAAAAAAAGATTAACTCTTCCAAAAAATAAGATAAAAATAAACCTATCCTAAAAATGAACTTCCATCATTCTCCCCAATCCTTGTATGGAGTTTCTTTAATGGATGCTTAGTGTGTGGATGGAAAGCAGTGCCCAGTTAAGAGCATAGCATTCTCTGTCTTCAGGGTGCTCCAAGGCTTTCCAAATACAGAAGGTGGATTGTATTGGAGAACTGTATATTCACTTTATAGAATACATACATCTGAAATATATCTCCCATGCAACATTCAGATTACTTTCTAAACAGGCTGTATTTCTAATGTCCTATTTGTTTTAAATATTTTCCTCTGGGAAGACCAAGCTGAGGTCTCTGCTCTTCTCACATTCTCCAGCTCAGGTGAGTTTGTGCAGGAAGGGGCAGAAGGGTGCCCATGTTTTTCTCATCTGCATTAGTGACAAATCTCCACTAGCTGGAACAATTCAGCAGTTCTTTCATCATAGAACTGCTGGGACTTTGTAAAGGCTTCCACACTCATAATGTTTCTGAAGCATTTTACAGAACAGGCAATTATCATTGATGGGCAAGCAACCAATTCTTCTCTTTCACTGACAAATTAGTCTGTTTTGAGTAAAGCTGACAAAAAATACATACTGTTTTTGTCTGAATTTGAGGCAAAGAAAGGAAAAGGAAGGACAAAAGTTAATTTCAGAGCAAATTAGATTTTGTAGTTATTCCAAAAGCAAATACTACATTCAAGATGTGGGCATTTTTACAAATAGACTTTAAAATGGAATTGAAAGAAGTGTGATGCAGTGTTTCTGGAAAATGCATTTTTTGTTACATTGGCCAGGTTTACTCACTTCTTCTCTTCTTCTGTTTAAATGAGGAGAACATGGGAAACTTCTTTTTCAAGCAGGGAAATACCCAACACTGGAAGTGCAGGATCAGCTGCAGGATCAGAGCATACTCAGACACAGAGGAGCTGAGCCACCAGCTGTGTATTACAGTTGTACCTTTGGAGCTACACTGCACTTGAACCTACATCTCAAAACTGGAAGTACAGTTTCAGAAACTGTCATATACCTTTATGAGTAAGAAGTTCACGAGCCAGAAAACTTCTCCACTCAAATTCTAGTGGATGAATTTACTTGAATCAAAATTTGAATACAGCAGTTAAATTTAAAAGAACCCTAGGAACTTCAAGATCTCAACTGTCTGTTAAGCTCTCTAAATCTGGCATATTGGTGCATGAGCAGCTGGTACACTTAAAAATAATTGGTACACCTTAAGAAGGAGGAATACAGCCCCTTTACTAGGAGAGGTAAGGGTTATGAGTGTGTTAGAAATGAAAGACTGAAGCTAGTGGTTGTAACAATTGTTTCAAATCCAGACAAAATCCTAAAATAATAAAAGCAAAGATCTCCATCATAAACATGTTTATTATTTCCGCATGTTGTTTTTGTGTGTGTTTGTACAGTATATGCCATTGAGCTTCCTTGTACGAATTAGAAATGTTTCACATTCCATACACACAATGATTGCTCTCACAAGCGGCCTCAAGGTTTGTTTTCTGACACAATGGAGAAACAAGGAACTTTGAGAAAGATCAGAATAATCTGTTTAACATTCTCTCCTTGGAGCTGAGTGGTAACTAGGGCAATATGTTTTCTACAAATGTTCACAAGCCTGAGCCACAGACCACTGAAAGCAGCAAGATCCAAGCCCTGCAAAAGTATATGCATGCCACAGTTCTTGTCCACTGTTCTGAGCCTTTCCAGAATGGATCTTATGAACATTCATGACACTGAGAGTTTAACAGGAAACAGAGAAATCAAAGTCTAAGTGTTAACACTATTGGCCCATGTGAGCCGAGAAGTATCCTCATGCCAGAAGTTGACTTCTAATGCCACAAAAGTACCCAAGCCTAAATTTTATCTCCTTTTAGGCACTAATCTCTCATTAGTTTTAATTCAGCTTTAGCTGCCACCTAAATCCCTTTAATAATCTAGACTTCCTACATGGAAAAAACATGGATTACCACTTCCCTCTTATATGGAATAATCATTAGTGAGCAACGCTGCTTTAGTAATGAAGAACCTAATTTTTATTTATAGCAAGCCATCCTAATGGTAGTTTAGTGATGTAAAGTATAACTTGCTTTACTGCTACACCAATGTGGATTGCAACCCCTTGAATTCTTGGACATGCTTCAGCTGTATGGCATATATATGTTCTACTCCTCAGCTTTCTCAGTAGAATCACAGAATCATTATGGTTGGAAAAGACCTTTAAGATCATCTAGTCCAACTGCCTGCCTACCACCACTACTGTCCACTAAACTGTGTCCCTAAGTACTACATCTATCCTTTCCTGGAAGGCTTGCAGTAGACACAAGTGAAACAATAGGGCTAAACGCTCTGAGACAAACACTAAAAGGGCTGTGTAAGAGCAATAAAAGTAGATATTTCACCTCAATCATACAAAACCAGCAAAAAGCAGTGTGATGCTGTTCCTTTCAGAGAGGGAACACCATTATGATGTTCTTCTTTATGGCTGTTCTGGGGCCCAATAAGAAAAAAAAAAAATCCGTGGCTATTAAAATTTATTCTGATTACTTTATACAATTTACACAGTCCTCAGTATTGTCTGATAAAACACCTTGCATGCTTGTGTGCAGAGATGTGAATGCTAAGCAGTCAGCTTCCTTTTTGAATGTATAAACAAGAAAAGTATCTTTAGAGGACTTTCTTGTAACTCTTTTATTCATTTGCCTCTGGATCCTTTCTCCTTTATTACCTGAACATCCCTCTAGGGCAGAACTTTTGCAATTGCCAGTTATTCTGGAGGAAGGAAGGCTTTAATGAATCAGGAAATGAACAATTTAACTCCAAGGCTTAACCCGTCATTTCTTTTATAAATTAAGCCTTGTATTTTAATGATTCGTTGTTTTTGTTTTTCCTAGTACCTAATCTTACTGATTCTTTTCTTTTTTTTCTTTTCTTTTCTTTTCTTTTCTTTTCTTTTCTTTTCTTTTCTT
>JAPSGF010000007.1:19786521-19810592 GCA_035772895.1 Perdix hodgsoniae
TTTCTTTTCTTTTCTTTTCTTTTCTTTTCTTTTCTTTTCTTTTCTTTCTTCTACCAGTCACAGTGATCACTTGTAAACACTTCTAAGATCGTTCAGAATCTATAAGGTCTTAAAAGATTGTTTTAACCATTTCATCACTGCATTTGTTCTGCACCTGCTACTCTACCCCATATTTTACTGTACTGAAACCAATACAAACCTGAAAGGCATTTGCCATGTTTAGTGTGGTAGCATGCAATTGTACCTTTTGAATCCACACATTAATCTACATACTGTTTTCTGCCAGCAAAATCCAAATTTTCCAGTAATGTAGCCATACGATACCTTGAAACCAAAAGCAAAGGTATCACTCAAGGGCTACTGACCTTGACACTGATATTCACAGTCAGGAATAAAGATACACAACTTCAATTAAAGCCTCCATCACCACTTTCCTGTGTGGCCCTGGAAAACTCTATAAAGACTTTTCCAAAAGGATTCAGGTAGAAAATTCATGGCAAATGACACTTTTGTTGACTATTAAGATGCCAACCTCTGTTTCAGCAATCCTCAAAGCTGCTGCAGACTGAAAAATCCAAGCATCTACCACAAAAGGTTGTACAATTAACAAATGTACAGTTAGAAGAGTGGCGTGGTTAAGATGGAATTTTAAAGGTTTATAGTTAGAAAGACAATAGTGGTGGAAAGAGACATTCAGAAATAAAATGCTCACCTGTGTCTTAAGCTCACACTGGAAAACTCCAACAGGGAGGATCTCTGGAGAAATTGCTGTCAATTCTCTTGAAGGTATGGGTAGAAGCTTAACATTTGGATAATATTTGCTTCTGGGGAAGGGATTTTTTTTTTTTTAATCTAAATTATATTTACATAGGCCAGGCTCATATAGTAACATGGCCACAAGCCAATTTAATATGCCTTATTTCCAAGCTAGAGGATACCTTCACCTTTTTCCTGCCCTGGGCTTTGACACAAGAGGCTGGGATTCATTTTCAAAAGAGCCTATGAAGTAAGGCACCCAATTTGCACCAAGTTGGAAACAATGGTGTAAATCCCACAGTTCCCCTGAACACTTCAGCCAAAACATTTACCTGTGCATCATCCTGAGGATGAGGTTTATGAAAATCAGAGTTTTCATTCCAAATATCTTTACATTACAGAACTGTAAATCAAGTGCTGCTGCCCAGAGGCATACTCACAAGAAAGTTGCAGGAACTAACCCTGTACTGCAAGCATAGTGCCAGTTTGTAAAGAAATAAAAGTACACTGAGCCCTGGAATAAAGTCCTCTTTTTACATTGGTAACCTGTGGTCAAGTACATTGTAAGCAGGGAAGGAGTTTTCATTTCTCATTGGCCATGCTTTTCAGTAAAAATAAACACAGATACTGGAGAAAGAACTTCTGATTGAATTTAGAAGAGTTGTTCTCAGAAAAAAAGAATTATGTAATTATCTTCTATCTCTGTTGAACAACTGAAGTGCATTTCTGCTCCAAGATGCATTTAGCAGAAATTGCTTCTTAAGGTAATTTGTGCATCATGTGGGTGGATAACCACTCAGCAAATGGGTTATGAAGAGGCACAAGGGTGGTCCTGGCTGGTTTGGCAAGTAAGTACAAGGGAATACATGCGAGCATTGCTGGATAGAGAAACAGAGGCTGGGAGAATTGCTACAATATGTTGTAAGATGCAAATATGTGTGAGGTTGTACAAGACTGACCTGAATGACTTGAGCAATAGGTGCGGTGCACATGTGTATGGACCGTGGGAGTAGGTGCTAGTGAAGGGACAAGACTAGTGAGGCTGTAATGTACATCTAGTGAAGCAATGAGGTTACTGTTGGGTGATCAGATTTCATTACCAACAGCTGTAGTGCTTGGAAATGGCTGTTTGTAAAGGGGTGATTGTATATGGCAGCCAGCTATGTTTCCCATTTGATGCAGTTTCAGCACATAGGTGCACATCATCTCTTGTGCCAATGGTGTGTAGTTCAGAACAAAGATGCATGCCTACCCCAGTTGTACAGCAGATGTTTGCTCCTTTTTTGCCTTTATTCTTTGTGTCTTGTGATTTGATTTCTTTATCATGAGATATATAGCAATATGCTATAGTTTTGTCTTTTGATTGAGGGAAGTCAAAAGACAAAACAGAGACTGCATTTCAAAAGGAGAGTGATGTTTTGGCTAACATCTGACACAAGTACTTGCAACTAATACCAGCTGGCTGCTCAGACATGTATCAGCATTGTAGCAGGGTTGGTTCATCAACTTCGCATCACTTGGTAAGATTGCATTTGCCCCAGTGATGACTGAATTAGAGCCTGTGACATTATGCCATTGGTCACAAATCCCATGGTCTGTGGCCGGAAGCATCAGACACAGGAGAATGAATGTGCCTGCTTAGTTCCAGGACAAAAGTAATATGAACTAATGCTGACCTTTTCTTTCCTGTACTTCTGACCCAAGAACAGCTAACCAATGTCTGCTGACAACTGCCTGTTTCTCACTAACCAGAGACTGCCTTTTGGGCAGCTCTGTGCTACACAGTGCTAAGTACAAGTTAAAAATAAAATACTGAGCCCCTGCCCCGGGATGCTCCTTCTGTTGCAATTTGGAAATGATCACTTGACACATTAGAACTCATCACCATCTTGTGGGGGCATCTCTTGCTCTGAAAGTTGACTCCTGTAGATAACGTACACAGCACTGGAGAGTTGCAGCACAGGGCTGAGATTTAAGACTCCCTCTGTGTTATCAGAGTGAGTAAACAGCTGTATCATGTGTTTAAAGATGAGTAAATCTAACACAAAGACAGAGCTGACACATGCCACTTGGGACTTGCAGGGCTCCCAAGGAACCTGATTTGTCTCTAGTGGGACTGATGTAGAACAGAGAAGATGCTCTTTTCTCTTTTTCCTTACTTATATTTCAGTGTTCGATGGGAAAAGATACCCCATACCATTATCAAAACAAGAAATAGCTACAGCAATGATGTAATTGTCTGGATCGGAATTCAGATATTCAAACCTACAGAAACTTTTTGCCATCATTACTGCACCCAGGAAACATAACCCCAGCTCTGGCCAAAACCCCTATTAAAATTCCTATCTCTGCAATATTCCCAGAACATCAGCAAATTCATTCTCCTTTTGAGCAAACACAGAGGCCAGATTCCAGCAGTAAAACTGCAGAATTTGTGAGCATGGGTCAGCATGAAGTTTGTTCTCATACAAAGGCAGGTTCTCACAGGAGATTATGAAGCACAAACTGCTGAGAAAGAAGGCGTGAAGACAAAACAACTGAAATAATAAATTACGTTTTTGCAAGTAGTTTGGACTCCAGGGCCTGTCCTCAGCAGTGGGGACTGATCTAAGCCATGAATACTTTTAGTCTTATAATAGTAACATAGCTGAGATTTCAGTCAGCTTAAAACTTCCATCCTTTGGGCTTTATGTTCATAAAATTCTAAGGACTTCAGTACTGAACTGGAATTCATGATGGCTGCTTTATAAGCATAATACCTCATGGGCTTGGTGGAGTCGGGGTCCAACAATGTCCTCTGCCTTGCAGAGCTGCCCAGCCCCGGAGGCGGTTGGAATTGCTTGGCTGCTTCCCCCTGACGCCAAGGGGCTCCCGATCTCACTGTCATCCCCAAAGAAGTTGTACCTCTGAAAACTGAGGACAATGACTTCCAAGAAATTTGCGCCTAGATAGTTACGCTGATGTTGCAAAGAAGGAAAGAAGGAATAGGCATTCCCAGGTTATTACTCTGATAAAATCACAGTAATGTCAACTGCCTTCATGTAAACAGGGTCTCAGTCTTTCTGCAGCAACTCCACCATTTGAAATTTGGTCTGAAGTGGTGAAAAGTGCTAATATCTTTGTGGTTTAGGGTGGAAAAAAAGTCAGAGTTACTGTATGGTTATGCACATCTGTTTGTGTGTGAATGCTGAAATTCGCATTGAATTTCCTTTCTGAACAGAAAAAGTGCCAAAGAATCACAAGAAGCCACTTTTTTCATGTAAAAAAACTGTAGTTTGAAAAGTTCAGATGAGATTAGTTCAAAGAAAACTCCAGATTTTTTTTGTTTTTATTTTTTCCCACAGTGCAATTAGATCCAGAGGAAAATATTACTGCTTTGAATAATACTAGAAGTTTGAAAGCTGAGTTTGGACTGAAGGGCTTGTGGACTTAACTTTGGATGTATTATGGGTGCTTCCCAGATTTTCTGAGCCAGCTGTGCTAGACGGATGCATGATGCTGATTGCCAGCCTCCTGTCTTAACTTTATTAAGTGTAATGCTCAGAGAGCTAACCGGGATCTATTATTCAGTTCATTCAGCCCACACCTGGTTCTTCAGTGAGATGCTGCACTCTTTAACACCATGAACTATGGCTTTATTGCTCCCTGCTATTTCCTCCTCCCTCCAGCTTGAAAAACCACACTTCAATCAATGGCTAAAGTCGGTGTGGGAATAATAACCTTCCTTTATAGCAGCAAGTAGGGACATCTGGACAGGCCAAGGAAAAAGGCAGGGAGTAAAACCATCAGGATGTGCAGATTATAGTGTTATCATAAGAGCTCTTGATTTCAGGAAAGCTGTTTTTGTGTGGAAACATCCAAAACTTTTGTTCCTTCAGCTGTGGGTTTTTCCTTTGAAGGTCACAGAAAAGGTCGAGAAACTTGGGGCTGACAGTGTAGCAGGGGCAGTCATTGTCTCACCAAGTTTCAGAAAAGAAAGAAAGAAAGAAAAAACATGTTTTAGCTGTTCAGGCCAGTTCTTGAGGAAGATGAATGGACAGTACTACAAAATCCATAGTCAAGCACAAGGAATCCAACCTCTGAGCTTGGTGGCACCTCGGTGCTCCAGGTCTTGCACCCAGCTCTGCCATCAGGCCAAATCCATGAAGCTTTTGGTGCTCCCCTTCCACCTGTTAGTTAGTCTGCTGAGTTTTTAGAGGACAAGGACCATTAGTATACCAGCACCTTCTAGGGCACCACTTTTATCTCTTGCAGCTTTAATGGTGTTAATAATTGGTAGACGAAGGGTACTGCAGGGCACATCCTCCCTGTCCTGTAGCCCCATGACGGATTCCAGCACATCCCCATCAATATGTTGTTTGTTAGCCTACGGGATGAGGACAGCAAATGTACCTGTTCAACGTTTGCCTTTCTTTTACACTTTCAATAAAAATTAAACCCCTGAAGACTTCCTGACATAGATTGATGTGAACAGGCACTCAAACCCTCCTTGAACCGGGAAGTTATTTTCACGTCAGGAACAACTGTCAGGTTTCCTGCTCAGTTTTCTGTGGTGAAGGCTTAATGCCAAAAAGCTTTTTGTATGGAAGGGGGTATAATTCTAGCCACTGGACAAAACTCATTTTTCTTTGCTAAATTACTTCTGAAGGGAAATTCCATTTTCATGGAGAAACTTAAGCATTTCCACAGCAAAGATGACATTTCCTGGCAAAAATAGTATATTTTTTTCCCCTTAGTATGCCTGCTGTTCATTTTGAGGCAGAAAAATAATATGGTTCTTCTACTAGAATTAAGAAAAGAAGACAGCAAATTTATTTTGTGTTTAGATAACTGAAATGAAAATTAAAATCATTTTTCAGAATTCTAGATTACTACTCAGTTTCTCATGACCCAGGGATACTCAGACTTGGGCTGTTATGAACCAGGCTTTTCATCCATGAAAAAATGAGCATTCCCTTGGTTAAATTCCTACTCCTTTAGGCACTTGGATCCCTTCTCTAATATGTCAGAAATCAATTATCTGGTTATCCTCTAATTTATTAAATCTCGTGTCCTGGATTCTGAAAATATTTGGATGCTGCTGTAATGCATTTTGTACTGGCAAAGCAATTTGAGCTAATACATTTTGCACAACTCAGCCGAGGCATCTTGGCATCCTGAATCATTCTGAACCGCACTGAATACAGTTTAATTAGTGTCCAATGTACCGTGCCTTGGTGGAGTGGACAGCTGGCGGCTTATCTTGCGTGACCTTGGGTGACAGACACAATCTGGGATAATGCTAATGTGTGTCTTTTGTCAGTTGATACTGGGGGAGCCAAAAAGTCAGGGCTTCAACAACCAAATGATTAGCACATATCCATGGGGATAAAGATGGGAGGGAAGATATGTCTACCATGGACATGTCTCAGTACGTTGTGATTCACAGACAGGCTAACGCCAGATACAGACAGAAACTTTTCATTTTTCAAAGTATCTTGCATTGCTTTCAGCAAAACAACAAATGCAGAGAGGGAATGTAGTCTGGGTGAAAGATTAGAAGTAGAGATGCATTTTGAAGAAGCAGGCACACTGCTCATTAGTTTCAGGTGCCATCATAGCTGGGTTACCTGGGCAAACATTTTCTTACAGAGAAGTAAGGCACTTGTGCACACAGAATGAGTTAAGGCATAGAGGTTGCACTCAATGAGCTTTACAGGTCCCTTCCAACTTGAAATATTCTGTGATTCTCTCATTGCACAGACCTGGAGTGTCTTTGTCTCTTTCTTTGAAGAAGAGAAGGAGGGAAAGCCTGGTACTTCTGGTCAAATTCACTGAGGCATGGAGACAGGTTTTAGGAGAGAAGGATGGGAAGTCAGGGAAGACCCATGAAGTCAGGAAGTAACAAGAGAGCAATGGAGGACCTTTGAGAACAGCTTCTGATCACTCACATTTGTTTGTAGGGAATTGTGAACTGTTCACAAAAGAAGATCAATTTGTTCAGAAATTCTAATAAAGAAAATCAAGAAGGATTAAAAAATCATTCCAGTTGGACACTGAGGAGTTATGATAATTTACCCAAAGAATAGAGAGAATTTGCCAAAAATATATTTTTCTTGTTGAAATACAGAACCCAAATTGGAAGTAAATGCTAAATGGCCAGAAATGGAAGACTGAGATCAATGGATTGACACTCACTCTAATTTACACCAACGAAGATATAAAGATTCAGTATAGTTTTCCCATGCATGTGTAACATATCAAACATGCAGGAGCCTCTCTGCCACTTAAGAAATCCTAACAATAAATTCTTTTAAAAATGGAGGAGTAGTTAAAAAAAAAAAAAAAAAAAGTGTCTTAAATATGTCCACAGATTATTATTCTCACTTCTAAACATCTTGTAAAACCATTTATGATGTCCCTCTGGCAACAGGAAGAGAGGCAATTGCCAGCAATTGCTGTTTCCCTAATTTCTCTGGATCAGAGAATACTTCCCCATCTTTCTAACTGGACTTATACTCGAAATGCATCATGGCTTGTGCAGAGCAGCATCCACAAGAGGGCTCTGCTAATGCCCCTGTTCCAGATTTCTCAGTATACAAACAAATAATAAAGCACCAACCCTTTATTCAATAAATATATCTATATTTCATTTGCTAAATATTTTCCATCTGTAAATTATTTTCAACTTTCTATTTTCCTTCTGCACCCTTCATACTGGGCATTCCTGCCAGTTGTTGTGAGCTTTATAAAATAGAAAAGTGTAACTTGATCATTTTTTTAATGGATGTAAGTTAATAAAAGCTGGCCCAAAAAACTTAGAAGCATTTCCAGTAGGAGATGAAATTTAGTCTAGTCTGAAATATTTCATGTTAATGAAATTTTGTGCCACAGTGAGAATCACATGGCATTCTACTAGTGTCCAAATGTTTTATTTTTCATGCTGTGGTATGGAATATCTTAGGTTAATTTTCAAACAAGAAGAAGAAAGCCTTATTTTATGTACATATTTATACATGAAAAGAAATACAACCTCAAAGAACATGTTATATATAGCTGTTTGGGTTCCCTAAAAGCGCCTCTTTGATTTTCAAAACCAGGAAGAAAAACATCATTGTCTTCATTTCTTTTTATCATCAGGTTGTGCCACTAAATATTGTAACTTCATCACAAAAGAAACCTGCAACCAAAACTAGCCCCAAAACACTGCATACACTCCAAATAACTGACAAACCTTCCCAAAATCTCCTAAGAAAATCATGTCCAGGAACTGTCAAGCCTGCAACTGTTGAGTACAACATTTGTTTTGAAAACAACAAATCTCACTCAGATAAAGCAGTAACCTTCTCATGCTCCTGACTGCTCATGTAAAATGGAAATTTGCCTGAAACTAATCTTCATCACCTTCTCACCTCTCCATTTCAGATGGGAGTAAAAAGAAGTCTTGAAAAGTTATTCAGTTTTTCATTTTTTCCTTGAATCAGATGCAATTCACAAACTCACTGCTCATTTTCCACCTCCTCACTAAATCTTCCCTGTCTGACCCAACTCTGTAGTCTGAAATCCCACTCTGGAAAAGACTGACTAAAACTCCTTAATACTACAGCTCTATTGTGCCTGAAAATCAGTGCGCACAGTTATTTTCATTTTTTCCTGTTTATCAGATGAGTAACAAACCCTTGCATCAAATGGGACATTTAGCACTGTTTCCATCTGGATACAGGTGTCTGTACCATCTCTCCAGACTTCAGTGGCTCCTATCTTATCACTGCATCTTTTTGATAAAGGAGCATCTTTGCACAGGTCTGTTCTTCAGTTCAAAGTGGCCATAACCTGACTAATCTCTCCCCTCCTACTCCTACTCCCATAACAGAGCTGGGAGATGCATGCAGGCAGGCAAGTGGGGAATCTGGATGACAGGCTCCAAAATCCCTAGTGTTGAGCTTCACTTTTTTCCCTGTTTCCTCCAAACTATTGGTGAAATGTAGCTGGGAAGGCAGATATTGGAACCTTCTGATTCCTTCCTGCAAGGATATTAGGAAAAATGTGATTTCACATTCAGCCACAGCTGTAGCATAGGAAAGCCTCCTGTTTCAGGAAGAAAATCTGTCATCTCCCTTAGGTGCCACCATTCACTAAGGTACTTAACTCACTGCTGATCTTTAATAACAGAAATAGTTACACTGAGTCCAGTGGGACAACTCAAGTGCCCTGAGCAAGGCACACGTATCTCTCCGAACAGGGCCACATCCGTCACTCTTATCTACATGCTGGTGTGAAGCTGCTCTGCAGGACAGCTGTGACAACTGTTGGTGGCCTGAGTTGTAACCTGAGCAAAAATGTTTCTCTTTTGGCACTGAAAAGAACTGTCTTGTCTTCCTTTATAAGCTACTTTTTAAGCTACCAAAACGATAAATAAGTGGAGATCAGACTGCAGCCTGAAAAACTATTATCAGGCCACCATCCACTGTAACTCTTCAGGAAAAATGCATAATTGCAGAACTAATAAATCATTTGTATGTGGCACAATTACTGCAACCGCCCATGTAATCATGGTAATGGCATACAACAGAGCACAGCTGGGAGCACCCACAGCACTGCGAGCCCAGGGAAGGCCAATAAGTTACAGCTCAATACACGTACACAGGGGTTTCCCATAGCTGGCTTGAAGATATGTGTGTGCATATATCAGCCACACTCTTACTTACCTATGTGCAGCCAACAACAGCTTTAGCAGCTCTAAACTGAGAAAAACATCTGCAGGACAAAGCTTGGAGGGCAATATAAAAAATATGCAGCATATAAAATATATGCATGGGAAAAAAGAGATATGAGAGAAGAAAGGGATAGGAATGAAACAGAGAGTGAAGGAAAGCAAAGGGGCATACATGTATGCATGACAAAACATAACAACATCAATGGACACTATGCAAGTAGCTGGTTGGGCTCCCGTGGTTTGCCTGTTCGGAGAGTGTCTTAAGAAGGGCAACAAAGTTGTGAAGGGCCTGGAGCACAAGCCTTATGGGGAGCAGCTGAGGGGACTGAGATTGTTCAGTCTGGAGGAGATGAGGGTCATGGGAGACCTTATCACTCCCTAAAGCTTCTTGAACGGAGGTTGTGGTGACGTGGGGTGGGGGTCAGCCTCTTCTTCCAGCTAACAGTGATAGGATGAGAGGGAATGGCCTCAAGTTACGCCAGGGGTAGTTCAGGTTGGATATTAGGAAAAGTTTCTTCTAAGAAAGAGTGGTGAGATATTGACACAGGCTACCCAGGGAGGTGGTGGAGTCATCATCCCTGGAGGTGTTCAAGAACTGTGGAGATGTGGCACTGAGGGACATGGTTAGTGGACCTGGCGGGAATGAGTCAACAATTGGACATGATGATCTTTTGGGGGTTGGAACTACATGATCCTTGAGGTCCCTTCCAACCCGGGTCATTCTGTGTGATTCTGTGTGATCTTAGTGCTCTCATCCAACTTTATTGATTCCATGATTCTATGATTCAGTGATTCTATTTCTCCTCTCAGAAGGAGAAAATATAGAAGGGAGAAAAAATGAAGAACCAATGAATACAAGCAAAAGAAAAGAGTATGAAATGAAAGTGAGCTAGGAGAGGTTGAAAAACTCTGAAAAGCAAATGGACTAGAAGAGAGGTCACTGCAAGCTTCAAGGCATTTCAATTCATTTAATACATTTAAGCTTCTTTTTTGCTTCTTACTGTTGGCAGACGTCCTAAATCCCTGAAAGTGTGAGAGAAAGATGTGTGGCAGCTATTTGGAACTCTTGGGGATTTCACTTAGTAACTTTGGTAATTAAAGGCAATTTAAAAAAGGTAGAAGGAAAACTTGCCGTTCACTGAAAGCCACAGCCCCTCCCAGAGCAAAACACCAATGCCACTGGAAAATGGATCTGAAATTATTGCTGGAGTCAGAGACTCAAAACCAGGATGGTTACCACAAGATTTTTAAGTACATCTTCATAGACTAAGAAGGATTTGACATGGTCATCTCTACACTGACCTGACCAGACTGTGGTCGAGGCACAGCGGGTGCCTGAGAAAGATGTTAAAACCCTCATTTGGGAAATTCACCTGTTGGCAATCTCGTGTGGGACACACACAAAACTTTGGCCCTTTTGCTCAGCCACAGAACATGATGAGCCCAGGCCAGCAGGGGAGCAATCTCTCCAGACCCAGAGCAAGAAAGGCATCCACACACTGAAGTTGCACTTTTGGAGTCAGGGAGACGTTAGCAGGCAGAGCTGAAAATCCGTCTCCAGCTGCCATCCCACACACTAAAGTTAACCTTTCTTTAACATTAGCCACAATGTCTCTTCTGTTTTTGGCGTGATAGGAGATCAACCTAAACTGCTTGGATACATAGATTCAAATTTAAGCCTAATCATTGTTTTAAACTTCTTATGCCCTTTTACAGAATATGCAGTTCAACTTCTAATACGGTGCACACGGGGAGAAAAATGAATAAAAGGCTTAATTACAATTGAGATGTCCCTGGTACAGCTTACTGCTGTTCTGGAAATCCTCCCTCTAACCTCCTGTGCAGCACAAAAGGCATCATTTCCATGGAGCACTGAGGGATGCAGTGCGGGATGGTGTGCGACTGCACCCCGCGAGGCCTCTTTGTTGGATGGGCTTTGTGTGGGAGTGAGGCCCTGCTGAGTGACAGCCCGGCCTGGGCATCAGCTTTTGTGAGCTCAGTTTCCCTTCTGGGTTACCACGTTTCTGTAACTTCAGAAGACAAGTATTTCCCTTGGTAGCAAGCATTGCAGTCACTGGGGCCAGAAGGCACAGATCTGAATGCCAGGCGTGGTTACAGGTAACTCGTTGTTTTGTCAGAGTCACCACTAAAATCAGGCAATTTTAACTTTGTGCTGAGCCACAAACAACACAATTCCCACTAACACTATCCACAGCTTTGCCACTGTTAGGACTGCAGTGTTAGGATTGTTTTTTATTTTTTGCTTTTATTTCCCCACCAGCCATAGCTACCACACAGCTCCAGAGGTCTGTGCAACACAGATGATACTGTTTTTGTCAAATCTGGGCCAAAGACAAAGCCTCTAGGGCAGACTCATGAATGCAATAGAGACCTTTTCCTGACTCCAATATTTTCATAACATTTCTCTCACTGTTATGCACCAAGTTCCCAGCCAGGACTGATGCATCTGGGTGTCCCTAGCCTCATGCATTACCCTAAACACATAACAGGCTGAAACAACAAGACAAGGAGCTGTAGAAAGGCATCTGTCCCACTGCTGTAGATGGGAAACAGAGGCACACATGTCTTTCAAGGGAGCCATGGTGCAGGTGGTAAATAGACCAGACATCCCAATTCCTACTTTTCTCTCTTATATTCAGGCTGTGGGGAGCTCACAAATCTAAATTATGTGTTGATCCAGCTATTCACACGTATATTCCTGGGACTGTCTTTTTTAGTCATAGCAAGAAAACTCTATCAGCTCGTGGTTCTGCAAGCCTGCCGCTGAGATAAAGCACAGTGCATTGCTGGCACAAGTAGCAGCAGCACAAGTCTAGCACAGTGACTTGACCAGCCCCTGCCAGGGGAGTGTGTTCAGTGTCCACACATAAGATCCCATCTGGTGGAGGGACAAAATCTCGATGTTCCATAATAATGTCAGAGCCAGACACATCTCCTCGAGACAGAATGAGATGGACTGAGAACATGTTCCCAGTTCAAGTAGGTCCTGGACCAGCAGATGATAGACAGCTCGGGGAGTTCCTAGCATTCATTTCCCTCACTCAGACGCAAAGATATCCAGCTACTAAGCTCCACTTTCAGACAGCCCTGCAGGGTTACAAGGCTATTTTCCTTGTTTTTAATGATTTCTTCATGCCTTTCCACTCCTGGGCATTGTCTAGCTTTTGACGGGGAAAAATCAGCTCTGCCTATTTTCAAAATGAAAAGTGTATCTCAAAACAAAGTGAGTTCTATTTATCTATAAATTTTAAAACACTATAAGCAAAACTAAAAGAAAAGGAAACTCTTCAGGCAGGAGAAAACATCATGCTTGCCTTACAGTAATTTTCCCCAGTTTTATTGTAACAAGAAAACATTTTTGTGTTGTACAAAAGCATGAAGCTGTATTTCTATTTTCCTCTATTTCCAGGCCAGGTGATTTTGTGAGCCCGATGTGATTTTTCAGAGTGGGAATCCCCAAATGATCTGTCTTACAAATACTTGTTCAATCTGCTCTTGAATTCACGTAAAGTTTTTGCATTTACAATATGCTTTGGCAAGGAGTTCCGCAGACTGCTACCTCCTCCAAGAAGTCTGATTTCCAAGCTGAGGAGCCCAGGCTTATTCAGTCCTTCCTTACACAAAAACTGCTCCAAAATTTTCATCATACATGCTGCCTTTCTCTAGTCTTGTTTGTTCTGCTATATTCTTGTCCCAGACATGCAGGCAGTATTTCAGATGTAGCTAAACTAATGGCAAACTAATGTTCTTAGTTTTGTCCTGAATTCCTTTCCTTTTCTGAAGGCATCCAAGTGCTGATCTTTCAAGAAACTAGCTTTCTCTGCCCCAAGGACTTGCTTTGGAGTGGTAATGGTCAGCTCAGAGTCCACAATTTCATGTACAAAATGAGAACAACATCTCCCTGTACACACAGTTTCACATTTATCTGCACTGAATTTCATCCGCCAGTTTGCTGGCTGCCCACCCACCTGCTGCTACAAGAGCCCTTCCAACTCTACACAGTACTTCCTCTTCCTTATCAACTCAAGTAACTATATAATCACAAAACTTCTCATCTCGCTGCTTCAGTAGGGACCCCCAGCAACCCCACTACAGCCCTTCTTCGCCAAAACAAACATTTACAGCCATTTGCTGCTTCTCTTTCAGCCAATTATATGTCCATTCCAGCAGCATCCCTTTCATGCTTATTTCTCTTAAGAACCTTTTGTGAAGAACCTTATCAAATGCAATATGGGAATCCATGCAGTGTGTATTATTTAGATCCCCTATACCCACGAGGTTTTAGCCTCTTCAAAAAATACCAGCTCTAATTTCAAAGGGAATCCTTTTGTCAAATCAAAATAAATTCAGCTGGTTTTGAAAAGCCAAAGGTGTTTGCCTGAAAAATTTAGCCTATATATATATGTATTATTACCTGCTATCAGACAATCATTAATTGCTTTCTTTGAACAGGTGCATTACCCAACACTCTTAGCTGCACATTTTATGAGGAGGCACCTGGCTACACTGCCTTTCGTTAAGAAACAGAGCTCTGCCTGCACAGCACTAAGAAGCAGCAAAACGTCTTTGTGCATTGCATTCGTAGTAGTGTTCCTTCTCATGTCATGTGGTAATCTGGCTTAGATAAGTGACAAAAGGTTAATGAGTTCTGTCTATTTATTTTCCTCTTATGGAGTATGGTTGATGTATGTATGGGTTTAAGGTGTATCTAATAAGGAGGCTGAACTGACAGACTTCTACTGCAAATAAGACACCTTCATGTCCTCAGGAATCACTGAAAGCTCTGGCAAGAGCACAGAAATTTTACTGTCTTTTTCCTATTCTTGTGAAATACAATTTATGAAGTTCTCAACTAACTGTTGCTGTTTCTTCTACCACCTTAATAAGCAGATACTTACAATTTAATGGTACACATTATGACTACACAGTCAAACTGCAAATAACTTGAATGAGACACAGTACTGGGGCTTGGCTATTTGCCTACGAGGCGCAGTCACTCCACAGAGAGGGCAGCCAGCGCTGGTTTCACCTTCCACTTCTGTTTGCGGACAATTCCCAGTTTGTTAAAGCTCTTCAGGTAACATGGTGAACCAGCACCATTACTGGGTGTCCTGGCCATGACCTTGCCAGTCTGAGAAGTGATACTCACTTTCTCTTGCAGCAGTTATTTCTGACAGGCAGCCCTATATGCTGGCACAAACCATTGCAGAACTGGCCAGAATGTGACGCTCCGAGCACATGTGTGTGTTTGTAAGTAAATATAAAGTTTGCTCCCATTTCACATGCTCTTTCCTGTGGTCTGGAGGATAATTGCATGCCAATGAAGATAGGAAAATTTGGTCCATTAGACAATGACAGACAGGGAAATGTCAATGCTTCTTGCACACACCGAGGACAGTTAAAGAGACAGCGCTAAAGACCTAATAATTAAAACATGAAACAATCTTAAATAAATACTAATAATGGATTTATATACTTCAATTCATGAGCCACCATCTGCACGTGATTTGCCATTTACATATGGCAAATCAAATATGTAGAGAAAAGGAAAAACTCAGTATTTTTCTGCCACATGAGCTGTAGTTCAGCCAGATGAGTGAAAAAGCAACACCATAGCTGCCGACAGACATTAGAGCATGCCACTAAAGACAGGTATATTATTTGTTAAAGTTAGAACCAATTCAAGAATATAAATTTGTCACAGTGGAATTTGGCTTACAAAAAGCTTCCAAGTCTACCAGTGAAGATACAGTGGTAGGAAGGCATCAGAAATTATTAGCTGAGCTCCTCATCCTCTGGGTCCTGTTGGTTACCCGTGCCACAGCCAATACTTTCTTTTTTATTGAAAATCTTTCTCTTCTCTCCCCTATATTTCACCTTTTTCACACTTCTCTATATTATCGTCAAAGTGATTTTTCTTCCTGCCTCCAGCCTTTTCTAAAAGTCCTAACAGCTTCATTTTCCTGCTCTACTGCTGTCACAACATCATCAGCAAACTCAAACTTAGTTGCCACACCCACGCAGTCCCTGCTCTAGTCTGATTCTACAGCCATCTCCTCCCAGTTGTCATCTCCATTCGGGAGATGAGTTGTAGAGTCAAGGTCTACACAAGTTATAAGAAAGCTTTCACACCTTTTCTCCCAGTCAGTGCTTCTACATGATCTAGAGAGTAGATCGTAAGGAAATTGCACTCACTTTATCAGTAAAACTTCACCTGTGCCATCTTTTGCAATCATCTTTTCAAGGAACTGACTGACCAGGTGAAAGATGAGTTATGTCATCACAAGCCTAATACATCTTCTATGGTAATAATTGGTTGTGAATTGCTCTAGATGGCTCTGAGGCTGCACTGGCTTACAACACAATTCAGTTATGAGGTGCAACATCATCCCAAATCCCCGAACACTGTGCTGCACAATTTCATTTCTTAGTATAAAACGTTTCAAATTATTGTGCTTTACTATAAAAATGTGAAGGAGCTTACGTACAATTTTAAAATGTAACTAACTTTGTTAGGGATACTTCAGTGGGGACTGCAAAGAGATTGACAAAGCATGATTTCTTAAGCTATATTTACTTTAGAAGGTCAGTAGCAGTTACATGTCATGTTTATAGATCCTAACCAGATGACAATATTACAGGTTCTAGCAAGCAAGGCAACAAATACGGCTTTCACATTTCTGAAAGATGTCTTTCACAGAAATTTTAAAAATTTAAAACTGACTTTGAGGGTTACTTTAATTGTGTGCATAAAGCAATGGCCTACACTAGGGAGTCTGAATTGCTGCAGTGCTGTTGACCACTTGTACTGGTTACATTTAGCAGATAAGAACACTAAACATCTGTTTCAGAGAGCAATTTTAGTAACAATTCTTTGTGCAATCATGCCTATATTACCTACATTATTAAATTATGTTACTCATCTAAGGTGTGTATAAATTAGTTTTAAATGAGTTGCCCAAAGCTACCCAGCTCTTAATGCTATAGCTAGAGTCAGAATTCAGGAACTGTTGAACAACACAGCACTACCCAAACACAGATCCATCTGTTCCCATATCTGCACTAGGACTAGTCCACATCCTTTCATCTAGGGAAATAAAATGTAACACAAACAACACATGACATCTGCCAGCAAAGCCTTTCTCAGGAAGAAATTCAGGCTTGGGCACTTATATATTCACATTAGCCAAACTGCAATCAGTATATATTACAATGAAAAGCTTTAGAAGACTTTAGTCAAAGCAGTAAGTCTAAAGATTAAAGTACTAGCTGGTAAAGCTTGAAATATGATGCTTATCAAAGTTATTGGCATATACAGGTTGAGAAAGGGTGACATTTTGTAACACTAAATATGTGTTGCTCTGTATCGCCAAAATTATCTAAAGTGCAAAGGTTTGTTACATGGAATTCAGACCACAAAAAAGCTTCAGCCTTAACTCGACCATGTTAGATTGCCTTTTTTTTTTTTTTTTAATTAACAAAGGCTTTTTATTTTATGTTTTGGTATCTGTGCAAATTCGGTGATAATACGGTGAAAGGCATGAAGATTTCAGGGAAGCCAGAGAGCAGTTTTTACAAGATCATCATATATAATTAGTAATACAAATTTTCCCAGTTTGAAAAGGGTCAGATTTTGAATTACACTGTCAGAACACTTGAAAGCAGAAATAAAGTAAAAAAAAATGTACATCTATCTTTGCATAGTTGTGCAAGTTTTGCCAGTTTTAAAGGAAAGAAAGCAAAACCAAAGTCAGCTAAGTCCTCTTCATCTTAGCTACACTTCACTTGCATTAGTGTGTAATCTTTCCCTCATTTATTACTCTCTTGCTCTTCAGTGTCCTCATCAGCTCCTGGAAGAAGCTGGACAGAATGGATCTCAAAAGTGCAGCCTACAGACATGATAGAAAAGCAAATCTGAAAAATTTTTTCCTACGTATCTCACTAATATTTTCCTCAGACTGCTTCATGTCTTTTCTCACTTATAATAAGTATAGGAATACAGAAATTGAGCCATTGGGGGGCGGGGGGGGAGGAGAGAGTAAGAATAATAATGAAATAATATCTTACGTGGAATGATATAAACTGATCTTTCAAGTAAGTTATTATTTCTAAAACTGAACCAAAATTCTTCTTCACTGAGCCAGATCTATCACTGACTTACTTAAAATGGGCCTAACCTGTCCCATAGTGAATCACTATGGACATGGGCACATACGCACAGTAAATAAAGCTGAAACACTGCAAAAAATGTTAAAAAAAGAAAAATCACTGGCATCATAGAGCAATTTTTAAGGGAAGGACACTGTAAAGTTAATTCCCAAGTCTTCAAGGCAAAATGAAGACCTAATTAAAATGTTTGGCCAAGGCTTAGTAGCTATTATAAAAAGTAGGCACATATCCATTCTCCTCCCTAAAGATAAATCAGCACATAATTACAATGAGGCCGTCAGACTAGGAAATTAAGAGGAAAAATCCCCGTGTTACAGGCCCCAATTTGCCTTGTGCTTCTATCCCTGCTGATTATCTGCAGTGACGGTCTCTGCCAAAAACTAAGATGAAACTTTAATGTAGTACAATTTCCTCATTTTCAAGAATGAACTTGTGAAAGCAGGATGCTAATCCAGCCCCACTGCACCTCTCCTTTGTCCAGCCTCTGATTGCTAATCTATACAAGCAGCCTCACCATAAAGGAAACACAGTGCCAGCCACCACTCCTACAGATGAAGAACTGGTGGAAGCTCACAATTTGATAGTAATACCATAAATAAAATATATGTATATTTGAAAAATGTAAAATACAAAACACTTAAGTAGATTTTAGATTTTATAATAGTACTATAAAATCAAGTACCAAACACTATAAAACATCTTACCTTTGCCTCAGCCTTTGTCTTCTAATCAGCTTAGCAAGTTCCTAAATTGAATTGTTACATGCTCCACTGGGAAATGCCTTTTAAGGCAGGGAATAAAAATTAACTAAAATTAATTTTACATAACCCTGTTTTAAATATCTTTATATTTGTGGGATTTGGATTGTGGCACTCTACTCATGCATAAACTCCAAGAGGCCATCAGTAAGCGCAAGCTGAAACCACTGATGTTTTATTTTCCAAGATGCACAATGTGAAAGGTGTTTTTGCTAGGAAACACTTCAGGTTTCTCAGAAGTACTAGCATCCTAAATCCTACATGGGGGAAGAAAATGAAGGATGGAATGCCATACCCATACTATACCCCATTGTCTTGTTTTAGGGTATGAAAAAACATATTTCATATACTCTGGCAAGGATTTTGAAATGCTTGCTGCTATTCCTTTTGAGGAGACCAATTTCTCAGTCAAATCATTTAGAGAAGCCTCATCTGAGAATGTAAACCTGGCTGTGTAGATTTTAATTCCTGGCTTGGGACGTATCCATAATTAATATTGTTGTTGTTTCTTCTCATCAGCATGAGTCACCATCTGGCAACAAACTGCAGTCCAGGAAACTTCTATAACTTCCCCTTAATTTAATTCCTCAGGATTCTCACCCTTGTTTAGCGTATTACCAGAAAACAATCCAGATGTTACAGGGAAAGGTGGGAGATAAGTAGCTACTAACTGGTTTAGACAATTCTCTGTAAGGGTTGGATCCAAACAGTTACTTTCCAACACAACTGCAAATAATCATGGAAAACTTGGAGTTCTTCTAACTAGAGAATAATTAAATGAATAAATTATAAAGGTCACAATTCAGCCAAGCATTTAACTACATGGTTAACTTACAGCATATATTGAAATCTACTGCAACTAATATTAGTATGTATGTCAAAAGTTGAACTCTGCTGAACTGATAGCTCAGGAGAGAACACATACACGATGTGTAGAAAGCTGCAGACTGAAAATCTGACTCCAGTTTGAGATGGGTCTCAAATTAAGTTCAAAGAAACGACATCAATACCAATCTGAAGTATCTTAGATCCCACTTAAGGTTTTATACCACTTGTGGTGAAAGGACGTCATTTTTTTCATATAGGAAAATAGAAAGTAAAGGGAAAAAAAAGAAAAAAGCATAAGAAAAAGTAAAGACATTTAAAATCAGACATCAACCTCAGTATTTTTCTATGTACCTCCACTCTCCAGTTTGAGAAGCAAATTTGTTTTCAACGGTCCCAAATTCTTTGAATTCTGGCAACTGAGGTTCAGAGGTGATCTTGTCAGTCAAACTGAAGACTCCTTAGCGTCCTTCCATCTTGGAAGACGTTTTTTACTTCTATAGGTTATTAAAAATTTCTGTGACTGATTCTGGCTTTATGTAGTATATAAAACCAGGTTCTTGCTTTTTTCAATGCATCCTTCTAGGGTCATGTTGGAACAAGAAAATGATGGCAGCATTTACAAACTACTTAAGGTTCACTGTGCTTAAGGCATTTCTTCTATAAGCCAATGGGCTTTTCAGATGAATCCCAGAAACCCCAGATCTTCTCTCTGTATGTCAGTGATCCTCACAAACAAACTCCTAAACTGGCCAGTGCAGATCAGGGAGGTGTATCTAAAACAGCTTTGAGAAATGTATAAGGGTGCTGGGTCTTACTCGTAACACACAGTCACCCAGGACGCAAAGACACAGAGTGCCTTGTTGTTGTTAGATTTTCAATCACTAGAAAAGCTTTAAGCAAACAAACACCTTAACATCTTTAGAAATTACTTAATTGCAATGGCCTGCACACATCAGAGAAGAACCCAATGCGTTATCCAGACTTTTAACAGTAAAGGTCCTTTTCTGCTCCTTGTGAGACTAACTGCCCCCTCCTAGTCCCCTTGGGGCTGCCTCTCCCCGGGGCATCTGTAGCGTGATGTGTTTCACAGACCTGTGTGTAATGGCACACCTAGAGCTCATCCTGCTGCAAAGAGATGGCTTTAAACCCTCTCAGAGTTGCTGATTTCACCCTAAGTAGAAGAGTCTTTTTTTTTCCCGTTTCCCTGGCTCTCTTATTCTGCAAATGGGCACTGGGATATCACACGATAACATGGGACACACAGCTTTCCCCTCCTCTCTCTCTCCTTAGAGTGTTTTAATTAACATTTCTATTATATGCACTCATTACCACATTCCTGGTTTCAGCTTTAAACTGGTCATTCTTGTTACAAGCCCTCTAGGACACAGTGGTAAAACTTTACACATCTTATATTATAGCAATTATTAATCACAGGTACATTTCAGTGATTGAACTACAGCAATTGATACCAGTCTAAACATAACACTTAAACAGAAACAAATGACAACACTGGGAATGGGGGTACCTGCATACGGTGACACTCTCTTGACCCCATTAGTTTTATAGGACCCTTTGGGGGCTTTACCACAACTGCAACACTCCACAGCCCCACCGTGTCTAGGCAAGTAAAGTGCTTCTGCAGCAGAGCAGGTGTGTTGGATGCACTTATTAAGGAGAGCTACTAAATCAACCGATGGCCAAAGTCTACAGTGTGGATGGCAGTTAGGAAATGCTCCCCTAAAGAGCAGGAAGCCAATTGGAAAATATTTATTGGCGGAGGTGGAGATGGCCAACACTATTTCTCTTAAGTCTGCAAGGCAAACAGCTGCTATAAATTCTGGGTATGGGAAAAAAAAGCACTGAACTTGGGCAAATCCTTGTGGTGGGGCTCCATTAATGCTTTTAGCCTGAAGAAGAACAAGCAGCCACTAAAAGGTGCCTGGACTCCATCTCTCCTGCCCATGTTCTGCACCAAACTTGTACAGCAGAAACAGCTATCTGGCTAAAAGTATTTTTGTTGGTATTACTGGTTTACCTTTTATCTGGATCTGTTCACAGGTTTCTTATGTGGGTGGAAGAAAAGGCTTTTGCTGTACCAGCTTAAAGCTAGTGTAGGAACATATCACTGCTGGCCTATGTGTAACTGTATGCTGGGGGTGGCTTTTTGTATTTTTTTTTTCCTGATAGCACTTCACCCCTTTGTGTTTGCATGAGCTTAGAGAGTGATTAGTAGACATTTTATAAGAATGTGGAACAAATGAAAAAGGAAGCTGAAAGAGAGGCTTTATATGCAGACTTAGCCTGGTGGGAATAAGTTCTTTCTTAGGTCTCTCTAATTGCTTTAATAATTAAGAAACAATTTTGTTAAGCTACTTTATACTTGATTTTAACAAATTCACTTACGTAGAGACAAGAGTTTAAGCAGCAATTCATGTATCTACAAAGAAAAATGCATCCATCTTCCCTTATGCCTTCAGGAGAAATTAATACGTTGTGTGTGAATATCTAAACTGAATATTAAAAGTCTCCTTTATGTTTATGAACTCCTTCCATGCTGACAAAATGAATGACATTGGTCAATAAATGCCCTAATCATGCTGCTTTAGGCTCTTATGGCTCTGATGCAGAAAAACACTTGACCACATACTTCACTTTAAACAGTTATGTGATCACAGTAAACTCAGTGGAACTACATTTAGATTTAAAATAAAGCATGTTCTCAAGCAATTTTCTTCTGGGAGCCTCTACTTTCCATTGTTTATGTAAGTCAATAAATTTTCACTCTAAGTTAAAATTAGCCAGGATTTCCAAATGGAAGACAATAGGAGATCTCTGATCTGCAGCGGGTGGAGGCTTGGCAGCTCTATATCTCAGACTTGACATTCTAGAAATAATGCTTGCAAACCACCCATATATATCTTGAATTGAAAGGGAAAAGCTCTGATCTCAGTCTGGCTGCTAGGAAAACTCAGAGTGGCTCCACTTAAAGAAATCAACATGACTCCAGACTGATCCCGTGACCGAATTTTCTGTGCTTTGAGCCATTTCTTTGTATCTCCCTTGCTCCACGCATTCCCATGTTCCATCACATTGACCACTGACCTGATTCAGTCAGTGAAGCCTATGAAATGTTTGCACAGTATAAGTAACCCCTGGAAAAGCATCTACTAAAGCCAAATGAAGTGTCATTTATCTGAACAGGTAAGTTGCAGAGGTTTCCATGCCAAAGTACTTGGGTATCCCAACCACAACTATACATAAATACATATTAAAAGTATGTCTTTTAACTGCCCTTTAAAAAACTTTCTGCTTAAAAGGTATGTAAAGGTTTTTTAAAGGAAATTAAAAGACAGGTTCCTTATCAATCTTGGTTTAAGAAAGTCTTCCTTTTAGCTGCATGGTAGATCAAGCAATAAACTCATTCTCTGTGTCTATTTGTCCAGCTGACAAAGGTAAAGTATCATTAGAAAAAAAATGGGAAAAAAAAGAAATTCTGACAAACGTTGCCACAAATGTTACTGAGAATAAAACAAACCTTTTGTACCAACCATATTAAAATAGAACACTGAAGTTAGTTCCTATACTTGCAGCCAGCTGCTGGAGGTTAAATACTGACATGACAAGGTAGCAATGCCTGTGCCTTTGGACATAAGTACGTTTGTTTCAGAGAACTGCCAAAGTTGGGCGTATTTGTCCCAGAGCTGGTTAGAGGACGACCCTGTTCTAAATGTCCTAAGCTTTTACCTTTCATTTTCTTTGTCACTAGATGTCACTGTACACACAAGTGTGCGCCTGGAACTCCAGGCAATCTGGGCACTGATGGCCTGAGGGCATGGCAAGAGGTGACATCGGGTTTGAGCGCGGCCATTTGGCTTTCACTCTCATCTTCTGGAACTTGTATCCATTTCAGTTTTCATTTCATTTTGGAGCAGAAGCAGGGTGATCCATTTCCACAGCAAACCTTTCGCTGTTGACTTAGAGGAATCCTTTCATTTTTTCCTCCATCAATGATGGAAGTTCCCTTAATCAGGCACTTTAGAGTATTCCAGCTCCAGTAAACCAAGCAGAGGACATGGCACGTGAACTGCTGCAGAAGCAGAGGTCCTGTTTATGCCCCATCTGAGCCAGTGAGGCTGGGTGTAACTGGCTGCCTTCCAGTGTGCAGATGAGGCAAACTGAAGCAACAGCCCGAGTGAGCAACAACCTTAACCAAGCACAGCAGTGCAGATACCCTCAGTGGGCTACTTCAGTGGGCTCACCTGTGTGAGCCCAGTCCTTCCCTGTGCTGGAAGCCAGCAACTGGCAATCACCCTGCTGAAAGACATGGAAGTCCTATTCACTGCCCTTGGTCATCTTCATGCAAGACTGAAAGGCACTCTATACAGAAAACCAGATGAAGGCCCATCTTTAGTAGTCTGTCATCAAAGCCATTTATCTTAAATGTTCTATTCAGCAATAGACAGGTTCTGTGGTCAATATATTGCACATTAGAAAGCAATTGACAAAGTTTTGGCCATAGATGTATCTTGTGAGATTCTTGACCGGTCCCAAGGTCTGTATGCTCTCAGACTGGACATCGAAGCAATATGGACAAGAAAGTGAAAATCAAAGAGATTTCAAGACAGCTGCACCAATTTCCCATTAAAAGATACTTGAAAATAGTGTGTGATTTTTATGTTTTGGCAAACTTCCTTTTGGACAAAAATCTTTTACTTAGACATTCACAGATATTAAATTACACAAGTCACACAATGAATTAAAGTGAATGCACAGAGATACATATTAGCTGTAGTAAAGCAGCACTACTCCAGAGACTGCTGGTCTGCATCAGCTAGGAATTTGGC
>JAPSGF010000007.1:19810692-19973992 GCA_035772895.1 Perdix hodgsoniae
CCTTCCTTCCCTTCCTCCCTCTTGTATAAGAGATGATACCTTTACCAAGAGCTTTCTGTGACTTACAGAGAGGGTGAAATACATCGAACAGCAAAAGTGGACTGAAATATCCTGGTCCTCAGCATACAATGAATGTTAAGGGTATTACAGGGATAAAAGATGTTTAGCAATTTAAAAGTCCACACTGTTTATTCTAAGAGATTCTTACGATATCATATTGGATCTGTGAATAACTAGAATTAAGTTGCAAAAGAGAAGAAGGATTGCAGAAAAAGCAGCATTTTCTACTCAAATGGAATTTTTTTAAAGACAAAATTTGAATGTGTAGTTTGTAGACCACTAAGCAGAAAATTGGCAATATTTCTGACCTGTGACTGAAGGAGTGCTTGAACATTTTCAGCTTCCAGAAAACACATGCAAATTTACAATGTGGTCTACAAAAATATTTCTGCATATGATTTTGACATTTGCTCTCAAGAAATATTTATATACAGTTAACCTGAAATATTGAGTACTTAGAGACAACACAGAAGAGAAGCAGCTGTGGCAAAATGCATTCCTGTAGAAATTCCAGAATAACATCAATATCAATACCTGAATATAGAGTACTGGATTTCAGTAGAGGATGAACTAATATCATCCTATCTGTTGTGTGAGAAGGCAGGTGATACTGCCTCGTCTTCTCAACTAACCATCTCTACACAATCCATTTTTTTTAGTTTGAAATTAACAGATCTTTTGCTTGAGAGGGAGAAGTACGCAGTGTTTATCAAGGTTTACCCAGACCCAGAGCCTATAGACAAAATCCCTCATACTCTTTGCACATTATTTTTTCAGTGTAATTCACTAATAGCTTTTTGAAATGCTCAACCTGTTTACACCTGAAACTCAATGACCTCTATTCTTCCTAGCGGTAATTTTTAATAATCTATTTTATTCTATGGTAGACCAAATCATACTCTGACATATTCTGCTCCCTTCCTCACCAACTTCACTCTGCCCTCATTTGGTTCAAAAAGCAATTAAGCTTCCAGTGACAGAAGATCAGCTCGGTTCTGCAATAAAATCAGTTCAATTTCAGCAGGGGTCGTTCAGTCTGAAGAAGAGGAGGCTCAGGGGAGACCTTATCACTCTCTACAACTGCTTGAACTGGTGAGGTGGGGGTTGGCCTCTTCTCCCGGGTAACAGTGATAGGATGAGTGGAACAGCCTCAAGTTACATAGAGGAGATTCTGGTTGGATATTAGGAAAAGTTTATTCTCAGATAGATGCATTGGCACAGGCTGCCCAGGGAGGTGGTGAAGTCACTGTCCCTGGCGGTGGTCAAGAACTGTACAGATGTAGCACTGAGGGACATGGTTAGTGGGCATGCTGGAGGTGGGTTAGTAGTTGGACTTGATGACCTTAGTGGTCTTTTCCAATCTTAATGATCCTATGATTCTTACAAGCCACTTAAAATATTCTGGGTTCTCCTAGAAATCTAAAAAATCTTTAAAATTTCTCTCATATGAAAATATCATTGTGTCATTACATATTTGGCTATTTATTAAAAAATGTTTTGAAAATATCTCTGAAGGAGACAAAAAAACATTTGCTAATGACTGCTGATGTTTGATAGCGTGAGATGTTTGATTTTGCCTGTGCTTAGGCCTGGGAAAGAGAAAAGGCTCCAGATCCAGAATGAGAAGAGAGAAATAAGTCTTCTGATTTAGCTCTGAATAGCAGTATTCTCAGTGAAGTCAAAATGTGGTACTTCAACTTTGTCTTTGCAAGAAGATATCATGACACAGGGATCCTAAAAAATTTGCATTGCTTTTGAATGAATATAAAAAGGTAGAAAGCACTCAGTTCAGTAAATCAATGGAAAGATTTCTCAGCTGGTTTGGATAACCATTTGTCAGGCCAGATGCCAACTTCGTAAGACCCAATTTGGTTCTTTCGGACACTTGGATTTTGTCATTGGCATTACTCCTGAAGCTCTTTGCCATGAGTAATATTCTTACAACTGCTTTTCTGGGAAAGGAAAAAAGCTAGCACTATCTTTAAAACAGGTGCCAGTAAAGCCTGTTTTTGATGACTGTTTTTCCCATCTAGGCATACCGTAGGCTAGGTGACGGTTCACCTGCCATCAACACATCAGGAATTCATTCGACTGTTCCATTGCTTTCTTTTATTGTGCCATTACTGCACATATAACCATACCCAAGCAGTTGGCCTGAAGCAATTAGTGGAATCCCTGTCCCTCAGGTGGGGAATAAGTAAGGGATCTGTCACCACCAAATAAGCTGTGAAACAAAGCTCCAAGGACATTCACTGAAGCAGGTGACCAAGAAACCGAAGTTGCTGAGCCACTAATGTGCTGTGATGGAAATAAGTGTATGATACAACTTGGCTGCCAGCATCCTTAATTACAGGACATGGCATCATTTGATTCACAATGGAATAAATGGATATATTTATATATCTGGAGGTTTGAATGAGGATTTCCTGATTTCCTGATGAAGTCATTCCTTTATTACAGCAGCACCTTTCGTGGTACTATGCAGCTAAGGTCAATTCAGCATTTCCATTAAAAATATCAAAGCTATTTTCAGGGCTTTATTATTATTCATTTATAGAAAATCTCTGTACCGGATAAGACTTGGCACACATGGCCACAGCCCAGGACAGAGAAAGGCAGAGGTCAAGATTTTTCTCCCTTCTTCTCTTTAAGTGCACAAAGAAAGACACAAATGGCAAGTAGTAGCAAATGATATCTTTTAAAGACTAATAAATCCTACAGAAGCTTTTGCCTTTAAACCCTAAACACAGACTTCTGCTCTGGAGTGTAAGAAGGGAGAATATTAAAACTATTAAGTGTTTTTGTCTGGGAAAGTAGCTGCTTCCCATGTGCAGTGACTTCTTTTCTTCTTTTTTTCTTTTCTTTTACAGTGTATTTTATTAACTGAAGACTTTGCACAATTAGTGCAACAGACTGCAGAGAAGAGCTCCATGTAGTAAACAAACTGTGAGTTTTGTTTCAGCCTTGCTCCTGTCTGCCAGGGTGAGGAGGAGTTGGGCCCTGTATTTTCTGTCCTAGTAGCCCTTGAGAGGCAGCTGTAATGTCTTCAAGGGAGTTGTCTGCTCTTTCATGGTAATAATCAACATACAGTGAAACCTTGTTTATCCAGAGGGCTCAAGTGACTCTTGGGATCTCCTGATAAAAGGCAGTGGGGACGAAGGAGAGAAGGAAGGTCCTGGTGGGCATGACAAGATGGCGCTCAAGGGAGCCACCTCTGGCAGCTGAAAATCAGGACATGTCCCAGAGCCTTCTGGACAGCCCTTTCACTGAAGCAGACAATATTCTGGTATGCAATCTCATTCTTGAAAGCTCTCATCACATCTCACAGCAGCCATTTGGAGACAACATTACGTTGGACACACACAGCGACCATGTAGAGCACCAATCCTGCCATGCCCCAGTGTGCCCATCAGCACTGATTCACACATTTGGTTTCCTCAATTATGTGGCAGGAGGCTGCACAAGGAGCCTCTCTGTGCTCTGCCACACCCTCAGCCTTGCTTGAAATGCTATGCTTTGAGAGTCAGAGTCCTGCGCTTCCCATAGCCAGGAAGGGTGGAGGAACTTGAGCTGTCAGGAGGTTAGCTGCTTGATTATTTAGTTTCTTTCTGCTTTGCGGTTTCTTTTGTCTGCCACACTTGGGACCAGAGCCCTGGGTCAGACTCAAGATTGATTGTGATAGTGCTCTGCAGACACCTCCTAAGATCTTCACCCCCAAAAGCAGACCAGCTGAAAAGAGACCTACATGGCTAAAACTGCATGCCCATACTGGAATTTTAGTTTTCCTAATGACTTGTGCATTGCCTAATCATACTTCACAATCTGCTGTTAATGCCCAAGCCCCATATTTGGCTATACTGCATCCCTTCTGGCTCCTCCACGTGGCTCTTCCTACGTCTTCATCAATTCAGATTTGTAGATGGGGTGGAGTTTGGATGGAAGAGAACTGTACAAATAGGAAATGAAGAGCAAGGATTACAAAGGATGGATTTATGGAAAGGCTAGGTGTAGTTTTGTCAGTTTATATTTTGACAGTTCTGTTTTGATATTTTGTGAAACCATGAAAATGGAAGATGCTGCAGCAGCAACAGGGTCTTCAGTCTTATGGTGGCACATATGTCACTGTAATGTGAGAGTACATGCTTGGGTATTTTTCTTTGTAGAGAGATGCCCCTGAGCTAAAAGGAAAAAAAAATAAAATAGCACCACAAACAGACATAGAATATATCTTGTTTTTCTCTTCTTGTTTTGGGACATTAAGGTGGAAGGGTGTTGGGTAATAAGGAGCCACTGGCATCTTCACCATCTCTGACAAAGATGAGCTCACAGGCGTTTCACACACAGAAGGAGGAACTTTCCCAGATGACTCTGCTCTTGGCATTAAGGCTGCATTCACTAGATCTAACATACTCCTGGGGCGTGATGAGCTCAGACTTACTGAAACTGGTCTAATGGAAATGGTCGCTTGAAATCCTGCACATCAATGGGGACCATTTCAAAATGTCTCCAGTACATGCAGTACAGATGTGCCAGAAGAAACTACATGATGATTAAACTCCAAAACATTTCTAATGCAGGCAGAATCTGGGTATTGCATTTCCTTGTAGTATATTCAGTACTGCCTGGCTTGGGATACCGTCTTTTCATCCAGAATAGCCCCATATGGCTGAGAAAATCATGAGAAACAAGAATGGGTAGAACAACTATTACATCCCCTAAGTTCTAGAGAAGTCTCAAATATCATATCTGCTGTTTATTCATCATCTCTTGTTAGCAAAAGAAACCTAAACCAACTACCTAAAAGCCTGAGCTGTTACAGAACAGGTTTGCATAGTGGCATTAGGCTCACAGTGAAGTGGGAACACATTCCTGACCTGCTAAGGTAGGAAATGATGTTCTGTTGGATATTCATATCCACAGCCAACATAAGAAGATGCTGATGATCATTCTTCGTTATGTCATTGCCTAAGACTGGCACATTTTTTGCTTAGAGTTTAATGCACTGAAATCCTTAATGCTCTTTGCTCAAATCTGCTTGTCTATCAGGAATGGAAGACTGTAAAGCACTGTGTGTCTGTAACAAATCTTTCATGCTAGCTAACATGGACCAGAAGCAAACAATCCATGCATTCAGTAATATTTTTACATAGCATTAATTACTTATGAGTGCAAACCAATTAATACAGCCCATTCTATCTTAAATGCACACATTGCTAAGCACATGACTTGTTCAAAAAAGTATTTTAAGAACAGAGGGATAGCAATATTGGGGCAGGATTCCCCAGTATTCCCTGTTGGCCAGTAGCAGAGACCTAGAGACAATATAAAAAGTAAGGCAATAACCATAATATGCTCCAGTAATAAGAATCTAGGCTTGACACGTGCAGACTTTAGGTAGACAGTGAAGGCTGAAGACACTGTTCGCTATTTGCACTTTGGCAACTTTATGCGTTCTTGGTGCGGTGACCTACAGAGTAAGGAATCCCTAAGAACTCATTAATAGGTGGTGTCTCGGATAGCTCCACTGAGACTGAAAATGAGAAATAAAACACAGACTATCTGGGAGAGTTGCCTGTATATTTCACTGAAACATTTTAGATTTCCAAATGTTTCCTATTATTTATCATTTTATATATTTGCTCTTTTGAATTCCAAAGTAATGGGCCAAGTCTAGGAAGACTAGAACAGGATCCAACCAAACCAAAAATGAAAATTAAATCGTCACTTTGCTAAACACAGCTCATGCCCACAAAAGCAAGACAAATCAGCTCTGAGGTTCAAATGCCATCCTTGTCTGTCTGCTGCCTTTCAGGCAGCCTCCAGAACAGGGGGATTTCACAGGTCACACACAATGCCCAAGCACCACAAATAGGTTAAGGAGGGAGTCCCAGCCTTAACTCTGCATGTCGCTCCTTCTGTGGTTTCAAGTCAGACTCTCAGTGTTAGTACAACCTATTTTTTGTGGTTTAATAAATCACATACTTTAGCTTATGTAATGACTCAGAATGAGTGATTGTATTCTCTTCTGGCCCAGAGGTGGTGTGATCATGTCCCAGCTCTGTAAAGCAATGGAAATCAATGGTTGCTGCTGGACTCAGTTCAGGCAGGCTGGGGTGTGTGGAGGTGGTGAGGGGCTGGCTCAAACTTTGAAAGTTTACTAGTTCCAGATGGAGTTGTTTACAAAAAATAAAACATTTTTGAATCAGCTTGTGGTTCAAAACTCCTTCCTGACCTTCCCTTACCAAAACAGACAAAAAAAGATACAACTGAGCCCTTCTGCTGACAGACAGCCCATTCTATGTGACCTAGATTTTTCCTTGTTTTAAAGCATTTTCTGAGTCTAGCTACCTGCTGAAGTTTAAACGTCCTTCAGATCTGCACAGGGATGTGAAGTCACAGGCTATTGCAAGCCAAGGTTTGTTCTCCTGCACATCTAGCAGTGAAACCTGAAGCTGCTCACTGTGGCACACATCCTCCTCATTAAAAGGCTTTCCCATTACGCATAACTCTATTGCATGAAGTGCTTTGGCAGCCCAATTGATTAAATCCCTTTGAAATCATCTCTGTTACAACATATCTATGCTGCTGAGAGCAAGGAGGAGGAGTGGAAGACTTGTCCATGTTATAAACTTAGAGGCTGCCTTGCAAAGCAGCAGAAGGAGCAGAGAATAAGTAAAGGGCAAGCATGGATGGGTTCTGAATGCTGGTACCATTCAAGGGCAGAGTCAGGTTCAGACTGAAGATGAGCCAAACTGATGATGATCTCCTCAACTTTGCCCACTCAAAGAGCAAGGCTGGCTGGAGCGAACTCCACAGAGGGCATGAGAAGAGCCAATCCTGCTGGCAGAGCCAGCCTGTCCTCAGGAACAGAGCACCACAAGAGGGGTGGCACTCTTTGTATTTTTGTTTTTCTAGCCACTCTGTCCAATCAGCCATGCTGTCTTCAAGTGCTAAGGGCAAGGACTGAGAAAGAAACCTGCTCTGACAGATGTGTGGCAGATTTTCTTCATGATTAATTGGTATAAGGGACAACCCACTGCCACAGCATCTTTGTTGAAAGCTCTTTCTCCCATCAAACCTCAAGGACTTGGGACTCAGCCATGCACATTTACAGAAGCCACTGGTTTCTCATAAATAAGACTGAAAGGAATTTGTTGCAGGAACTGTCTCTGAAAAATGTAACCAAGTTTACAATTTGAAGAGCTTTTATGATTTTTTTTTAATTATTTTTTTAATGAATCCATACATCATATGTCTGACATTGTTTGTACTCTGTGGGCTGCTTGTAAGAAGCCAGTGAGAATTGGATGGTTTTCCACACACAGTTGCCCCGCTGTGCTCCACAGCACCCCTGCACTCTTCAGAAGGCACCTCCCCTTTGAAAATGTGTTTCCTCTCATGTAACACAATCAAAAAGACCCTCACTGCATCTATTTTCATGAACTAACATTCAGAGCACACGCATATGCTGGCGAGAAAACAAGATTTTAGGAGGTCAAAGAAGTGGATACTTTCCTACAAACTTTCTGGGGACTGGGGCCTGTATGGCAAACATAATGTGCCATGTGGTGTATGGCAACACTGTCTGAGAAGGATAAAACAGCAATAAAATGTTTGGAAGAGTCCTCTGAAGAGATGGGGGAATTAATCTATTTGCCCCGTGTAGTTTGTGTCAGTTTTGCCACTTGCAAACAAGTGATTTTGTGCCTGAAGACAGACATGGAGAAACTCACCTCCTTAACAAAATCCCACATCACACGAGTCCAACAAATTAAGACTCCGAGAAATAAAGTTTTAAAGTGAAAACGGTTCTCTTCAACTTCACAGAACCCAAAAATGTGCCTCTGAGTGTTCAGGAACTCTGCATGAAACAAAAAGGAGAGTTCATCCATCGAAAGAATAATGGAAAGAGCAAAACAGAAAACTTCTAAGCTGCCTTTGCTCCAGCATCCTGTAACCAGTGTTTCACATATATCTTTCAACTATAACATTTCACATCTAATTTTAAAGAGCATTTTCACATTTCCCTTTGAATTATTATGTTTTTCTTGGTTCTCATTACAGCAGCAAGGGGACCCAACACCCCTCATAATGAAAGGCAGAGAGAGGATGAACAATAAGAATTGGAATTTCCCACAAAGTCTGTGAAAAAAACAATTATCTTTCCATCTGAGAAATGCCATGTGCCCACCCCACGAGCTGTTCCCAGCACCAAGCACAGCCCACAGCCTCCTGGAGAGAGAGACCCTGCCGGAGGGGCTGCGTTGCAAAGCATGGCACTGAGCAGATCCAGGTTTGGGAAATGATAAACGCAGGTCAATTCACTGGTCTGTTTTTCACAGATCTGGTTTAAATAAGGCCACGTGAATGGCTGTCAGCACAACGCTGCGGGGCTCAGTAGTGAGTGAGTAATACCTGGAAGGAAAGCTCCTGAAGTCTACTGCTGCCACGGCCACCATACCTGAAGCTCAAGCCTGGTAGGCTGGGCTTCATGGTGACATTTCAGGGTAAGGAAGAAACTGCTGTGCAAAACCTGTAAAATTCTTCCAGAGAAAGCAGAAAGAGAAATGGCTACGCTTTACCCAGATACAACAATTACTTTGCCCCTTCAGATGGGGTAATTTGAAGCTCTCTGCACACAATATGGCCCTCTGCTAATCCCTCTGCCCTGGGTTCCACTTCCCTACTTGCATCAATTGTTTTCCAGTTCTCTCCCTACCCCCCTGGACTCCTCTGTATTTCAACATTCCCTGCCTTAATTTTCTTTCGGATTTAAAATAAACCTTTTGAAGAGATATTTCCTTTCCAGTGTCACACTACAATGTAGACCAGGTCTGCATTTGATTAGTAAATTCGTCCCATGCTGATGTTTTTGTATCCTCAGTGTCATGTACATTTAATGAGACACTATTCCCTTCTCTGTCTCCACTTTTTTTTCTTTTTAAAGGGAGGATGTGTGTTAAAGGGATAGGAATATCTTTGACTGAGAAATGCAAAGGAGTCAAGAAACAGTTAAAGTCAATAACTAACAGCTTCCAAAACAGCCAGCAGGAAGCACATGGATCACCGAGCACTCCCACATCTCCCAGCCACATCCGAAGGCAGTGAGTACCTTTGCAAACAGCCTGGATGCTCCCAGCTGCCTCTGAAAGCTTGGAGGAGGAGTCAGTGCCAGGGCCTCCAGTTCTGAGACAGTGGGTAGGGAAGTGGCACATCCAGAGGTGCAAGAAGCACCTGGAACATGACAGGCAGACAACAAAAAGAAGGCAGACAGGCCCAGAAAAGTGCCCAAGAGTAACATTAGGTGCTAGGGAAAGGTAGGAGTGAGGCAAGGCAGTGAGGAAAGGCCTGGGTGAGGCAAGGGAAGGGGCGGCCAAAGAGACAAGAATGGGATAAGGCCAGTGATGCAGGCTTTGTCTCAATGAACGTGCCTGAAGAATGAGAAGGGATGGAGTAAACACCCTTTTGGCTGCTGCTGGAATACATTCAGAATAAAGGTGGCTTCTACAAAAAAATATTAAAAAAGGAGAAAGTGCTTTGGCCTTCTGCTGCTACCTTTTGCCCTTTGAAAACGGATGAAAAGCCCAGTATAGCACTGAGCCATTTCACACTTCACGTGAAGTGCAGCTCAATGGTATCTCCATTTATATCAGCCCTCTATGCAAATCAGCCCGCATTCATCCTTCTGCAGTTGTGCCCTTCTAACAGAGATCAAGCTCAGTACAAACTCAGAGGCAAAATGTTTCATGGCTGTGTTTGTGGAGGGGGGGTTCACTGAGGCAGATGGGATCAGGAGCTGACCTCATGACTACAATGTGGTCCGAAGGATAAAAACACAGTTGGGTTCTTTGGTTCTGTCAAATTAGATATTCTATCAGAATCTGTCAGCATCCTTTCTCCACATTTCCCTTAGCTCCTAGAATCAGCCCAGAGCTCAGATGTGAACAATGAAATGTTAATCTGATCCACTGCAGCCAGCAATTTAAAAAAAACCATCCCAGAAGTCACCTCTTCTACAAACATACCCATCTAAAAGGGATATTAGTTGATGCTTTTGAAAAGAAACGCAAAGACAAGGCTGCTTTTGTTATAAGAAAGATCTCCCAGTGACAGACAGCTGCTGTGCCATGCCATGCACAAGACTGCAGCTATGAATTACTTTGCAGCGAAACATCCTAGGCACCAGTATTTTGAATGTTTATCATCAGCTGGTGAAATGAAAGGGGTCTCAGGCATTTTAGGGAGGACAGGCAGATAATCGCTGATACAGCATCTTATCTGTGCTTTCTGGAAGATAGCCTCATTAAAAGTAGAAGAAAGGAGAGGAAAGCTTGCTGGAACACTTGCAGAGTCGGCTTACGTGAAGGAACTGAAAATGAGCAGAAGGGCTGATAAAAGGCATAGAGGTTTTACACAATAGCATATTCTCCTGTAAACCACCTAATTCTTCTACTTGGTATTCATCACTGTCAGAAGCCTTTATTGCAGTGAATGAAGGCTTTATGCGTAGCCTCATTATCAGCTCAATGATAGAGGGCAAGGCGTGCACGTGAAGTTCAGTACCAGAGATATGTTGTTAAAATGCTGCAATTTGTCAGCATTTAGATAAACAAATGAGGGGCAGACCGAGTGTGTGAAGTGACCTCTGCGGCATTCACGGGATATTTTGCCACTTGTTCTGAAAAACGTATTCAGGTTGCTGTAGCTTTGCTTGGATGGAATGAGAAAACATTGATTTAAAAACTCTTCCTTTGAGCAAGAAAGAGGTTTGCTCTCATTTTCTTTTAAGTTGTTTCTTTCTCTGTAACCTTGTCCTTTGTTTCCTATTGTGCTTCCCAGGGACCCCAACATTCCAGAAAAGCTTCCTGGGCTTGATCCTGAGCAACTGGACTCAACAGCACATTCCTGGTGGTTTGTTCCCCAGCCAGCTCAGCAGCTCGTCACAGCAGTGTGAAGAGTTCAGAAACAGCCAATAACCCGCGTGAAGTGATAACATATCATAGTGATGTAGCTGAAAGAATGTGTTTTTCCTCACTTAAGCTAATAATTAGAAAACCAAAGCATTAAAGGAAAATAAGGGAAAAAAATCCTTTTTCAGGATTTGACACCCTCACTCTTTCCCATTGAGAAAGCAGATCTTTGGGTTTTTATTTTCAGTAATACTTACCCAGTGCTTACGTTTGCCTGTTTCCTGCTAATTCTCTCCTAGCACTCAAGTGATGCATAATTGAAGAATGGACAATGCTTCTTTGCAGAGAACTCCATTTTTCACTTTCTTACAGAGTTTTTAATGATGCCACGAAAGCCAGGCACCCAAGAAATCAAATCAAATGAATTGTAACACTTTCTGAAAAGCGAGATTATGCTACAATGGGGTTTCAATCACCTCCAGCAAAATGTTTGTCTGAAATCAGGCCTTCATCAGATTATACACAGCTGTTGAGCTGCCTAATGCTTTCACAGTTTTCCTATGTTGAAGGAAAACCTTGGTGGCATGGGATCACCATCAATCTCAATAACTCATACAAAGTGGAGTCACTAAAGTCTCATTTGCAGCCCCCTTTCTTTTGGGTCTATACAGAAACTTTTCTGCTCATTTGAAGAGAATTATGTGGGCTTAATTAAGTGTAGTAACTTATTGCTAGCACAGTGCCCAATCAATGAAATGTGCAGATGTGATGTGAAATGATGGGGCAATGCTGTTGTGAAGAATACAAATCAGGGTGATGGCTATTATTTGTACCCAAAAGAAGTTATTTGGGACTCAATTATCCCATTCATACTAATTGTGGTGCACCAGATGGTTACAATGCCTAAGAGACTTCCACGACCACAACATTTCTTCTGAGCACCTTTTCTTCTTTAATTCACCATACGACGATTAGTTTCTTATTGGGTGTTTATTGAAATGAGGGGAGCTAAGGAACAGATTTAGTGCATCAACGAACAAAAGAGAGGGGGGACCCATGAATCAAAATAAGAGACTGCAGCTTGCCTCTGTTGTTTTTCAAAGGCCTTGAAATAGTCGCCTGGAAGCTTATCTGCAATGACCTTCCTTCCCCTTCTTTCTCTTCTCCCTTCTCTCCCCAAGCCCAGGAGATGTAAAGTTTTTCAAATCTGACCGGCTGCTGTGCCGTCTGTCAAAGCCTTTCCAGCCAAGTGAGCAGTTTTTCATTTAATTCATTGAGTTGTCCTCAATAAAATTAATTCCTTCTCGTTGGCACTATTGAAGTAACGAATAGGAACAAAACCAAACGAGCTTGTGAATATAGTGCTGGTCATTAACTTGGGGGGCACTGACTCTATCATCTGTTCATCCCTTCATTTCATTGAGGTGCTTGCAATATGAAAGGAAAAGCAAAGGGGGTAGAGAGAAAGTGAGAACCTAAAAGCCTAGGGAGCCACGTTCTCAGTCAGACCAAAACAGCTTATTTACACCCACTGCAAGCAAACAACCAGTGAATTGGCAGCAATTTATGCCAGGAAAACCTGGCACTTACATTAGCACAATCCTAAAGCTCTAGCCCATCATTCATGTGATTCTCTGAGGTTAGATGAAGGACATGGTTTAGCGGAGGGTTGTTAGAGTTAGGGTAGTATGGTTAGGTTGTGGTTGGACTAGATGATATTTAAGGTCTTTTCCAACCTGAGTGATTCTGTGATTCTATGATCTCACATGCATCCTTTGCATGTGCAGAAAAAGGAGAACAACCAGGCACATTGTGTCCATATACCACTCAGTTTTATGTTTGTCATCCTCCTGGGGAAAGGACACTTTCTGATCAAGCTCGGGTAAATGTCCTCCAGACAGCAGTAGTCTTGGGTTAGCATTCAGTGTCTGGCAGCACTGTGCAGAGATCTGTGCTTATAGCAGAATAGAAAGAACACCGAACAGGAGTTAGCCTTTTCCCTTGACAATCACCACTTCCCAATGTCTTTTACCTTCTGAGCCCAGCAGCGTCGTGGCACTCCCACTCTGTCCTGGTGCAGAAGGAGCATGTAGATGTCAGTTTTTTTAGTGTACCTGTTGTTATAGTTACATTTGTTTGTTAAACACAACGATGGCACTGGGAGGAATGCATTCATGACTTTCCCAATTAAGAAAAGGGCATAGCTCTGGTGGTGTCTGCTTGAAACTTGATCGTGTGGCCTCAGAGGCTGGCAACCACATCCTACTTTGGGGTTAGCCAAATAAAATTGCATTTTGGTTTAGCATTGCTAGCTTTGAGGAAATGATGGTTATGATATTTGGGCCAGAGTTTATGTTTACTTAAACTACAGATGCCACAAGATGGAGCCCATCTTTCCTAATTTAACAAAGGAAAACAGCATATGACATATGCCTTTTTCAATAACATTTTTCAAAGTTACCTTCCGACTTAAAGACAGACACTACAGCACTACTTGTGTTCTGAATCCCATATTAAAATGGCACTAAGCTACAACACGTGAACCCAAGTCATGCACTGCAAACTGTTTATTATTTGCAAATACATGAAGCTTGATGACATGTATCACATAGATCTGATTTCAACCATATCTTTTCTTCAGTAAACAAAACATGTTGTACCAACGGAGCTATGATCAAGTGATGATAACATCTGGTTTTCAGATCTTGTACAGATCAGAAAGATAACTTCTTTTCCCAAAATAATGAGAAAGTAAGGGGAAAAAAGGGCTTTTTATCCACTACAGAATAAGCAGGGGAAGATTTTCAAAAGCAAGTAAGATTTTAATTATTCCTATGTATTGTTTGAAGCAATATTAATAATACTCATCTAGTAACTGAGTGTTCCTCTAAAATCTCTCTATGTGCAGATGTACCATCCATGCACTACTTTCCTTGAAGGACAGGGAAACAGAAGGCTGAGATACATGATTTCAAATTCCATTGTTTCCTTTTCTTGGTGCAGGCCAGCTATGGTGATTGTGAGTCCCTGTAATCCTGTTTTCTGTCTCAGTTGCATTCTTTACCAAATAAGATAGACTTCTGCTCTGCACTGCACTGCATATTGTAATGTTGTGCTTTCTACTTTTTTTTCTAGCTCAAGAACAATGCTCTGCTCTGCCACACCTGTTGAAAAAGATCAGATTCAGAGATCTCCTCCTGTCAGTCCTGGTCTGTCCTTAGACAGACAGAGGAGCTGGATTATTGGAAATACATTGCATAATTTAAATGGAGGTCTGCCTTTGCCATCAGCAAAGTAAGAATTAAAATAGAAGCCTTGATTCCAACCATCTTCTCTGCATTATTATCCTTCCACTACCAGATCAAACAGGTGTGTGGTCTCTGTTGTGCTTTTTGAGCACAGCCCTTCAAGGTGAGCTGTTATACAGCATTAGTAACCCCAAGAAATTGAACCAAAATTTTTTCTAGAGGTGAATGGATTAGAAATGGTACAATCCATACTGTTAGGTGGAGGATAAAACCCTGGTCTCACTTCAGTTGACTGCAGATCTTACACTGACCTCAGTGTGGACAAGATTCACGTAGCACTCTCTATTCCATAGCTTAGTATCATTGCAGTCAACGGGCAAAATACTGAGAGTTCAGGTTCTTCAAATGAGGCTGTAGCCATCTGAATTTTGGCACAGATTTCTAGATCAATATGCAGTTTTAAAAATGGGAATCCTGTCAGTAAAAATGAAGCATTATGTGTAACCTCTTTGCTAAATACTGGGATGATTCCATACCCTTTGGCTCAGATTTGCAAAATGTCAACTACATTTCATCTCACTGCAACAGGGAGACAAAATACTTATCTAATACGGATGAAATGGTAAAATCCTGTTCCCACAGTGTTTTTAGATTAGGCTCAAAGTATGATCCAGATGCCATTTTGCAGAACTGAGGAACTGTGTTAAGGTCTATTCCAATTTCCCGAATAATTTTGCCCACTAATTCTGCGCTAATTTTTCTAAGCAAATTGAGGCTCAGCTGTCCACGGGTGTGTTGGGTGCTTCAAGGCTATAGCAGAATCATAAAGATGGCTTCTATTCAGGCATTGCACATGTCAAATCCTCAAAGATTTGCCTTTTCCTACAGTTATTTTCATCGTCTCTCGTTTTCCTGTACCAGAGATCTCAGCTGAGCAACGGTACTACTGGGTTATGCCTTTTCTAACATATTATAAAAATAATTCTCTGTCATCAGAGCTTCAGAGAATGAAGATTGGAAGTTTGTTTTCTCAGAGAGATGCCTAAGTATCTGTGAAGAGTTCGGTCTGCCAGACTAAGAGGTAAAATAAAGCCGATAGAGGACAGCAGTAGGACCAAAGGCCAACAGTGCAGAGCCATGGAAATCTCTGGATCCCTCTGCAGGACTCCCAGATTTAGCTTTCCCAGTGACATCATTGAGGCAGCTGGACTTAGGTGCACAACACTAGCATCATATATCGTCACAGATTCATTACTGCTTATCTTATGCTTCATTTCCTTTCTAGTCTTGACTTGACAGTATTTTTTTTTCAGAAATTGATCTCTGACATAATTATTTCAGATTTCAGACCGCCCTTACTTTGTACAAAGAAAAATGCAAGTAAACAATATTTATGATTTGATTTGTCTTACAATGTTATCTTCCAAGTAAGCAGAGTCTTTCCCACACATTTTGTTTTGATCAAATCTATTAAGGTCTACAGCCCCTTTGTTTAATTCAGGTCTCTTATTTTTGGTCTTTAATATGAGCACAAGCATGCAAAAATATCCGCGATGAAGCCTAAATCCCCTGGGAGCTATTCATTGTGGAACACTGCTACAAGCTTGAATGTACAAGAGAATGTGTCTCATTAATTGATATTTACATATATCATCTGAAGAATGACTTTTTTTTTCTATTCCATCCCCCGCTTCTATGCTTTTTATCATTTGATTTGTCCATACATTTGTTGTCAGAGGTCAGTTACAAGACCAAGATGTGGATGAGAACATTATAGCTCACTCTATGGAGAATCTAAAATATATAGTTGCCACTGACTCTGGCAAAAGCCTTTTTCCATATTTAAGGAAATAGCTGAAAAGAAAATTAGATTTATGTTCATCAGGGTTAAGGTCAAAACCAGCCGTATCTTTTTATATCTGTTGAGCTAATTATATATACTATTTAGTCAGCTGAATTATTTCTGTTGTAGTGGGCCTCATAAACTTAAAAATACATGAGATTGTACATATCTATTTTTCCCTCTCTCCACAAAAAAAAAAAAAAAAAAGAACATAGCTACTCTGAAAGTTAACTTCAATAAAGGGCAAATACATTTTGTTGCATGTCACAGTATCTTCAAACTAACAAATAAGCAACTATTACTTTTATAGTATCCCCTTTCCTGAATGAAATGGTTCAGAATCCCAGACCTCAATTTTTCTTTAGCTTATTCTCTATTAAGAATGGAGTTTGTAATCAATACACAGACCTCTGTTCTTCCAGAAAATCAGAGATCTAAATTAAATGTGTCATTCATACAGAACAAAGCTAAAAAAACTAAATGTGATATTTAGGTAGGGAATTTAGAAACTGGAAAATAATAAGCACTTTGTGGGCAAAGTGAACATACTGCATGTTTGTGTGCTTTCACTACAGTCACATAACTATTTTAATATCTGGCAGATATTTTTCTAGGACAGGGTTCTTGACTCCAAGTTATAACATAGTTCACACCTATTGGTCCTAAGTAAAATGTCTGGATTGCTGCAAATTTTACTTAACCACATAGGAACAAAAAAAGACCTCCAGGGAGACTTGGACAGAAGTTCCCACAATAGTAAAAGAGAATCGTCCAGGAAACATCACCGAATCAGCTCTTATTGCCTCTCCTAATGGAGTTCTACAAAAACGTCTTAAAACAGAAGCCTTGATAATGTTGAAACATCACATTATGATTTTTCTGCGAAAAAATTTTTGTGAAAGTTTGATATTTCCTTTTCCAAAAAAGAAGTTTCAAGATACATTGAATTTTATATCCATAACAAATAGATCAACAGATGTAGTGTGCCTGAAGATTTCCAGTGCTTTCAAGACCAGAGTGAAAGAGAGGGTCAAGTTCTGTGTCATCAGGAGTCACAGTTCGACAACATAGGAGATATCCATAAGCAACCTTAACAAACTTCTCAGTGTGAATCTCACAGTACAGTCATTAGTTTATATAGGGAATAGCTAAGGAAGTATGGGGTAGAGTCAGGCCTTCTGATCTCAGTCCCATTGCAGAACATTTGAAGATGGACTCTATATGACTTCGTCTTCTCCTCCAGGATGGGAAATGCAAGCTAGTCAGAACTGGTATTCTCCTTCTTTTAAACAAATGCATTTAGTTGGCTGCAGTTGAGGATCTTTGAACAAAGTAGACTTTCTCGTCTTGGAACCCACAGATTTCCCAAAGTTACCAACTTTCACATGACAGGAGAATTTCCTCAGTGGTCAATAAAGCCTTGTTGAGATTGGAAGCACCTCACATCTCCACTCCTTTTCCCCTTCTTCCCTCTACCCCCACCTCCAATTCTCCCTGCCCTTTTTCAGCATCCTCTGCTCCCAGACTCCTTCTACTGCCTGAGCCACCCAGTGTTTCTCAGCAGGGCTAGGGGCATTTCTTGATGCACTGCAGATGTGGGCTGTTAGTGGTGCTTTCACATGGAACTCAAATTGCTTGAAAAGGTTTAACCCTGTGACTAAATTCTCAAACCTGCAAACAGCAAGAAAAGCTCACGCTCCCATCTAGACCGAAAAGGGCAAGTTAATGAAAGAAACCTCCACCCTAGCAATTCACAGGATGCATGAAAAGAAACCTAAACCCCCCCACATTCTCAATGCTAATTAAGCAATAATGATCAAGGCACAGAGTATTTCCTGGGGATTAATAACTAACTGGGAGGAGATGATGACCCCAGACAGTCATTAATCCTCAGGAAATGCCCTGCATCGAAGTTGTTATTGCTAGTTCAGACTAAATATGTGAGAAAAGAGATTTTTTAAAGTCTATCTTGCTGGAGCCTTTTCAATATGCTTTCTCTTTGATTGCGATTATGAGCCCCCTGGAGTAGGACCTCTCTGGTCCACCGGCCAGCCACATTTCACAAAACAATCCTCCAGATCCCACTATGTTCAGAAATTAAAATCAAACAAGAGATCCTTAAACAGACTCTTCTGCAGACATCTCTTACTGTTCTACAGATATTCAAAGCCTGATTGTGGACAGTGCTAAGCTGTGTCAGTTCCCACTGAACTCAGAGAGGGTCACATCAGAGCTGAGCCTCTGCACCTGAATTTTGTTGTAAACTTTGCTGCTCTCCTCATCTGACCAGCACCCAGTCCCAATAGCCTGTATTAAGCACATGCTTAGCATCAGACAAACATGCATGCTCGACTGCCTTGAATAATTTAATAGGTAATGATGTGTAGTGGTCAGGATTCCTTTGCACCTGAGTTCTCATCCTTTGGCTTTTGACAATCAGCAATTCATAGCCAATAATGGGAAACAAAGTGCTAAAATGCATGCATAAGTAACAGCATTTTCAGGAACTGAATCTGCAACGGTCACAACCAGACAGGCATTGCTGTGCTGAGCAGATCTAGAGGTGCAGTGTAGGACCCGGGCTTTGCCATCACATCACTTCAAAATCTCCCTTACCTTGTGCATGCGTGTCTGGCTTGAAGTCTTCCAAATAATAATTCCTATTACAGTTTTATAAAAGAGAAATGACCAAATCATCTAAATAGCACAATCATTTTTGAAGGCTGCTGCTTCTAATGAAGACCTCAAGACACACATATGCACAAATATGTATGGAAAGGATAGGATTGTTTCTGCTATCATCACGAGTCCCCTACTGCTTAGAGAACTTAGCTTCTTCAAACAAAAAAAAAATGGAATTCAAACATAAACTTCCTCATTATTATTGGTATTCATTAATTTCTAGAGAAAACAGTATGCTATTAAATATGTCCTCTAGCTTAGAAAGAGAAACTACGCATAGAAAGGAAAACAAACAAAAAAAGAAAGAATGTCATCTATGTTAATCTTTCCATCTTGGTTTAAAATAAAAGTAAAGGTGATCTATCTTTTCTAAAATCTGTACTGTTTTAATATTAAAATGATACAAGGACACACAGATACATGGCATTAAGAACTGTTTCAGTTCTAAGCATCATTCTTTCAGGCCTTCTTTGTCACTTCTTATTTAAAAAAGAAAAGAAAAAGAAAATAGGATGAAAGAGAAACAATAAGCCCTGCCTGAGTCCAGCTCCTACATTGTTTTGAGACTGAGGAAAGCATTCAGCATCTAACGGGATTAAACGAAAGGAAAATACTTAAGACAGTTAAAATTCAGATCTGGAAAAAATGGAAAGTGATTTTTTTCCCACTTTCAGTCATCCCTCACTATTGCATCTCTGATCAAAAGAAGAAAAAACAGTTCATAAATCAATGCAATATTCATACAACAGAAAGCTAATAACCTAACACACAGCTACATGAATTAGCAAGCTCCACTTTGTATGGAGTTCTCCCTAGATGCTTTCACAGGATGCCAGCTTTATTCTCCACATAAATCTCTTCACTTTGTAGCAATACCAGCCCTGAGTGTTAATAACACTGTGTCAGCATTTTGGTGAGATTTATATTGGAAAATTACATTGAAAATTGCCTGGTCATTATACATTCCTTTGGAATCGATGAAAGACTATAAATCTTCTTGAAATACATTTGTACTCGTATGACTCAAACATACACCCTAAATGTACCCTCATCAGAGGACATTTAAGCATGCTGTTGTGGAGAAAAAAAATATAATAAAGTCACTGTGTTAAAATTATTGGGTATTTTTTTTGTTTGTTTGTTTTTAAATAAGTATATACAGAGAATATCCCGAGATCAGGACTGGGAGATCTACTTGTCAGATGAAAATTAATAGCTATTCCAAAACAGAACCAACCCTACCTCTCCTCCACGCCATCAGAGCAGTCACTTGGTCTAAAGTTTCACGTTGGCCTATTTCTCATTAGCTAGAGTAAACTGGCATCAAGGGGCTATCATCTGTCAAAATATCTGCAGGAGAAACAATTGACAAAGCCACCACTTGAGAATGTTGAGTAAACTGGGTAAAAAGCAGTGAAAGAAGTTAATGTGCAACCTGGCACACTGTACCAGCCCAAGCCGTGAGAACCGCTTACGTGATAATTGGTCCCTCACAATATCTTCTGCTCAGTAAAACATTGTCTTGGGCTTGTCTTTCAGCACAGGAACTGATCTCTTTGAGACGCAATGAAACAAACACCCACCTGAAAGCCCCCTCCAGCTGACAGGGGAGGAATTCAGGTGGGAAAGCTTGCAGTTTCTGAACGGGTACAAACAGTTTCAGGTAACTCCAGACTCACCCAGGGTCAGTAGAAAAAAGCCAACCATTTTTTTTTTTGAAAGAAGAAGAAACACATTTATATGCAGCCATTTATTCAGTTCAGACAGAAATAAGTAGCCTCTGGGATTCAAAGAATCTCCCTCTCCATTTTTATCCTCCTTTTTGTCCAGCCTTAAAAAAATCCCTATTGTACTGACTATTACAAGGGGAAGAAATGTAAAACCAAGAATCAGAACAGAAACAAAAAGTTAACAAAGCTGCTCTGTCCACAACACAAGAAGCCAGGCAACAGAAGAACTGGAATATAAGATGATGAAATATCTTCTAATATAGGGGTTTCGTAGTGCCTATATTCGTTTGCAAATACATGTACATGCACCAGGGAGGGCAGCATTTTGATAGGGAGCACTGCTGTGTAGAAGTGAGAGCGCAAGTCTTCATCAGAAATCGCTCCTTAAAGGACAGATGATTCAAAGGCTACAAGTGAAGGGGTGATTTTCACCCTATAAGGCAAATTATTTTACTTTCTAAAGTTGGTTCACTTTGCACTTATAAAATGACCTAAGAGACTATTCTAAAATAGGATTTTCTTGAGAGAAATGGTCTGATTTGTAGCTACTGGAAAATATGAAATCTGTGTATATTTTGGCACATCTTTGGATTCTCAAGAGTCAAGAGAAAGGTCTCTCTTTTCTTTTTCTTTTTTTTTTTTTTTTTTTTTTAAATGATTCAGAGAGTGGCATCCAGTCCCTAAAAAGTGGGAGAACTCAATGTTTGTAGAGCAAATATAATTTTCTTTGTGACAAAGAGTTCCCATAGCAGATTCTGTCATTTCTTGTGTTGTTTTTAAAAAGTGATCCATGTTCAAACTCGTTCCTAGAGCAACAAACATAGGCAAATACTGCTCTCAAGAGAAATGCTCAATAGCAGGACAGGTGCTCCTTTGCATGAATCTCTTTGAGTCCTGTCTTCTCAAAAACTGAGGATGAATCATGACAAATTTTCTTCAGATTTCATCAAAGCTTGTGATACTACTTAATGTGTAGTAAACCAATTCCTTTTCTACCAAAGGCACCATCCTTTAAGCCATTTATACTGACAGAACTGTCAATATGTCAACAGAAACGCAGAAGCACAGTCTAATATCCAAGATTAATAATAACTATTATGAGACTTCCTTTGATGAGATCACCCAGTGTCTCATAAAACAAAACCAAACCAAACCTGTGACAGCCAGAAAAACTACATGGAAATATAAAATAGAAAAAGGAAGTACAGTGATGAGACTAAAACTAGCTCCCTCGTGAATAAGGGTGATATATCCTGTCTGATCTTATTAAGCAAGCTAGAATGTGCAGAAACATCACAGTTGGTTATAGCTGGACTCAGCTCATCACTAGAGGTGTGAGAAGGCTCTTGTTTGAGAGTCTGTGTCCATGTGCAAGAGGAAAGGTCTTCCTGCAGCATTGCACAGAATCCAGGTCAAGGAAGCTGCAGTAGAGTGAAAGCTTCCTTGTACACAATATTTAGGCATACGTTTAATTAGATTAATAAGAGTCCCTAGAAATGAGCATAAAATACAAAAAGAACACCAAACCATCCCAAGAATATATAATAAATAATTCTCAGTTTTTTATTAGTTAGCTCTGATTGTTTCTGAACTCTCCAATACCACACCCAGGCACACACTAGCAAAACACCTTTTGGGGACTGTTCCCCAAAGCAGCAGATACCAGACTTGGTTTGGTCACCTCAAATGTTCTGCAGCAATATGTTAGCAGACTTGAAAAAAAACTCACTTAAAATGCTAATTTTGTTGCACTCCACAGTGCTCAGGTGAGTTCCTCTTCAAATGCTATAAGGTATGAACACAACCAGTCTGCTCTGACATAGATGTAGTGTGAACTGTTTGGCCTTGGGCACACGGACCAGTCCTTACATCCACTAATTAGAGTTATGGACACAGTCAAGGAGATCTGATCCTCTGAAGTGAGAAGACTGATGTTAGTCTCCATTGTTTTGATGTTTGTCCTCAGCTGCCACACTGGGGATTTTCCTTGTTCTCCCCTTCATCCACTCTCCCTCTTTAACTGAACCAAGAAACACTCAAATGAAAAACAGGCAGCTTCCAGTGCAAAGGAGCTCAGCTTTGCAGAGCAGAGCATTGCTACAGCAGAATCATGCGAGCCCCTGAGGCCTGACTGATCGCACCCCTCTTCTTCCTGGACTGTGTAACTCCACTGACTTACTCTTGATTTACTGCGGTCTAAGAAAAAGACTGATCCCATCCTTTCCCTAGCTGAGGAATGCTGTTACTAAACAGAACTCAGATGAATTCAGGAATAAGTTAGGCTTTGCCTGCAGGTCAAAAAAGGCCAAGGTGGTCTACAAGGTGCAAAACTATAATCATCAGTAAGTAGAACATGATGTGCTCAGCAGATGGAGTGGTGCAGATACACACATCTGGGATGCAGGTACTCCACCAGATACTTTGTGGCATTCTAACAGCTGGATTTCTCTGGAGGCATCCTTCACTGTTTATTGCCAAGAAAGAGGTTTGCCCCTAAGTGACATTAACAATAACAACTATCTCCTCTTCTCTACCAAATCTAAAGGCTGGAGCCAGTGTGACCACTGGCTGAAAGCCCTTTATTGCTTGTCAGTTGTCTTCAGCAAAGTTGGTTGTATTTTTCAAGTCACTATTATTTCCCAGAAACTGGTGAAAAAATAGAGAGCAGCGACAACTCCTCGAACCTTCAATTTACTCAGTTTAATTGCAGCTTTCAGGGACTGATCATCACCTGTGCTAATTAAGGTTCATGTTTTTGCAGTGAAGCAGGGGATTTATGAGAAGTCTCTTCAGACGAGATAGCTAAATACACCCACAGTAAATGAATGCATCTCTTCAGAGATAAGCCCCGTGCGTTCTTCTGTCTGTACATTTAGCTTGTCTGAGCTGTGCTATACTCTTTTTAAAGCATGAAACTTAAACATTTTCTAATTCAACATTTAGCTTCTCAAATACCCAAACAATCTCACTTTTGAGCACACATCTCATCCAGCAGTGCATACTGCAGGCATCAGTGAGAGGTCTGGAGGTTGGAGTGAGGTGACAGAGGGGAGGAAGGAAGCTACTTATCTTTTGTCTTCAAAAGAATCCCTTGGGGAAAAGACAGTCGAATCTGCATTGGTAGATCATAGCTGATCAAGGTGAACGTGGTAACTACATTGTCATTGTAGCTAATGGAAAATAAAAAATATAAAGGAGAGACAGAATCAAGCAGTTTGCTCAGGATATGAACAAAAGGAACATTTGTCTCCTGTGACTAATGGATACTGCAGGTCAAAAGCAGTTGATTCCACTGCATAGCATTAACGATGGGATACTTCAACTATACTATCCCTTGACCCACTCTGTTAGCGGAAAGCTTAAGACTTCCGTATTCTCTAAGGTCTCTCTTTTCCTTTACCTGGACTGAAACCACATACCATACCACAAATGTAAGCTATTTCAGACATTTAGATGGAGTTTTACAGTTCCAGACTGTGATCAATTACTGACTATTTGAGATTTACAAGTGCTTTTTCCACAGAACTGAAATCTGGTGGTGACTTCAACTAGGAGCTCAACAAAAGCTGAAGATCTAATGTTTAGAGAAGAGGCCCAAGCGGATACATATTTCCAGATGTAGTGAACTCAGAATTAACAACTTTTGTGCCAGATTTGATCAAATAAAACACTCTAAAAGACCAAAGCAATTACAGTGGGACTTCTGTATGTGAAAATCCTAGACAAACAGAAAGGTAGGTTGCGAATCTCCAGTTACACCACAGATTCACTGCTGTACGCTCATACGTAAACATGTAGTTTAGTCTCTTCTTCAGATTATTTTTGCCACTGTGGAAATAGTTTTAACTAATCACATAATGCCCTGGAAGAGGAGGCCTGGATCAGTGGCCACTGTATTAAAGTTAGAGAGATGGATGTCTATACAGTTGAGAACACAACAGTGAGTTCCTTAGGACAAATCAAATCACAGAAGGCTACCTAATTAGGTAATTAGGTTCCTAACTTCATCACAACATTTGGGTGCGTAGGATGAACACAGACCAAGAATATCCAGAGGAGCCACCACATAAATGTTTGACTACAGTCATCCAATTTCTTTACACACAGCTAAAAGGAATTTAATATAGAGGTGAAACCTAAATTACTTAAGGTCCATGTAGAGGATCATATATCTAATCCTGTAATGTGCAACACCACATCACACAGAAATTTTTGAGCTAGCTTGAAATAATATGTACGGAGCCAGAAGTGGCATATCTTATTTATATCACTTTGATATTTCTAACACAGTAAATAACGATGAAGAGACATAGATCCAAAGCATCATGTTAATGTGAATTTTCCAGAAGGCACACATACAATGTTTTTTACTCAACTGTGAACCAGCTCACTGAGAGCTTCCTGCTTGAACACCACAAGGATGTTGTCATGCCTTCAGTGAGAATCACAGTTTTCACTACTCAACCAAGTCATATTTAAATATAGTTCCCAATGAGAGCTGTATGAAGAAAATATATATGTCAGACTAAAAAGTTAGGCCTGCAATCCATCGAGCAAAACTGCAGGAAGATGGAGAAGGAATTATTTCTCTTTCAGAATGTCTTCATCCTTCTGCTGAACTGAGCAAGAATGGCCATAGATTTCCCAGTGAGAAGAGAGAGCCTACATTCAGGGATAGTTCAGCACCATCTTGCAGAGTTACTAAGTTCAGACATGTAGGATTCCAAAGATTCTTGTAATCAATAAGCATTGTTAATAATTTTTACCACTTCAAGGTCTCTCCCCTTGCATATATCAGTAACACTGCAACATTTAATATCGAGTTAAATCTCATATGACCACAATGAAATTAATTCTTTTCCTCAAGTAAGAAATATGAAAGACACAGAAAGAACATCTGCAATTGAGATGCAGCACACAGTGTGAGTACAGAACACTGTTTCCACTGCATAGGTAAACGCAGGTCTAAACAGAGACAAAAAAACAAAAACTTGCTGGTTAAATGTCCAGATAAACAAGCCTCTCACACGTTCCTGAATATTACAGTGATTCTCCAGAATAATATATATTTTCTTCTCACCCCATCCTTTTGAAGCACCATAAAGAATTTTTAAGAGAATTTTTCTGCAGAAGAGGAAGTGAATTGCCTTGTTTTTGTGAATGGCATCTGTAACTCATCTTGCTAATTCTGAACACAAACAATTCTCTTCACAAATATACCAAAGTATCCCTTTGTTGTGATTGCAATGCTTCATATACCTCCATTATTATATTTAGCAGTTCTAGCAACAAACCTGTCGCATTGCAAACAGCACAATTCGACAGGCAATGCAGATGTGTTCCAAGTGTTTGGGCTATGACTCTGAAGGTCATATGCAGCTGAATTTCTTGGCTAACTCTCACTCTGTCGGAGTTTTAGTTTCTATATTTGCAATGCTCTTCAGCACATGTAGGCAACGGACCATGTAAATATCAAGCATTTTTGTAAGAACAGATCTGGATGTCCTCAATTACAATGCTTTCATCTATGCATTCCTGCTCATTTCCTTGAAACCAAATATACTGTTTTTCACAGGTATTTCCAAATGTAATCCATAATGGGGAATGGAGATCAGAGCCAGTAAAATTTTTCAGCTGGAAAAATTTCCCATAAAATATCAAGGCTTCCCTGAAAATGAAAATTTTCATAGTACTCAAGAGTTACATTTATCAGAGTTGAAGGTCCAGAATTTTCTATTAACTTCACAAACACCCACTTTAGAGTGACTCTATCCAGGCTTTTAAAAATGTCACAAACACAGCGTGAATATTCACTGTAAGAATTAAATCTAATGGGAAAGGCTATACTTTGTATCGCATTAATAATGTAAAAAATTTCTTTATTTTTTCCTGCCATATTAGAGTCAAATTTTCTAACCCACTGTATAAAGAAAGCACTCAGAATATTTAAGGGACATTAATTACTCCTTCTACGGTACTTCATTAATAAGCATACATGGGTTCTGAGTGAATCTAAACTCTTTGTATGCAGAAGACTAACTTTCTAATCCTGCAGTACTGCTGCAGAAAGGTCTGAGTTGTAGTAGAGGAGGGGGTGCAAAGTGCCTGTCTCACATCTCTGACATACAGAGGCTTCCTTAGAGCACAAGTACTTGATGGGAACTCTGTTACTGGACTTTAAATTGTCTTTTAAAAATATATATATATATATATCATCAACAAAACCTGAGGCTCTGTTTTTTTCTTTCTGGAATTTCTTAGTATGATGTTATTCTGTAGTACACTGATTTCCCACTACCTTGAGATACTGGATTTTCAAATTTTTCTCCCATGCAAGTGGAGGTCAAAGACTTTCAGTTATTTCAACACAGGCCTTGAACAAAGATTTCTTCATTGCTTCCTTTCCCACTTACTGTTGTTCAGGTCTTGTCAGTTTACAGGTGGGTAGGTTGCCCAATTGCCATTCTGTAGATGGGTTTTGAACAACTGAAGTCAAGCTCTTCTTGCCTTTGCTTCTCACTGAATTTTCATGGATGACATTTGCCAAGGCTTGAGAAACAGTAATTCAAATGAATAAAGTCCTAGCATGTCCATCCATCAGCATCTGTGCAGAAGAAGCCAAGACTTCTCTGGGTGCATTCCCAAAATTTCATCAGGCATGATACAAATGTGCACCATTTTACTGCTTGACTTATTAGTTCTAAAATATCCAGATTCTTTACCTCATTCTGGCAAAGAAAAGCTGGGAGGAGGGCTTTTAACTGAATATATATTACAAGAACACTACATTTAAGCCTCCTTTATATTGGAATGGGGAACTGATTTGAAATTCTTCAGAGCTATAATGAATAAAAGGTTCACTACAGGACTCACTGCAGCACACACTCTCTACGTTCAGCTGGGAGCTTCAGCTTTATTACATGCCATAATCTTTTTAAATACAGAGCTCACTCTCCACGCTGAGATCTAATCTGTCTTGCTCTTTCGTTGCTTACCTTTTTAATACTGAAACAAATGCTGTGCACTTTTGTTGTAGTTGTTTTCATTTATTTTTGTTTGAACAGTCTCCTCATTACTAGATTGGCTGGGAAAACTGATTTTCCTCATATTTTCTATAAATTGTTCTTTTAGTAATATTTCTGTTTAACAATATGATGTCAGACAAGAGCTTCTTACTACCTTTTTTCTTTTTCTGCAAGACTTACCTTAAACATGTTATTTTAAAATCATTGTTCTTTATTTCAGTCTGATATTTGCTAATCCTGAGCAAGAAAAGAATGTATACTTCATTCATACTTGCCAAGATGCAGAAGTATTAATCAACATACCTTTTCACTTTCAGCATCATATGCTGTTTCTAAAATGTTTAGCACCAGGTAATTCAAAGCTTCTAAGGCTAAAAGGTCAGCCATAATTATTAGCAGGTACTCAGGAGTCTACTAGGAATTAACTTAATGCCTTTCATGTGTCTTGAATTCTGGAGAAGATTCCATTCTTTAAGATGGAGTTGAGCTCTTCTTTAGTAAGTCTCACAAACTGATGAGTTGTCTTAGCTTTCACAGTTGTGTTCAAACCACGTGCACCCTAAGCTTCACACTATTGGCCTCCTGCCTCTTCCATCCAATTTGCAATCCTTTGCTTTGTAGGCAGATTCCCACACAGCACATATTATTCATTATCCTAGGCCCCTGGTCAGCTGGAATCCATATAGGCGCCTGGCTACAGTTCAATTTTAGATGCTAGAAATAAAATGAACAGAGCCAAAGGCTTGAAGCTGTACCTGTTCTGAGTTTGCTACATCCTGCACAGACTCTGCAAATTTGTTTTTGTCACATCTCTGCAGATCTTGACTGAGCAGCTGCTGGATCACATCTATTTGCAGTTTCCCAATTATTCCTTTCAGCAGTGACTGTGCTACCTGCATCACAGGAAGAACCTTGCAGCATGCAATTATGAGATACTTGGCTGATACAAGTTTCTTCTCAAACCTACTCATTCTTTATGTTTGGAAATTGGGAAGTAGCTATTATTGTTGTGCCCTCCTCATATTGAAGATTTCATTGTACAAGTTGCCAAACAGAGCCCTATAAAAATGTGATCACTACTCTGTTATTTCTAGGGTCCAGTGTAACTTTAAGGGATATCAGTATGAAGCACAGTATCAGCATCTTTACAATTCTGGCTTCATTTCCTTGTATTTTTTTGGCAAAGTAGAATTTGGAAGTAGAATTCAGCTGATCATTGGATATAGATTAAACTGCTTTCCTTCCTAGTCAGTAGGAAAAGTTATGCAGCTGTTTCGAGGGCAGCTGTATAAATTCAAGTAAATCACAGGAAAAGCTTTTTATTCATTATAATATGGCTTGGGGCAAAATAAGACTGAAGTTATTAAATTGTAACTAAAAGCTAGCCACAGTAAAATATATTGAAGTCAAGATTAAAACTACATGCACAGTATGAGCTCTTAGTGTGCATGGTGGAACTTAAGAGAAAAAAACTAATTCCTCAGTGAAAAACCAAAATTCCTGAAGCTCTGTTCATGTGACCAAACTTGGTTCTGGAATTTGAAAACTGGCATTGAATGTCTGCCAACATCATTTCAAAGGCAAGAGAGTCAAGCCAGTAATTTGCACCTACAAAAACAATAATAATAACATGTTTTTTCAACCATTACCTTGATAACTTTTTTAAAAGCTTCAGACAGCACCCTTTTCCACATGCAGGGGTTGAACTGTTTAGAAAATCCAACAGTTGACCAGGATAAGCCTTTATCTTCATTTAGCCATTGTTACTTTTATTTTTGTAGCCTTTTGGTAGCAGGAGGTCACATTTCCATGAAGATAAATTCCTTATTAGATCCAACCACGGTCTGAGGTCATTGCATATCTCTGCCAGGACAGACTTAGAAGTGACAGTGAATAGGAAGTTTTTGTGTTGTATTGTCCTGGTTTACAGCAGCTGGAGCCAGACAGCGTTAGGACCAGTATCAGCATGGGCTAAAGCAGGCATATCTTTTTAGTTGCTCATCACACAACAAAGAGTAAATAAACACTGTCCTCCATCCAGACTGAGCTGTCAACCCAATTAGGCACGAGAATGTCCTAATGCACCACGTCTTCTATATCTTCACCTCGAGTTTCTACTGCTCCTACACTCAGGGTGATTTCAGACAGACGTGGCTGTATTTAAAAACGGTTTCACAGCTGGTAGGGGTCAGGTCTGCTGTGTCAACACTAATCCTTCCTGTCTACTATCAGCTAGTTTGACATTTGATTTGTGTCAAGTTTCTGTGTCCACTGGAAGCCAAATATCACAGCTCTGAGATAACACTTTGCCCCACCTTCCTCCAGCCACTGAACAATTTTGAATTATCGCTACTCAGGCTGTGAATCAAGGGGACTGGGAGTTACTGAGGCAAAGACGCATATGCCTGGGATATTATGCTAGGACAGACATCATTTGCTTCATAAATCCATTATTTTCAGCAGTAGCTATAAAAGAATTCAACAGAATGCTACTACGCTCAAAATCCAAACTACAAGAATTAAAAGCCTGATATTTGAGCATCTCACTGAAATGCACTCTTTGCTCCTTCCAGTGCAATGGAGTAGGTCTAGTGTAACACTGAGGTTTTTACACATCTGAAAATTTGACATTAAAAAAAAAAAGGCCAGCCACTCGAAGTACAGAATATCTTATTGTTCACGTCACACTTGTTCTAAATGAAGCCAAAGTCTCCTCTCACCCCTTCCAGCTCTGCTGAATAGTTTGTTATGATTCTGTGATAAAGATCAGCATCTATTGAAAGATAAGCCAGGACCACCACCAATTTGGGCCTTCAAAGCTTGCTGAACTGCATTATACCACAGTGTGAAAGGATTTGCCTGTCAGGGAGGTGCCAGCTCTTGTCACAAGGCTGTTCCTTGACATTACTAGTCAAGGATTTTCCCATGAGCCCTAATAGCTGTAGGATGAGTCTCTAATTGTATGCTGTAAAATAAATGTTGTATATGGTTCATAGTTCTGGAATGCACAGTGATGAGCTAAGTCACATTAGATCTAAGTAAGCTGCCCAACTCACTGGCATGTTTTCTGTACATGTATAGTTTTAGGGAGAAACTATAGTACAATGTCCCTGACAATTAAGACAACCCTTAACAAAAAAAGAGAAAATAAAGAGACAGAGTACATATACGCCCAGATGCAAATTCATACAGCCTAAGCCATCACCTAAGCTAAGAACATTGTTCACAGTACAATAGCCTCCTTCTGATTTGGCATTATACTATGTATGACACATCCAAAAGTAAAATCCAGACTTTTACCTCAAGGAAAATATTTTTTTAAATTCATATTTGTGTTAAAAAGAAAATGAAACAACTCTAATTTTTGTTATCACAACCATCAATTTGAAAGTACTTTTGTCTTAGTTTTAAGCATATGAGCAAAAGTAACACTATAATATATGTGCACGTGTATTTGATATAGTCCCTATGGATACAACTATATACTATATGCCATTCAAACTTTAAATATATTAACATTTTAATTTTTCTGTTCCTTTTTCATAAATAAGCACCTAGAATGGGAAGCTTTCCTTTGAATAATTAATAATATCAACCCGTATCTAAATTTTGTTTGCTATGCAGAACTATTACTTAGTCCTCATATTCACTGGCAAATATGTAAATTAGGATAATAAAAATATCCACATCTCGATTCAGGATACTGAATCACAGGTCAACAGCTGAAGTCAAGCAAGACTCTTCTAGGAGTAGTTGGAAAACAGAACTAGACAGAACTTCAGGTCTGTCACACATCCTTAATGTAGAAGAGGAAATAATCTCTGTCATGTAAGAGACAGAACATGATTCTCTTCCCTCCCCTTGAAAGCAAGAAGAGAAAGTTTGAACTGGAGCAGGAATCTTTCTGTTTGCTGGATTGCTCCTGGGGCAACAGGGGCCATTTTTTCTGCATGGTCGACGAGTACTTCCATGTCAGACACCATTGTGTCAGACTGTCCCTCTGCTGTCATCTATCACATGGCAATAAAATGTAATGAAATACTGATGGGAATGTTCATTCTCTACTGCCATACTATCAACATCCACCTCTGATGTCATTGAACAAGACAGTAAAATAGGAAGCATTACTTTCAGAGCAGCCCTTTACATATTTAAATGTATGATGAATTCCTTACTTGTAATCTATATAACTTTAAGCCATAATCATTATATCTATTTGTACAGAAACATTTCTACATTCTTCTATAATCCACATTTACACGCCTATGTAATTAAAAATGCCCAGGGAATATCTTTACCATAGAAAAAAATAACCAAATTTCATTACTTAATATACTTTAATTAAGCATATCAGAAGCTAGTCACAAAATTCTTATCTTGTGAAAAGATAATACAGCATTATAAATTCTTAAAATGTATTATTTTTCAAAAGACTCCCACTATGATCCAGGATTTCCTGAAACAAGCTTTAGGACAAAAAAAAAAAAAAAAGCCAGTAGTGTGTTTTTAAACTCTCCTCATCATTATCTTTGTGAGCACAGATTGTGAGCACAAATGCCTTTTGTGGTGTGGCTGTGAGTTTCTTCATAATTATCTGTGGAATATCCCTAGAAACCACTTTTCATTCACTTCCTCAGGCTTGAGGAGTGTGAGCAGAACTGACAAATTTCAGAAACACCCTAAGAAGAAGCACAGCTCTTCTTCACTACTTGGCAAAGCTTGGGTCAGTTTGTGGTTCACATAGCCCAAGAAATCATTCAAAATTACAGTGATTAAGAGTCACATTTCAGCAGAGGATATCTACAAGGCTATAAAATTTGTTTTCCCACAGTCCATGAACCCAAAACATAAAACTTTGAGTACCTTCAGCTTTTCTACAGCTGAGCAATGTTGCAACCAGCCAACGGGGAGCGTATGGAAGGACATGACCCTACTTCTTCCTCAGCATGATTTTCAGTAAGGGAAACTAATCATCATCTGCCTGAAGTTACAATACACTGGGGATGTCTTATAGCTTATAAGTAGAGGGCCTTGCTGCGGTCCTTTAAAATCTCTGGCACTGCCAACCTCTTGGATGCTCAGGTCTGCATATTCTCAGATACCTTCTCTAAGCAAAGTATGAGATCAGGAACCAGGACTCAATCCAAAAGTCCACAGAAATCTATGGAAAATATACCACTCATACATTGCAATTAGCATTGGAAACCAAATCTTCCTCCAAATGCACCTGAAGTGTATCCACAGCCAAATACTTATGTAGCTTAAAACCATAGGTGTCCACTTATTCATATCCCATGCGTTTAACATAACATCACAAGATCCACTCGTCATCCAAGACATGACTTAAACAGATGATAATTGTTGGCAGCAAAAGTGCGTATTATGGTCATGCCCAAAATTCATGTTTGTTGTGCCAAGGGCTACATATAATTAATTTGTGATATGTAATTTATCCCATAGACATTATCGTTCCTCTTCCTCAACTGTTCTTCAGGGTTAGCCACTATGCCATGTGTAAAAATAGTATTTGTTGACAGGTTTATAATGCACAAAGGCTGCTCCAAATCTATACCAGTCATTTACTCTAGTAGAGAATGTACCCAAACTTCTCCAATTACTAGAAAATGATTGCTTCATAAACCACAAAAAATCATTTGAAGGAAAACAAATGAAAGAACTTGCAGCTGATAAAGTTAAGCAATCACTGCATACCTTTAAATGTGCTCCATTAGCTTTTCACATACACCCCCTTCTTCATGTTTCATCAGCAATTCACTCTATGCAGCCACACTGCAGAGTCATTTTTGAGACCAAGAGCTATCTGTGCACACCAGTCCATAAACTTACTATGGTCACAGAAGGAAAAAGAAAACAAAGACTACAACAGCTAAAAATAATGAAGGCAAAATTGTGATGATGAAAATACAAAGGCTTCTAGAAAATTTTGCCATCATGTTTCATTTATCCGTGGGAGCCAAGGGCTGAAAAGCTGCACAAGTACAACAAGCAGGCATCCATCTCAGCAAGGCTCCAAAAGGAGTCACAGATCTCTGCTGGTGTTAGGAACATCTGAGTTTGTCATAATTACAAATGCTAATGTGAGTTTTGTAGTGGTTATTAAGCCTTATGCTTTGAAACTCAAGCCAGACAGCAACTGCAGGGAATCTCTAAGGTGATCTAATAGTGGGAAACAGGTCATCCCACATTTTGCAATTGAGAACCTCCAGACCTTCTGCTACAGTATTTGGTTATTTGTTAAGAATGATGTAGCTCTTCTATCGATAGCACTCAAAGGGGAAAAAAATGAAAGGGTTCTGAGCACATCTGATCTGAGCCTGCAATATGTATAAGCGATTGCAGTGATGAGGTGAACTGAATCTCCTTAGCCATAAATGTTTTTGTGAAGCATAACTGAATGCATAGAGAGAGGCCAAAAAAAATAAATAATATAATAATTAAAAATAAAACGTAAGTATGGGGAAGTCTCCTATAAGAAAAGAACATTTATTTTGTCTGTTTCAGCATTGAATTTTATTCTGATTAGCACATGCACTTTTAATATCCTCTTTTTAGCTTTATGATTTTCTCCATAGAAGGGAGCAAAAAAATGAGCAGGAAGATATCCACATCTCGAGTTAAAAAAGTGATGTGAGGAGGGACTTATGACCTTAAATTTCAAATTGAGAGATTTTTAAACCTTTCACAGAGAGGCTGTTCCTGGCTTCCCTCTTTTGCTCTCTCAAACTTTAACTAAGGGCAGCAATAAAAAGGTGCTAAAAGATAAGGAGACATGAATCTTTCACAGGAGCACAAAATAAGGTACTTACAGGTACATGCATACCTTCGGTTGTCTCATGAAAGAGGTTGTTAAATTGCTACAGGCTCCAAATTCACTAATTTATGGAAATGGAAAGCTATACAATTTGCTCCTGAAATGCTGTTTGAAGTGATTGATAAAGCTTTAATCTGTCTGAACATATACAGTAGATAGATTTAGTGTCTGGCTTATCTGTCTGGTCCTGAGCGTTCATCAGTCAACCCAGCTAACAAGATAAAACTCAGGATTGTGGTCAGCAAGTTCATATTCATCTAAAAATATGGGGTCTGTAGCGAGCTCTTTCACACAAAGAGAGCACACCGAGTCTGTTTAATGCTTGCTTACCCCTACTAATGCTCTCCAGCTAGGAAAGGAAAGTGCTGCCGGCTTGAGAAGCAAAATGACCCTTTGCATTTACTTCCCCCCTCAATTACTTTTTAGCATCACCTGAAGTCACAACTGCTGAAACCCATTAACAAAATCATTTTACGGTGCCAGAAATCTCAGTAGCTCATAAAATTGTATTTTGAACCACATTAAATTTTGCACAAATGTGATTTAATGACCTTTAATCAAAATACTGCTGTTTTCTATGTGGCTCTCTGCCTTCTATCTTGGTGCACAAAACAGCTTCAAAGTAAAGGCTCAGCTCATAAAGGTGAAGTGAGGAAGGAAGTGTGGGGTGCAGAAGATCTAGGCACCAGTCCTAGCTGGTGTAAAGCAGCACAGTGCCACAGCTCTCATATGAAATGCCACTTACCAGAGCTAAAGAGTCTGAAGGAATGTATCTAGAAGCGGTGGCTTCACAAGTAATTACACAAACACAATTTCACTAATTTAAAGGAGGTGACTATCAATATTTTCATAGGTAAAAAAAAAAAAGTTATTAAAGTTGGTTTCCGAAGTAAAGAACATTTAGAAAATGTACTATGGAACATACTGGGAGTTCAGCACAAGATGAGCCTATTCTGAAAGATCAGCTTCTGCCCTCCCTACTATTCACAGGGGAAAAAAAAATAAAAGGATCAATGAACTCCAAACCTCTTTGCTGTTAATCCGTGCTGAGTTTCAAAAAAGCCTGTGGAAGGACAAGATCTGAAAAGGTATTCACAGTAAAAGAGGCAATGGACACAAAAGTATATGCTGCTAATTAAAAACTTAAAATTATATCACAATGACTTTAAATGAGAATGATCTCAGTCTAATCACATAATGCTTTCTTTTGTGCTCTAGGTCACACTGCCACTCAGATGCAGCATTCAGGAAGCACATTTCATTAGACTAAATAAAGCTTCAATCATGTGTAAAATTTCCAACTTGAATAGGCAGCCATCATATCATTCATCAGTCTAGATGTATTTAATGGGTGTAATTTTTTCCTCATATTTCTGTGTGTTGTTTCCTTTCCATTACAGAAATCTATCAAGATTTCTCCTTTTGCTGTTCTTTTGGTCAGGACAAACAACACATTCTAAGATGTACTCCAAATACAATCCTTTTTGCTTGTCAAAAATTGGGTGATTGAGATAAATTTAATCCAAGAGACAGAGGGAAATAACAACACAAAGAAAACATTCCCCTCCTCCCCACCAGGAATCAGATTATATTCCTCATACTTGCATGTCTTGCAATAAATTAATTATGCTTAACCAAAAACAAATTGAGCAGCCTTGTTCAAACACAACAGCCCCCTGTGGGTTCTGCCAGTTTCTACAGTTGAATGCAAAAGGATTATTTTAAACATGAGACTTTAAAGCCAAATATAAGCCCTTTGCTGTCCTTTCCTCCCTCTCCCTTCTGCATTGATATCTGTACCTAAGAAGGTAAAATAACAAAACCTTCCAAACTTTTATTTTTCCAGGAATAGAATGAAATTATAACATGAGGAAGATTTGCAAAATCATCAGGAAGAAAACGTAGCACAGAGTTGTCTTCCAATATTGAATCTTAGTTTTCTAGCTCAGTTTTAAAAGACAGAATATTTTCTTCTAAGCTCCCAGTTTTATGATTTGGATGCATAGTTTCCCTGCTTATCTGAGACAAAATTATCATCTCATGTGCAGTACTAGGCTATGTACATGTTCAGAGTTTCAGCACCAATCATGTAACTGTGTAGAGTTTTTTTGCCCAGGATACTCTTCCCCCTGCCCCATTTATTCCTTTGTCTGCCTCCACAGAGGATAGAAATGCAAAACATCACACTGGGACTGGACCAGATAGCCATACTAAGCCCCCATCCCTTTGACCAGCCTAAACCTTTCCTGGGTTTACTCCTTTTAACTTCCCTTCTCTTTATGCGCATTTCATCCATCTGTTGTTTTCTCTTGTGACCCGGGCCCCAAACCTGTAATGAGATCTGTTCTGGTGCACCAGGCTCAGCAGCATCAAACAACAACATCCATTTCAGAAAACCATGAGCCTGACTGGGCCCCAGAATGTTGCAGCCTCATTCTTATTGGCAGCGCAGTCAAGTTAAAAGCCAGATAAAACAAAAAGAACCTCATACTTACCTTTTCTGTTCACTGAACGTGTTTCAGAATCCTGAATTAAGCAAACAGATGGGATGAGGGATTTATCCACCAAATATTGCAGCTGAAATTGTAGCAGTCTCCCTGCTAGTGATTTGAAGCCACTTTGTCCATTTGATGGCACAGAGACCTGAAAAAACAAACAGTAAAAATAGTAGTGATTGAGCATTTCTTTTTGATAACAATTTCCTGCAGAGATTAATTATTTTGGTTATTTTGATTATTTTTGAGAGTTGGAATAGCATAGGAGAAGGATAGCTGTCAGAGCCATTGAAGACAGCATAAAGATTATTTTTTATGGGGGAGATTAAAAAACATACTGACACACTTATTAGGGGAAAAATGCATCACAGGAAGTTAATTTGGTTGCAATAGAAATCAGAAGAAATTCTGGCAAGAATACTTATAACCTGAACTAGGATACAAACTCACTCACTCACTCACTCACTCACTCACTCACTCACTCACTCACTCACTCAAACTTAGTCTATAGGGCCAATTCTATTGCCAGGACATTTAGCTATGGTTCAGATAGCTTTTGTGATAAACAGCTACTCATCCTTTTGACACATAACCTAATTTTTGTTCAAGCCAATGGCAAGACTCTGGTGGCTTCAGCTGATGTTGAATTGGAGAACTTTGTTTAACACCCAGAAGAGAAAGTGAAGTAAGAAAAGCCAGAATCCTTCTCCAGGGAGCAAAGGGAGGCTGGAACTAATTTTCAGCTCTACCAAAAGGTTTCTGAGTAACCTCCTGCCAACTCTTAATTTTCTCTGGCCAAGAAGCTCAAATATATTTTAAACACCTAATGAACTTTATAGACCAGTGCCTTTGAGTCTTAATTCCCATAAATAAAATGCAATAGTACCTGGGAATCTTTTCAGCACAGGAATTTTTAAACAGTCATAATAATCACTTTTTCTCTCGTGTGACAAAGTGGAAATAGATATGAAACTTTCTTCATCTATAACATAAAGATTCACTGTGGACAAGAGTAAGAACTCCTATCAGAGAAATACTGCAGAGGGGAACTGATAAAAACGACTATGAAAAAAAAAAATCTCAAACTTTCATATTTTAGATGCTTTATGTTGTATATAAAGAAAAACAGATAAGAAAATGCTCTTTAAATGGAAGTCCACTTCTTTCTTTATAATATGACCGCACTACAGATTCAAATACATTTGATGGAGCACTGAAAACAGAGGTAAGCTGTGGCCCCATAGGAACTCAGGACTTGTACCGGGTATTTCAGCAGGAACTTGTATTCCAAACCATCAAACACTTTGCTTGCTTATGTTCCCACGTCTTTTCTATCTGTTAAGGCACTAGGAATCTCTCACCCAAAGAGCTCTGTTCTGTAACGAAGGCACAGTGGAGGATTTGGGGGTCAGGACCAGGGCACAGTCTTGGCATGACATGGGCTGACCAGAAGAAGCACATGGGACCAGAGAATTTCCCTCTTAAGAGCTGCCCAAAAATAGCTGCTTTCCTCCTTAACTCGGTATATATCGATATTTTTTTCTACGATAATTTTGGTTAGATAGCATCTACAAGCTGCAATCATATTTGAGGTCTTACAGCTTACTGCCTTTGGACAGGGAGATATAGGAACTGAACACGGTGCTATAGATTTCCAGTTTGAATGTATCAGATAGATACTAATGTCTTCTGGGGACAATCTTTGCTGAGTACAGCCATTTCCCAAAGGCTAACAAGAATGATATCATTTACTTCAGTGGGCACAAGATCAAATCCAGCATTATCGTGGATGTATTTCCCAACATGTTGTACCCGATAAAAATATTTCAGCTCTCAAAGGGGAGTCAGAAATGAGAAAGTCGGCAGAGTTCATAAACACAGTCCAAGCACAAGAGAGCTCAGCTTCAGATCCTGCCTCAAATTCTCAGCTCATCTGTTTCTCTCATTATGCCCAGCAGATACAAAACAGTTTTGCTCATCTTGAAGAGGGTTAATACAAGCTGGAAGTTATTTACAGTTAATAGCAGTGGAAAAATTGCAGAGCAGCTTGGTCTAGTATCTAATAATAAAAAATAGTTTCTTGTAAAGAGACTTAAGGGCAGAGACTATCCAAGTTCTTCACGTTTTTTACATTTTTTCTTCAAGAAATAGAACAAAATGCCAGTAATCCTAGCATTTGGGGATAAAGTTTTCCATAGCTTTCTGGTGACCCTGACAAAAAGGAAATCAATGACTGGTAATCACAAGCAAAAACATAAGCTGTCACCAGTTCATCAGTGCTGTGGTATTTCCAGGTTTTTGACTAGCATGTTTAGTGAGAAATAATGTTAGTCTATTTTCAGAGTGCAAAGACACTGCTGAGAGTACTGGCGTACTGTTAGATCAACTTTATTTCTTTGAAATCCTGAAAGGCAACTCCCAAAATAAAATTCAGGAAATTATATAGAGGTGTCCATAAGGTAAGACTAATACTAAAAAAAAAATATGAAAAATAAAAAATCTGAATTCAATCAAGTCAATTATTGCAACAAGTCTCAGCGTCACTGAACCCACTAATGCTACGCTTAAGTGTCTGAGATAATGTTGCGTCATTAAAAAAAAACACCACCACACACACAAAAAAAAGAAACAACAGCTTTCAGTTCTCTTGTGTTCAAGAAAACGAAGACAACAATGAAAAGCAGGTGATACTTCCTAGGAAACCTTTTTTAGAAACACATTTCAGCTACCTTCAAAGTTTCAGCTGACAAATTCTTGTAAATAATCTGAGCCTATGCTGTACAGCCAATCCAGAGAGAAAGCTATTCACTTTGGTACAAGTTAGACATCATTCTAAATCAAGTCTTTGCAGGTATTTATGTGTCTCTTTCCCACTGAAATCGAGAGTTTATGCTTTTATCTTTTACATCACTGATTATTTAGGTCAAAGGAGGTCATAAAGGTGGAGGGGGAAAAGCCTATCTCAAAAGGTCTAGTTTCTAGAAATATTGTTACCTAACAGCCAACTGTGCTACTCTTCGAGATCACTGATCTTTATTTCTGTCAAATTAAAATACTTATGACTTGACCCAGAGGGCAGCAAACTAAGCTAAGGGCAGGCATTCCTTAGCTCCATTACTGCGGTGTTCCTGGCAGTAGGAGAAACAGAAAAAGTTATTTGACATGACAACAGCACTTAGAGCACTGCCACTGAGAACATCACAGGCAAGTGGTGACTAAAAGCATTTCTCCAGCTGAGATCCCAGCCTCTCAGTGCACATTTGCACAGCACCTTTGTTTCATCAAAGACCTCAGAACACTACAGTCATGATAGCGGATGACGCTGAAAGCCATTGACAAAACACAGTTTAGGTCCAAATGACAGTGATGTTTTTGCATGCCTACAAACTTCATCCTGCTCTTAAAATTTCATCACAGAGACAACATGTCTGCAGTCAATTATACCCAAATGTTGATAACAATGGAATGGAGCTGCCACATCTTGACATTTCCAAAACAGGTTTGTCTTTTTTCCCTCTTGTTCTGATTGCTTTTATTTCTCATTATCAAATAGTTTGCAGGAAGTTAGTTTATGAAAAACATGTAGGGTAGGCCCTTCTCTGAAAAATTCCCACTGCTCTGACTTCAAGACTAATAAAAATGCTTTATTGTTTATTCTGTTGATTCTCCTAACTGGTCAGCAAACCCCCAGGGCACAGCTAGTGTAACAAGCAAAGGAGAGCTCACAGAGTAGTGAGTACAAAATAAAGGAAGGATTCTGTCTTTGGCTATGGACAGTATTTTATGCCACAGGTAGACTTTCTATCTTCCTTCCAACATCAAATGGAGAAGGGAAACCCTTATGGGGAAGGTAAACCCTTTATGACACAAGTTCACCAAGTTCAGTGGGAATGCTCCTATTAGTTTCAGAGGGGTCTGGAGGACAGTCAGTGTCAGAAGAGGAGCAAAAAGGGCACAAAACATGCAAAGGTACTCCTTAAGGGTAAGAAAATACCTACTGTGCTTCACTCCGTCAAATCAAAATTAAAACCATCATTCTGAAAAAGGCTAAAAGAAATGTTGCTTTTACCTGTGTTCTTATCTGTTATCACATTGATAGAGCTTGCATACAATGCTCTAAAATTCTCGAGATGTGGGAACACAGCAATAACAACTTGCTTTCAGGACTCTGAATAAAATCCTGGCCTGGCTGAAGGTAACAAAATTTTTATTGATTTCTATCAGAAATCAGAAGTCAGAATTTCAGCTCCTGAGAAGAAACTGCAATTCCAATTTGAGAGCAAAATCTGTCAAGAAAACTGGCACAAAACCATAACTAAACAAAGTACACAAGGGATTTCAAATGAGATTAGAAGCATTGTTTTGACCCTGCGGCTTTCAGAGGGGTGTGAGAAAAACACAGCAACATAGCACAAGAAGCTTTTGCAAACCAGGCAACTGAAACAGACAGTTCAAAGAATTGGAAAAGAGAGTCTAAACGGAAATGGAGTGAAAGGAAAATACAGCTCCATCTAGGGTGAAAGGAATGAGGACCAATAATCATCGGGATTCAGCTTTGTTTCTGTGGTAGGTGCTCTGAAATCCATGTTGGAGGAGCAGACAGAAAGGTCATGGAAGTCAGAATTATTATATGAGAAAGGAAGTGAGAAACAATGGGCTTAGAGAAGTCATGACAACTGAAGGATTGGTGGTCTTCAGCTCAAAAGAATGGGTGGCCTTTACTGATGGGCTCTTTCTATGGAGATGAATTACTGTGTGCAATATCTGTACAGACCAGAAGTACTCTGGTGACAGACTTGCTGAGTTATTTGCTGTGGATAAACTATCTAAGGATTCTTTCCTGATTTTGATTTTGAACAAGTCTAATTACTGTTGTAACATGCATTACAAACCCCAGTCCAACAAAGCATATACATATGGTTCTTAACTACAGCCACATGAGGAGGCTCTCCAGCCTCAGTGGGACTACAGACACACTTAGATTGAGCAGAAGGTTATGCTTCACAAAGAACAAGACCCCCCGACCAAACACCCGAGCAAAGAAGACACGTGAAAAACATGCAGAGGCAGCAGTTTCACAAGCAGCCCTGAGTGTCTACAGTCAGTTCTTCTGTAGTGCTGGCCGCTGCTCTGTGACTTTGTTTCCCTTCCCATCGCATACTTTTCCCACTTTATTTACTAAGATTTACAGCTCTATAGAGCAATGCGGTCTGCTTCTTGCATCTGTACTTCATCTACCACAAAGGAGCCTTGATGTGCCATAACCTAATTAAGTAGGGGGTTCCCAAACGGCATATTACTCTTTGTGGTTTCTGCCTGATCACTGAATACCTACTCCTTTTATGACTGAGCAGCAAGCAGTGAGTAAGGAAGTGAGAACTGGTGTTAGAGAATTTTTTTTAATCAGGTGAGGATACTCCTCCAGAAGCAATGTGAGCAAATCCTCCTGCACCCATTTTCATAGGAACGACTGAGGCAGGAAATGAGGCTGAAACATTTGCACAGAAATTCAGAAGTGCAGTTGCAGTATGTGTCCTGCTGCAATAAGAAGCAAGTGAATGGGAGAGAAATCCTTGCTTTCCTCAGGTTTCACTTGTTTGATAGACCTGGTCATAGGTGGGAAAACAGGCCTCGTTCCTCTGTGCAGAACAAAGCCATTCATTGCGACTAAGAAAAAAAGAAAACATACAAGCACTGGGAGATTTCTGTTAGAGGAGACATTCTGCAGGACAAAATTGTGGGAATCTGTGGGTGTGGAGTATGCTGAGGTTTGAACTTGGGAACTGTGAATGTAATCTTGACATCCAAAACTAGTAATGTGCAGAAAGAGCCAACACCACAGACCACCTAATCTCTGAAAAGTTCGAGTTGGAGCTATCGCCTACAGCAACTACAATCCCTCCCCATGCCACAACTACTCTCAGTTCTCAGTCTGACTTATGTGCAGACTTACAGTTATCTCTCTCATTATCCATAAGAACCAATTTTATTTCTATACCTCCTGCAACTCTGAATTCATGGTTAGCAATAAAGCAATAAGATGGAGACAAGTGTTTTTTTCCATCCCTTGTCGTTGTCATTGCCCCCCCCCACACACACACACTCCCCCCTCTTCTTTTTTTGGTCAGGAAATGCCAGCCCTTGCGAGTCTCAGAGAAAATGAATGGGAAACTTGCAAATTCCTGTAAACACCCACAAACTTTCTCATGATCTCTTGTTACTTTTCAATGGACAGTCCTTTGCAACTCCAAGAAGCACAGGCTGCTGAATACAGCAACCATTGTGCCAGTCTCAGAAATGTGTGCTTGTCTCACAAGGCACATGCCCACACCACCTGGAGCTGGGCAAGCACACAAGTACTTCAGCCTAACAGAGAAACTCTGTTTAAAAATGAAAGGAAGAAAGGAGGAAAGGGGGAAAGGAGGAAAGGAGGAAAGGAGGAAAGGAGGAAAGGAGGAAAGAAAAACACACAAGCACTGACTTGTTGAGCAATAGCTTTTAAAAGACAATCCTGCAATCACAGCAAAGCACAGACTGCTCCAGGCTTGTGCTGCTAGTCATTGAGATGGTCCTGTTAGAGGTTTACAGGAAGATCAAGCTTAGACTACTTAAACAGTCGAGTCTCCAGCAATTCTTAAAAATAATATCACCAAGCCCTCTTATACTTGGCACCAAAGGAACCTAAATCATATCACCGTGGAAGAGCGTCATGATACGGTTTCATGCAGTGACTCAGACATCAATCCCACAACTCCCAGCTCTGCCAAGTGCCCATTTGAGAAAGACACCACAGCTTGACTGGAATACAGAAGAATGGGCGAAACCACAGTGGGAAATCTAGCAGTGGATTTCATTTGCAAGTTTCAAAAAAAATGCCCAAGAGTTATTGGAGAACAGCACTGACGGATTATCACGCCTGGAACCGTTCAAGGGAACCAGGTAGGAAAAAAATAAAAAAATAAAAAAAAAGCAGCAATGAAATCAGTCCTACATGAACAGCCCCAAATCCCACAAACCCAGCCAGATGACCCCAAGATGCCCTTGCAGACTCATCTGCAGTTCAGCAGCAGCCAGAACAAGGAGGAAATTGGGGGCCTTATTACAGACCAGCCAAAGCAAAACAAACCAATGACTTGGTCATCACTGCCAAAAGCTGCTTTCACACGTCAGGAATCCTGGCCATGCAGCTGCCTCACTTGCCCCTCATTTGCCCACATCCGCTGAGTTTACAAATGAATACATTAGAGGGCATCATTTTCTATTTTATTTGCCAGGGCAAAAGATGGTAACAAAAGGAGGTTACGAGTGAATGAATGTGCCAAAGCTCCTTTTGTTGGTTTGTTTTTTGTTTTTTGTTTTTTTTTTTTACTGTCACATCTTTGTATTTAGAAACAGAACTTGAATTTTAAAACAAACAAAGGATAATATGGAGGTTCCTGTGTAAACAAAGGATTGTAGATGCGGTGATATAATACATAACATTGTGATCAGGAAAATTTTCATTCAGCTAGTCTAATCAACCGGAACTAACTTGTACTCAGTAAGCTTTAATTATAATTACATCTAATTGATTCTTTTTCCTTTTTATTTCCTTTTTTTTTTCTTTTTTTTCTTTTTTTTTTTTTCAGTATGTGGTTTTGTGGTGATGCATCAACAGTAATTCTCAACACAAGAGTGTATGTTAGGGACTTGAGAATAGGAAATGGAAAGAACCCTATGAGTAACCATCTCAAACCCATTATGTTGTTTACTTACTACTTATTCCCATTAGAAAGATGCTCAGATGAATGGGAACAGCCATCTCTCTCCTACCTCTGTGGGGAGCCGTGGGCCAAGCAGGGAGAAAGTGTGGGAGCCAAACCTAGTACCAGCAAGAGGACTTGAGACAGGAGTCCTTGGGCTGGTGGCAGTATTGAGAGCTAAGCAGTGCTGGCCACGGTCAGACATCCAGTTACTTGCCATGGGAAAACCACGAGCAGAAATAGAGATAACTTTGGACTTAAATTACAAAGGAGATTTACAAAAGTCTGATCTTGAAATGCAGGCACCAATCAAAAATTTACATCTTTTTCTCAAGCAGTCTCTTCATGACATGTTTAGTGCAGTTCCTGTGAAAACTGGATTATTTCCAGATTGCTTCAGTCAACCTCAGAAGTATTATTGTTCAAGCACAGCAACTAAGATGTTCAGAAACTCGTAAGTGAACTTGGATTGTAAGCCACCTTTTCGAAGGATATTGAAAAAACATCACATTAAAACAATGAAATGTAGGCTCTCAGCTCACTTAATAACTTTTGAAAATGACCAGAGTATTAATGAGGATCACAAATACAGTTATGCTCCTGGCATTTGAGGTTTGCTCTCTGCACGTGCTGTGCCAGCCTTTGCATGCATTAAGACACTCACACTGCACATTCTGCTGGTGTTTCTGTCCTGCCATGACAGCCAGCCCCCTTAGCAGTGTTTTCTAAAAGCCTGTGGAAAACAGCAGACACTAAGAATCAGGTTTTGGCTTCATCAGATGACACTGTATGAAAACAGGACTCTTAACAAAGATGTCAGTGCTTCAACAGCTCTCAGTAACCACTGCAAAATAAACAGTAGACAGCAATTACTATGCAGGGGTTAAGCATCTGCTAAGAGGAACCATATTTTTCATTGAACTTTGATTGCAACAAAGTGCTCGCTCCCCAACAGAAACATGGCTGAAGGGCAATGCTTTAAATGTGAAACACGCTGATATACAGCAGTCCCCCCCAACACAGCAAACTGCTCCACTGTATAAATAACAGAAGTGTTTTGTTTTGAAAGAGGATTCTTTACAACAAAAGATATTTTTAAAAGTCAGCAGTTTTCCAGTGACTTGTGTGGTATCACAGCCCCTACGGCAGTGTGCTAGCAGATGGCGTGGAGGGTGCATCCACGTGTGGGTTTGGCTCACAGCTGACAGTGGAGGTACAGCTCAGCACTGAAGCAATAGTGTAAGTGCTTCTGTAAGCAGAAGCAGAAATTAACCTGGATGGAGCTGTAAATGCACGCAGCCAGCCTGCTTCCCCATACAAGAAAGCTCGTGTGGTCAGGGGAGATGTCCCCATCCACATGTGGCACAGCTTACTGCTCTGTGGTTGTTTCAGGCAAAACCAACTCACACACTGGACCGTCGTGCTGTTAACTAACCTATCCCCCATCTTTGAAGCAAACACCCATTCCCAGGTAAATGTTCTGTTTGGTAATTCAGACCCCTAAAAAGAAGCTTCTTTGGATAGTAATGTTATGGTAAACTCGAGGAGTGTTTGCTCTCTGCCATAATCTCTGATAATAAAGCCAGTTTTCCAAACAGAGCTGAGCTTTGGGAATTGGCCTTTCCTGGCAGACCCAGATTCCTCGTAGCAAGAATGCTTGCAGTCCGTGCGACTGTCCCAGGACACTATGGCTGTGTAAACAGAAGACTTTACAGTGAGATTAGACTGAAATTTCACATCATCCTCACACAAAGAGAGCAGCATCCACAGCTCTGGCTCTCTGCTTTTACCTGGTGTGGGACAATGCTGACCTGGAAACACAGATAGAATGAGTCCCATAGTTCTGCTTTTCTTTATGATACGAGAAAGAATGTAAATCTAAACCAGATTTTTATTAAATGGTGTGTTTTCTTACTTTTATAATATACTGTGTACAAGTATGTAGCACACTGGATACATCTGCTTGCTAAGCCAAGACTGGAAAGCCACCCAAGTTTCTACATGTCTATTTGAGGATCCAGAGCAGTCCAGATTGTCTTTCAGAAATGCTGGGAACTCTCAGCTCCCAGTGGAGCAAAAATGCAGTGTCAATAATAGCCCGGCTGTGTAAGTAACTACTGAAAGCCATGTATCTGCACAGTTTGACATTTAAATATCTTAGGAAATCTACTGTGCAGTGCCAAAGTGTAAGCACTTGTCTTTACAAACTTAATGACAGGATTGCAGTGTTTACACAACTGGAGAAATCTCTGCATAAATAATTTCAGCACTAAATTTTAAAATCAGTTTCTTACACTTTCCATTAGACTTATTTAACCTATATGAAATTTAAATGATTAAATTGTGCTTTCTTGTGTAAGCATCAATATTACTGCATTGAAGTTCTTTTCTTCTAATAACTGAATGATGGTTTAATATCCCTCTTCTAAGGACCACCAAATTCGTCTCTGGAATTTCAATGTAGAGCAAAAAACAGTATTTAGTGAAACGTGTTTTTCAGACATGCTATAAAATATAACTTGTAGACTATTCTAGAGACAAGAACACAAACTGATTATAAGTGGGACCATTGCAACTTTTAATATTGCTCTATCTACAGTGAAGCGATTTCTGTTGAGGAGGAACCCTCAGTTTATTTCAGATGCTGATAAATCAGAAATTAACTCCTGATCCAAAGTCCTTTAAAGAAACCATCTTTAGAGGGTGACTTAATAAAACCTTCCACTGTAAGCTGTCTGGCAGCTGGAAGAGCAGGGAAGAGAGACTCTGGAGGGCAGTTAAGCAGTCAGTCCCACTGAAGTTGCAAAGGTTTTGATCCTTGCATCCTTTTTAATACACAGGAAAAAAGAAAAAAAAAAAAAAGAAAGAAAGAAAAGGAAAACAATCAAAAATAAAAACCAAGAAAGCTTTGTCTCTATTAAAAAGTTATGAAGGAAAATTGGGCCTTTGGATGCTACGTGGCTTGCGTGGAATAAGATACTGTATAAACATACAAGAAGGAGGCAGTCCCTCCTCTGTAAAGTTTACAACCTAAATGAAAATAGCAGAGCTTGATACAGCACAAGGAAACAGTAAGGCGAGATTGGCCTTGGTGAAGAACAGAGCCACAGTAAATCAGCTGCCTCTCGTCTCTTCTGTAGGCATTCCAGCAAAGAGCTCAGCAAACTGCCAGACCATGAAGCCTCTACATTTCACCTGAGAGAAGCAAATCACAGCTTGCCAGAAACAAGCCAGCCCTTAACCTTTTCAATCTTATAACCTTTACATAAACTGTGCTTGTTTTCCCGTACAAACAATGGCCTTGTTGTTTAGGTTAAAATACAGTATATGACCTCTGATGCTAGGAAATGAATGAATTGTTGTGTTGTCAACAGCTAGTTTTTTCCACGCCCCCTTACATCTAGGAATTTCTTTCCACGTGTCAAGTTTTAAGAAGAGCATAACACTTTGGAAAGTGCTACAGATATCCTCCAAAATTACACAACTGAAACATGCTGACTTGCATTTTCAGTAACTTAGAAAATCCTCATATAGACCACCTTTTCAAAAGAATTCACCTTCAGTTTAGGCATGGAACTGACAGTAATTTTCAATTGCTTATATTGCACAGAAACTCCCATTTCAGACACAAAGTTAGAACTTAAACCTGGCTATTTATTAAAGTGTCAGAATGGAACCAGAGCTCTTCTGAACATCTGGCCAGACTGTGGCTACGTGACTCAAGATGACTGCATGAGAAAATGTAATGTAGGTAAGCAAATAACAAAAGATTATGCACAAAAAATCAGACACTCATTTAACATTAGACACAAAGCTCATCTTCAAAAACCCATTGCTTGTTACAAGTTCATTTAAAATTGGTAAACGTACAAAATGATTATGGTAAAGATAAGACAGAATTGTACATATAGAGGAGAAGGCACCCAAAATATCCCTCTTCTCAAGGATGAGAGAAAATGCAATGATAATTTAGGAAGCACGTTAGAAAAGTCATTTCCTAATTTTTTAAATTTGTGAACAGTATAAACTGTCTTCTAAGCAGATCATTTTTTTGTTGTTGCTCGTGGTGTTTTTTTCTTCTCCTTTTCTTTTTTTTTTTTTTTAAAGATTAGAATGCTTTCATCAACATAGAAAGGAGAAGGTTCACACCTTTGGGAGACCCACTAGATATTGAATGGACCTAAGAACGAATATTTACATACAGGAAATATTTTCCCAGGTTGGGCCAGTTTCTAAATGAAAGGACAGATCTAGATGGTAAATAGAATTGTCTGGGCCACGCTACTAATTGTGTGACAGTTGTGTGATTTCAGACCTCATTACCTATTCTAGATTATAGCACTGTAGCCTGAGGCAGCCTTTGTTTTATTAGATATAGTCTTGAGAGAACATAAATTTAGAGAAATCTTTTTTGACTGATTTTAATCAGCAGTCTCCCTTCAGCCACTGTTTCCAAAAGCTCCTGGGAAACAAACAAATATTCATCTAACTACCCTTTTGTGGGATATGTTTATCTATCACAGAAATCCAAAAGGGATACCACGTCAGTGATAAAATACACATATTGTAGTCACATGGCAAGGAATTATTACCTTTTGGTTCTGAGACTTTAACCACAAAATTCTACATGAGTCCATCAGGGTTAAATCAAGATGCATAAGGCATCCCTAACCTTTGTAAAACTAGGGTGAATATGTCATAAGCTGGATAGAAACAAGAAAGAAAAGGTAGATCTACCAAATAAGAATCCTGACTGAATTAACAAGAATGACATTTCCGTGTTTTTTCAAAGAATAAAAGAGAAGGAAGGATAAAAAAGAAATTGTTCCACATAATGCAACAGCTCCTCAGTTAATGTAAACTGGCGCCAGTTCATTGAAGTCAATGGAGCTACAGTGATATGTACCAGCTGAAGATGGGGCTCTCAGTGTGTCGGCATCTGGCATGATGCCATCCTCTGTCTGCATACAGACTAGCATTGTGTATGTAAACACTGTGTGACCCTCTAAAAATCATAATTTAAAAAAAAAAAAAAAAAGCTTTATAGTTCTTATGAATTTGTCATGTAAAACAAATCCCGGGCTTCCTGTGTTTAGTGCGTTCATCTGAGCAGAATATATTTGCAATTTTGTCTGTGCTCTGCTTTTGCTCACTAAATTCCAGCAAGCTAAAGGATGGGTCATTCAAAATGTGGATCAGAACAGAGCCCAAAAGAACAGCTGCTTCCTCTGTCTTAAATAAAGAAAAATTTATATTACATACACAGCTTTGTGATAGTTGGCTTACATTGATAGAAGGTAAAGGATGGTGTTTAAGCTGTACCCAAAAAGAACCACCAGGACTTTCAGACACTTCCTCAGACCCCTGAACCATTATTTCTTTCCCGGTTTATCTTCAGACTATAGACAAATATTTTGCTGTAATCCTAGAAGAAACCATAGTCCCTCCCTCACAGTGATCTAGCTACCAGTTTAAGGGAAGAGTTTGTCCACGTCTTTCCTGATTCCTGCAACTGGGTTGGGAAGGGAAGAGGCAAGATCCAGATCTACTTAGCTGATTTATAGCTGAAATGGTGGTCTGGGTTACCCATGCTAAGTTACAACATACAGGGCATCTACCAAAGGACACTTCAATGAAGACTTACTTTTCACCAGTATAATAGTAGCTCTGAAACTAAATTCTGAAAGTAAGTAGAAGCATATCTTCTTACATTTAAGATCCTCACGGAATATCAGAACTGATTATCTCTGGAGAATACATTTTATGGGGAGGTCACCATAATAAAGGAATAAAAAACATTTGGATTCATGCATTTAACCTATAAGCAGTCTTTACGCAAGCCAGACCAAGTTAAAAAAAAAATAATTATTCAGCAGGCAAATCTAGAACATACTACATGTATTTATATTGTAGGAACACAAACAAAAAGAAGAAAAAGTACACCACCTAACAATTGTTTTGCCTCTAAATGTAGAGTATATTTCCTTTTGATTTTCATTCTGTATGGTTCAGATTACTAGCTGAAGATCTGTTTTAGGTGAACTTTATGGCATAGGATCATCTTTGATATTATCCTCACAGCTAAAGAAGATTCTCATTTAAGACTAGGCATCAGGTAAGAACATGATCAATTATTCTTTTTAACAAAGGAAATATAATTTATATACAACAGTCTCAGTACTCACTGAATGAATCTTATAAATCAACAGTCCATAGAAACATCAAAAAACAAAGGTGACTGGCAGTAGTTGATTCCATTGCAGTCTCAGGTGAAACAAATCTGAACAAGATAGATAAATCTAATTTCATAATGGCTGTCATATTCTTCTATTCATAAGTTATTGGAATTTACGTGCTCTTGGCCTTGCCCAAGACTGAGCTTTAAGCTTGATGAACACTGGTTTATACAAGACTTGCTTTTTAAGTCAATATACTTGGAGAGAAGAATGACTTTTTAATCTTTAACTGTGTGCCAGATTTAATGAACACATGTGTAACAGACTGCTAACACAACCACAAAAAAATATTTGGGTAGACTGTACACCCACTTAAATACACTTTGACATTTATCCAATAAAGTATAATTATGAAAAATAAATTCACCTGATTTATGAAATATTTACATCTTGTTTTAGGACCCAAACCAAATATAATTAATAACCATAAAAACAAGTGAAAGGAAACCGCCACTGTTCTCCCATACTTTCATTTGTTGACAGTGGTTTTGGTTAATTGAAGCATGTGGCATGTAAAGGGATGGTTTTTTTGTTGTTGTTTTGTTTTGTTTTTGTTTTTTAAGGTCACAGACAGGAATAGGAGAAACAGTTAACAATAACCAACAAGAGAACTTAAACCAACTGAAACCAGTTTTGATTTGAAATGAGGAACAGGAAGTGGGCACTTAGATTCAGATCTAATTTAGGCTCCACCAGTGGTCTGGGGGTTTGTTTTCACAACCAAACCAGAGCTAAGATTCTCACACAGATCCAGTGATGATGAAAACTTCCAAACTTGAATCATATAACCTGAAATCTTGTAACCTGTTGTCTTGAGATTTTGATTCCCAAGACTGGAAATCTTTGTATAATTATGCCTTGTTGACTGTACAGCTGTTTTCTTTGTTTCTTTTGTGATAGAATCTTGACATTTCTTTTCCTAAACCCCCATTTTCCATGAAGCATAAGAAGATCTCCGTACTCAAAACCTTACATTTCCAACTGTTATTTGAAATATTTGAACTTTAACAATTACAGTCCATTTTCAAAACAAATACTTTAAATACATTTTAGTATATAACAGAAATCAAGGAATGTGAGGAAGGCAAGGAGCAGGTTATAGACCTTGAACTTTGAGACAGCAAAGTTTGCTTTATGTAGGGAACTGGCAAGTGGCTGGCATCTTGTGGACAACAGCTCTGAAGAGCAAGAACTCTTCCATGTGTGGAGCTCCACCCCATGCTCTGGGAAAGAAGTAGACATATCAGTAAGGTATTATGCTTGAAACAGAAAATCATGACAATTCTGGTTCAGAAAGGCGGAAAAAAAAAAAAAAAAGAAAGAGAGAGAAAAATATGAGACCACTGTCAAAGGGTGTGGATGACTCTTAGCAACAGCAGGTACAGATTATGCTTAAGCACAAAATGCCTACAACACTGTTAGGTAGGGGAATGTTAGACCCAACTTCAGAAAAAATAACTAACAGAAGATTACCTTAAATCCTCAATGCAGAAGACCCTTAACTAGAACACTTTACTTGACTACCTCCCTGTTCATCTTTATCGACCATGCTACAGAAAGCTTTTAAATGCAGCAAATCATAACAGTGGTGATTCTAATTTTAAAAGGGGACAAAATGTACAACCAAGACTGTGGTATCGCTATAGTTTCACAGCCTACAGTACTGTAATGGTTTCTATAAAAGGAAGTAGTTATTCTGGCAGTTGTTGACTTTGAGTTCAAACAAACATGTGAGAAGATGCGTTTGATGCACAATTCTCCTCTTTATTAAAGAATAAACCCTCCCTTTGCAATAGATCCAATTCTTTTTTCTCCCTTGAATATGTATATATACATAAATATATATATGTATACATACACTTATATAAATACATACATTCTCCCTCCCCATATAAGGTCTTGGTAAATACCAGCTTGATTTAACTCAGAATGGAAAGAGAGAGTTTAATTTTAAGAGGCAAAGTACGCATATTATCAGACAAAGTGAAAGCAGAAAAAAAAAAAGTCCATAACTAAGACCATGTAAGGTATGTATCAACCAGTTCTGAAAAAGGTTCCCACTGGAATTATTCCAGACTAAAACAATGAGTCATCCTCTAAGGAATCCTGTCCTCACATGAAATATATAAATCATTGTCCATTTTGGAAAGATTATGCCAACAGCACATATCATTAAAATGTTATTCCTTTAAAAAATGCTAAAAAAAAAAAAATCCATTGTATTTTGTTCTGTAGATTCTGACTTGCAACATGGACAGAAGTCTGACTATTGGCCCCTGAGATAAAGTCACAAGAACATTCAGTTCCAGAGTACTCAGTATAGGTTCCCATATGACTCTGAAAATCTGGACAACTGCAAACAGGATCACAGCTTTCAGAGGTTTCCTCTTTATACCCTTCTCATGCAACAGCAAAGCTCTGTAAGGTGGTGGTGGCAGAAGAGGGAAGAACATAGCACTCTAATATAATGCTCTGAAATGGCAATGCTTGAGGTATATGCAAAAGTGAGATATTTAACACAATCAATATAATTACTAGTATTCATCAAATTTATATACTGTATCTGTTTCAGCGGCCTATTAAAGCTATTGAGATGAGTGCCGTTTGCTAGGGAGGAGAAAAAATGATGTGCTACTGAAGGGAAAAATTAGTCTGTAAACTCCTATCAGAAAGCATGAAGCTAATGATATAAAAGTTGTAACAGACAAAAGCAGTCCTTTATGTCACATTCCCAAAGAAAAGGCTTTGCTTTCTAAAAAGCATTTTCTCTCAGAAATTTAAAAGCATAATTTCAAAGAAAGACTCCTCAAGTTACAATGAATCTTCATACAGATGCATTATCACTCACACATTATTTGGATTTCCCCAGCACCTGAATGCTTGACTCAAAACTGAAGTCCTACTGAACTTCATATTTTATGAACAGTTGAAGATAGCTGCTTTCTTCTTCAGCAATCTTGCCTAGGAAGACAAGACATGCAAGAGATAAGAGAAGAAAGACTATAGATAGATGCACATAAAAAGAGGAATGACCCAATGAAGACTACCAAAGAACTCAGCTCCAAGGCAACAACCACATTTTATCACAAGAATTTATTTTTCTACCCAGTTGATCAACAAGTAGGAAGTATACTGACAAATGAAACACTGTGTCATATTCTGGAAGAAAATAAATACATTTATCGAACTGCTTTGTGGGAAGGCAGATGACAAATGAGTACTTCTTACTCAGAGAGCCTATGTCTCTATATTATAAATAAAAGAATAAAACCTTCTTTTTCTTCCCCATTTCTCAATTGTGGCAATTCATTCTCTGTCCCTGGCAAACCTAATGCATCTGCAGAAACTCACTCACAGGCAAGTTGCAGACTCAGCATATTCACTTCAAGTCACACTAGCTAATATTAAGCTTGCTCTCACATGAGCTTGCTTGAGCAACAGAAGACTGCTGTCTCTTGAAGCAGCAATCTGACAGGAATTAATGGCCCGGTACCCTGTGCACGATACCATCTCGTATCTCCAGCTGGAACAGCTGGTCTCTAAGTTCCACACAGAATTGCACGGTGAAAGAGAAACTAATATGAGATGCTCCTCTTTAAAAGAAAGTCACCAATTTAAATTCATAATGAAGAGATCTTTAGCACTTATGTTCTTTGTGGGTGTGTTTTTTTTTTCACTGAAAGAATTTCCTTCACAGACTTTGCCAAACATTCACAACACAACTTTAAAAAAGCTGTATACCATTTATTTTTACCTCATAGAGACAGTGACCATTAGTCACACTGAGATCCACATTTACACCATTCCTCAGGCATCTATAATATGAAAGAACAAAACTGGTCAATGCTGACTGCACTACTTAGCTACTGTTAGTTAATTCCAGCCCACTCTTAACCAGTTGCATCACTCTTCTGAACTGCATTGCTCAGGTGCTCTGAGGCCAGCATTTTAAAGGTGACCTCCTACCATGTTCTCTAACAACTAGAAGTATACAGTGCTTTCTCTTTGGTAAAGTCCTTAATATTAAACACTCATTACAAAGTCAACTGAAACAGAAGAATTTGTTCTTTTTTATGAATAAGTACAATCAGAAGATTGAATGTCATGCAAAAAGTTACACAGGAACGTGTTACCTCAATAAACACTGTAGATGAGATATGCTGGAACAAATAAAGAACTATTTTGTCAAGCTTATTAAGCCTGATGAAGACTGTGAAAAAGTTGTTATTGATCCCAGTCAAGCTTCAATTTTTCAGGTATGTTCAATAATATAACATGAATCAGAGGACTCAGAGAAGGAAAAAGAATATCAATGAGCTTAACATTCAAACAAACCATTCACGACCACCAAAACATCCAGCACCTACAATATGATCTTGAATATTTTCATTTGTTTTTTTTTCTACTGATTAGTTTTAAATAACTCATGCATACTGCTACTACTGCTTTCTTTGGGAGAACACACCAATAGCTTTTACCATTAGGAACATTTTTCTTCATGCACAGTCTAAATATGCATTCTTGTTCAGCTCTACCCCATTAGTACCAGTTAAAACTCCTCTTTATCAGGTGAAATACTTTCACTCACTCTGTGGTGTATACATTCTATTATTATCTTTGGGTAGCTTATATTAGCACTTATATTATGGTTTATTCCCAACAATGATCTAAACACACCAAAAATCAGTAACATATGTAAAAATTAATATTTCTCAAGATCCCATCAAGGAACCATATTTTAGACTTTGACATGGACTTGAACGTAAGCTGTACCAGCAGCATATTACATAAAGACATTTAATGTTCACACAGATGCCCTGATCAAGTACTTACTTTTAAAATATTCAAAAGAAAAATACAGAACAGAACTGATTTTCAACTAAACCACGAGTTGTCCTAGTATATAATGATCACTGAAGACTAAAGGAGAACAACTTAAGCTCCAGTTCTTCTCTTTCCTACTGTTGACAATAAATGTAGTAAGAGATAACTTGTGAGTCTAAAATGTACCTTGTGTTGTATATAAAAATGTAAGTTCTGGGATTTAGGTACTGGGAGAAAATAAATAAATCAAAGACTATAATCAGTTTGACCTAATAATCATTGCAGTTCCCTTCAGAAAGTCATTAAAGACATGATACATGACCACTGAAATAAAAGACTCTCATTAATGCTTATAGGCTGTGGATGAGGCCAAAATCTTTATGTCTCTGGCTTTGCATCCATAAAGTAGAGATAACACACTACTACTCAAGAAAGGTACTGCAAAGATGAGTTCATTAATGTGTCCTCAATTAATGGAGTGATAGGAGACACGTATATATCTACGTGCACAAATTCCCCAAAATATAGTGAAATGGAAAGTTTCCCAAAGCTATGAGGAAATAATCATTGTACAGTGCTATTAATATGCCACAACAGACAGTTTGTCCTAAGACTAGGAATACATGACTCATATAGATAATAAAGATGATAATTTTGTTCCACTTCACATCAAATAATGATTGGTACAAACAAAATTCAACTTTATACCTTCTGTTTTACTCTTTGAAAATTATTGTATTTTTAATCTTTACAATCTTCTCCCAGCTTCCCAGCAAGAATCTGGGAAGATGTGGAGCATCTTGGATTAGAAATTATGGTGGGTGAGACAGCATCAGACTCTTTACTGGCTTCTACTTTGCTCTTCTGGGGAGAAAAGAAATATATATATATTTCATTGTACACATCATATTTGCCCTCAAGTAAACTTCAGAAGTGATCATGAACCAACTTATCTTTGGGCAACCAGAAGGTGTTCCTAAAATTTAGTTCCTAAGATTTGGTTGGAAACAGAATCTCTGTTCCATGCGAAATTCCAGGGCTCCAAAGTGTATTTTGTGTTCTTGACTTGGAACAAGGAAAACTTTTTTCAGTATGGAGATTTCCTCCAGAAATTTTCTTGGACACATAAAATACCAAATAAAATGTTGCTTAGATTTAGAGTATGACACAGACAAAGAATATTGAATGACATGAATATTCAATCTCACCACCACTTTATATTAAACATCTCAACAAAAAAAAATTGAAATTGAAAAAAAATGAAGCAAAATTGTGTGTGGAAAAAAGTCACAATGTGTCACTGCAGTTAACTGAGTTTAGGCAGAGTACTGTATGAACACAGTTGCTTCCTGTAATAATGAAGACAAGTTGATATCTCTCTTTGGCATTTCTTCTGGAAAAACACCAACAGTGTGATCAAGCCATTTTATTCTTCCATGACATTTAATGCATTATTGGGTAGGCATTCATCTGGGATCCCTTACTGGAAATATCTATGGCTGTAATAATCTGCACTAGCTACAGACTGGCCCTCCAACTTTAAACTGCAACCTTCTCAAACACCAAGTGTTTTCTGCAGTAGCTTTTTGTTTTACGTATAGGCTGTTATCAATTTATGGACACTGCAGATAAAAAGCAGTAATCATATTTTTGTTAATTACTTTAATGGGAAATGCATCCCACGCATGTACTTAAACCCCATACCTTAGTCCTTTGCTGGGGAAGGATGCAGACAATGAGTTCTCTATGAAAGAGGACTGTGTAGTGCTAACACGATCAAACCTTGTGCAACCACTGAAATATCAAAGGCAGGGAAGGAGAAACTGGAACAGAACCCTTTTCACAGACATTTGACTAATCTGATGATGTATCCATAGTGCTATGTGCACCAGAACAATGAACTTGCTGCTACAAGCAGTAACCTTTTGTCTGTCAACAGGGTTTACCTGGAAGGAAGCAGCACCATTAGTTTGCACAGTCACGCTGCCCACCAGCCACAGCTGCATTATATATACCTAGGTAATGAAGTTATAACACTCAAAATTCATCTGTGAGTGTGCGTGTACGAGAGAAATCAAGACTGATTTAATCTACATAAATGAACTGATTGACTGAAATGTGATTGAAAGGAGAAAGGAAAGGGCCACGGTGCCTTAAATACATGACTACTGTACTTCTGGCATACTCCTGATACATCCGTAGACAAAACAGACACAGAAAGTGAGTGACATCTGCAGCAAACTGATAGCTGGGACGTTGACCAACTGAAAATTCTGTGAGAAAACAGATGGCAGTAAACATGTAAATCAAACAAATCAATGTGAGAAGTGCTCCTTTGGGCATGTCGACTCATGTTTGCAAGCTGAGATATGAACTGACAACCTCTGCAGGTCAGATACAAGGCTCTTTGTAGTTCCTGGAAGATTTCTACTGAATCCAAATTTGAATTTAAAATCCTAATAGAATACAAACACCTTTTCCTTCTGGTTGCCTAAGACCATTCTGTAGATTTTACTGTTGTTATCTTTTAAGAACCAAGAGCTGCATTTGTCCCTGATGTTTTCAGGGATGAATGTGCTTCTATTTGCTTGCTTGTCTCCATAACCCACCCTCCCTCTGTGTCTGACTCCTTTTCCTTAATACTACAACCTGATCACGGTTTATTTCCCTTTCTCTCCTACATCGTTATTCATGCTGACACATAAGCGGTCCTGATTTCTCAGGAAAATATTCTATTAGGCAATTACTTCTTAGTTTTTCTGTGTCTCAAGCTGCTTCTCTAACAATTGCTTAGGAGCCAGGAATTATTTACTGGCAACCATGAATATGTCATCCAGATGTTTATTATTACTATTGCTTTCCAGAGGTGTCAGCTATTATTCGTGGCTCCCTCTTTACCAAGACATCAGACGATAGAGCTTACGGTCCCAACTTTAGCCATGGTTGCCCTTAGATTCACAAGCCATTTTGCTTTCTGCTAGGCTGTAGGATGCTAGTCCACAAAATTCATTTTACCATTTTGCCAAAGAGGCATTACAGCCTGTTAAAAGGTGGATTGTGAACTAGGTCTTGTTACCAGGTCATACCATTATAGCAACTTGTATTATTGACAGGTTATGCAAAGAATATTTGAAACAACACAAGCTGTATCCACCACTCAGTGCCCAAGTCTACCTATTGGGAAAGTTGAACTTTCTAACAGTACAGGAAGGTAGGAAGCATTCTTTAACAACTTCTTTTTGCTTCTGCCAGAACTTTTCCCACTCAATGAACTGTTCTCCACTCTTCTTGGAGCTCAACCTTTTTATTAGCAATAGCTTCAGGAACACACCCTTCAAATAACTACAATAAATCATTTGAGGCCCCCCACACTTTCAGACAAAACTACGTGTACACAAGTTCTATTAAAAACCAGCCTTGTTCTGAACACTGAAAAAGAGAATGGAGTTCTGCCATTCTTCTGAACAACATCCCACAGAGGGAAAGTGCCCCAGGAAGGAGCACTGAGTTGGCAAAACCTGCTGCCAAGAATGCATGCCAGGTACTGGGTGGAGCTGATGCAGAGGCTGAATGGACAGTCTCCCCAGGGATTTCTACCAGCTGCCTGCAACTCAGAACTGATCTAACCTGTGCCATGGGTGGGGCAGGGCATCAGGAAACCATAATCACCTCCCAGCTGTTCCTTCCTTCCTCCACCCATGCTCATTGCTGCAGAAGCCAAGCACAGGGAAGGGTTTGGGCAGGATAACAGTTACGTGCCAATGGCAGAACATGTGTTTAGCTCATATAATTCTTCTATAGATGCAAGGATCGACATGTCTGTGCTACTCCTTTAACTCCTCATAAAAGAGAAGTCAAATGCTGGCTTATACAAAGCAAGCTAGCAGAGGTAAGGAGGAAACTGGTGGTTCACTTGCAATATTTTTATGGATGAAACTCAATTCTGTTTTGTTTTCCCTGTGGGAAAGTTCCTGCTGCAATAATAACCTTCTTTTTTATGGATCCCTCATGCTTAACAAATTGACAGACTATTTATTTAAGCATCACTTAGCCCCCCACGGAAATGGAGCAGTCTCCTGGATAAATTGTGCCAATTTTGCAGCACTGATCAACTATTTTGGAATAGATGCACAAACTTCTCATCAGTTTGTAACAGTAAATGACTAAATTTCTAAATGTGTCTAGAGCAACTGAAAGAATCAGCAAAGGCTCTTAAAAACTTCCAGAGTCAGGCAACTAGCTCTTCTTGATCTCCAGTAGCTTACAGGCAGATTTGAAAATCATATTAAAGACTAAGTAGCTGACTGCCACGGAAACTCAGCCTGAGAAAAAATTCACTTGAGACAGGCAGTGATCATCACCGTGCTTGTTCTTGGCTGGCACACTATCTATAGTCTTCTTGAAAAGGGTGCCAGAAAATCTATTTTTTCCCCCAAGAGAATAAATTATTCTTTCAGTTTATTAAACAGATAAAATATATTCTACTGAAGTTGATTCAAAGTTGCATTAAATCATGGAAAAGAATAAAAAGGACAGATTACTTTATTTGCACTATTGCAAGATGTTTCTGCTTTCAAAAATCACGACTACATCACTCAGATCCATCGCTATTAAGCTTTCAGGTCTTTTAGATACTCTCCAAGATTATATGGCTGTAGAATTATAGGTAAAGCCATCAATTTGCAAAGAATATTCATTTTTCTAATATTCTGAGAAAGTCTTCAGACAGGTTTACTTCAGAGCTTAAAAAATTGTCAGTGATTCATGTGACACTGATCTCACAGACCTCAGAAATCTAAGCCTCAGAATCCCTCAGTGAAACAAGTCATGAATTTATTTTCATTCCCTTTCTGTATGTTAACAGTTTTTCCCCAAAATTAAGATCGTCTGGTGAAAGCATGACATGCTAGATTAAGGAAAGCGGGGCTTTAAGAACTACAATATTTGATAAAAGCAGAGATGTTCTAACAATCTTTCTATTTCTAATATTTTTTTCTCCTTCTCCCCCACATCCATTTTTAAATTTTATTATAGTGCAGGAGGTGTAGAAGACCTAAGCTAAATAAGGAAGACATGAGGTAAATCCCCATCTCAGTATTTTTAAAGTACAAGAGAAAACACCTCGCTATACCAGGAAGAATCAGAAGCTAGAGAGCAGAGTAGCATAATATTCCAGCAGGAATTCTCTGTAGAGGCTGGCCAAAGTGTTTTTATTGCCTAAGTGATGTCAAGTGTGAGTGAGAAACCTGAAGAAAGTTTAATCTATCCAAGTTTGAGAACTTACACTGAAACAGCTCTGAAGTATTTACTATAATGCACTTTCCCTCGGTGAAAAGCAGAGATGAGCATTTTAGTTTCCAAGAAAGAAGGAAGGAACAAGTCACGCCCTTCAAATCTGTAATGGAAAGAGAACTGCAGTATGTAGCTTTCCTCTCTCCTACACTTGTGAGTAACACTGAACCCAAGTTACTCCTACTGAGATGGGAGAGAGACATCTCAGGACAAGTCTTGTGTTTGTTACTTGGAGAAAGGAAAGGTTTCAGCCAAATCAAAATGAAAGTTTTCCAACAGCCAAAATCAAGTTTATGAAATACAGCATACTGTTATTCTGTGTTCCATTAGCAGAGAAGAAAACTGGTGTTGGAAAATAACAGACTTGGTTTTCCAAAGCTTCCTCTGCAGGGAAGGGTCCTGGGTCAACAAGCAGGCTGAAGACAGATGGTTTTCTGGCAAAAGGGTAGCTGAGCAGGAGGAAGTAGTACTAAAATCTAGACATGGACTGATTTGCTGCATTTTGCAGGCTGCGTTCATGCTAAATTGCACAGCGTAGATAGCACAGCCTCAACTACAATGTCTTCACTGGGGAGAGGGATGTGTAGACTTCACATTAAGTTGGCTTCACAAAAAAAAAGTCATTTAATAGACTTCTGAAGCTCTTCAAATGAAGTCACATGTCAATTCTAAAAATGACATCATTTTTGAAAAATATGAAGTTTGGAGATATTTATCTTCATTGTTTTTACTATAAATGGGGCTGTATTCAAACTATATGTGAGATGAGAATAGCCAGTGCATACATGTCAAAAGAAACCCTAAAATAAATTGAATTCCTTCTGCACTAACGATACCCATGCCAGTAATAATGTTTCCATAATACATGAAAAGAAAAAGGAGAAGTTATTCAGAAAAGCTCCCAATGACAACACAATGAGATACAACAAATGCAAGACAGGGATAAATTGCCTGACACATTTGAGAAGGTGTAGCATTTTCACTGCTGCTTACAACAGCAAAATCTCTTCTGCATACGCACGTCTGCCACTTGGGAGTAATGTGGTCATTCTTACTGGACTGCAGTAAAACTCAATAGCAACCCACACCCGTTTTCATCCTACAGACATTACTTCCTGCTAGTCCTTCATACTCTCCAATTTAGCGTACAAAATACATCTTTGCATCTCAGCACACGCATGAATATAAGGTTATTAGTAGCATTACATTTCATCTCTAATGGTCTGACATTGCCAAATATAATTTTTAAAACTCTTAACCTTTATCTGTCTTCTTGGTAGTAAGGTGAGTACATGAAACTGTCTGCAAGGCACTGTATTTTGCCAGGCAAAAGAAAGCTAAGTGCAGTATTATTAAACAGCATGAAGTCTATCATCATGGCTAACACCACACACTGAGCCAGGAACCTTAAACTGTGATTCACTATAGCCTCAGCTAAATCCAAATTCTGTAATTTGTGATTTTATAGGACACTGCCTGCTTCATCAGCCTCTACAGGGATTAGGCATATCCTCTTCCCAGTGAATTCAGCCTTAAGTGTTATCTTAGGCAGCTTTATAACCTATATCCTTGAAACACTATTTTGTGGAAGGTCTCAGAATATTTTATGAAAAAGATTAGGTTCATCACATGCATATAAGCAAAATGAGCGACATAGAGGTGAAGTGACTTATCTGACATCTGGAACAGGCCAATATTCTGACCCTGGTATCCCGGAAAGGTTACGGACAGCTTAGGTGCATAAATGACACAACCACCTTTTCAAATGCTGTAATGGATACAAGTTTCTGAGTTTAGAATAAAATATCCAAAAATTCATACACTTATGTCAATAAACCCATAGAAGCTAGAACCTTAAAAAATGTCAGGATTTCACATTGCATGAATAGGCCAAAGCCAGGAAGGGATGGAGGGGCTGGTGTTTTTTTTCTTTTGAGTGAGTGAGTTTTGGTCAGTTTTAAAGAAATTCAAATCAGAATGAAGTCTACAATGGCAATTACCAACTAATTCACTAGAAATATGACATCATTCAGTGGTGTAAGTAAGCCTAGCAGTACATGGGAAAAAAAAAAAAAAAAAAGACACTTGATGAGCCTCGTTCATTGCTTTGTTTGACACTCTTAGAAGAGTGCAGTCAGAGAAACCAACGTGCCCACCACCATATTGTTTCTCATCCCCAGTACTGTTTCAAACATAATTCTTTCTTTTTAATTTCTTTTTTTTTTTTTTAATTCCTTTCTCTGTTGCCCCTGGTCAACTGTGAAGCACAGACATGTGGCAGATAGAGAAGGTTATATCCCTCTACGTATGTGTTGTATTCTGCCCTGAGACAGTGAGAGCTTCCCCTTCACGTTTGACTTGGTGCTAAGTGACAAGTGCCATTTGTTGGGGTATTTTTTGTTTTTTTTTTACTATTCTGTACACAGCTTCTCAGGAGTTATATTTATTCTAGCTGCACAGGAATTGTTTCCTGAGAAAAAAAAAAAGAAGTGAGGAACAGTGTCCAGAAGTTCAATTTAAACAGCTTTCCGTAGTAGTTGTAATTCTGGTCTAGTTTAAAGTTGTATCACATAATCATTTGAATGAAAAAAAAAAAAAAAGAAGAGAGAGAAAGGCAAGACTGATAACATCTATAGCCATATATTTTCTTTTAACTTCGTCCATCTTGGCACTTTATATTACTCCAAACAGCCATGTTCAGTTTAATTCTAACAATGCTGAGCTCTGCTCAAGTAATACATTATTACTTGGTGAAAGTTAGTATTTGACTAAGATAATTTGGAGTTTTGCTTTTAGAGTGAAGATTCCAGGTTCTTACTGTTGTCATGACCAGGTTCTTACTGTTATAATAACAAAGTCATATACATATATATACATACACAAAGTCTCCTTGCTGCTCTGTTAATAAAAATAATCAACAATGGGGATATCTGCATTTTTACTACCATTATGCTGTTTAATGGTTCAGCCTGTTCTCAGCATGACTGAAAATCAGACTCAAAAGATATTGTGTATTTTTTTTTTCTTTCCAAAAGTTATTTATGTAGCTTATTTTCTCTTTGAATCTCATTAATTAATCTGTGCACATAATGCCTCCCCACATCCAGGCTATTTCATGTAGCCAACACTGAAGTCAGTACCAAAGATCAGTCTCTTACTCTCGCACATCCTTTGTCTTTGCAAGGACAGCTATCTTCTGAACATCTTCATTCCATTCAGAACAGGAAACAAGACAACAGATGTGACTGCACCCTGGGGACAAGTTACCTGCGTGCTCCTTAGTGGTGTCTTTGCAAACAGCCATGCTGCTAAGGCCAACCCCTCTCCAGGTCAAGAGGTGTGGAAGTACTATGAAGTGTTTCAAGGTTTATTTAGTTAAAGCTCTTCCACTTTTATCTTTCCACTGGAACATGAAGAATCACTTAAAGGGAAAAAAATTCTGCACCTCTTGTTTTTTGCCAAACATTTGACAGAAACACAAAATTTTTTACACTCAAGAACAGCAGGTAAATTGTTTCAGTTGTGTCTCACTCTTCTCTCTCATTTGTTCATGGTCTAGTTAGTAAAAAATGTAATGCTAGTGCCCGTTGGAAGGCAAAGAATCTGTGCAATATTACAGCCTTGTAACACACATCTGAAGGGCTTGGAGTTGCAGCATAAAAGAGGCACACACAAACTTCACTGGCAAAGCATGCATTTTAAATAAAGCTTCAATACTCAAAAACAGACAGTCTCCGTTCTCATTCTGAGTAATGTCTGCCTTCTATTCAGTAGAACAGCCCACGATGAAAGTAACAAAGACATGCCAGATGAAAAACATCACACTACAAGATCCCTGTATGCTGGAGAAAATCCTGTAATTGCTTACTGAGATATTTCCCTCTGAAAGTATGTGGGGAATAAAGACGTTTCATGTTCAAAAGGGGGGAGGGGAAGGAAAATGAGAGCAATTTGTGTCCAGATCATTCCCTTTTAAAGTTTTAGTCTGATCAAAATTTGATTTCCGTGGTTTTTGCTACGGAGATTGCACAGGGCTTCCCCAGCTCTGCTCCCGTAAAAAAAAAAACAAAAAAATCAGTTCATATTCACATAGAAAAAGTGGCACTGATTCTGGCATCCTCCAGCTAGAAAAAAAGCTTATCTACATGAAGGGGCTGAAAGATGGCCTGCAGTGATGGCTCCACAAAAACAAAACTGTCAGAGAAACCGGGTAGAGAAGTAGTAAGGAAGGGGTACAATCCAGAGCAACCTGGACAAGCTTGAGAAATTGGCACATAAATACCTATTGAGGTTTGACAAGGCCAAATGCAGGGTGTTGCATTGGATTTGAGGCAATCCCAAATATGAATATAGGTTGGGAGAAGAACTCATTGAAAGCAGCCCTGCAGAGAACAATTTGAGAGTTCCAGGGAAAAAAAAGCTGGACATGAGCCAATAGTGTGCTTGCAGTCCAGAAAGCCAACAGTATCCTGGGCAGTATCAACAGAGGGGTGGTCGGTGGGGAAAAGGAGGGGGATTGCCCCTTTCTGATCTGCCTTTGTGTGGCCTCATCTGGACTAGTGCATCCAGGCCTCGTGCTTCCATCATAGGAAGGATTTGGGGCTGTTGGAGTGGGTCTAGAGGAGGGTCATGAAGATTATCATAGGGTTGGAGCACTTCTCCTATGAAGAAAGGCTGAAGGAAATGGGCTTATTCAGCCTGGAGAAAAGAATGCTCTGCAAAGACTTCATCACAGCCTTGGAGTTCCTGAAGGGAGCTTATAAACAGTAGGGGGACCAACGTAACACATGCAGATAGTGATAAGACAAGGGGGAATAGCTTTCAACTAGAAGAAGGGAGATTTAAGGTAGATGTTTGGGAGCAATTTTTTTTTTTACTCAGAAGGCAGTGAGATCCTGGCACTGCTGCCCAGAGCTGTGGTGCCCCATCCTTGGAGGCACTCCGAGCCAGGTTGGATGGGCCCTGGGCAGCCTGAGCTGGTGGAGGGCAGTCCTACCCACGGCTGGGGTGGGACTGGGTGGGCTTTAAGGTCTCTTCCAACACAAGTAATTCTATGATTCTAAATACAAACATGTTAATCTGTGAGAACAGTGAATGTACTGGATTTTGTTTATGTCTCATTATTCATTCTTACATATCTTTACTGATTGAATTAGGTCTGTGGAGTGGCTTATCTTGATTTCATTTGGTTTTACATTTTCTTGTTTTACAGGCATCCTTTTATATATTTGTACTTATATGACCTCACAGACAGCTAGTCATCTTCAAACCACCTACTCACATCAAAACTCAGTTTTCTTTTTCAAAGTATTATTAATTTTTATTTCATTTTGTAGTAATTGAACATTATTTAGAAAACAAAAATAAAATAAGGGGCTTGAGCCTATTGAGATGGTGCCTTAAAAACAAAAATGCATGGAGTTGGCAAATTACTCATACAAATTAAATTGTTTATACTATTTAGGAAATACTTATGCATGAAATTCACATTCCTGTGAATTATGCTGGCAAATAATCAAAAAAGTGGAAAGAAGTTAGTTCTATAAAATATTTGTATTTATAGCAAACAATATCAAACCTGTTAACAACATCAACTGCTTAACTTTACAGAGGAAGATGAAAATAATAGAAAAATAAAGCCTGGTATTTACTGCAGAATAACAACTCTCCAGACACCGAATCTTTACTCAAAGGTTAGATGAGTTTCTCAATAAGATATTTCAGCTCAAGTGAAAGTTGCAACCCTATCCTAAATAATCAGAAATTTCAGTCTATACATTGTGATAGATCAGAATGTTCTCTGAACCTGCAGGTCTTCAGATCTATCATCTTTGAAGAATGAATACAGGCTACAGCTCCGAATTAGTATCATTCATTAACCTCATGTTCTCCATGAACAAACCACTGTCAAATACAAACAAAAAAAATAATACATACCATAGATTTTCTTTCAGGCCTTCACTAAGACCGTAGCATCACACTCATTCTCACTCAAGCAACTCTTTAGCATTTGGAAAAATACATTTGGGGAAAGTTTTCAGATGGTTTTGGTAGGCACAGCTAGCATATGTGGGTGCATATATTTGTTTGTTTCTAAACTTCTGCTATAAATATGTCCACCAAATGAGACTAATGGAAACAATCAATTCCAATGCTATAATTGAGAGGATGAACTGAAATAAGGTCTGTATTTGGAAAGTCCAGCTTTTTTTACTCAGAAACATAGAACGGATGTATCTATAGGTACACAAACAGTAATACAAACTCTAAAAGCAACCTTGAGGGAATTTTGGCTCACCCACAAGACTGCCAAAGGCCCGTTTTAGCCAAGAATATATATGCATGAATTTCTGTCTTTTACTGTTTCTGTTCTGATAGAATTTGAAAAGCATCCAGAACCAGGGTGCTGTGGTGAAATACACTGGGCTGACATACGCCAGCAAAGTAGTCCAGTAGTCCAGTAAATTAAACCTTACATAAGCATAAATAGAGAGGGCTGATCAAAGGAAAAAAAGTTGGCAAGTGCCTTCCAGATCACAGGGCATGCAAAGTGGAGAGATGGAAAGTGAGAGCAATGAACCACAGTCTCCTCTGAAGGCAACAGATGTTATCCGATTGTTTGTCACTGAAGTCATCTCCAAGAGGTACTCACTTCCAAGTGGTTTCTGCTAATAGAGCACTGCTAACTGCAAGTAATTGAACCAGGCAAAATCTTGGGTGAAGACAAATGATTGCATAAGAAACTGCATACTGGAAGTGTATGAAAAGTTTTCCTTCTACAAAAAGATCTTGGCACTCTCATCAGGGGCTGAAGATTTATTATTACTACTGAGGCAGCAATTAGATTCCCATTACAGAACAGTATCTGTACAAGATACTGCTGTCCAAATACCTGACTCGAGAACAGAGCATTAAGCCATACATTTCCATTATAGTATGATGATTCACTGTTAATCCAAAATGCCTTCAAAATTAGGCACAAGATGTGATAAAATCCATTCATCTTTCAGGCAGAAGAGAACAAGTTGAAGCAAGCTGATTTTAGGGAAGGCCTTTACAGTGGGATTTTCTGCCTGGTTTCTAAAGGAAAGGTAGGTTTAGATAATTGGCAAGAGCTTTCTATTCTCCCGGTAAGTTTGAACATTTTGCTCGGTTTCAATGTCATTTAATGCAGGGCTGCGGAAAATTTTCATATAAAATCTGTAGCTAAGTAGAAGAAAGAGAACCAAAATAGCAGTTGCTATTGAGAGAGAGGCTACAAAACAATCCTACATCAAAGATGTATGTATTGCATGGAGCCCTCACAAACTTCAGGATTAGTCCTGTGACCAGCAAAAGCAGAGAGCACAGACCAAGGACTGCATCTAGAGACTTGTGAAAGAATGTAAAATGTTTTCTCTTCTTTGTAACAGGAGAAAACACAGATATGATCTCCATGCCAACAAGTTTTCAAATGAAAGATAATTACATTTTCAGCTGATTGTAACTGCAGCTACAGAGCAATCAGGAATGTTTCAAAGCAGAATCTATTTAGATAGCAGCTCTTATTAAGTACATTTACATTTGTACACTTGTACATTTAGAGAATTTAAGTTAATAATTATTTGTAGCAGTGGTACAATAATTTCAAACAGCAGAAACCAGCGATGTCTGAGTACAGATTTGATTTCAAACAAGTTTACTGATATTCTGAAATGTATGATTGAGCCTCACCCAGCTTTGAATACACTAAAATTAAATTTCAATTACATTTTCCCCAATTTACAATTTCACCTGGAATAAGATAGTGAGTCATGGCTTTTACTTCATGTTTGATTTGTTTAAAACAGATCAAGATAATAGTGTTGAAGCCTCCTAAGAAATCCAGTTCCAGTGTGCATCCTTACCCAGCAGAACTGCTGTGTCAACACAATGTGTTCAAGCACATTTATACAGCCCCGAGGAAGATACTTGCCTCACCCAGAGCCTGACAGCAAGCTGATACCCTTTGACTTCAGGGAGCTTCAGATTAGGACTAAAATGATTAGTGACCTGGGGCAAAAATAGCTAACTACTTAATATCACCTCTTTGGGCATTCAAATTATCATATTAAAATCCATTTTATCATTGGCAAAGTCAATCATGTAGTAAATGCAAACAGATGTTTTAACGTGTCTCTGGCATTTGGCTTCAAGCAGAGTAAGTCGAACATTTTCAATTTCATACAGTTTAGTTTCAGTGAGGTTAAAGTAAACCAAAAGATTTCTCCTACAGCATTTTTACTCACTGTCACCGCACTGATGTTTACTTTGTCACACACAATGAAAGGCAAGACTGCATGATGACATTGAACCTGAGTCAACTGAAAAATTAAGGGGAAGGAGGAGATTCACTTTCAACTCACCCCTTTTGCAAGCTGAGATCTTTAAGATTTGCCCACCCGTAAAACAAGACACATGATTTTGTTATGCTTGGAGCCTGACTGTCAAAAACACAGTCAATATGTTATGCGGTGTTGGGCTGCTCCTACTTTGTATGATAACACTGTTATGCTAAGTCATTTTAAAGTACACTTTGATATACTATACACATGAGCTAATGCACATATGTATTCATGCACTGCATGCTTTGGAATGAAAAGGACAGGAGGCAGTGTGGGAAAAATTGGCTGAAGCGAAAAAAGAAAACGGGGCTCTGCAATTCCCATAACTCAGAAGAGCATACTGCTCAGTTAAGGCATAGGCCAGTGCCTCTCAGGCCCCACCACTGGCTGACAGAATTAGCTTCTGATTCATGCTCTGTAATGCTGTCCAGTGCCAGCCAGGGACGAGATTCCATGGGAACCGTTCAGCTGGTCCCCTCCTTATCAACTCCAATACAGCTGCCAGACTTTAAGGTCACTTGATAGAGAATTTAATTCTTAAGATTGGACATTAATTTATAAATTCTTCCTTATCCACGTACTGTGATTCGAGACTGCATTCAATGCAGTGCAGCACAGGGCAAGCCTTTCCCATCCCCACCCCTCCTTCCTGTCTGCAGACTTCCTTCCTACAGATTTACCCAGACTTCTTTGAGCTAAATTAACTCCCTGCACTTCTTTGACCAAGCATTAGCAAAGAGAAACATGATTTTGACCTCACACTGGCTACCAGGCAGAGGAATTTTAAAAGTTACCCTGCACATGTAAAAACTTAGTTTGTTCACCTGCCTTTATCACAGCATAAAGCGCCATTTATTTTCACACTACAACTGACCACTGCAGCAGTTCTTTAGAATAATTATTACCCAGCCTACCAATCTGTTGTCAGGCAGAAGTCAGTAATAGCTGTAAAATGACTTGAAATCCCTGGATACAACATGCAATTTTTGAACAAATAATGCTTTAGTTTATAATCCTCTGCTCTTTCATACTTATGTATTTTCAAATTACTCTTTAATATGGTCAAGAGCATTGAAGAATAAATACATGAAAACAATCGACCAATAATTGAAACTTATGGCAAGAAGAAGGGGAATTAAGTTACAGTGGAAAATTTAAGTATTAGAATTTAACATGACCAGATCTCCTGGTTTACTTAGGACAGTTCCAGGTTCCACAATTGTTTCCTGGATGGATGTGAAGCGTGCATGTAGTAAAATGAACCGTGTGCTAAAGGGATCCAGAATCCTCTCCTTCCCTCGGTAAATCAGTCTGTCTGCCCAATATTAAGTTATGAATCTAAAGGGGCTTCTGTCCAGAGGGTAGGTAACAGCACGGGTATTTCTCTGCTTTCCAAGCTGCCTAGTTATGGGCAGCCCAACAGATTAGGTTAAGCAGACAGAGCAAATTAATTTATTCATAATCTTCATTCCTCAAACCAAAATGACAGTTCTGTTCCAACTCATTTAAACTGAAACCAAACCCAAAATAGTGGTTGGTGTAAATAGACAGTTACAGGAACACAGACAGGACCAGTGATCTGTCTAGCAGGATCACATCATGACCAACATAAGCACTTCAGAGGAAGGTGCAAGATATTCCAGAAGAGACAAACACTGAAAAAACATTGAGAGGGAGCCATTCCTAATTACAATGTACAAAAACTATTTGGCTTGTACCTTGACTTTATACACATGATTTTCTTTTATCCTTGCTTTTGTAATTGTGTATATTCTGAAGTCTCAGAATTAGAATCTTGCTAAATCTAGGGCCTCTGGAGTATATTGCAGGAACAATGACCACAGATTTATTATCAGTCTATCAAAGTACTTTCTTTCTTCAGCACGCTGTATTTCAGCACTATTGCCTCCCTCCTACCTCCTTGTAACTTGGCTCTTACTTCATATAAAAACATCAACAGCTGCTCCCACTTCTTTTGCCACTATAACATGAATAATGGAAAACAGGCAATCAATAGGCAACAAAAAGTAACTAAGAGAATATACAATCCAATTCAATATAAAAAAAAAAAAAGTGTTTTGTATGATTTTATCTTGCAGATATTGAATCTGATGATAAAGCCCAGGCAGCTAAAAGGAGCATCCTGAAAAGCTTATTAAAAAGTTCAGAAGACCTAAACATGTCCACATTGCAGTTGAAGGACCTCTCATGATTGTTTAGACAGAAATAACTGCTGAGAGGAAATAATTAACTGCAAGTAGGCTGACACCAACATGTTCAAGCCTACCCTCCTGTGGACTGTTGTACAAGAGATTTATGTTAAATTCCTTCTAAATATCAACCCCCAGGAGTGTATGGTCATAGCTATATAATCAAAGAACAAAGAACCTGTATAATCAAAGAACATTAAGATTTTATAATAATGAAATAAACAAGAGACTTAGGCAAAGCAACACAAAAAAAATAAATAGGATGCTTAGCCATATCCTGGACTCACTTAGGAAACTCCAGCAGAGTAGATCTTCAGAAGAAATCCTTTCCCCCTGCTAGTCAGCTCTTAAATGGGTCTATGAGAGGTGCAGCCAGGCTCCACTCCTTCCTGCAGCACAGGTGAATTGCCTTCACCTGTGTTCTTGTGGCTGACTCTTTGCTCGCCTCAGGTAATCAATCAGAGGTTCAGGCCGTGACTTAGCAGTTCCCATACAGCCCTAAAGAGTGCAGGTGGTGATACTGCTGTCTACCTTTTTCACAGCTCAAAAATTTTCTGTATAGATAGGGTATATTTATTACTTTCCTCACTGGGTAAACTATTCTTACCTCAAGCCCCGTATGCCAATGAAAATTTTTTTTCTGCCTCGTTTCATTTAGTTTCTGTCAGTAGAGTCTAAATAATACATTACACTATCAATATATAGGCATATGCTTTTTTACTGGAGAAGATTGCTGTATTTTAATTTAAATTCTGTTTTCAAACACTACATCTCTATATTTTTCCATTCTCCTAGGTTCTGTACATTACCTGCTTGCTTTCTGTTATTTCTGTAGTAACAATGGGTTATGTTCTTAAGCTTGTTTTAATAATTTGCACACTAGTAGTAGTAGCAGTATTGAATATGCCTAGGAAAAGTTGTGCTGCAAATCTTGTTTTTATAAACTCATGTCCTCAGTCCATTATTCCTTTTTTTTTCTCTTTCATTTTTCGCTATTTATTTGAAACACTTGCTTATCTGAAGCCTAGAGACAAGTAATTAACTAGAAGTTAAGCAGCTCTCTAATACTTGCTTTCCGAGTAAAACAGAAAAACAATTGGCTACAATTTAGGAAAATAATGATTTTCTTTGTTTATAACTTTCAATTGCTTACCAGAGACCTGATTTGAGTTTATATTCTACATCACTGGCAAAACTAAGGGAAAATAGGGAAAATAAAATAAGTATAAATTAAAATTTTGTTGATGTTAAGAATCACCACAGAGTCAAACTCCATTCTAATACAAATAGAGTAAAGCTAGTTCCTCCTGTGAGGGAATCAGCATTTGGTCTGAACAGAAACTGATATGGATATTTCACAATAGTATGTGCTAGCTGGTGTGAAAATGTTGCAAATGGCCTGAAAGCATCAGAAAAATGGTCACAGGAGATGATGTGAGAACAGACACTGACAAACAAATACACCTGATGAGCTGAAACAAAACTGGGAGAAAGTTTATCTCAAAGTTTGCTCTCTACCATTCATGGAATCTTCCCCACTTCATGATGTCTTCTCTGTTCTTTTAATACTTTACTGGCCTGTGACAATTCTGCAAAGCTGCAGATGACATTAAGTCATAGATCTCTGGGCCAGAATCTGATCTTAGCAGATATAGTAGGTACATGTTGTTGCAGAATAATCACACTTTTTTTGTTAATCCAGTCTAATGAAGTAGATTTGATGGGTCCATTTTTTATATGAACTGTTTTGTCAGGCTTATTCCATTTCTTTGTCAATGAAAACAGTTGAACTACCAGCACAACCAGCTATTCCCCTCCTGCAGTCTAGCAATAAGAACTGTCCTTCAGATTATCACATAGATTCTTGCCACCATGCAGCTCCAGCAGCCCATACTAGAAGTCCAGTAACAATAGCACACAACAGCCAGAGTTTTAATATTTTTGCCTAACACAAACCACAGAAAGATCCCGTGTCTGTGATGTATGAGGCCATGGCTTAGATCTCTTAAATCTGTAGTCATTCCCAGGAGCTGGTGCCATAAGAATGCAAAGAGCTGTTCCTTCCATAAATCAATGTTACAGATATACTTGCTTAAATCCTTGAGGTTGATAATCTGCTACAGTTCTTCCCAGCCCAGCAATGGCTTGAGAACAGCCAAATATTGGAAATGGAGAAAGTTCATGAAGCATCTCCTATGTGTTACTACGACAAGAAGTGGGTTTTGAGTCTCACATAGAGGTCTGTCTACTACTGATATTTCTTAGTTAACAATCATATAGAATGGGGGAATTGGGATCTAAAAATCTTGGCACAATATTGTTTGGGAAAACCTTAGTATCTGATTAAATTTGCCTCCTACAGAACTGTAAAAAGCTTGCTGACAACTGAAGGAATATGACTATAAGTAGGTAAGAATGTTAGGCCAGGTATCCAAGAAAAGAATTATACCAAGTGTGTTTACAACTAAAAGAGAATGTATTAGGGAATTAAAAAATTAAAAATCATCACCCTAATGATCAAAAATTAAATTATTCTGTCAAATTTAGCTTATAAGGAGCTTCTTCCCAGGGCAAGCCTGACAGAAAGGGGGTTTGTGATTTTGTTGTGTCCTTCAAGCAGTTTTTCAGGCAATAAAAACATGTTGCAACTAGCCATCGTGGGTGAAGCAAAGGAAGAGACAGCTTTCTTCTTTTTCCATTTTTCCTTCTTTTTTTTTTTTTAAATATCATCAAGTGTTATGACATAAATCTGTGAATAAATAATTCACAATTCTCAAAAAGCCTAAAGAGGGGGAAGCCTCTTTAATAAAAAAAAAGACATCCAGATCTCAAAATCCAAACCAGGACACACCAGTTCTCCAAGCAAAGAAAAAAATCTTCTCAGGAAATCCAAAAAAGGCATAACAAAATTTAAAATAAGGAGGTTAGAAAATAAGTTTTTGCTCTTTCCTAAAACAATCTGCAATTACACAACATGTATTTAAGCAACTTATACTTAGACTGTGGAATTTCATCAGAAACAATTATAGTGGTAAAGAGCTTAATAAGATTCATAGCTGTTCTCGAAGAACAGTGACATTTTACTTAGCAAAAGGAGAGGAAAAGTTGCTGCCAGGCTTTCTCACTCAGTGCGTCACCCTCCACACTGACCAATCTTGTGGCTTAGCAAAAATGGCCCAAAAAATCCCTTCTAACTATTGCATTCTAAGATAATCACTACTGTGCTGGAGTCTTTTGCTCTCTCTCCCAACAGTTTTGTTATTCAACGATATCCTAAGCAAAGGCCACACCCTACTTTTGCCCAAGATGGATAAGGATGGAAAATAATGACCTGAGTTGAAAGCCATAACATATGATTGTGTTAGTTTGCCAGCAGGAAGTTACCCCACTCAGTCTCTCAGTCCTTTATAGGTAGCATCAAATTGTCTTATGTTGTCTGCAAAGAGAACGTGATTGGGTTAAGTTCATTTTACTTTAAAACTTCTGGGTGAAGCATGAGGAGAGTCATGCTAAAGTACACTGTATAGTGGTGAGGCTGATAGAAAATAGTGGTGTCTACCAGGAAGAAATCTCAACAGAAATGGAACACTCATCCAAAAGGCATTTTGGACAGTTCCAAGAAGGTTTCACAAAAGGTAGAATTTTTTCAAGTTTTCTCAAAACTGTACACACCCTTCCAGGGAAAAAAGTATTCTCCATTTTTCTAAAACACATCTATATTTTGCTATATTCTCTACTTAATTTCATAGAAAGTATGGAGTTGTAAGCATCATTAACCTTTTGGAGTAAAACACGCTATGCTCTAAAAGTATCTATCAATACACTTCCGTATAATTTCCAAATACAGTTCTAGCAAAATCAATAGTAAATGGTATGTTTACATTTCAAAAAGGACTTTTACATGTAGATTTCCAGCTTTAGTTTAATACAACATAATGCAAACAAGTGTCTACTGTCATTCAGTATAGCTTATCAAAACACAAAAACAAAGAAAACCCTCAAAGTGGTGTGAAATGAAGGGTTCTGACCTCCAGTGCATTTAACACTTTCTGTTATAAGCCTCAACTCATGAAAAATCTGAAAACTTCTAAGAATCTTCACATCTACAAGTAATAAAGCTTGATTTTCTTGCTTGATAATCACCAATCACACCTGATAGTATTGTTGCAGGACAGTAGATAGTACTTGCTGCACTGCTTTCAAATCAAACTTGATTTGAACTTGAACTTGAACTTTGACTTGAACTACTCAAAATTGAGTGGCATATATAGCAAAATTAAACAATTTCAAAAAAGGTCACATTGGACATGTCTTCTGATGTACATTTTCTCTCATTTCCTCTGCTGATTCACCCAAAGTAACCATGAGAAAATCAGCTGGGTTAACCTTCAGCTGGAAGACACTCATGAGTGGATTATTGCCTGTCTGCTTCCGTTTTCCTTCTAATATACTTTGTTGTGCAGTTAGAGGAACTGAATGCCTCATCTTATGCCGGAAAAGGCTGAATGTCAAACAGTGGCTGATAAAGTAAGACAACATTCACAGCCAAGCTTTCTCCATGGTTTTGTGGAGGTAGTTTCAGTATCAGTCAGTATGAACCTCATACATCCATAGGTGGCTCTGCTTTCTGTGAAAGGAGTGTGTTGTTTTGATTCACAGTCTGAAAGAATGGCAAGATGAACATCTATGTAATTAGAGCTATTCTCTGTACATGCCATTGAAAATGCCATCCTCAAACCTGAGCAGAGTACATTAAGTCCACGAGTTTGACAGTCACCCAGTAATCCAAAAATCTCTCAGCAATTTACATTATTTGGCATTATGCCTCCAAAATACAAGCCCAAAAATAATCTGACATAATACTGTTGACGCCAATATCCTGAGGACTTTTGGCAAAAATAGTCCCACAGCTGGATCCTAGTTACGTTACTTAACAAAGGATAGCATTTCTGAATTTTTAACCATATGTCAACTGCCTTGTTACCTCTCTTAGTTCAGAGTGATTTGTACTGCAACAAAGTGGGTGCCTATTACTTCCAGTTACCCTTCATTCTTACTTCAAGATTATGATATGTGATCTCTTCTGAAGCTCAGAGATTTCCAATTTTCAGTCTTTCTCTGCCCTGTTTTTTTTTTCTTTCAACACCTCGTTACATAGAATAAAATAATCTAACAAGTAATTCAACATTTTATATTAAAATTAACATGAAGAGACAACAATTCTACTTTTTGATAGAATGTGCTCAAAAGATCTCTTTTAGAGCAACTGTGTTCGTACATTTCAAACTAAAGAAGGATTTTCCTTTAAAAACATATTTCCTACATCGTACGCTCCATATGGAAACCACTAGGTGAAATGCTATGGCCCTTAGGTCTGGCACCATGACTGTAATGGTCTTTTCTGACCTCAAAATCTACCCAAATGCTTTGACTTACAGTGCATGAAAAGAAACCAATTTTTTCCACATCATTTTTATGACATTACTCAAGCATTTGTGAGCAAAATGTAAAGCAGGTCCAGCATGTCATGAATTTTGAAACCGCTGTATTTGCATGTAAGAAACAGATGGAGAGTTACAGTGCCAAGAGCTTACCCACTTTGTAAGAAATTAATGTGAACAACAGTATAAAATCCCTCCAATTTTAATTTAAGGATTGACTAGGTTTGTAAGGTATTTTCTAATTAGTGTCTCAAAGCAGATTTTTGTGGCCATTTATGCAGTAAGGAAACCTTTCCCATAGTGGCCATCCTGAAATGTTTTCTGGACAGAGGGTATGTGAAAAAAATATAGAAAAGATTATCTGTAAAGCAAGAGAGATTACATCCTTTGCTGATATATAAGGACCTCCTGCATGCCTGCTGTTTCTACTGGCTTTATCTTCTTCTTTATATGACATTATCTTCTATGCATGGACGGTCTCTCTGTGGTGTGTAGTTGCTTATCACTTTGCCAAATCACATTCCAGTTCATGATGGAGAAGAATCATAGAAGGAAATAATTTTTTCGCACAAATACTGTGTTAGCTTCATGGCTATGGCTCTTAAGTTATGACAACACTGCATTCTGGCATGTATTGGTCTTCTTGTAGACAGGCCCTTAGCACTGAGCTGACAGGGAGTATTCGAATCATTGTACTGATATTTCCACACTGCACTGAGGACCCTCCCCTCCATATATGCCAAAACAATTCAAATAGATCCTTAGGTTGCCTTATGATCTTCTTTTCCTTTGGTGTCATAAACCTCCTGTAATAGGGATTTTCTTTACATTCTCTATCTTTTACTTTGCACAGACAATATATTTATGCTATGTCACTGCCGTTTTCCCCTTGAACAACCAGAATGGAAGATGCACTAAAGATAAGTCTTACAGAACATTGCAGTTCACTTAAATGTTGATGCAAAAAACAGCTGAATGCTGAAAGTCAATGAAACAATTTACAATAGAAACAAGCAATATTATATAGCAAATAGTGATACAAAATTGTAGGCAGTAAGATAAAAACCTAATTAATTTTGTTAAATCAGCTATAATTACAATAAATGTGTTACTAGTAGCAGGCAAAATAAGTACAAAATGTCTCCTTCAGTATCAAGATGGAACTTAATCTTGTCTGGATAGAAGAGTTCATCCATGAAAAAAAAAAAAAAAGAAGGCATGAAGCACTCAGATTTGAAGGGAAGGATACATCATTTAGAATATTTAAGTAGAACAATCCAAATGATATCAGCCTTAGGGCCAAAGGAATCTGGACCAAAATCACACCCATATAAGTATTCAAGCTCACGCAGTAGATCTCCATCCAAGAAAAAGGATCAAATATTCTTTATTATTTTTCTGTCTGGCTTTAAAAACACTTTCTGGAAATGTCAAACCAATACATTTTACACTTGAGATAAGAAAACATAACCAGAAAACATACTGCACAAAATGTTTCAGAACACTATTTAGACTCCTTAAGCATAATAAAACATTATTTAAAGACTTGACCTGAACTTAGCGTTAACTAAGATATTGTTGAGGCAGTTGGTCAAGCAAACAAGTTAGATATTATGTTACACTTGCAATAGAAGTTATATCATGCAAATGATGTGTTGTAGGATTACAACAAGCCCGCTTTTCTCCCACAAGTTACGTCATATAGGCTGTTTCTACATTGCACCTAGTCATAATTCATGAATGTGCAATATTCCTATCAGCAATGCTAATCTGGATCGTCCTATTCCTAAAGCTAATGTAGATATTGATACAAGGATATGGTCTGAAGTTTGCTGATATGGAAGTGCTTTTTCTGCCACCTAGATTTGAAGAGGCATCCCTGGGAGGCACTAAACCTAAAGGAGTGAGAGCTGCAGTACCAAAGGGAAGAACAAGTGACAGTCTTTTTGTTAGATGCATAAGAACATCGCGAAGAAAGCAGGTTTGACTTCATAGATTCATGTGTGGAACAAGAAGCAGAATTGGACAAGTGCAATAGAATCAGCCAAAGGCAGGGTTCACCGGTGTTCAGAACTAAGTAGTGATGAGTAAGGGTCCAGAATACTAAGCAGTGCTGGCAGATAAGAGACAGAATAATTCAGAATCTGAGAAGGGCTGAAAGAAACTCCTAGAAAATTCTCCTTCTGCCTTGTGGCAGAAGTAAGGTAGTAAGCTGAGTAAAAAATTAACACACGAAGTAAAATTCCAAATGGGTATTTGGGTATTTCCAGTTGCCATTTCCAGATGTGGAAGAGTTCAAGGAAAGGGCATATAGATGAAGATTTGCAAAGGTATTTGAAAATGTTTTGTTATCTCAAACTACCTAATAATAAAAATAATAAAATAAATAATATAAAGTGGAAAAAAAGTCTTTCAAAAGGTTAATTTTTCTTTTTCTTTCTTTTTTTTTTCTTTTGAAAAGGAGAATGCTAAGGATTTCAAACATTTATTTTACTTCAGTTAATTTGCAAAAGAAAAAGAAATAATGTTAATTCTCACAACTTCCTAATATGGAACATAATAAAGGAAATGTGATGAATTTAGCAAGCTGGAGTTTCTGCATCCTTCACTCTAGACATCAAACAACTCTACCACGTTGCGTCAAGCAAAAGAAACAGGAAGGAAGAGATCACACAGCTTGAGTTCCTTAGCTCCAATAAAACCTAAGCACTGCTTCTGAGGAGGATGGAAATCCTATATTCTTCCTGTGGGGCAGGAAGTACCTGTAAACATTGCAGAAATATTCTGCTTTAGCATACTGTAAACGAGAATACATCATATCCACCGTTTCAAGCCATGTAGGGAAAAGAAACGGGAAACCTTGATTTCAGCCTAGGAGAGGAGATGGCAGGGGAACTGAGTCATAGCTTTAAAAAAAATAATAATAATAAAAAGAAGATTTAGAAGTGCTTTTGGGAAGTTACAGGAACTGAGATTTTAAGTAGGGGCAATTCCTAAGGAAGGAAGGACACCTACTACCTATTCCAATAATACTTTGCATTTATGTAACTGTAGTGGCTGCTGTCCAAGGATCTGAAAATACTGTAGGGTTTCCAGTTAACCGCACTTCAAATTCCATTGTGATTATAAAGCAGGGTTCTTCATTTTTACAAAGACGCAGGCACAGAAAGCTGAGTGTTTGGGTCCTCAAACCCTTAGCTTAAAGCCAGTTTTGCTCTTTCACCTCGAGGTCAGTGCTCATTAGCTAAAGAGCTTCAGTGAGCATAAAAGGTCATTCCCAAACAAGAACTGGTTGCTGTGCAGAGTGGAGTACGTACAGTAGACAGGCATGGTCATGCCTACCCTTATATGGACTTTATATAAAAATGAATTATACTTTTGGAAATTCCGTGACAAGATTTATCATGTTATGAAACATACAAAATATACAGCTACCCTGATGCTTCTGTTCAAAAACGTATGCCCAGAAACCAAATCACAGAATCACAGGATGTCAGGGATTGGAAGTGACCTCAAGAGATCATCTAGTCCAATCCCCCTGCTGGAGCAGGAACATCTAGATTAGGTCACACAGGAACATGACCCTGTTTGTGTTTGCTGTCTGTTTACTGAAGGCAGATCCTGGGTAGCAAACTGTATCTCAAATAATTTTTCTTCCTCTGATGTGCTGGGAGTAGATGTAATCAATTATACTATTATATCACAATTGAATTTTACGCAGACCAAATCTCTCAAAGCACTCAGGACCAAAACTGTCTCTATGTTGACCATCTATCTGTATTAGAGTCTCAGTGAATCTAATGCCTGGCATCAATTACAACAAAGAAGATAACAGGAAAGTAGAATTTACAGGAAAGTAGAGATAACAGGAAAGAAGAATTTAGGGCAACTTTTCAAGTGTCTAGTTCTCTAGCTGAACTCTGTACTTTCAACACAGAGAAATCTGCGTGATACCTGTTCTCAAAAGGGCCTTGGAAAATTCATTTAATCTTCAGTCTCCCACCTGTTTAAAAATACACTGTACGTAAGTAACAAGTTTTCGGCTAAAATTCAGCAGACCAATAGATTTGTCTAAATCCACTACTGCTCTTTCACTAATGATATAGAGAAAAGAATAAATGTTGATGGAAGTAAACAAAGAGGGGTGTTTTTCCTTTATTGAATGGTGTCCTGGAGAAAATATATTACTATTATTACTCCAATAATGAAATGTCTACTGCTTTATGGAATAGTAGACTCTTGCTAACACATCAAAACAAGCAAATAAACCCAAAGAAAAACATTAATGGAAATACTCAGTAAAACTACCTAAAGCCAGAGGTGTATTCTTGAAATGTTTCACTAATAAGCTATATGAAGCCTTCAGACTTCATATACTTACAGTGGAGTAAGTATACGAATATATTACAGTACAGCTCCAAGTTAGAGTAAATCACAAGTAACCACAGAAGGATTGAATAGAAAAGCTGAAGTAACTGAAGGTGTAGTATACTTCTGCTGCAGAATAATACAATGTGAAGCACCTGGAGGCATGCAGTTCTATGAAAAAACATACTCAGCGGGTCACTGCATTTTTGTGGACGATGATCTGTATGTTTCTCCATAGGATATCAAGAAAGCACGTCCCACTGCTTTTGTGGTGCAATCAGATGATCTGGTATGAAGGTTGTTTTTTTCTGTCCCCTGCAAAGGAGGGAAGACTAGACCTTCTTTATACAGCCATAATGGTTGGGGCTAGTTAAAGACCACGGAGCACTACAGCAATGAAGTGCTTTTAACTTGCAATGCTGGAGACCCAGGGACATCAAGACCCCATTTTAATGCTTATATTGCCTCTGCAAGCTAGCACCAGCACTGATTTTGTTTATTGAAAAGGCCGAGAAAAACACTCAAGCAAAATCTTCATCTAACTACACTGAATTCAAGAGCAAATGCTGAGAATCTAGCCTATTTCAACCACTGTTCACATACCACAACCCACTTATATCAGTTGTGGGGACAGCACGACAAACTACAGTCCTGAGAAAAGAAAACCAAGATTATATTTAATCAGAGACACATGACACATTAATGGATAACTTCAGATTAATTGAAACCACTGCTAGAAAGAAATTAGGAGCTTAGAAGGTAGAGTTATAAAAGTGGTTTAGGATTACTTGTGCTCATCGGGCAGTAAAATCTTAAGTAATTTTGCATATATGCAATACTTTGTTCTTTAGATAAATTGTTTGACAGGTACTTCAGAAAATTTAGCTGAGCTCTGCAGACAGCAAATCAGCATGGAAATTATACCACTGCTGATCTGCCACCCTTCAGAATATAAAGAAATAATTCTGCTTGTAATCTGCTGCACAGAAAGAAACTGAAATACCTCAAAGTAAGAAGAGAGTTAAAAGATACCAATGTCTTCATATGTTGTTATATGTCTCTGAGGTAGCAATCTGCATCAAATGGCCTGTAAAATTTAGTGGGAGGGGAATCCTTCCAAAAGAATTAGCTGTTTAAGCAGAAGAAGTTCAATACTACGAGGACAGGAAAAAAAATATGCAATCTTTCCAAGATCAGTATTTAGTTACAACTGACTGATATGAAAAGAAAATCAAACAAGAGAGGAACGAAGATCCCACTTATATCAATATGTTCTTTATAACTCAGTTACGTTAGACAAATCATCTACTATGTTCATCGTATAAGACAAATCAGCATGTACATATGCTTGCCCATGAATCAACATTGTATCTCAAAGTTTCCTACCAAATCCAGATCTACAGTGAGACATTTAAAGAGCTCAATAATCACATTCTTATGGCTAATGCAGATTACTAGAGAACAAGTGGTTTGTGGGTTTGCTTAAAATGCACATCTTGCACACCTCATCTGTATTGTTTCTTGAATGCTCTCACAAAAGTTCTAAGACAAAAGCTGCAATCTGTGCCCAAAACATTAGAAAGGAGATCCACTTACAAACCAATCCCACCCTCAAGTGGAAGAAAAAAAAACACCTTGAGAATACTTGATAGAGAACCTTGAGAGGTGCCACAAAAACGTTAGGTTTTGTAAGCCAGCAGTTGGATTTATCACAGTTGTTATTCCGGATGCATTTTATGCAAAGTTCTCAGAAAGAAGCATGGGACCTTCTTGGACATCACTTACTGAGTAAGCCCCACTTCTCATATCACATCAAATGTTCATAAAAAACTGGCCTATTTCTAATGGTCTGAAACAGAGGTGTTTGAGGGAAACATTCAGGTCCTCCTAACTCTATTCATCATCAAGGAAAAAGGGATGGAAGATCAAAAGAGATGGGAGAGGATTTGTCTCTCAGCCAATGCATTTTGGCAGCTCTATAAAGTTGGGATGCCCAGACACCATATAACTGCTCTTTAATTACTCTGCATGCTGTCCAGCCCAAGCTGCTTTTGCGAGTGTCTGGGGAGTAGCAGTATTTGCAATTGTTACTAGGCTGCTTGGAAACTCTTTCTAAACTTTCTTTTGTCAGAAAATCAGGTTTTCAATAAGCTTTTTTTTTTTTTGCTTTTCATGTGTGTTGCAGAAAGCGCCTGATTTCCTTCCCAAGAAATTATTAATCTTTTGTTCAAGACTGTTTGCTATTGTTAGATTTCTGTTTTTGCTTAAAGTGGTTTTCCTCCAAACATTTTTTGGTTTTGGCACTTCTCACCTGAAAATGCACTTAGTTGCTACAAACTGGAGTAACAGTTCTGATTTTTGGTTTTCCAATTAAATTTGTTCTTTTAATTTGACATTTTACATTCTAATACAGAAACCAAAATATTTTCTGAGGAGCACAGCCATAATGCAGTGGTCTTTTCTAGATGTCTATTACAACTGGAAGCCTGACTGCCCTACAAAAGTCAAATTACAGTTCAAAGCCAAGCCCAAGGGAATAACATGAAGATGGGACAGGGAAGGTGCAGGCTGGATATCAGAAAAAGGTTCTTCACCAGAGGGTGATCAAGCACTGGAACAACCTCCCCAGGGAAGTGTCATCACTTTCAAGAAGTGTCTGGACAAAGCTCTCAGACACATGGCCTGATTTTTGGGTGGTCCTTGCAGAGCCAAAAGTTGGACTCGATGAACCTTATGGGTCCTTTCCAACTTGAGATATTCTATGATTGTATACTGAAGAAACTGTGCTTCAGTCTGTCAGTAGCCACATATATTTGTAAGTGACTTCACACATGAAATGACACTCTTGCATACAACAGGAAAGATTGGTGCAAAACTTCAAGGAGTTGTTCCTCATGGACATATGCAAACACTGGCTTTCTATTTGCTTGGCCAGAATAGATACCTGTTCAGACAGCTTCATAATTCAAGCAGCATCATTTAAACGTCAGTTTAAACAGTTGAGTAGTGGTGAGGCCTTTTAGATTCAAGAAGAGAAAAACTAGCTTTCCTCCTAACCTGCAGTAGCTCTTTTATTGACATTTCCCATAGTCTATACATGACAGTAGCTCCACACCTATACCGGAACTGATTGCACCCAGACCTCTTAGCAGGACGGGGTGCAGATGAGATGAGACAGCCTGCAAAAACCCTTAGGATAGTGTTCTCTATACTGCAGTGGTGCTGGAGACCTCAGTGCCTCCATACAGAAAACAGGGAAGCACTCAACAATTTTTATGTAGACTCAAATCTGTTCTACTTATTCTACCCTTTGTGAATAATATTGATGGCTGCAAGAAGTCACAGGACGCTTTCACATGGTGCAGTGTTTCTTTCTCTAACCAGCTCCACTGAAAAAAGTGGGATTGCTCACATGAGTAACAGCTACATGAAAAGAGGGCTGGATTATAACACATGACCCATTGGATAGCCAGCAGGCAAATACACAGATTGAACAGAATTAGCAGGGACAGATTCCAGCCTTCTCTAGCAACAACTGCACCTCCTGAACTGATGGTAAATCCTGAAGGTTTAGCGACACGCATGCATTGCTACTGAGAATAACACACTGAGAGGAAAATCAACACGAACTGGTCCACCTTAGATTCATACACTAGTTTGTACTGACTGAACTGAACTTGTTGTGAAAATGTTATGGATGGTGACAGCTTTATACCATTACAGGCAAAGCATGTGTTCTCTCTTGTATTCCAAATCCCTTTACGGTGATCTAAGATATTGGATCTACAGCTAGATTTTCCTCCATGTAAAGTCCAAGACAACACTGATATTCCTATGTATTCATTTTCTCCTGTGGGATCCCAGTATCTGATCTCTTTGGGTATTCTTTTTTTGCAGTCCAAAACCACAAAAATCATTTGGCAGTTAAAATTAATGGGTATGTTTTTGAGCCAGAAATGTACTTAAGCACATGTTCATCTTTAAGTGTATGAGCACCCTATTAATTTAATGAAGTTATCCATTGCTTGAAACAAAGCAATTGTTAAAGCAGGACTTGCATAATTTTGTGTAACATTTTGCACATACGCTAACACATATTCAGTAACTACTTAATCCTTTTTCCATGACTTGTGCAAAGCTGGTCTAAAGCTCTGTCTATTCACTCCTTAGGAAGCTTGTATAGCCATTTTCATTAATTCTTTATCCTACACCAGTGTGCAGCGGTGCACCCAGTTGTTAAATCTACATGCACATTGCCCATTTTCTGTAGCAAATATAGGACTACTAGCTTAGCCCAAAGTGTCAAAGATTACTGCATAAAATAAATCAAATATACTTTAGGCCACATCTCAGAGTCCAAAGCTGTGTTTCCAGGCTGGATTCAGAGCAGACAAACTGTTGAACTGCGCTCTCACCTTATCCAACAGGAAAGCAAGGAAGGACCTCAGGAGTGAAGGAAGTCACAACAAAGCTTTCTGTCTCTAACATACTTTGAGCGTTCCCTCGTTACTTCCATAAAATTAATGTGATGCTGTAAAACATGTCACTGTTATAATCAAAAGCCTGTAAATGTCGATTCCATGCTATGGTGTTGTAAATGATGTTCTCATAAAAGAAAGCACCATCCTTTAAAACCACTTGATTTTTCAGTGGATAAAAAAATCACTAGTGAAGTAATGATTGTGAGAGCTGTAATGAAAAATAATGGAGTGATTTGTTTTCTCTTTAGCTAAAAAGGACTAATTTTGAGTAAAAGAATGGCTAATGTCAACCTATTCTCTGTATGTCCATTAGTCAAATTATAACAAAAACTTGGCTTGCAAGGAAGTCTAGTATTGCTGAATTCATTCAGCACTGCATCCATACATATTTCTAGGAAATTCTGTAGTCAGTCCAAATTCCAAGCATTAAGAAGGAAAAGCTTCTAAGAAGTCAAAAGACCAGGGGGAAATCTTGAGTTTAATTTACACACTATTCTCTGTTTGGTAAATAGCAGCTCTTGCTTACAGTAGAATGCAGTCACCATTCATTATATTTTGACTCTGCATTCTTCATTGGGAATTCAGGAAGTGGTTCAGACTAAAATATTCCCTTATGTTATTTGACCTGTAAAAACTTGGCTAGTGGCCAGATTTTGCAGTACTTGAACAGACAACACTCCCATTGACTGCAGGATCAGGCCTTAAATTTGGCTTCCCTATGGCACCATGCTGCTCAGCTCAGTGCAGAGTCAACCATTTGGTGCATGAGGGGCTTTCCTGGTCAACTGAACGGCAGCTTGATCTGCATGGCAGGGTTGTTTTTCTATTTAGAGGAGGAGCAGCACAGCTTGTACAAAGCAATACCTTAGAGACAGAAATAGTCATTGCAGTATTTCAGGAAATTTTTTACAATGCTGAACTTCTCAGAGCACAAGGTAGCAGAATAGCTGTATTCCTCTGTCTGCGATCCTATGTGCAAGTTTTTCATCTTTAATACTTCAGCTCATTTCAAACATGGTCCACAGATGCTACACTATAATGCACCTTCAGCAATATGAGCCACACAGTCCAAGCTATGTATCTTATGAATGGGATGAAATATTTGCAGGGAGGAATCTGAGTAACTTAGGAAGACTCAGAAGAGAATTGCAGTCCTAGAACACCGGCTTGGAAAAATATCACTGCAGGTAAGAACAGATAACTGGTAGGTGTTCAATTCAAATCAGTGCCTGATATTTATAGTTCCCCACACAAAAAATAATATTTTTCATTTACCTCTTAGAATTTAACCTCTATCAGTCAGGGAAAGCTTAGTTAGGGACCTAGGGTAGAATTACTTGGCATTAGCTCACTAGTTATATTTCCACAAAATTTAATACATAATTTTCTCTTTTTAGACTTGTTATTTTTTGATGGTGAGTTAATGCATGAAAGTTTATTCACCACTACTGTAAATAATGGAGCCAGGTGAGGAACTTCCAGATTTTGTGTAGTCTTTCTTTGGCAGTCTTTCTCACTAAGGGTCAGGAGAGACCCCTGCCTCTCTTCCAGAATGAAGTCTGTCCTCCAGCAGCCTCAGAGCACATTCCCTTCCTAGCAAAATGGAGCTCCCTTCTTTGGCATCAACAGCAAACTTGGCAAGAGGCAGGTTAGATTTCTTTTTATATTAAGTTTTGAATGATCTTGTGGAATTCTGTAAATATTTTATTGCATATTTTATAGGTGGAGCACTTTATATCTAGCAGTCTTTTTGGAAACATAGTCATTTAGTTGGGTTTCTCCTGCCCCACAGTTCAGCTGTAACTGCTTCCATCTGTCAAAACCTATGAGCAGTTCACTAATTGTCAACCTCTTAGTCAGGCCTTGCATTTTCTATAGGTTTATTGTTAATCATTAGATTCAGGAAAAATAAACTTCTTTGACAATACCAAGAAGTGTTTCCAACAACAAAGAGAAAAATTCCTCATACTTTAATTGCTCTTAGCATTTTTAAAAGACATTCCTTCAACAATTTAGTAGGAAATACTTATTGATGGGGCTCCTTAAAAAGAAATGTGTATCAAAACAACAGTCTTGGAAATGGGATTAAATTACCACTACTGCAAACATTTTTTTTTAAAGGAAGATTTTTCAGCAAGGTGCAGTTGAAAGTATTTTTTCAAAATACTCTTTGCCAAGACCAGAAGATTTTTACCTTTTTTGTAAGAAAAGAGTCAAGGTAAGAAGACCAGTGTAAGGATCTTATAAATTGTGCCAGCAACTACTGAAAAAAAAAAAAAAAAGAATGAAAAAGAAAAGCTACACACAATTCAAGAAATAGTTTAAAAAATGTTTATCAGTGAAATGTTTCACAAGAAGAGCATTAATTCTGTCTCTATTTTTCTTTTTCAGCAAAACTGCAGCTGACCAGACTATATCACCTGTTGAATTTTATGTATTTAAAAAAATAAAAAGCCTGGAGAGATTCCATCAATAAATCTAGGATCTGCAAAAGTTGATACATCTGATTTCACACTCCTTCAGTTATGCCCTGCTGCCAGCATGAATACAAAGAATAAAATACAGTAAAAGGAACAAATGTGGCCCAGATAAATATTGCACCAGTGCAGAAATGGGAAAATTCTTACGCCTAAAAAATAGAGAATAGTACAGGAGACAAATGGTAAAACAAGGAAAAAATGCAGTACCAAAGGCAGAAAATGACAGGCTTCAGAAGGAAATAAACCAACAAAGGATGAATTTGATAACAGGAAAGATATAGACATTTGTCACTTCTTCCATCAGTTAACAAACATCAATGCCACAGCATTGCACAAAACAGCACTTTTGTCATACGTAATAAAGGCTGAGCTAATCCAGAGGGCAATTTGAGAAGTACTGCTTAGCCTGAGGACTGCTAAGGTAAGACTGTGCTTGAAGAAAACCTCTGCAGTCAAGATGAAACTTTGCTGGTGCTTTTTTTTTTGTTTGTTTTTCTTGTTACACCCTCATCTGGTTTATATTTTACATTGCAGTTGCCAAAAAACTTAAGGTGTACAATAGTATATGAATGTTATCCTTATCAGCTAACATATAGGCATTACTCTATAATCACAGAAGGAAGCCACTGCAAAACTCACCTTAATCTAGGTCCTTCTAATTAGCCCTCTAGCCATAATAAACTCTGAAGTATTTAACTACCATATATGAGTGTACAGTGAGAACAACACAGCCACATGATTTTCATGTGCATGGACAATTTCACATATTAATAAACACACATTCACAGAGATCAAAATAACAGAGAAATAGCCGGTTGCTTCTAAAAACGTGCCTGCCACTCCTCTGTTTTCTAAGTTTACCTAAGCTATTTACAGCTGTAATTGGAAGCCTTATTTCTAAGAGAACCAGAGGAAAGTTCTGTGGAACTTCAAATGGATGTTTGATGCCTAACTCTGATGTGTAATTTAGAATTTTTCATCCATGTTGAGAAACTTTTTTTGTGTCAGATGCATCTCCAGCCTCATTAGAGACATGGAAAGAGAATAAAAGAGCTGTGACAGGTACAGCTGAGTACGTAACTGTAAATACATCCCTTCTTCATGGGAATTACAATCATTATGGTTGCAAATGTATTCCTTTTTCAATGGAAAAAAAAAAATCTGTTCTTGTGAGAGAAAAGTTCTGCTTCTACAAGATAATTACAGTTTTGGTTTTTTTTCTTTCATGGAATTCCCTTTAAAAGCTGCTGATTATACCATGAAGAACAGCAGCTGGTGAGTATCTGTTTGATTGACAATGCAAGCAAAATTTGCATAAAGACTTAGCATAAAGATTGCCACTTCCAGAGGAGGATGGAGCCCTGGTTGCTGTGTGTCCCAGCAGCCTGGCTGATATTTGTGCAAGCTCTTGTTCTGACACATCTGTATGTTATCCAGGGCTCAAATTCTTAAACTGATTTAGTGGACCTTACTACTGAATTCTGTATACAAATAAAGTACAGACTGACTTGCATATTTTTAATTGCCAGAATTCAGGGTTTTTTTTTTGTTTCTGTAGTTGAATTATTTGTTTGCTTGCTTTTAAACATACATATTCAATAGGCAACTTTCCTATTCTTGCTAAAGAAGTTTGTAAGATTAAAAAGAAAAAATTAAAACCTAGAAAGAGTAAACAATTTCACATGTGGCCTTCTAACACAAAACATCCTATCTGTAAATAAGACATTATTTGCTGCAAATTGCATGAGAGGATTTAAATGTTTTCTATTTTTTTTTTTTTTTTATTAGAACAACCTGAAGTTTTGATGTTAAAGTGAGAAGGTTTTCAAAGCCACCTGAAGATACATACTAAGCCAAAGACAAAGGAGAAGAGAAACAAAACAAGGAAAACAACAACAGCAAATACTCAGGGCCTTTAGTTTCTGCTGACAAGTGATTGAAGTGATTGATCCTAGCATCCCATCAGAGTAAGGTAAATAACCCATCACAGTTTGGTTCTGCTTCCCTGGTCAGCTCATCCTACCACAATGGTTTTATTTATCCTAAAGCTGTTTTCCTATAAAGAGAAAAGTGAAAAATGCAGACTCAAGCTTTCATGGAGAGAAATCTCCAAAACATATACATAGTTTTTCTTTTGTACTGTATCATAGATTTTCATGCAAGTTGCCACATTACATCCTTGGGTTTACTACGAGCACTGGCAGCTTTACTACTTATGCTTTCCCTGCATATTACTGCACTTACAATTGGAATTAATTTGCCAGGGCCTGCTGAACAATGAGTCCCTTTAAAGGTTTTGCGTAAAGGCTGTTGTCACTGAATCACCAACTACAGGCTTGATCTAAGTCTTGTGAATTTCAGTGATAGCAGGATTGGGCCCCAAATGAGATAGTGTCTCTGACTTCTGAGTCAGACTGCACTGTTAAAACTCCCAGGACTAAAATGCAGCCTTTCTATTTCTTTGTGCACGATCCTCAGGACTCCTCAATAGCAGCAAGCAAGAAAATTCCAATAATGCCAGAGGGAGCTTTACTTGCCTCAAGTAGAAGAGAATCCATGGGAATGCTGAGAAGCAATCTCTCTCTTGTTCCCTGCAATTATTTCTTATGCTAGAAGCATAATTGAAAGGAAAAAGCAGATGACATCAGCTACCAAAAGGAAAACATCCAGAAGAAATGAAGTACTCAGGAACACAAAGATACTTCACTGTGTTAGGCACTAGGCTGTGATCAGAGGACAGCACTTGCTTCCAGGGGTGACTGTAGATTTCCGGTATGACTTTCAGTAAATATGGCTGCTGAGACTTTTTCATAGAAAGCTTCTAGGATAAAACTGAACACTGGCTCAGAGGTGTTCGCAGTCTACAGTGATGAAGGCCGTGTAAATATCTAGATAGCTACGACAAAGCAAAAACAATTTGAAACAGAATGTGTAGACAAATGAGGAGTCAGGAAGAATTATCCCTTTAGAAATGAAAAACGGCAGACTGCATTGCCTGGAGATGTAAGGTTCACCTACACTCTGCTTTGAAAGCTCCTCTCTGCATAAGAGTGCACTTAGGTTATTGAGTTGTCACAAGAAAACTCAGTTTTCCTTTATTCTGAGGGGATGCATTAAAACCAATTGCAACCTTTTTTAAGTGGATTAGGAAAAATGAGTCATGTGGGACTGTGTGCACCTACTGTAGGGATTTCCCCTCTCTGTTAGAACCACCTGACAGCCTTAATTTAAACAAAAAATTGAAGATGAATTATATTCCTCCTTCCTTTTCCCCACCTTCCAAAAAACAAAAGCAACCAAAAAAATTACCTAGAGTAATACAGATTGCCTCCCATCACAGTAACAGAAGGAACTTTTGTTGCATTCCTGTTGGCTAGAGTTGAATGCCACCTTCAAACTGACAGGGCAATTCAGTAATGCTGTATGCACCACATGGGAATGATCGGTTGCAGCTCAGTATTGCTCTCAAAGGAAAGCTGAAAAGTCAGTCATTCTGGGACATGAGCAATGCTCAAAACAAGGGGGAATGCTGCTCTGTGACCCAGAGTTTTCTGCTCTTAGTTTATGTATGTTCTTCCTTTGTTTCAGACATGAGACCGTAAGAAGGCTGGGCCCCCAAGAGTGCATTTTACATGACTTCAGCTCAGAGCAACTTCCCATAAAATATTTTTGAATGAATAAACCATCTTGCTCCGTACATTAAAATTCCTCTGCCTGCGGTAAATGAGTCTGTGACAATTAACCAAACCCACAGAGACCCTAATAAAGCACCACAGAAATGATTTAGAAATTCTTATTTCAAGAATTTACAAAAGGGAATGGTACCTTTTCTTGTGGGCACTCTGAGAAAGAAAAACTTTAATGGGCCACAAAATGCAATCTAATTGGATGTTAAATGGGATTATTTGAGTATACCAAACATGCAAAAAGGAAAGGAACACAAAGCGTATACAAACTCTGTAGATAAGGAAGTGCCAATATGATACAATTTTTCAGTCTGTATACGCTCAGCACCAAGGAACATCAAGTTGGGAAGAGCTGAATCTGGCCTTATGCATATGTACAAAATGAAAACATTCCCTCCTGATACCTATGATAGAAGGTTTTCGTTCTAGCAAACACTAAGGCTATCCCTAGGGCAGGCGGCTTTGTTAATGTAACACACATTGGCTCACAGTTACTGGACTTCCCCACAGCATGAGCCACACAGGAGGGATGTGGGGGGAATATGGCCCTTGTGCGGCACCCATCTTGGGTGGCCAGCTGCTTCCCTCCACGCTCCCTGATCCCCAGTTTCCTCTCAGTCTCAGGGATACACTGTCCCCTTTGCTGGTCACTTCACTGGTCACCTCCCAGCCCCACACGTGTGGGGCTATGTCACAGTAGGTCTCCATGAGTTCAAAGAAGGGAGGTCAGCACCAAACTGGCAGCCCAAGCATTTCATGAAAGAGCGATGATTCATGCACACAAGGGACCTTCTTCTGGGCTCAGTCCAGCAGTATTTAAAGAATTCACATGCTCAGGTCTCATAGCCAGAGTCATGTCAACAGAAGAGCTTGGCTGAGTCTTATGATCTGAAACAAGGGCCAGAGTGCAGCACCCAGAATCTCCCAAAGAGACCTTATTGGAAAAATACAAACAAACAAAACAACAAAAAATGTTTCTGGACTTGTTCAGCCTAGAGAAAAAAAGGCTCTGGGGAGACCTCATTATGGTCTTCCAGTACTTGAGGGGAGCTTACAAGCAGGAGGGGGACCAACTTTTTACATGGTCTGATAGCAATAGGACAAGGGGGAATGATTTAAACTAAAAGAGGGGAGATTTAGGTTAGATGTTAGGTGGAAATTCTTTACTCAGAAGGCAGTGAGGCCCTGGCACTGCTGCCCAGAGCTGTGGGTGCCCCATGAGGTGTTTCAGGCCAGGTTGAATGGGACCCTTAGCAGCCTGAGCTGATGGGGGGACACCCCTGCCTAAAGCTGAGGTAGGGGTTGGGTGGACTTTGAGATCACCTCCAACCTACGTCATTCTATGACTCTTCATCTATTTTATCTGAAAAGTTGGCCAATTACTGTTGTAGGCTTGGTAACCTGGTCTATACCAGCCTAGAGGTACACCGAATGCTTCCTGTTGCAGGCATTAGCTAAAGCAGAAGTCTTCAATAATGTACCATGAAAAGCACTTAAGAAAATGAAGGTAGGACAAGGCACCCACAGAATAGTTACTTCTTTAAGATAGTCTTCGTATTTATTTTTCAAGATAACTGCTCTGCAATGTCAAGATTTTGTTATTTGAATTCTACGCGTTATAAGGAAGTCATAATTTTAAAATTCCAAAGATAAAAGGCAAGATTTTGCTGAGGGGGAGGGGAAGATGGATACAAATGCCATAGCTCCAAAATTCCCAGGCATAAATCGTGTAATTTAAATCTTCTAAATCTGTGAGTGAAGCCACACTATGTTTACAGCTGTTGTTCAGAATAGAGAAATCTTTTGGCCCGTGATAGAATGGAATCTTATTTCTTTAGTCTTGCCTAAAATTTATTATTCATGGACCATGGTCCTATCCCTTAAGAGTATTTGGCTGGAAGTTCTGCATTTCATGCATCAGTTCTACTCAGATTAACAAAGAAAACAATTAGAATTAAGATAATTTAAATCTATTTACACATAGAATGTTAAAAAGGAAATTCCAAGCAAATGTGCTGGTTAAGCTGCTCAGTCACTGTGGTATTCCTTCATCCTCCTTATATGCTTAAAATTTCTAAAAAAAACCCTTTAAACTGAGTCATGAAGAAAACCCAGGGGGAATCCATAACATATCCTATGACTATGTGCTTCCTTGGCCACCTTTTTTTGGTCTGTAATTACCACCTGATCATTGCCTAAAATAGAAACTCCTTGTCCAGACTTTGTCACATCAAAAGGAAGCTACCGTATCTGTTCAGTTTTCTAACCCTAGAGGGCATAAACACCCATTTCTGAGTGGCAGCCTGCCCTCCTTCCAACTCTGGGTACCCCGGCATCATGAGCCTGACCAGTGCTTGCACATGATTCTGTCCCACCTACTAGCAAGTGTCAGACCTGCCCAGAGCTGCCCTTTTCCTTTAAGACCACTTGTTGAACCTCCACTTTCTGTGATCTCTCCGGTCTGACTAAACTGAAGCTGCTGGTGCACATCAGAATGCAGCTATTTTCTGATATCTTATCAGTAGGCTGACACCAATGTCTCAAAAAAAAAAGCTTCTTAATGGCAAGGGAACTTGTCACGGTACCAGCATTTTACATTAGTTCTTAGCCTCTGGTGGCACAAGTACCTGCCAATACTTAAAACTTTAATGCCTCACCACAGTTCTTTCCAGGGCATTTTATGACTTCCACCCCCTAAGCTATATAATGTATGCAGCACAATGCTCTGCCCTTGCTTCCCTACTTCTGCTAGAGGAAAATCATATTCAAAATGCAATGTAATCTTTTATTTATGGATTTTGAACAGAGATTTTTGAAGCCTGTCAGATTTTAAATCCAAATGGCCCACTTGGTTTCTAGCCAAGACCTTTTCCTGATAAAGGAGAGTGAGGAAACTTCTGTAAAAGTAGAAGTGTCTGAAAAGAATGTAGAGGCTGTGCTGGCTGATAAGAGGCTCAACAGGCAGCAACTGAGCCAGCCTCCTAAAGAAAACTATTGCAACTTGCTTTTGTACCACAGTGAAGTCTTTATTTGTTTGTTTATTTTGAAAGAGGTTTCTTATCAGGAAGATAAAAATGAAGTCATATAGGCCAATTTTTTTATTCAGTTGTTTTAATTTAAATCCAAACATATCTCTGTTAAAGAGACTTATCTTGTATTTTCACCATGATACTCAGAAGAGAAGCAAACATTCAAGTCTCTGTGGGATTTGACAGTACAGACAGGTGCTTACTAGTCCAACTGCTGCAAAGCACATACTAAGAGGTTTATTCATCTATCTATTGCCCACATTCTGGAAAAATCTTCACTTGCCCATCTGGACTTGTGTGGCTATCACCCCCAGAATCACTAGCTAGCACAAGACAGATTCCAGCCCTCTTTCCCACACTGATCACTGCCAATCAAGGATACTTCCTTGATTTAAACAAAGCTTACGGTTTGTGGTGCTACTGAAGCTACACAAACCTTCCACCATGGTTTGGAAAGATAAGAGTCATCTGAACTCCTTTCCCGTGCAGAACAAACTGCCACATCCATACCATCATACCAGCTCAAAAATGCCTGTAAGCTCACAATCACACCACTCAATAACGTGCCAACATAACTTCATTAACACTAAGGAGTGGGAGGGGATTTAATTATATGTGTATGGAAAAAAATACCCTCACAACAGTCTAAATCTCTTGATTAATGCTGCAATACAGGCTAAATAATTCCAAACTCTTATGTTCCTTGGCTTACACTGGATTACAAGCAACCAATGTTTCATTATTAAAGCAGAATAAAATATTAAGACTTTGATTATTTAATATAACCACCCACATGACATTAAAAAAAATATGTAATAGCATACTTTCCACAATTTCCCTGAGTGAAATACTGGTATTTGTAGGTGCAAAGATTTTTTTGTCGCCCTTGATTTGTCTTATTTTTATTTGGGTTTTTTGTTTTTGCCATATTTTCCCCAGGTCAAGATTTCAACTGAAGGAGATGAAGATAAGCTGCCAAAACACCCTATTTTCTTCTCTGATGTTCTTATAGATCTGAACTGGCTGCAGATGACAAGAATGTGCCACGTGATTTTCACAAGCTCTCAGATAACAGGAGGCCAAAGACCCTTATATATTGTCCGTCAGTATGCTACAATAATCTGTGTGAATTTTACTGTTTTTCCTATTTACTTTCATTCTTTATATATATATATATCTTTATATATATATCTTTATATACATATGCAACATGCCATTTACGTTACTTTTCTAATCAGACAAGTAGCTTTTCATCATGAATCTCCATTAAAATCATCATTTTATGAAACTGATATTTTGCTTTTTTCTTTTCCTAAAATCCCATGAGTTGTCTTAATTCTAGAATTTGCTCTAATCAAATGTATTCAAGGCCAATTTACAGCAGTTAAATGGCCATTACATTTTTTTAAAATTGATTTAGGAAATACTTTCCCTAACATGACTTTTTTCAGTACATGTGCAACAAGAATACCAAATTCTACAGTGGATTCATCTTTCTTTTTGTCTTTAGAGTACAAAAGAGAAGCTACGAGTTTTATCCTCACCTCTGTATTTTTAAACACAATATCCTAAATAAAGGGGTCCCAAGAAAAAAACCTACCAGAGGTATCTTTCATGTGCCCTGTGAACCCCTTGCACAGCAAACCACTGTAGGTTTCCCTGACCTTGGTAATATTATAAGGGTCATATTTTCCCATGGATGAGTTATTCCGAAACAATTTCTCCAGTGTATTAGGCACACTGGCTGTTCTTTGACATCAGGCACGTACAACTTTTCAGATTCTTTTTTTTTTTTTTTTCTCTTCCTCTTATCCTAAAAATATTTTTTTTGACTAGCTGTAGGGAAATCTCTCTCCTCTGAAATTTTAGCATTTTCCACTTAACAGTCCTGTTCCTCATTCCATATAAGAAGGTATATGGAACTATATAACTTCTGTATCTCTGTCAAAACCCACTTCTTTCATATCAAATGTGGCTACAGAATAGCTAATAGGGTATGTTTCACTTTTCAAGCAGTGATTCGCAGTGTGTGGTAGACATAATCTCTACACTGACATTTTATCCAGAATGGAACAGCCAAGCTCAAATCAAAATGGGTTCATTTCCCCATTTCAAAAGCACATAGAGAAAGATGTAACAGAGAATCCTGACTCAAGTGAAAAGCTTAGGCTTCAGAAACAAACATACATCCACGAGAATATACAGACAAATCGTGATCAGTGGCAAGGACTGAACTTGAGGTGATTTCAGATGAGATATAATTACTCCCAGAATTAAACTTTGTGTATTTTGTTGCTGTATAGTAACAAAGAACAACTATACATTTGGGATATGTCCCAAATGAATAAGGAGAGAGCAGTTCTCTAAGAAAAGACTTTACATCAACTAACTTGCGTAAAATTATAGCCCTTGTTTTAAAATGGATACAGAAACTGGTACATGACATTTCACATGAAGTTGTTGAATAGTTTAATGAAGTTGTCGGTCACAAATAACATTTCCTATGAAATATGCATGACAGAATTGTGCTTAAGAAGAATTTACATAGAAAATTATAAATAAATATAAGATGGAGCAAGTATTTATCACACCTTAGTCTTATTTGCCAATTTGATTTATAGCCAGTTCACTCATGAAAGAATATTGGTGAGCAGACCTGATACTTACATTTCTGTGCATGCTCATTACAGTGAAGAACCAGTGATTATCTTTACTTTTCTTCTTACGCATGCCAGTAACGATTTCTCAGCATTGCTGGATTGAAATGTTGGATATAACTTTCTGAAGATTGTGTTGAATGAAAAATGTCCTACAAAGATCAACAGTTTAAGTTATTTACATTAACCTTTGTTAAGAAAGCACTCTCTACTTTGTAAATAATTTTGAAGAAGTGACCCACTTAGCAAAAAACATTGTGAAAGACTACTACATTCAAGAAGACAATATCCATTGTCAAGAAGACAATATCCATGGCCATATAAAGAACTGTAGTATTAAAAAAAAAAAAAAAAGGCAAATCTCTGGATGCACTAAACCTGAGGAACTTAAGGGTCCTTTTCAAGCAAAGTGATTCTATGATTATCATTTGCATTGCATACAAAACAGTTGGAATTTCAACTCAAGTGATAAGAAACTAAGGTCAGAAGAGCTGTAATCTCAGCATCTGTCAACCTGCATTTTGTACGTTTTGATTTTCCTTAGAAAATTTGGGATTGTACAAATAGGATTATGCAATTCAGCTAGAAAAAGTCTTGTAGAGGGCTTTGGCTGTTTTTTGTTTTTTTTTCCTTAGGAGTGGTCAAGCAATTCCATAAATTGCTGCCCAGCTGCAGGATTTTGCTTTAGGTGTGAGAAGGGAGTAAAGAGGAAATTCCCATTGGCTTAAACAAGAACAAAACAAAACAAAACAAAAAAACATATGAAAACCAAATGAGTAAGAACTTGCTGACTCACTACTGAAGGACAGTGTGGAATTTATCATCCCTATTTCTTCCCCAGAGGTCAGAAAGAATTAGTTTACTGTAATTTTTTTGGAGTATTTGAAATACCTAGAAACAAAACAATAAGTCAACTGAAAAACATAGACCTTGACCAGGGGAGTACGAAAGTGATTTCAACCAAGGACCAAAAAGAAAGTTTTAGAAACAGCTCTGATTTCTTCCTATTTTTGATTTCATCAACTGTTATTTGAAACCATCTTAGATCTACATTTCTTTGTATCTTACTCAACAGTAAGAAGTCCACATCACAAACACTGGCCTACATCCTTCTGACTTCACATACTGACCATTCCGAGACTGATGACCTTGCACACCAGCCCTACATTTTTCCCAAGAGCTTGCTGAAGCCAAAACTAAATGCAGCAGCGCAGTAGATCCAAGAGATCTCAAGAAAGGAGGGGATGGAAATTAGATATTCTGTAAAAGTAGTCAGGGAAAAGTTGATTCAAACTCAAGATCTGCCCACTTGTGTTTTGATGAATTAGAAACATAATTGGACATGTGGGCTCAGGTGCGTGTTCAGTGTCATAAGCTCCTCATATTAAAGCTCAGTTCAGATATTTCATTAATTCACATAATAAATAGTGCAGAACTAATGCCACATGTAATCTAATGGCTATAAAAATACAGTTGTACATTTAAGTGAGCACTAGAGTATATGTATATAGCATGACTCAGAAATGAAGGTGACTGAGGTGGACAACGAGTAGTCTGTTTGTAAGTAAAAGATGGAAAATCTTATTTCTTTTCTTACTATTATCTGGTATCAAACAACTCAGTCTTAAACATTTCAGCAAACAACAAAAAAATAACTGGTCCCACTTGACAGTGTAGTAAAAAGTCAATTGGACTTAAATGTCAAGGGCTAAGCCCTCTCCTGTCACAAAGCAGAAAGTTATTCTCATGTCAGTGTACGTGAACTAATTTATTACAAGGAATTTGGAACCTCTTTTCATCACTGTTGGATTTAATACTTCTAAAATAAATCTTTAATAACAATAAAGTACTCTATGAAGTGTATGTGAATTGATGCTACATCTTTGTATGTCTCAAGTACTGTCAATTTGTGCTATATATATGTGTGATTGTTTTACAGGTTTTTTAATATATTGGGAAGACATTTGTGGCACCAAAACAACACAAGTTCTAGTCTTCCAATAGCATTTCTATTCCTAAAATATATACATCTCATGCACATTGTGTCTTAAATGTGAGGAGTGGGAGTACACGCAGAAACAAAGGGAAATATTGAGATGTTTGAACAACAGATACTGACATTCCTGTGAAACACAAATAAGAAACGTTTTGTTTTCATCACACAGTCTTTCTTTGAAATAAATTTTAATGTATGACTCATGAGTCTGATCTAACTCTCAGAGAAGTCCATGCGAAGATTCCCACCACCTCACTGAGCTTTGAAGCAGGCTCTGAAGTCTGTCCATATTGTTTTCAACACAAGACATGCAATTTGCTCAAGCATGGGATGACACAATGCATTTGACAAGTTTAGATAGAGGTATGATTGCATTCTTTAAAACTACGCCTTTATTCCTCACTTTAAAACCTGCTGATCAGGCAAGCTTGACACAGTGAGATGAAGTCTAAGCAGTTGTAGGAGTCAAAAGGATAGCCAAGTCCTAATTCCAGCTAAGTCATTGATCCACTGCAAGACCCTGCACAGGTCTTTATCTTCCTGAACATCCTCTTCCCCATCTGAAAATATTCATACACACAGGTCATCGCTAAAAACAAATGCTGCATCTCAAACAAATACTGTACCAAAAATAAAAGAAAACATGCTACTATAAAAAGAAAAGCAAATACCAGGAAGTCATTCCTTTACTTTTCAAGTTATTCTTTCCAACCATTCTCTTTTCAGTGCCTTATATTTTTACACATGTTCATATATAGACACACAAAATAAATTAGTTAGCAAAATGAGAGATCAGGTCTGCTTTTTTTCCAGACATTTTAAGAAAAGTGACTCTCCTTACATTTTCTGCATCTGCTTCCTCAAAAACAGCAGAGTACTGAGGAACAGCAGTAACAGAGGAACCCAGTCACAGTGCAGATCGTTTTCCCAGGCTTGACTCAAGCAGCTGGCAGAGGCATGTGACCAGAGTGAAGTGGAGAACTTAAAGAAAGGTATGTTTTGAGGAAAGGCAAAATGATTTAGTGACAGCTCGCATTATTTCCTTCAGACTAAAATTGTAAAATTGCTTTTTTTTTTTTTTTTTTTTTTTAAACCTCACCAAATCCTCAAGCACTCTCAGGCTCTGCAGAACCAAATAAAACAAAACAACATGTAAGATATAATAAGATGCCTCTTTGCACCTTTCATATTATGTGACCTGAGCCTCCCTTCAGGCCAATTGCATGTTACTACTAGGGAGCTGATTTATAAGGGACCCTCCACAGGTATCTGACAGCTGTATAAGTCATGAAGATATAGCAACATTGTACCAACACAGATTGAAAATCATTTAAGCAGCAGAAGCTTTTAAAATAAATGGCTGAAAGCTGAACTCAAGATAGTATCATTTAGAAAGCTATCAAACAACGGTTTGCTTGAAAGTATTCTTACTGCAGGAAACCAAACTTTGTTATATTTTACTCTTATTTACTCAGAGCTTCAGTTCTGTTATCAGTCTGGTGTAATGTATAAATGAGACTCCAAACAAGAAAATCCAATGACTGCAGGTTAGAATGGAGCCTACTTCTTGGCAAGGAGTCCTTTTCACACCGCATAAATTTGCATTATGTAAAGTTGCAGTGATCCACAGGCCACTAAAGTCAGTTGAGGAACTTCCACTAAATCTTCAGTCAGACACTGATAAGAGTACAAATCACGAAATGTCTCAGGCTTGGTCTGGCGGACTAACTAAGGGAATTAATTTCTGAGCTGATAGCATCCTGTCAGCAATCTTTCTCCCACTATTATGAAGGCTATTCTTATCTTGTGCAGAAATTGTGACATTTTTTATCACCAAGAGACAAATCCACACTGGTGAATTGGAAATGCATGCACATTATTTTTATGATGTTAACATATGCCCAGCTCATACTTCTGCTTTCATACACAATGATCTTTGAAAAATGCAACACATTTGCTTTTTGAAGTTTCATCTAAACCGATTTCAGTCCCCAAAACAAACAAAGCAAAAGATGAGGAGCTCTCCCAAGTAAGGAGTGCCTGTATTTTCACAATATGTGTAGTCTGGTCTTATAATATGTCTCCATATTTCATAGAAAAGAAAAGGTATGCTTGCCTGCACAGGATTTTGTCATCGACCCTTCCCTCCATGAAACTATATGTCTCAATCCTGCTTCACATCAATAATTCTACCCTGCTTATGTGCTTCACAAAGAATTACATGCACATGGACGGTTCCATATCCACAGTATACAATCTATTTTTGAGACAGACCCTCAGCAGACAGAACACCAACACAAAGCAGCTGAGGATAGTATGCCCTAAGCATACTCAGGCACATCTCAGTGATTTTGGCCTTTTTCTGTTCTCACACATTAAGATCCTTGTCAGCAATGTGAAGGAGAGCCAACAGTTTGTTTCTGCTGTGGTAGTTAGAGGCAGTGTTCTCCATTGCCGTGTCGGCAAGCTTCTGGTATTTAGCTGTAAGCAAATAACTTTTTAACTATATGAAAAGAGATTGATGGGGTAATAAAAAGCATTACAGTGGCGCCCAATACAGTCTCTCAGGTCAGTAATATGCAATTTAGAGTGTTCCAAAATAAGTAACAGGCTCCATGTACAATAGATTCCAATGGCGTTTAAAAGTGCCCTCATTGCTGAGTTAATTTTAAAGAATCTAGTGTTAACAGTAACTTTTTAAAGTTCCCAACAAAAATTTCTTAAATGAAAAGATTCACAGCCAAATGCAACAAAGCAATGCAGTAGCTTACTGTTCCTTTTTCTCTAATAACACAGCTGCAGAGAATACAAATCCAGCAGCTCCTCCAGCAGCTCAAGAGTCAAGCAACAAGGCCCTGCCTCAAGCACCAGTGGCAGCTCGAAGAGCATCCAACTGCAGCACCTTCATCCCACACTGCTTGGGCTTGTCGGGACAGTGGGCAAGGAGCTGCCTGTCTGTCTGCACATCTGCAGGCTGCCTCCAGAAACACTGGAAACGTTATGACAGATTACAAAATATTTATTGCTCGTTTCAGCATTTTGCTGTGTTAGTTTGCCCAAACATCTCCTTTTATTCACAACATTTAGAAGGTTTCTGCCCAGTCCATGCTAGATAATCAAGCTCTTCCATATTCAGAAAAGAAAAATAGGATTTCCAAAAGGACATGAAGGTTGCCACCCCTACCAAGGGACTGTAAAGAAAGTTGAGATAATTACCTTAGACTATATGACTGATTTTTAAATTCCTACAGTTAGGTGAGAATTGACTCCTCTGAGAATGCTATTCTAGACCTTTAATACTAGGAAGTTATTTGCACTTCCTAACAAAAGACCACAACTGGAATGGCTAAAATCAAGTGTTGGGACTGTGTGAATTGGGTCCAGGTACCTCCTGCAATTAAGTATCCTGGACTCTTTTTATCCTCTCAATTTTTAATCTCTTGGATTCACCTATGTCATATTTCCCAATTTGCCCTGAGAAGCAATGTCTTTGTTTTAATTCATAACTGAGCACTGAGACTCTTGAAGTTCTAGCATCTAGAGCTTCAAATAAATCCAGACTGTGTGGTATCAGTAACAACAGTCAGACATTTTCTAAGAGTCAGAGCACAGAGTCTGGACTATCGTACTGATGTAGCCAATGCTTCATTTGAGAAAAAGGTGCAGGTGGTGTTCTGTATAATTTGAGGTTGGGGACAGCACTTTTTCCCTTGTTCCTGGACTGAAAAGAGTACACTGGTTAAAGCTTCCTTTTGCTGCTTATTGTTCCAAAACACATAAAGAAATAAGGTCATTTTGATTCCTATTTTCTCAAGCCTAACAGCAAGAATAAGTGAAACACTAATAACATGGGCTACTTCACTGATACATAATACTGATATCACACCGTATTTTTCAAATGGTAAAAGTAACAGTGTACTCTCAGATATAGAAGCCACAGCAATTCAACATTTCCTACCCTTCCACATGGTAGAATGCTGAAAAAGCTGCATTCCAATTAGTGGCCTTACGGTACCAGTGATATCCTTTTGCTTTCTTCCTAAAGTATATTAAGTATTTCTTCAAGCATCTTAAATCTCAGTTACCCAAACTTGTTTAGTTTCCTCTATATTATTCAGATAGTAAAAACAAACTATATGTCCCATACTTTTAATTTAATTATGTCCCAGTTGTTTCATTATGCTCTGGTTACTGTTAAATGCATATATATATATATACACGCACATACATTCTCCACGTTTCTTGAGACAAGTATTCTCCAAGGCACTCTTGGAGCATAAAACAAAGTTGTAATTTTAAACAAGTGGAATATCCCTGATGTAGTAACGGAGGAATGGGGTGTTAGTCCTCAAATTGCTGTTGCCTTTTAACCGTGAAACACACACCACAAAATGTTACTTGCGGCACAGTAAGAAAGAAGAATTCCTTTCATAAAATTTAATGAGTGTAATGTTTCTATGTTTTATAGGTCACAGGGTGTGAAAAACAGCTCAGTTTTAGCCCTGATGACATTTTCATATAGGTGGAAGTAAAAATAGAGAGAGATTTGACATCTTGACATAAAAGGGGCACAGTATTATGTTGCAAGGGTACTATGTACAAGTTTGAAGTGAAAGTATAACATCTGATTCTAGTTCTAGACACATATGGTTATACAAAGACATTTGGGCATGTTTTCCCTTTACAGCTAATAGAAAGTACAGTGATTTGAGCACGACATGAATACAAGATCTTGGGCTGGAAAAATGGATGGTGTCCTAAAAATATCTAGACCAAAACATTCTTCTACATTGTACTACTCACCTAGAGTTATTGATCCCAATTTATTTTATTGCCTGTTCAACATTGGAATATTTTAAAAGAAAGAAAGAAACAAACAAACAAATAAAAACATGCTATTTGATCAGTTAAGATAGAAACACAAGGATTTAGAACTGATCAGGAAGATGACAGGACACTGCAGTAAATTACTGTAGGATCTAAAATGCCAACACATAACCCAAATCGAAATTTTAATTGTGAAGTGATACAAAAGCATATTTTTTACAAGCTCACAGCAAGGTTAAAGATGACAAAATTATGTTAACACATATTTGCAATTGACAATATCACAGAAAGATGCAATGATTTCATCCCTTTGTGCTTCTCCATCCCCAGCTCCTGCCCCGGCTTTAGGAGCATTTCAGTGTGTTTATATAGCTGAACTTCAACACAATCTCATCAGTCCTTGAAATGACCTTCAGCAAAGGCTTGAAGGCAAACACGGTTTAGTTGTAAATTAATGAACAGCTTTCTACTTAACATTTTACAGGACCGGAATATACAGAGCTTTTAAAATAAATAAAGACAATCTCTGTGCATGTCAAAGAGCAAAAGACAGAAGACCCCAAGTTCTATGTATTAGTTCAGAATGGAAAAGGAGTGAGATCTTGACTCCAGGGCTCAGAAAACTTACACAGCCTACTACAGCTGAGTTCAGCCACTATGTTTTCCACCAGCTTAATGGTGGAGGTAACAAGAAAACACAACACTGACAGTTCACTGCAAATCAGTAGACAGTAGAGTTCAGATGTTTTATCTACTTCTCTGAATTCAGGGAATGCTTTTACCATAAAGAATCACTTTATTCTTCCAGTAATGGCATTGTGATAGATTAGTACAAACCTCTTCACCTCTGGTTAATAGAGCTCCCTCACAGCCATTTACCTCTCACTGGGCAGTGTTCATTGTCCCTTCAAAATTTTTTTAAAATCTTGCCTTGCCAAAGTGGTTTATTTTTCAACAACTATGAAAAGTTTTTTGCCCACTATTAGAAAATTACTCAGTAAGATAAGGCAGTCTGTAAGACAAAACAAAAAGGCAGTTTCAAATACTCTTATCAGGTATCAAGCTCACTTACTTTTCAATAATATGCTCTTACACTTGTCTAATTTCCAGGACTGACATGTTACTCATCAGGAAAAGAATACCAGCTCACATCAGGGACCCAAGGAGCATAGCATCACCCTCAGCAGAAGGATTCTTTCAGTACCTGTGGCAATTACTTGACTGTTTCTTTTAAGCATCTAGCTATAAACCCCCAGACAGAAGTGGGAAAATCAGGCATGTAACAAAAGAAAGCACAGTAGGCTTAGGCTTCATCTAAAGCTCATGAAAGCAGATAGGAATGTTTCCATAAGTTTCAAGTTTTTTGGGTCTGCCCTGAGAAGTGTTGCTCTGGCATATATTTATATGAGAGATTTTTATCAATAGTCTGTCTATATAGAATATCTGAGGGCAGAATCTGAGGGCAAACAGGACACAAACCAGGACATTCTGCAATAATGCTACACTTGCTGTAATTTCTTTGACTTGAATCATAAAGCTTTATTAAGCCAGCATTTTTTCAACACACTGGAAGAATGTAGTATAGGAGATAATAACCTTCTCTGGATTTTGCCGTGTCTGCATTTTTTCAAACATAGTTAAAAATTTAAATTTTATTATCACCAGCAGAGTGAATCCAAGAGACGTTTTTGTCTTTACACCGTATTTGGAAATGAGGACTTCGAAGAGAATTGCTTTTTTGAAGGCATCAACTATTTGCTACATCAGCATTTTAGAAAGACTGCTTTAGTCTGTTTGGCTTCTTATACTATTGTTTCTGAGGGCCTTCGTAAAATACCTGAAGAGACATTATGCAACAAGCATATCACAAATGCCATCTGTTCTCCTTCTCTCTCTTTTTTTAATTTTATTTATGGGGAGAATTGTGGCCTAATTGTTGTAGCACTCTGAGCTCTGTATTATTTTGAGGATATATACGATGAAATTCTATTCTGGAGAACGTGGGATTGAAAATAAAGAGGTCTTTGCAATTGTAATGGAAGGAAGTTTAGGATAGTTACTTGAGGACTTCCTTATGTTCCTGAGATAAACTGCCAGTCCTAAGTTGTGATACCCGTATCGAAGTATCTAGTTATTCTTATATGTACTGTATATGCACACACCAGCTTTGGAACGAGGTCCACAAAAGTTTGTGAAAGCTTCTACAGAAGACACTGAATTTAAGGTTACTGTACTGCAACAGCAGAGTAAGACTCTCATGCTCGTTCTTTGTATTTAGCTGGAAACTGGTTCATCATCCAAGACTAAAAGTATCACAAAGATCAAAATCAAACTCAAGGGTGCTCAATTCAAATATGATAAACAACAAATCAAAAAGCAGAAACACATCTAGAAACTCGGGTACTAGTATCTTCTTGCAACTATCTTGTCAGATATCCAATCACTTCTCTTGGGACATTTCCCTCCCAACCAGTCAGCTGTGAGGAGAAAACAACAACAGCAACAACAACAACAACAAAAGAACAAAAATAAATTTTGCCTTCTGGGATTGACAACATATGTACTTTGTTTGTTTTTAAACCTCAAATAAAGCTTTGATTAAATGAGAAAATAATACTTCTTCTCACTAAGATATCAACATTTTCATAGAAAATTGAGAAAAATTTCCTTTGCAGTTCTATCCCTCTGTAAATTCTGTTATTGCAGAAAATAAACACAAGAGATAGAAGTGAGAGAGACACAGTGAATAGAACCAATTGCCAGCTTATGTATTTTTTTAAGCCTAGAAGGAACCTGTGCTGCACACTAAGCCCAAACTACAGATACACTTTCAGTGATTTTGAGCAATGGAATTGAAGTACCTGATTTCAGGGAAAATATTTAGAAATTAGCATCTATCTGTAAAATGTGAAAATAAGGAGCAATATATTTGAGACGCTTTGATATTTTTTTTGCATCTCAGACTTAATGACAGTGGAACCTAGAAAGACAGTAGTACTGCTCAATAACACTAAAAACAGAAGAGGGATGAATCACCAGAAAGAAATAAATATATGTAAAATCAGTTCCTACTGCCCCTTCATTGATTAAAGGTAGTTCCAAAACCCAGAGTTATTTCCCATGTGACTATTCTAGCCACTTTTTGATTTATTCTTTGTTCTAATTATATTTTACTATGCCTTTGAGACTTTGTGTCATTTTTATGGCTATATTTTAAAACGCCTTGAGACACATGGAAGGTGATCTATAAATCAATTAGTAGTAGCAGTTGCAGCAGTACCATCAGTCATTACTTTGACGGAGATGGCAATTATCTGTAAGTAAATTTAAAAGATTAATTTTAAAACACTTTGTATTTTTCTCTGGCTGCTACCGGAGAATTTTTTCATACTGGTTTCTACTTAATGATAAATTCTTTCAGAGGAACATTCAAAAAATTCTATCTAAAAAGGCTGCATACTTAAGAGCACATTCTTGAGTCAGAATTTCCTGGAACCAAAATACACTGAATGTATGAAAAATGTGTAACATGAGCATTACAGGAAAAAAAAGTCATTCTAATGAAAGAGAGACCCTTGAAGGTGTCTACAAAGAAGCAGCATGCACTTATTCAAAATACTGCTCACAATTTTGTTTGTGCTGCCATCATTTTCCCCACATATTTAGAGCATGTTCCAGATTTTCCAAAGTGTTTAAGTATTTTTCTTCTGCTAAGAGAATACTGTTCTCTGAGTGCTGGGCAGTTTACTGGGTGATTGATGATGAACATAAGTTGCACTGTTTCTCTTGAAATATTCTGTCTTAGATAATTCTTTTTTTTTTTTTTTCAATGAGCAATTAATGTGTTTTTTTTTAAATCTCTTGTATATACTTCGTGAAAATAGCCACTAGGAAATGGTAAATAGTTACAGGACTTTCATACAACAATATATATGTAATATGTAATAATGTAATATGAATTACAGAATTGCTGGGAAGTACATTTCAGCCATGGAACTTCACTATATGGCTCTTCAAAGACCCTTCAGTATCACAAAAGCCCAAGAAAATGCTACCTGCGGTTTACTCTTCCACAAGCAGGTATAGTGGAAAACAGTAGGTGATGATTCATGGAGCCCAATTTAAACAGTTTTTCTCCACTTCAAGCTAACAGTAAAACATTCCTTCATACCAAGCCCTACATACCATGGTGTCTGTTCCTTCACTGTAGAGAAGGACAGTAATTCACTCCAGATCTGCTGATGTTACAAGCATATAAGACATTGCTGAGGCCTTTTTCTGTGAATATGGCTTTGTATGCTAACAGTTAAGCAGCTATTAACAAAAAATGCATAAGCTATATCTTCAAATAAATAATTAACCCTTAGTTTTATCGAATATAGCTACCAAGTACCATCCAGAAGGGGAAATAAGGTTGCAATCTTCCAACACTATGATTAATAAAAACAAATTGCAAGATAGAACAAAAGCTTTAGCATGCCAGTTCAGTAACTGTATATCCATGTTTGATTACCATAAAATAATGCCTTGGAATCCCAGAGATCTTATCTATAATATAGTAAATTTCATAAGTTTTAAATAAGAAAAGAAAACCTGGTTTCAACACATTTTCCACTGTAGGTAGTCTTCACATATACCACTGTCATTTTTGACAAACTTAGTTCTCCCTACAGCCTCCCAAGGGAAGAAATTAGATAAGTCTTTAAGAGCAAATCTTCAAAGAGTTAGTTCTCAGAGATCACAAAATCCTCTGCTAATTTCAACATGTAATAGCTCAGAATTTAAGGACAATTTGGCAGTGGTAAATGAGATAGGAAAAGTTTTACATATAACGATGTATCAAAAGTACCTTCTCTTCTTTATACTAAAAGATACGAAGAAATTTACGAAGGAAAAACAAAGAAAATTTCTAAAAAGAGACTTAGAGAAAATAAAGTCAGAATAAGAGTTAAAATTTCACTTTCCCCTGAAAATGTTTTAAAACAATTCATTGTAAAATAGCGTGTTCATTTATTTTGTAATAGAGAAATCTAGATTTTTTGTTTAAAAAATAAGTTTGTCATGAGTTGAAGTTATTTTTCACTTGAATTGTCTATCCATTTGTCAAAAATCTATTTCTTTTCACATTTTCAAGAAAAAAAATAGTTCTAATTCAGCCACCACTCATATAGAGTGATTGCACTGCAGTAAACACACTGAAATCAGACTAAAGTCAAATTGAAGTTCACATCCACATCTCTTGACCTCAGTAACTACTGTGCTCTATTAGCAGACCTTAGCATAGCAGAAATGATTGAGGCTGGCTAAACTTAGGGATTCAAGAGCTCTGTTTATTCATCAAACAGGCACACTAAGCAGCTGCTGTTGGGCTTTTAGCAAGCACTTGAACATTAGCTTCAAAAATGAAAGCTTATCTAAGATTCAGCTCTGCTGGTTTGGCTTTTCTCAAACTTTGCTTGGCCTCAGTAATCTAAATTGGGTTCATTGAGCTCTGCATAAGCTGCAGAACCTTGAGAATTTGTCTAGGTACTTTATACAGTGATGTTCAGCATTGGCTAACATTTTCTACAGTAATCTATGTTGATAGCATTTGTTTTCCTGATAGCAGACAGACTTGCACTCACTCAAATGTTTTAGTTTTCCAAATCGTTGCCCAAACTGTTTACACAAAAGCAAAATTTGAGATTCCAAGAACGGTCAACAACCCCCTTTCTGCAGAATTTTCAATGTTGTCTGTCAAGTCCCTTCAGTGAAACAGACGCTCTATATCTGCTCCATGCCTGTGGAGTGACCATCCTGAATCATGACATGCATTGAAACAGGGTACGTCTTCACAGAACCAGTTTCCCCTCCAGCACGTTGTTTTTCATCTATACAGCATACGTACAAACACTTCAGAATGAGTGTTGCCCAAGGTAAAAGGAAGCCTTCAACATGAAGGAGCTGAGATTTTGCTCCGATTACTTGATGCCAACTTCAGTCTGCCACATTGAAGGCGGTCCAGGCCACACAGGGACTGGCTGAACTTCTGGGCACTTACAGGGAAGGCAGCAAAGGGCTGAGTACTTTGTTTTGGCTGCTTAGCTTTTCTAGCAAGTCACAGTAATGCCGCTGCTTTCTTTGTAAATGTTTTCCAGTGATACTGGCTACTTCCCAGACTCCAGTGAGGACGTCTCTGAAGTCCGCTGCAGTCTCTGAAGTGTGCTACGAGTATCCTATTGCAGAATTTTAAATGCTTACTAACTGAATGCAGTTGCCTTATTTGTGAAAGGTGGTGCCAGAAGTATTATTACATTTCAGATTCTTTTCTCTGGGTAATGGTGGAAAATTCTGTTTTAAATCCATCCAATACGACACAGGAATGTGCGGGTTTTTACTCTGTGTTGTTTTTAAATTCGGACAATTACATTCCTTTATTTTACCTCCACATTTTTAAACTGTGTATCAAAATCAGATGACTCAGTCACACGTATAAAAATTGTGGGGCTTTTTATACCTACTGGTATGTTTTTCAGAGTAAATACATACACAATAGCATGCTCATTAAGAACTCTAAAAAGAAATCCTGTCAGGTATGTTGGGGTATAATTACTGTCTCTGTCAACAGACACCAAGACATGGCAGAAGTAATCTGCTGCTTGCAGACTTTCTAGTGACTGATCTCCAAATTATAAGAATATGAAAGTGAAATAGATACAATCAGAAAAACCTTATCTCGGGAAGGTGGAAGGCAAAAGAACACAGAAGTGACTTTCTCTGAAAACAAATAAGAATCAGCTGGACAGCTATGTCTAGCATTAATCCAATTCCCATGTTAGTTTGGATGTGGCTTCATACTCTTGACCGTACAGTTTTAATTCTTCAGATAAAAGACTTCCCCTTTTAGCTATTCACTTACCTTGTGGCTCCCTAAAAAGCTGTAAAAGCAAGTCATGTTTTCTTGCTATTGTTTGTTTGCTAAGCACTCAAAATATAGAAGGTGTAAGGGCTAATCAGAACATTTTGCATAATGAACTCACTCTGTGCACTATAAATAATAGTGAGAACTATTACTAGAGGTCCAAAACAATTTATGCTTTCTTCCATTTGAAGCCACAAGATAATAGGAGGAGGCTCCAAGAGAGGTGTGGATCACCCGCAAGAGGTCTGAAGAGCAAGATGTATTTTTACTGGAAGTCTGCTAACTAGCCAAAACCTTTGGAACATCATGACACCGATTTGGCAAAGTAATCTTTCTCTCTACTTTATTGAAAACATCTTAGGCAGCAAAATGAACAAAAACTACTTCAGTTCCATGGTTTTAGAGCTTGTCTTTCTGCTGGCCTGCAGTCCATCATGAAGGTGAAGATTAAAAAATGCAGTGGAGCCTGACAGATTTAATTTGAGAAAAACGTAAGGGAGAAAAGAAGAGAAGAAAAAATAAAAAGCCTGTCAAGAAGCCTGAGAGGGGATTTTTCCCTCCAGTGATGTATTTATAGCCCATAAGCAAGGATCTAACCTGAAGTCAACTGAAACAAGTGGGGAGATTTTATTAACTTAAACGAGTATTGGATCAGACTCTAAAAGCATAGCTTCTAGAAGTACAAAAAGTATTTTGGGACATGTACTAGAAATTACCACCAGAATGAGAAAGAATAACCCAGTCATATATTTGCGACACACTGGTGACTGAAACAGATAAAAGAGATCTTCTAGCAGACAGAGCACACAGATGGCACTGCAAATTTGTCACCTGTCCAGCAGATATCCAGAGGGTTGAAGTTCTCATTTTGGTGGAACTTCTCTGTCTCTTGAGCTTTTGCCATGATAGAGGTCATAAGTACCTCTATGTCACCAAACAATTAAGTTCATCAGGTTCGTGAATATTCACATGGTAAAGATACTCCTTGATCAACCTGACAGTACCTTACCTAAATACTCAGTGAAAACTTCTGTGCTACAGTAGTAAGGATAATATGAATCATATTTATATGAATAATAAATAGAAGATTAATTGTAAAATGTGGGGCAAGAGAAGCACATTATTTTATTTTTTACAATGAAAAATAAAAACAAATAAAAGGTGGTTATTCTAGAGCTCCCACAATTAAGGATAAACATTTTTCTTGGTCAGATCTCATAATGCAGACTATTTAGAGGTACTATACAAATAGAACAATCACTAGAAGTTTTTGTTTCTGCGAAGGTACCTGAGGACAATAACGTTTTCACAGATATTTATGTAGCAACCAAAGGAAACAAGTGCAGAAATTTGTTGGTGTTCTTCAATAAACATAGTTTTTCAGAGATTGTTACAACATGTACTTTCAAATATTCCTGAGTTTCAGTTTAATTTCTCGTGAGGTAACAAGCTTCTATAGGGCAGCCACCATACTAAATGTAGATGTTCCATTTCCAATTTATTAACCATACTCTTATACTCAGCTCCTCAGAAAGAGCTAACAAGACCTTTCAAAAATTCAGCAGAAACCTTCAATTGTCAAGCATCCATTTTTGAAAAGTGATGTTTGGCAGTTGAAATATACACTACCCAGAAGCTCAAGATGCTTTAGATGAACACTCAAATAAAAATGTGGAGAAATTTAATAAGAGAAAGTGAGCTGAGAATTAGCTCCTCCATAATCTAGTTTACTGTATCCAACCAGCTGAAAGGGGACTAGAACCAGCAAGCCAGTAATTAGAACTGACTCAAAGATTGTCTGAGAGCATTTGACCTCAAGGAGCTCCCTTGCTGTGAAAGATGACTGCTTGCTGCTCTGAGAAGATTTGTAGCTAAAGTTCCTATCAGTTTGAATAATGGGGATATGAGCAGAATGTGATCAGATGAGTGGGGAGGAGGGTAGAGAAAGCATGGTTTGCTATGCTGACAGATTAGTAAGCCAGTCTATAGTTATCTCACACATGATCTATGGCTTAGGCATTAAGGTACGGTCTTAACTAAGGTTGATATCAGCCAGCTAGTGGCTGAGGTGAGCTCGTATTCCTGATCCTACTAGAATCACTTCACAGATGTGAAAACAATAAAACTGTTAAAATGTTTTCATACTCACCTTATACTTCCTAAGCAAAGAATCAAGCTGCAAAAATATCTTCTTAAGATATCCTGATCCTAAACAGTTGGAGAACACTTATTTTCAACGGTGGCCTTCATATCACCGAGTACCTGCAAACCAAGCAACCCTACATTTCTGGCTTTCTAAATGAATCTTCCATCAAACACAAGCCTGCCGCTGTAAAAACTGAGCAAGATGCAGACAGATGCTTTCCTAGAGTGTGTTAAATAGGTTTCCTTATTCTTATTTCATAGCCAGCGGAACCCAAACATTGAAGGAAATAATTGCTTTGGGAAGCATTTAAACTTCTTTCTATGTAGAGCATGCTTCAAGTCACTTACTTCCATTGGGTGCTCAGGACAATTCCTGTGCTGCACTGCTTACATAGGTATCATTTGTGCTATTTTCAGGTGATCTGAAAGGATAACAACTTCAGCAGAAGAGACAAAACAATTAAGGGCATGGAGAGGGACATAGGATTCAGCAGAGATGCATGACAGCAGGATTGGTAGCCTGAAGGTTCAATTAGCCCAGAAAAAAATGAAAAGGAAAATCTTTTACAAATGTATTAACATGTTTAAATTCACTGAACACTTCTGCAATGCAGATGAATACAAAAAAACAACAGGAAAGAAGGAAGTTTCATTATCGTTTAGAAGAGGTTTTCAGTGCTAAGGTCATAAAAGTGAACTCATGTTGCATTAGCAAAGCTCTAAGAAAAAATATTTATTATTGTTAAAAATTTGTATGTTTCTTCATTTATTTTTAGATTTTGCTTTTGGGAGACAAGCTGCTGGTGGCAGAAGGGTTGGTGAAGCAAAGAAATAGTCATTTGATAGATGTTTTTCACAGTATTGCCACAATTTTTGAAACACTGCACCCCTGATTGAATTCAGTATATCAGATGATAGACACCAGCTGGAGACAAGACTGAAAGAATTACGAATTATAAATCAGCAGTACTTGGACATAGCCAGTTTGCTTAAACTTTAAGCACACTTACTGTGCATTATGTGCCAAGCTTCTAGAAGTGGAGTCCAAAGTTAAAGTGATATGTAGAAAATATGAAGGACAAATTCCTTCCAGCTAAATCAAATGCAGACTGTATGTTATATTATGGTCAAAAAAACAAAATTAAATTCCATGTTATGCACATAGTGACATAAAACTGAATTCCTTTAAGGATATAGTCTTTCATAGGGTGTGTACTAAAGTCTCCTGAAATTCAAAAGACATTTTCTTTTTTCACTTTGGCAAATCTTGGCATCATTACAGGTTACTGAAGAGTTTTCTAAAACAGAGCTCTACAATTGAGGTTCTGCTCAACTGATACTACTAGTAGGTCTATTTTGCTGACTTGGGAGGCACCATCAGCCTAGCCAGCGTTGCAAATTCTGGCTAACAATATTGTATTGTGTTAACAATTACCAAAATATATTGTTAGGATATGGCTGGAAGAAAAGGAGACTGGCAAGGCAATAGTCTGGGGCTGGATCACAAGGCAAGAAAGATTTCTGTACAGATTATCTTAGTGAAGTTCATGCCAAAGAGAAATTGGGACATGGATCCTCAGATATTATTGGAGGCTAGGACAGAAGATAAGTGGAATGTTCTCCAAGGTAAAGCATAACTGTTCACAAGCACCCAGGTTTTCTTCAGCCAAATGCTGAAATTCTAAAAACTAAGACCCTGTCTTCCCTATTAATCAAAAATAGAGGCTGTGAAAAAAAGAAATGGTTGAAGAAGAAAGTAGACGAGGTTTACAAAATTTACACTGACAGAATAAACAACAGATAGTATCTATTACTATTGTATGGGAAGGTAAAATACTTTAAATGTTAGATAGAGAAGACATTTCATCATGCAGTAGGTAACAACCAAGCCATTAACACTAACATTCAATGCCAAATAGCAATAGGCAGCAATTTACTTGCATTATCAGTGTCAACACTAGAAAGCCATCAGTGAATGGCAGGCAGCTGCTGTGGTACAACACTGTTTAGCACAAAATTAGTCAACCAGTCTCACTAATGTGAGAACCTAAGGGCCTGTCAGCCATTCTGCATTTGAGCCTCAAGGGTCATCATCTCATTTGAGCATCAAGGCTCAACATCTTAGAGTTCAAATTAATTATTTGTAACCTAACCAGTAGTTACCTTCCAGCCAGTGAGAGATCAAGTCACACGTGGCTTTCACAGGAAGGCCATGGACACGTGAACACACTGACCGCAACAACAATAATTTAAAATAAAAAATAATCTGCTAATCAATATTTAAATGACAGCTTTTCTCTTATATTACAATTTAATCCAAAAAAAAATTTCCAAGTTCTTCTGTATTTACAACTGTGGAAACTGCATTGGGTGCCTGGAAGTTGGGTTCTTTCATTTCCTAAAATGTGGAGCATGAATAATCCCTTGCCTTCTCCCAGACATCCCCAGCCCTTACCACAAAGGAGAGACTGAAAAAATAAACCCAATCTGGTTGGCTGATAAAGAACACAAATGCATTCACGTCTAAATACAAAATGGCAGTCATGCCTGAAAAGTTTAAGTAGCATGCGACTCAAATATTGCTGAGTTCGTGGGAAATGAGAAATACAAAAGGTAGCCAGATGCTTCAAAGAACCTGAAGAACAACTGTCCCAAGATACCAAAACAGATGGCACAAAAATTTTAATGTCATAAGAAGCAAAGAGGCCACTTCTCCAGACAAAGTCTCCATCTCTTTTGAGATTCCAAATAATTAGTTTTGAAAGCTAACCAAGAAGCAGACTCGTCACAGCTTTTAGTAGTGATACTTCCATAGCATCTTACTGAGAAAAAAAAAAAAAAAAAGGAATACTATTCCACTGAGAATTTTTCTCTAGGAGACTCAGTAAAGATTCATTTTTAGTGAAGAACGAAGTGGCTTTTAAGAAATTGTGGGTAACACCAAAAATTTATACCTATGCAACACATTCCTGTAAGGACTTTCAAACAACCAAATAACATGTAAACTGAAAAGTGCTGGTCTTGTTGAAGAGTGGAAAGTTTTTCTAAGAAAGTTAATTAGGGAAAAAAGACCATTGTAAACACTCATAGCTTGCAAGCCTTCCACGTTAGTAAAACTAACCTGAATTTTTATTATGAATAGAACTGTACAGTATTAATTTCACAGCAAGCAGAAATTTGGCAAGCCATTGCTTTCTAATGTATTAAAGTTCTCTTAAAAATTAATATGAAAGTAAATATGGAAGAACTTTTAATTATCATTTACTTACATCTCCCATTGATGCTGTCTCTCAGAACAGTCTTCTGAGGAAAATAATTAGCCAAGGAGGTTATGAGCCCTTTCGTACACAGGCACACAGGAGGGCAGATATGGTCACAGCTGCTTTTAAGAATGAAATAAGGTACCTGCAGGATAACTAAGGATCACTCATCAAGTGGTCCTCCTTACACTAGTTTTGTAATACTTCTCATGGTTCAAAGGTTCATCTTACATTAGTCAGATTTTCATTCCAAGTCTAAGCCACACACAGATCGATTAAAAATAGAATTGAGTGGGAAGAGAAGAAAAAGCATAACTAGAAAAAAATGAGCATCAGGAGACACACAAAGCAGCTTAGTGAAAAAATACAACTGGATAGGTAGGTAAATGTATATTTACTAGCACATTCCTAACTACCTTCATTGGGTAACTTCATAGCCTTAACTCTGCACAGACTCTGGAAAACTGTGCTTTTGTTTTGAAATTAAATCACTTTCAGGAATGAGGAAAGGAAAATCAAACAGTAGGTTTGAATTATAGGAAAAAAAAAAAAAAAGCTCTGAGATCAAACTGGCTTTACAATTCTGATAAACGTTATGTCATGCTGTAGAAAATCTCATGATCTACGGGGTTTGCTCATCCCTTCCATGGGACCAGTGTCCTTGGGCATATTTAATAGCAGACTGTGCTCAGCTGCCACTGTCTATGTCTGTGAGGTGAGAATCTTTGACTCTGTTTCCTCTGCCCGCAGTGCCTCCAGATCAGATAATGAACCCAGCTTTCTCCCAGGAATATTGACTGATTTTTCACAGCAATCTCAACACTTGCAATCATTTTCCCTGCACCAGTCTTTTCCCTTGTCCAGCATACCTGACTCATGTAAGAACAGGAACAGATGCTGTCAGTGCTTGGACATTCAAGAAGTTGGACGTATCTGAGTATCAATCATCTTACTGACTTCCTTTTCAAAGTCTTACCATCATATGTATACACTCATATATATATTCATGCACACATGCTAACCCTAAACATACATGAAAACAGACTTGTCCTATTCAGCCATTTCCCAGTACATAGATCCCCCAAAGGGCACGGAGTTCCAATAGGTATTAGGTACTCTTTATTGGCTGGAACCTGAAATATGCATTTTACATTTTAACAAAGCCTTTGAAACTTGTCCTGTCAAGCACAGTTAAAATGAGATGGTTGTGAGACAGGAGTGCTATGAGATCTTACAGATCAAACATTTATTTACACAGCTCCAATAATATCCAAGGGATCAAAGTAATAATGCACTGTGTTCACAACAGTTTATTACTCTTGACCAATTAAATCAAAAAGACAGATCCTCGGGCACAGGAGCCATCAACCCAGCCAGTTGGGTAGCACAGTTCACTTCATGCTTTTCATTTCTCACACAGCTTGCAGGAGGGAAGCTTGAAGGAGGGAAAATGTTAAGCCCTGATTTTCACAGCATCTCCTCCAAATCAATCTACTGAAGTTGATGGAAGTCTTCATGGACTGCAAAGCCTGTAAGTGCAAGAAGTCAGTAAATTCTGACTTTTCAAATGTATATGTTGCCAAGTCCAAAGAACAAAATTTCACAGAAAAAGAGATATTTTTAAGTCATTTCTACTGCTATTTTTTTTTTACAAGTTACAGAGTAGATTAAAAAACAAACAGCAAAAAAAGTACCCAGCCTCAACTGTTTTAAATTCCAATAGGAGACTGCAAAAGCTAAGCCCAAATCTCTTTTCAGGAATAAGGTGCATCCTTCAGTTAGTGCAATACAGGAGGTTGTTCCAGAAAAGGTGGTGCTGATTATCATAAATTTAAGCTGCTCTCTTCTTTAGTTACCCTAACAGCGTCTATGAAAATTCATAATGGAAATTAATTCACAGGAGTTCTTCTCATTCTAGCCAATATGTTAAATAATGAAGCAAGTAATTTTTTATAAAGCATTTTCCTAGTATCTGTTTACTTCTCAACAGATTTGGTACTCTACTGTTGCTATAATATATCACTGAAAAATTCTGTCTTCTGAACAATGTTTTTCTTCTGTTTGTAATTTTCTGCAGCATCACGTATCATGGAGAAAATATAAACTATGTAGCTATGAAGACAACCTATTTTGAAATCGCAAGTGGGGAAACACTTCAAGACAGAAAGCTGTTCCTCATAGGAAAAAAGCCAACACATCCTTACATTAAGTCATTCATAGGCAAAACTAAAAACAGTAGATTTAGTTTTGGTTGTAAATTAGGTTGTTCTAAAAGCTCCATAAAAACAGTTTCACAGCACAGAATGACTGAGAATCACTTTGTTGAGGTAGTATGTCTTCCAATTCACAGACAAAAAAGTAACTGCAATTACCCTGTAAAAAGATCTTGTGGCTGCTCCCGAGTCCACTCAGTTCAGCCAGCTAGTGCTTTCAGAAAGGAACCTCCAACTGCTTCCCCTTCTTCCCTGCATATCCTCCCCTCTCTCACAAATAAGGTGATATATGCAGGAAGAAAAAATCAAATCAAATCAAAGAAAGCCACAACAGCTTTGCAACAATTACATTTCAAAATAGTCTAAGGGAGAGAAAAATATCAACGATGGCCTTGCTTCCAGCTTCTTTAACATGAGCATATATGACATCGCTCTCACAAAGCTCAAAAATTTTCCTGGTAACAGAGAGTCCTAAATAGATTTCCCATAAAATCTGGGAATGTGCTTTTAGCATGTACATTAGAGTAAACCTTTGATCATGTCTACGCTCATTTTGGCTTTTCTCTTTACTTCAACTCCTCATAATCACACTGACCACATATTCCTCTGACTTGTTTGTTCATGGTAAACACTAACAAGATTCTATATGAAACTTCTCTAGTTACAGCAGAAAAATCCTCAAATGACTCAGTCCATGTCAAAGCCTGGGGTATCCTCGGCATTCCCAGAATATCATGATTTGCTGTGAAAAGAAGCCAGCAGGACACATTTGCTGTGCTGCAGTTTGCTATGTAAGCAGGCATGACACATTACACTTCCCATCTGTGCCCCGTGTCTAGAAAACCAAGTTCAAAAAAGTAGAACCTCTCTATCTCCTTGGTTCTTCATGCAGAAACATATTTTAAAGTAATATTAAAACTCTAAATGGGCAAGGACAGAGGAATATTTGGAATATTTCCCAGAGAAGCTCATCATTGCCGCCTCCTCTCTCTCCTTTTTTTTTTTTTTTAATATAATTATTTTATCCAGAGGGTGGAGACAACACGTACAGTTTTGTCTTGGGTGTGCAAGGAGCATAATGAAGCAGAGACCATTTTTCAATGTTCAATGTATAGTGATAACTATACTCTTTTCTTCTTGGAAGAGTTTTCATTAAATCCCACTGCAATTAAAGTTTTATTTCTAAAGAAAGACTGGAGGCAGAGGATGTAGAAAAAAGTACAGAAGGAATGGCCTTGTCCTCACCTCAGAAACACTTCTGCACACCCCAACCTCCCATTCCTGCTGCTGTTCCCCATATTGATTTAGATTCCTTTGGCACTGGGGACACAGGACACACACTCTGCAAGGTCCACAGAGAAACAAGAACCTGTCAATGTCACAGGATCACCTGCAATAGTAAGATGCTTGTGAATTGGTGTGGGAGGATTACAGTGAATGCTTACACTTAATAAACAGCTGCTGCTATGTTGGCTCCTTGCCAGGAAAATAACCCATTACATTCAAAACCCAGGTGAGTCTAACAGTCCATGCTTAATTAAGTCCACTCTAAGTGCTTTCTGTTCAAAGCAGCTGATATTTTCAGCAGGTGAGACTAAAGCCTACCAGCTTGTAGCATCTAATTCCTGAAACATGAGTGTCTACACTGTGTGTATTGTTCATGTGGAAAAGGGGATGTAGAATCCCAAACTAGAATATTTGGAAAACACGGCTCTGATTGAAAACACAAACAGTTATATCTATATTACCAAATAAAATAGGCCAGATTTATTCTCTCTGGCCTTGAGGCCAAATGATTACACAACACAGTTTACATTCATGAGCTGAATGTGTTTTCCTCTCCCAAAATGTTATCCACATTCACACCACCCTATGGGACCAGCTCCTGGCCTGTCCTGTTCCTGAAACATGGTCAGAGGTCTCATAGGTGATTGTTACTTAGCTCATGCCAGAACTGTGCCAGGAGTTCTACTTCACTGGTAACAATTCAACAACATGAGCACGCAGGATGAGCCTGTCCATACTCAGACTTGCATCCCAAGATTTTTATTTCATTAGAACGGTACACAGCCTACCTTTTCTACGATCATTAACTGAAGCAAACAAACTATTCTGACCTTAAACGAAGGGTGCTGTCTCATATGTCACTATAGCAAGCCTGAAGCCAGAAGGATGCCTTCCAGTAACTCCAACAAACTTCACACCCAATCCACGGCACCAATCCCTGAGTACTGACTGATATGCTAACTTGTACCAGACTGTACCCTATCCTGGTTTGGCTGGTGTAGGAGCAAATTCAGAAAGCCTAATTCAGAAACTTGTTTGAAGTGCTTGGTGTTTGAAGGGAGGAGGAGGGAGGAGGAGGCTGACTGAAAACAATGAGCATCAGCTTTGTTTTAGCCATTAAAACCACAAAAATGTCTAGTGCAGATCAGTCATAAAGAACAGACAGGGAAGATAAGAAAGACAGGAAACCATACACCTAAACATACATTCTTAGAAGCACACATCTGTGTACATACACAGGTTTATCAGTGCTGCCTGTCTGTAAAGTAAGAAACACGCAAATAAACAGCAATGCTATTCAAAAGATTTCCCCTCGTTTTCAGACAGAGGTGTGCAAGCCAAGCCTTGACTCGTTTGGGGATAGGATGTTTCATTGTGGTTTGGAGATGCATCCAAAATTTTTTATTACTCAGAATCTTTGGTTGTGAGTGTATTTTTATAAGGAGTCTGAGAATGAAATATGATTCATATTTACATCTGTTAGCATGTTGGGAACAGAAAAAAAAAAAGAAAAAAGAAAAAAAAAGGATGAGCAAACTGCTGCTGAAACAGAAATAAAAAAATGTTGGTTCAATTTCCCACAAGTCTTTCTAGGTTTGGGTTGCAATTGTTTATGTTACCAGAAACTCTGTAAGAGAGGTACAGGCAAAAGGCAGTGGCAAAGTCAGCAATTATTTGAGTGGTGCATCTGCTCTTCTGGTCATGTTGATTTGGAAAGGATATAAAAAGTGTTGCAAATTAGTTATGTCAATTCAGGATTTTGATAAAACTGTTCAGTCCCATGATGTAATTTGCCCTGACTGGCCAGAGTTCTTTCCCTACAGAAAGAATACATTGTAATATTTTTTCTGTGTGAATGGTGAGTGTACATACTCTTACAAACAAGATGTTATGTGTAATCTTTCCACATAAATCTGGGACAGTTGAAGAATAATGGAAGGAAAATGTCGTGTATTGGGAAGAATTTTTTCCCCAAATTAACCTCTTTAAATGTCTTAAGAACAGAGGGAGCATCTAATGAAAGGACCTTTATGCAGATAGAGAACACGACATTCCATTCACAAAACCAGAGAGACAATGTGATGTAGCTGCAGGACTGAAAGATAAATCAAAATCAGAGTAAGGCAAAAAGTCAGAGGCATCTGCTAACAGCAAAAAAATCTGTCTTCTAGACAGCACATCAAGGTTTTCTGAAATTCAGTTCTGAAAGCCTGAGCTTTACAGGGCCGCAATTTCTCATATCAAGAAGCATTCTCCATAAAAATACTATTTATATCAGAGTAATTAACCAGATTACAAGACAGTGATAAGCACTGCACATATAAACAAATATCAGGCCAAGGCATAAGTGACTGCAGATGTGCAAAAAGAAAAAGCATTATTCATTTGTTACAGCTGAGTAACCAGATCAGAGAGATTCACACCTAATAGACTGGCCATCTGCAGCAGGGTTGAGAACTGAAACCTGAAGTCTTGCATGCTCATGCCTTCCTCCTAGCCCCTGTCATCCTCAGCCAGATGCCAGTTCCTGAAGTAAAGCTTCAGAAAGAATTTTTATCATATATTTTACCATGTATTAGAAGGACAAGAAGATGCCTCCTAATGACTAGTTAATTCATATATTGGGATAAGCATAATTTCCAGTCCATGTACAGGTAGAGGTGAAGAGAATAGAAGCAGAAGGAAAGTGATTTTCTCAAGTTAAAATATCGAGTGAAAACTTTCCCCAGTGGTAGGAAATGAGGAGCTCAGCAGATACAGATGTGATAGGGGCAGCTGAGCAGCCCTTGCTGTAGGGCCAACAGTGCCGAGCAAACTCAGAAGCACTGCAGACCAGATGCTAGAGACAAACCACCAACCTGTCATAGCTGAGGAAGGAGCATTCAAAAGGAGAAATAAAATGCCTTGTACTTCTTTCACAAATGTTTATGTTCAAGGGGGTAGCTAAGCAAGTGGAGGGCTACCAAAGCCCAGATATCTGGCTGACACGACTCTCTTACCAAGTTGTTGAAGCATGTGGCACTGTTAGAAGGCTTTGAGAGATTCTGAGATGGAAACCACATGCTAGCAAACCCTCCTGCAAAGAGCCCAGTGCGCAAGCCAGCGGGCAGACCACCAACTAACTACATGTGTACAAGTGCCTGCTGGATGTCTTTGAGACTTTTGAGAACCACAAAGGAGTCGGGACAGAAAGGTTCCCACCATCTGGAAAGAGCCTGACACATGACGTGTAGGTTTGTTGCAGAGAAAGAATCCCACTCCAGCGAACGTGTTGGAAAGTCTGTCTGAGAAGACCAAGTGGCACACTCCTTGCTTTTTCTCTCTGGGTTGATCTTCCCAACAATGAGTTAAACTCAATATGGGCTGATGTAAACTGGAAAATTACTAGCACCACATATTTCATCTTGCCTTGCTTGAGGTGCTGAAAGTAATTATTTCTAAGATAAAGAAAAATCATAGTAATGCTCCCATTTTCCTATACAAGCAACTAATTACTGCAAAGCAAAGGATGCGGGAAGAACTGCTGCCAGAGATTCACCTATCACATTTATAGAAGAGGAAGATCAGAGGCTCTCTTTTTGTATTGTCCTTGCTTATCATTTTCCTCAGATGATGCAGAAAGTTAACTTTTGCTGATATATTCCTCCAGTCAGTAACTTTCTTCCTTTCCACTCCTAGTTACCCTCACATTAAGAAGCGTCTGATATGCCACAATCTCTTGAGATGCAGAGTTGTTCTTCAAGTGTTATCTCCAGGAGAGGTGATGGGTACCAACAGGATTACCTAACTCTCTGCACAACAGAACACTCCTCTTTGCCAGCATAAAATGCATCAAGCTTTAATTCTTTGTGAAGCACAGTATAACTGGTCAGGGAAGACGAAACTTGTTTTCAGTGATGATCCAATTATGATACTTAAACATTTAACCCATTTTTTCTTTCAAAACTTTGTTCCCAGTTATGGTCACAAAAAAAACTTACCCCTGGATCTCCATCTACTGAGGTGCTCAGAAAATCTGGCTTCTCATCTGCTGTAACTTCGTGGACATGAGTAAAAGTACTCCTTCACTGCACAAAGCTTTGTGGAAATAAATGCCTAAGGATTGGATTGAAATTCCAAACTGGAGTTCTAAGGCACCTTTTGGATAGTTCTGCAGATATTTTTGTCCTTTCATTTCCATCCTCCTTAAAATCCTGAAATCTAATCTCAGAAGAATACTGTAAGGCAAAATTGTTTTCTACCTTGTTTTCAAACTAGTACTCTGAGGAGTTTTCAATTAACAATGCTGTTTTCTTGTTTGGTTGGTTGGTTTTACTCTAGCAAAGCAATTAGGAAGCAAGATTATTTTTTAATAAGAAAAAAATGATATATTAAACTGCTAAATTCCTGCCAGCATTTACATTATCTTAACAAGTAACAGCTATTATAGGAAGAATCTAAAAAAACTCAGCTGCACTTCTGTTACTTTTCCCATAGTAAAAATTGAAACCTATGTACAAACATAGCAAAACTGAAATCATACAGTACTTTCAATATGAGAAAAAGTGACAATGCTTTGAGATACTAAGAAGGATATTCTGAAAATTGGTACTTCCTATATTGGAAAACAATTAAGTGAAACAAAATTACTAAGGTCAAATTAACAGAAAGATTAAACTGCATTCAACCTCTAAAACAAACAAACAAAAAAACAAATTTCTGTCTTTATATTAACCACAGAATAATTATAGTAAGAATAAAGCATTTTTTTAAATCATCTCCAGTATACACTTTTAAAAAAATATTTGAGACAATTTCTGTTTTCTTTTTTTTTTCTTTTTTTCTTTTTTTTTGCTGTTAGAAAGATATTTACATTTTAAAGAAAGCAGCTAAACCTCTTACACAACAACTTCAAGCTAGTATTCTGATCCCAGATTTTAAGAACATGCAAACTTGTGCTGCTCCATCCCTCACAGAAGCATTACATCATCTGCCACATCACTGGTGACAGTCTTACTTCCAATTCAACTACTCAGAATATCAGAATTGCACAGGTGCATTCCTGCTTTGTCCCATCTGGACCTCAAGCTGTAGTGCAGGTAGGCAAGTGAGCATTAGGCAGAATTACTAAATGTCTCTCCCAACATTCTTACCTATAACCTCCAGCTCTCCCGTGTTAAAATTCATTAACTGGATGAAGTGCAGGCAAGGAATGAGGTTTGGGATGCAGATTCAGCTCTATTAAAGACTAGAATGAGACAGACTCATTTTGACATATGACTTAAATCAGCATCAGGTCTCCAAGATGAAAAGTAATTGAACCAAAACACTGTACAAGAAGAGAGCTTTGTACTTTTCTTTCTACTGCAGAAAAACATAACTAGTAACATGAGAAACAGACTCTGCTATTCTGCTCAGCACTCGAGTGAAAAAGAGCCCACTTTAAAACCACGCATTTCTAAAAAAAGAATCTTCTTCATAAAAATCAAGCAATTATCACCGCAATAAAAACACCAGAAATAGCTGTTAGAATGACTTAGTAATTGCAGCACAATTTGAAATATTTTAACTATTGTAGATGTCTGACTCTAACTAAAAGACCAATATGCAGAACATACTCTCTATGCAGTTCACGTAGCCATGAGCTACAAGAACAGTACAAGTCTCGGAAACGAAGACAGTGTGAAGTGTCCCCTGAGCATAAGAACAGCAGCAAACTTTGGGGTTGTGTGGCTGAGCAGTTATCAGCACTTTGGTTTTGTTGTTATGGATCAGCTCAAACCTGCAGTTAACTATCAGGTCTAACAGATCTTGTGGTCTCACATCACAGATCAGATGTGTCTCAAAGCAGTGGCACAGTGACACAACATCAGGGCTGCTGACAAAACAGCAAACACTAGAAAGAAATATTGGTTCCTTTGCTTGAAACATATGAAAACAAAGCAACATTGATAGCTAAGAAATGCACCAGTTTCCATTACTGCTTGTCAAAGTTTGCAGAATAAGATATTGCAGGTCTGATATGTTAAAAAAATCATAACAACCGTTCTATTTCTTTGCAATAGATTTAACGTGTGTTTAACTAAAGCTTAAATAATTCAACATTTATTTGAAGAGTGAAGCAAGAGAGGTGAGGAAACAACAGAATTAACTCTATTATTTTCAAAAAAGTTTTTCTTGTGTCTTTTTCTGTCATGCAGCTGGAAACAGGCAGTAGAATTTTAGGAACTGCAAATTCTTGTGGATTTTATTTCCAGCCCTGACTAAAAATGTACTTATACTTTCATGCTCAGGTTTTGATTCTGACACTAAGAAGCACTACTCCATTGCATTTCACGCTATCCCATAACATTAAATATAAGTTAAAAATTCAATTTTGTTAAAGAAATTTCCCCCCCAAAATTAAACATTTTATTCAGTGTTTCCAAAAATAATTTAACTTCTCAAATACCGAATTGTTCTTTTATCTCTGTTGGGCTACTGCAAAGAAAAGTTTCCATCACACATTTATGGTGAAAAGAGAGAACAGTGAATAAAGGCTAAGAACATGATCACCACACAGCCTAGCTTAGCATCAAACCACTATTACTCCTAATCTGTCACCAGATTCTGAAGGCCTTATGAAAAAAAATAATTTTCTTCAATCTCCTCTCATGAGTTATCTGAGCTCTGTTACCACTGCTGCAATGAACAACCACTGAATTTAACTCCAACCTTTTCCAATTGCCTTTGTCTGTCTATGGAAGCCCACCAACACATCACATATTTTAGTCCTTCAGCAAGCAGAGGAATATCATCCACTGCTTGATCCTTGGCTACAACAGGCTTCTGAACAGAAGAGAAGACTTAGAAGTGCCTTGTGTTTACAAAGGCATAAGAGAAAACAATTTATTCCTTTATTCAGTTTTACGCACATCCATGAGAAGAAGTCTGACTGCCAGCCGTGGTACAATTCACTCTGATAACACAGAGACTATAAATCTTAACTAACAGCTTAACATGTGAGGCATTTGATGTGTCTGGGAACCTGCTGTATGAAAGAAATTAGCTGTAGAAAAAGAAGCAAAATGAATATTCCCATGGGAAGAGCCTGCAAGACTAGTAATAGATCATTTGTTCATTTGGAAGACACTTGCTCCTCTAGTAAAACAGCAACTAATATTTTTGCTTTCCACTGTTCAGACAGGAAATATGGTGCTAAGGGCCAATAGACAGAGCAAATCATCATGCTAATTACACGGTCAGTAAACATTAGCTCTCCCATGTTTCCTAAAGGTCTGACTAATTCCTGGTTAGAATTCTCTAGTGGAACCAGTTACCTTCTTCCTTTCTGAAGAAAGTGCTGAAGAGATATATCACATTCTAGAGGACATCCGGGTTAAGAACTCCTGACTTAATGGAATGATCATATCACTTGGAAAAGGGTGAGCGCTGCTACACTTAGGAGGGAAATGAGAAGGTTTTTGAAGCCTCGGAGGAACAAGATCCAGAAACTGTTCCTCACTATTTGGAAAATATATAAATTCAAACACGATCAAATTACTAATAGGGCTGTAGAGCAAACTGCTTAAAGGCAACCATTTTTTGATTAGGTAACTGATCCCTTCCAGTCCTATATCTAAATTTCATATTTAAATCAGATTTCTCACAAGAAGAAACATCCAAAATGAATCACCTGATTGTGCAAAAGGGTACCATATTAAAAACCACTCACAAGAACCCTTTCCTTTCCTGTTAAAACAAAGAGAAATAAGTATATTTTCTTTAAGGCCACAAAGATCTACGTGCTTGCTGAACATCCTAAGTATCTGACCTCTTCTGAGAATGGGCTTGCGCATTAAAAAAAGAGATCCCTCTACATATTTCTAGCAGACCATCTTCCTTACTTCACAAAAGAGAGCCGCCTCCCATCCACTCTGTCCTCAAACTCCCAACTGTTATTCACTGAATAAGGATAGGCAAGTCATGGGATGCAGTTGTATCAACAAAGGAAAACAAACACTCAAGTGTTTTGAAAACGTTTCAAGTGAAATCCTGTTTCTCATGTGCCCCGACCACAGCTTCACACTCATAAATTTGTAGGTAAAATAGATCCCTAACAGTGCTTCCAGTGGCAAAATCACAGACAAAATATTCAACTTTTACCAACTGCCTCTCCATGTTCTCAATGCCACTAATTATTTCCATTGTGATAAATATTCTAAAATGATATTTTTTCACAGTTTATTTTAATGAAAAAGTAATGAAAGTCTCAAAGTGAGGAAGAGATGTGCAGGGTGCTGTACCGGTACAGACTGCCAACCTCTCCCAAGACTCAGCAGAGCTACTGTGCCTCTGTTATCAGAAATAACTCAGCTCGGTTTTATTTCTTATGTAACTGAGTAGATACGTGAAGTATCAAAAGTAATGTTTTCAAAGAGAACATTACTTTGGAAGTGTTTTGAGTGCTGGACATTCAGAGACTTACAGGTCTAATTAATAGATGAACTACATTTTCAAAGGGTGAGTAGAAGTTTGAGGTTCTAAGTATCTCCCCAAGCAATATCGAATGCTGTTGCCTCCAGAAATCAGCATGGAGGATAAGCAGAACAGCAGTGAACAAGAGACCGCTTCCAAGGTCAGACTTAAATAAATCCAAGGCACCGAATTCAAAGGTATTATCCACATCTAACTCAAAAAAAGGGGTGTTACGTCCATTGCATGTAGATAACCAACAATATTCAAGTTAAAATTTGAATACTACATGGGAGAAGGGACATAATTCTTCTGGACATTCCTTCCTTCATACAGTTCTGTGGAAGATAGCTGCAATTATTTTTAAACGGTACCTTTACCCACATTTGTCAGCCCTGGGATTCAATAGACATTTTGCATTGCAGCAAGTTGCTTTACTTGCCTTTCACCAAGCTTGCTTTAATGATTTTATTCTGTTGCCATTAATATTTAAATGTTTCTGTAAGGCATTACAGTTGGTAACAGTCTCTTCAAAAATTGAAAAACACTACAAGTGACATTGCATTTAAAAACATGCAGAAAGTACCACAGATTTCTCCATTACTCTGTCATCAGAGATATCTGCTCTAGGTTGTGCTCAGAGCATTAGCCCATATAGCCTGATATGAGTTCATGAGGCTGGAATTCAAAACACTAACCAGCTGTGGGAACCCGGGAAGAAGGCTGTCACACTAAATGGTATCCAGATTAGAGCTGTGAGAATTTGGGAAAGCCCGTCTAGCAAGCATGATCTCTTGGGGGGAAAGGGAGGGGGAGAAACCATTCCCAAGTTGTTAGACTCAGAAGCCTGAAGGAAACTAGGTCGCTCTGTTAGATACAGAAAGAGCAAGGCCTAACTGGAACTGAATCTGTATCAGAGGATATTTTCCCAAGGGAAGAAATCCAGCATTTACTTGAATTAAAGGACCAAGATAACCAACTCCAGGATAGCTTTCACTCTTCTGTGCTGTCTGGGACTGGATGTGCACAGCTCCCAAAGAAATCTCACTGTGTCAGAGCTGATAGCATAGTCATGGAAATAAAGATGGACCTTCTATGTACCTCCATATAAAGTAGCATGTGTCTGGCCTGCAGTGCTGGATTTAAAACCACCATGTAAGTGCACAGCTAGATTTGAGGAAAACAATGACTACATGGTTAGATATGCAAAGAAGAGAGAGAAAATAATTTATTACTTCTCTCCTGTGTGGAAAAAATATTGCAGGGTAGCTAAGAAAGGAAAAAAACCCGAAACATACTTTCTGCCTTTTCTTGACTCAGCTGTCACAGGTAGAGAATACAGACACACACCTTCACAAACAAGAAAACTAACACCTTATTTAAAGGGATTTGCTTACAAGTCTTGCTGAGATGCGGCGTATTTGGGGAACAAGTCTCCAAGATTTTTTGATGCCCTTTGTGTTCTAAGAAAGAAAGAAAAAAATGGGAGCTCCCTACATGATTTTCTGCATCCTGCTCATTTCCCTTGGATTTGGCAGCACTAATTCACCACTCCAAAAGCAGAGTCTGTATATGGATGAGTCAGCCAGGGTTTGAGGTAAGGAGGAAGTGCTAATTTAGCTTAGGGTACATTCATCAGTGTCAGTACCAGAAAAGTGATGCCCTTCAGGTGTTGGCCATTTGAGGTATTTGTCATGGAATGGAAGAGGACTGTTCAAAGGCAGATACACCTCAGGAAGTGATCTTTTTCTGCATACTGTTAGTGACCCTGAACGTTGGAGCCATGCAGATGGTGTCAGTTCCCTCTGAGACTCCAAGAATATGGTCCACAATCTGATTGATGTCACATCTGTAAGATGTGGGAGTAGTAACTAATGACATGTATCTAGTGAAATTCTTGTTTGCAATTTCCCCTCTTTCATTAGAGGAAAATATATTTATCTGTTAAACCTCTCTCCAGACTCAGAGGAAAATAAAAATCCACTAGTCTGTCGACATACTAATTGGTCTGATTATGAACAAAAACAGTTGAAGGAACAACAAAGAAAAACAAACAAACAAAAGGGGCAAGACAACTAAAGGCTCTTTAGTATTTATAGCACTGAGACAACAAACCAAGGAAAGGCATAAGGGCACAACTTTCTTCCTCTTTTAGTTGGGTGATTGACAGCAGTCAAGAAATTTTTGCTGCTTTGTCTTTCAACATAATCTGTTTCTTCAGCAGAAAAGAAGATAGTCATTATTTTATGACTTTTTTTTTTAATTAAAAGTCATGTTTGCAATGAAAACTGGCATTACATTCACATTTCTCTTTGCAATGAGCAACCACAGGTTCTCATTACTAGATTCCCTTCTTACCTTGTTTTTAATTCCTTTTCCACAACAAAAAGTCAGAGAAAAGGAAACTAGGGCACAGAATAGTCAGTGAGTGTTGAGAAGCAGAGTCTGAGCATAACTGTCACAGCTCAGAAGATTTCTCGGTAATGACAGGAATCAAAATAAAATCACCAGTATGTTCCCATCTCCCTCTTACACAGGGCAGTCTGTATGCACTTGAAGGGAACAGCAAGTTCTGGCTGACTTACATAATTTTTTCTCCTCCAAAACTTGTTGAAATCTCTGCTTAGGATACTACTACCAAGTTTTCTTTTGGCTGCATCCTACAAGATAAATACCAGGTCTTGACAACTTCTATATCTTATAAAAGGCAGAACACTTTGCTACTTGGAAATTCCCAGAGCATTCTGGAAGACCGTGATGCAAACATCCTGGGAGCCTCTGTGGTTGCCTGAGAGGAGAAAACTAGAGATGACAATTTTTCCTAAAGCTCTCCTCCTAGACAGAAAAAGGGCAAGCTTCTGCAGAACCCCATCTAGCAGTCTTTCCTCATGTAAGATGTCCACCAACTCCCAGTACAGACATTAACTACGGAAGGATGTACAGGATTAGGCTGTAAGAAATTTAACCTGAGGCTAGTTAAATGTGAGTCATGAAACTAAACATCAGTTACAAAGCATGGGAGACAGATTAAAGAAGTGGAAACTATTTCTTTTCAATAACTCATTTAAGCTGTATTTTATTTAAGATGCCTTTGAGAAGAAATGCATTTAAGGGTTTTAATACTTCAACCATTCCAAACTGGAAGTGAATAAATCCAAGGGCCAAAGCACCTTGACCTCTAAACACCAACCAGACAGGAAAAAAATGTCAGGATATATCATGTCCCACCCAACACCCTTACCCAGATTTCAGCTATAGTTCTACAAAGATGCAGGTCGCCATATGACAGCAATTCTGGCTCACTCTGTAGTGGCTGCAATGATTAGCAGCAAGGTAAGTATTCTAGCGACTTCTAGACTTAGTCCAGACAAGTCCACCTTTACATTTGAAAGCTGCCTAGTATTTATTGTAGCAGTCTGCAAAAGCTTCAGAAGTGCATATGAGAACCCATTCTACACAATACTGAGCACAAACAATTTGCAGAAACCTACACAGAGAAAACAGTTTGTTAGATTTGCAAGTTAGAATAGCCTCCTGATCTTAACAGACAAGTGGATGGGAATCATGAACAGCCGAAAGGCTCTTTCCTGTCTCTACTGCCCAGTTCTTATACATCTAGGAAAATTCTCCATCTCATTACCTCCCCAGAACATTCCTGCAACTTAAAGAGAAATTTAAAAACAAGTGAAAATAGCAGTTACATTAACAATATGAGGATGCTTGTCTGAAAATATTTATATACATCCAAGAGGGTCATGCCCACTGTTTAAACGTCACTTGAATTTCTAGCAACAATTACACCAGGGTTTTCTTTATTATTATTTGTACTTCTGCTTTTGATATATATTATCTTATTAGCAAATAATTTTCATCTGTTAAACATTTACATCTTATGTTAGAAACATCAAAAGCTTCAGAACTTTGATGCCATTTATCCCCATCAGAGCATGGCAAATTACAGCAATGAGAACAAAAAGTCTAAACAGAAGGCATGCAAAGAAAACCAGCATGGAAGGCAGAAATACATCTAGCTCTAAGCAATTATATCATAATGAATAAACATGGTTCTCTACTGCTACCTCACGCTAAGAGACCCAGGACATAGTCAACACAAGCCTAATTCTTTCCATTCCTCTTTGTTCCTTACAGCAGCTTTGTCACTTTTGTTACAATTTAAGGCTCGTAACGTCATATGGCTAAGCTCAACACTGACATGAAACCCCTAGAGGTAAGGTTTTATACTTTGGGTTGGGAAAGGGAGATTCTATACACAAACATGCAAGTAGTAAACACTTACTGCCCAGACTATAATGGTCATCAGGTTACATGCTTCGGAACAGCACTATGCATGAAGAGGATCCACATTTTTAAAGTGGCTTCCATGAAACACAAGTAAAATATTTTTTATTTAACTATCTCTAGAAGTTCATAAAATCCAAACATTCATGACTTCTAGGTTCAACACGCTATCAGAAAATAGGAAGTGTTCTGTTAACTATGAACACTGCTTCTGTTTTCTAAACAAGCTTCCATTGAGACAAATGACAAAAATCAATAATCTAGTCTTGCACATAACTTTGCTGTTTGTTGATTCAGTAGGTTCATTATTGTAAGTCTTTTAGGCGCAGCCTGAAGCTTCTCTCTGGAGTTCCCCTTCTGACTCTCACAGGTGGAATGCATTAGCTAAGCCCACACCTATGTCAGGCAGGAAAATCACTATATTTGTTTAACTGAAGAACTCCTTTTCCCAGGGTTCCAGAGTTTCCTAGACTTTCCAGTGCAGTAACAGTGTTTTATTCCACTAAATCAGTCCTATATTTTACCACTTACACATTGTAAGCTACTCCATGAGAAGAAGAGTAGAGAATATCCTTTTCTTTCACTATTTAGAATCAATAAGCATTGTTTGGACTTGGACCCTCGGGAATTTCTCACAAGCAGCACTCTAACAGAAGACTGAACAAGGCCTTCAGTCTGCTTTAGGATCAGTTTATGTAATATAAATTTACTTAAAACTATTAACCATTACAGCACCCCACAATTCCAGACACAGTTAGAGATATACATGTCAGCAGTAGCGTCATCCCCACAGTTTTAAGACTTTGTAACATACTCTGATCACATAGATCAATCAGTTACGCCCACTTGGCATGCTATGGAACACTGACAGTGAACAGTTAGAACTTTAGGAGAACCAATCTATAAAAGATTGCTTTCAAGCAATAAGAATCATAGATGCCTTCCTTCATTCTGTCTAATACCTTACCTGAGCTTCATATTAGCCAGCGTGGAAGAAGAGAGAAGACTTCCACTGGAGAAATCACCACTCCAGCTGCAAGAAAGCAGTCCTCTACAACCTGTTCACTGTTGTGCTAACACTAAGTCATCTGCTATTTATAACGACTGGGTAGAGTAAGAAACTATTTTATGCAGGAGCAAATGAACCATTGGACAGCTTTGGGGAAAATCCCCAAAAACACAGGATTCTGTAGAACAGTATTTTCTCCATGGTCTAGTTAAACAGCAGTGACATCATCCACTGCTCTTTGGAGAGAAGAAGCCTGGGGTTACACAGTCAACTTTCACCAAAGTAACTAAAACACAGTTTTAGGATTTTCTAGGTTTTGAAAATCCTTTACACAGCTCTCATACTCATACACAAAACAGCAAAGAGTATCCACTCTTATGTACAGGAGCTGCATGCATACATAAATGCCAGGACTGAACTGTACTCTGAACCCTCTAGTTCTGTATCCAAATGTTATTCAATTCACATCAGAAATGATCAGTAGAATCAATATGTAGAATTACTTGAAAAAAAAGAAAGAAAGAAAACACCACCACAAACTACAGGAGAAGTTTCTTTTCACTGTCCCAGTGGTGATAAAGTGTTATAATCTGTCAATTAAAAGTTGTAAGTTATTAAAAACTTACCAGGAGGTTGACTAGCACTGATCTACATTTAAGCAAAATATTTATACCTAATTTCACCTAGCCTCCTAAAACTATTTTTTTGCACAGATTTGTGCCAAACCTGCTGTAAAATAAATATTTAAAGAATAGAGTCTAAAAGTATTCGTGTTGATAAAAATTATTCTGAGGGTTGAAGTCCTCTTTCAGTTGACAATTAACCACCATAGAAAGAAGAGGAGGAAAGGTACCAAGAGATAGGAAGTAGGAGGCTTGATTTCTTTTGCAAAATTATCTATTGGGATTAAAATAAAATTCAACCTGTTGACCAGAATTTGTCTCTTTTCCTATTAAAATACCTCCCCTATCAGTTCAAAATTTTACGTATATAACAAATTGGACCTTGCACATCTGGGGAAAGCAAGAGTGCTGATTTCCATTTTTATGTAGGCACTACCAATAATATTCCATATACCTGGGCTTTTTTTGTTGATTTATTTTAAAGGGAGAATGGTATTAGCATTCAGAAATAAGGCTACAGATAACATCAAGATAAATAAATTATAAAATGTTTCTGATTAACAAAAAGTGAGGTGTCCAAAACTGAAGTCAGCAAAATGTTGTTTTTAATCAGAGAGCAGTAATTCAGAGAAACTAGGTGGAACACATTGATCTGTAACTTGGAACACAGACACGCAAAGGATTATAATCTCATGGCAACATTTTTCTCTTGTGAAGCATTGGAGCACTTACTTTTAAGCATACATTTAAATTTAATGAACATTAAGAAATTATAGAGTGTTGAAATGCTTTACCAAACCAGGCTCACTTCCAGGAGCTACACAGACATTAGGCTACCATACAAACTCGAGTTGCCCACACATCCCCTTCTTGGAGAGGAGTCAGGAAGCATCTTCCTCCAGGTCCCGCCATGTACTAATCCATATAGCTGTGCTACTGCAGGCAAAATTTGTCACGGATAAAAAACAGCCTAATCTTTGTGTTTCGCCGCCTTAAAAGCCAAGGGAAAGTAGGGAGGGATTTTTGTCTCAGCAGCATGTCTGTGAGTCATCCTGCCTCCCAGGGCTGCTCCTTGGGTGGTACAGTTTACACACCATTCCTCGCTCAGAGGATGTGCCTAAAGTCATTGTCAAGTGCTTTGTGAAGGGAACAAACAATAACTTTACATAGGTTTGGTCATATGGTCTAGGTAACATTATCCAATATGTAATTAACAAGAGCAGATTTTCTAAAGCTCAGACTGTTTGCTCCCAAAATAATCCCAGTAGAAAGCATTTCTACTTCCACACTGCATTGCTTTGAATATCCTTTATTTTTTGTTTGTTTCAGTTTTCCAGGTCCTCTTATAATTTATACCACCTACTCAGCAAGTTTCAATGCAGTCAATACAAACTGACCACATCCATATAGCAACTCAATGCTCATTCCAATTATTTTCAACAATATATGGATTAGATTACACACACACTGCCAGAAAAAATGATCTACCTCAGATTTAAATCATTAAGAATGACTCTCTGGAGACAATAATCTCTCCTAAATGTGAAAACTACAGACAAATGTCAGAATGCTGTCTGGCCCAGGAATGTTTCCTCATAACAAGGCTGGTTTGTGCAATCAATGAAGCTGACAAAATCTCCAATATGCTCTCAGGGCCTGATCCAAGACCCAGTGAGATTTATGGTAACACTCCCATTGACTGGAGACGTGTGGGAAACTTTTTTCCCTACCCATGAGAACCTTGAGATTTTGAAAGTTTTTTCCTCACAACACTGAATGGGAATGAAAAATTGAAATCTCAAATTTTTGCAACCCAAAAATCTACTTCCTTGTATCATTTCCACAAAAGATGAGATTTCAAAAATAAAAATTAACTTGAGTGAAATAATGTGAGTTTAAAAGGGAACGGAGAAATTAAGTCATGAAATTAGAGTTCAGATTTTCCTTTTATATAAAATAAGAGTCAATACTTAGGATAAGGAAAATGTCCCTTTTTACTTGAATATGTCATCACAAACCCACAAATAATTCTATCTTTCTGTCTTGTTTAGAGAGCTTTTTTCTGCACGAGCAAATCCACCTAGACAATTCTATCTTTTCTAAAATGCATTGTACGTAGGCACTCTGTACATCTTCATAGCACACCATTTATGCTCCAGTCACTGAAAAGGGATGGTCTTTTACTGACAGGCAAGAGACGGAAATCATTTGGTATTAGAAGTATTAAAAACAAAAACAACAAACAACAAAAACAATTCCTCACAACTAACCGCAAAATATAAACTGCATCTTTCACATTTAAATTAATTATGCATACTTTGCAGGGTGCTAAATGACACGTCATGTTTATTTAAGTAGATTTTCCCAGCGCTAGGGATCTTGAGCCCCTGAGAGCTAAGGTCTGCATGCAGATTATAGCAGAAGCCACTGGACAGAATTGCTATAAATAGTCTCAACAAGATGCAAGAGTGAGTCAAGTTTTTAAGAAATCTGCATTGTCATTATTTAAGATGACTGCAATGGGAAGGCTGCTGCAAGCAACAAGGAAGACTTCTCTCAGCTGCCAGCATCTGCACAGGCTTTTTTCTCACTGGGTAAGAGATATGTCAGTCTTTCAGAAGGGCTTATTAGTCTCTGTGATACAATGAGAGTATTTCGTGGTGTGAAAAAGCAAGTGGCTCTGAGTATTCATACATACATTCCATACATTTCTTTACAGAAGAAACCAGTCTGGTAGATTCTAAAAATTGGATTATCATTCAAAAAGGTGAGAGCACAGAGCAAAACCACCTCTACTTTATGCAGAGCAGAGAGAAGATATGGGAAAAGAAATGATGAAAGGACTTGATGAAAGCCATACAAGAAAACCTTCATGAGGGCTGGAATTCAAACTAAAAAAATCCTGTTAGCTAATGCTAAGGCAGTTCTTTATGCATTAAGCAGTTCCTGCCTACATTTGAATCGTTGCAGTGTATAAATCCCATAAAACAGTAGTTTCCCAGGTGAAGCTTCACTGAAGATATCACTAGTACAGAGCCAAGGAGTTCATTATTCTTTGTGTGAATTTACACACTGAAAATCCAAGAAGTAATAATAAAACTAGATGACAACACCTGCAAATAAATTATTTCCCCATTAGAATTTCTGAGCTGAGATTTTCCATTCATCAACAAATTAATCTGTCTCCAAGAGTCATATGAACAATCTCACCTTCAGAACCTAGAGCATACTTTTCTGCATGTCAGGGAAGAAGCAGCATCCAGGCAATTAACAGTCAGAAGACAGCTACAATCAGAAATACCCTCCAATAGGACACACAGTGCCGGTAACGCCAGCATCCACTGGACAGTGTGCCACTGCAGAAGCACACACACTACTAAGTATCTCCTACTGACCCTCCTGAGCTTGCCACTTTGATGACCAGCACAGTAAATTAAGTTCCATATTTTTTCACAATAATGTCAAAGTAAGCACCTGTTAATTTATCCAGCAGTCTACCTCAATATCACTACCTCATTTTTCCGTCTTTTGATGAACTATCAGGAAATTCAGGAGAGTAGTCAGTTCCCTCATTTCTAGCTAGAGCCTATGACCAGTTGTGCAGACACTCATTCAGACTCCTACTTCAAAAGTCTTGCTTGAGTGTGCTATGTTTTATACCAATGACCCCCTTTCCAAAGCCACTATCTCAACTCTCAGTACAGGAGCCCTCTACAATTATTCCTGGACAAAGGACTACAGAGCCTCACATCTTCCTCAGCCCCTTATTCTCACCTCTTTGCACCTATTCATGCTTTCACATACGTCAGGCCAATTCACTGCCCTCTTTCCAAGCCACCATCCAAATGCAAAGTCTCATCTGTTGCCTGAAAGGTTTTCAGATTATGCAGCAGATGGGGGAAAAAAAAAAGCTTAATTTGTTCTCAGTTTGTTGTAGCAATGCTATGCATTGCATCTGTTCTGTTCTGAAGCAGGCTGGGGAGTCAATGTGCTTACATTGTACTCCTTGATACGCCGGGGGTCAGGTGGGGTCCTTCAGGTCATAGGAAAGATTGTCTCCAGAGTATAGCTGAATGTATCTAGCTTGAAGTTTTTAGAAGGGAGAACGGGTCCAATTAACAGGCATCAGAGATCACAAGGAGAAGCTGTGGACTCCTGTCAGAAGTAAGGATGACAGCGAAGATTAAAAAAATAAAATAAAAGCAGATCTCAACCTTCTTGGAAAATTGTAGAATAGTCAGAGATACCTTAAGGACTGCAAGGGGTTAGTTGCAGCCTTTGGCCAGCAATACAAATTAGAAACAACAAAAAACTAAAGGATACGAAACATGCTGCAAGAACACAACTAGAACAAATAAGTTTGGTTTCACAGAGGTTTTGTGCGCCTCATACCACTGCATTATGCAGACAGTTTGTTTCTTGCCTTGAAGAAATTAGAAAAAACAGTAGAGCCTCAGAGACCATGAACCTGCTGGCATCCACTGGCATGCTTGTTTTGTGAGGTGGCACTGTTCTCCCTCAAGATTAATGAATCATCCCATTACAGATGGGCTCAAAGGATATATTTATTTGACTACACTGTGAGTGCCAAAAAGCCATCCAGTTTTTACAAAGTCTGTCCGTCAAAGGACAAAGTAAAAAGTCTGTATAAGAACATCACTCAGCAAGTGATCTGATCTTCAAAGTGCTCCTAAAAGATCTACTTCCATTAACTGGCCATTTCTAAGTTTGTTCTCCATTCCTAGCCCTAAAATCCATTTGTTTATTAATTGGATCCTGCACAAGCCTTTTTGCTTAAAATACATAACTCAGAGTAAACATATTGCCCTTATGTGGAGAGAATATCACAGCTTTATGAATTTGTAGATACATACAGTTGTTCATGCCAGTGAGAGCATGAACAACATTTAAGATCAACTTTCTTGAGGAAAGTTTTCACAGAAGTAGAAAATTTAAATTCCAGCTTTTGAAAGGTCCTTTTTATTGTATCTCTTCTATCTCCGTTTGGACTTTTGACTTCAGATGTACACCAGAATCTGGGTTAAATAATATTTAACGCTGGAATTTTGAAAGGTCTTTTTTTAGGAGAAGACTGAAACCCACAGGTATTGCAACTCGATGCTATTAAGTCAGAAAGAAAATGTAGGGTAGTGTTTCATTTGTAAAAATCTTCTTGCAACATGCAAGCAACAGATGATATGCTATATTTAAGCCACATTTCTATACCATATACAGATGTGCAATTAAGAGAACATCCCAGAGTATCACCTCCACAGCATGCCACAGAAATCGAAGCTGCACTTTATCTCATCCAGCATTATCAGCTAGTGAAACAGGACAGCCCTTATACTAAAATACTGCACAAACTTGTTGCTGATTTATTTAATTGTTACTGCGACCACGAGACCTGCCTCTAATTTACTGAATTGTAAGCTGCTCAGAAGCGGTGCATGTTTCCCAAGCTTCAGCTGCACTGAAGCAATCTGTTCACTGCAGTAATTTCCACAGGGAGCAGAAGTGATGCACTGTGAGGTGTTGCCTGTGACCAGCCCTGGGTCAGTAGCAGGCTGTTCAGCAGCAGCAGCGAGCTGGGAGGTACAGGAATTCCCCTCTTCCTTCTGGAGGATTTCTACAGCCCTGCATTGCTGCAGTGCATTGCTTCTCCCTTGCCTCCGCCAGCCCCATCCCTTGCATAGTTTGAGAACAATACATGAATGTGATTCCAATTAGGTTAATAACAAATTCATGAAGGTTCAGCCCTCACCATCTGTCCAAATGGAGCAAGGATCTGTTTGGTTTGGGTTCCCCACCTCCTCTCTCCCACCCTCCTTTCTTATGAATACAATTTGACAAAGCCATACACATAACAGAAAGATTTAATGGGTTTTATGGCAAAAAAACAAAGGAGAAATTAAGGCAGTTCCCCTATTAATTCCCACCATACTGGAGCATTACATAATTTATCACTTAACATGTACATAATTTAGCATGATTCAACATTCAAGAGCATTACAAAAAGACAGAGAAGACAATAGTGAAAGCCTATTAATAACTACTATTCGCTTGAGGAGGGGTTATGTTTGTCTGAAATAATAGTCCCACTAAAAACTGCAGTCTCTAAGTTGTAGGTGTGCTTTGCATTACAAACAACAGCAAAAACATTCATGTTTCTGAAACCAGAGTAACTGAACTGGAAGATCCTTATAGCTCATATGACTGTCTCAAAATATTTATATCCTGCACACATATGCATACAATCAGTGAATGCAGATTTTAGAAGTAATTTAAATCTTGATATATGCTGTCAAATAGTTACCTAGTGGCTACAGAGTTCACTTTAGAGAATAAGGTCAGATATGGGTCTACACAGACATCTGGTATCTCACCTTCTGGATGTTTTACAGGTGACAATTTTAGTAACACTGTACTTCTGAATTAACTTGAGTAGTTGGTCAGTGGGTCTTGGCCCTCACCTTGGAAGTTTGGCATCGCATTTCATGAGCTCTATTTCATGAGAGGAAGAGGAAAAAAGCAAAGTGCCATAAACATGGATGCAGCTACAAGTCTCAGTACCTGCTTACACTGCTGAGCAATGAGCACACACCCCAGAGAGTCCAGATGCTCAGCACTCAGTGAGCCCTGGGATGCTTTGCAGAGCCTGGGCAGTTACAGCAACTGCATCAAATACACAAGTGGTATGTGAAAAGACATAAGGAGAAAGACCTCACTTCTAGCATACTGAAATAATTTATTGGAGCAGATTTAATCATTTTTTCTTATGTCAAAGGGACCAAATACATGCTGAATTTGTTAAGTTGAAGAAGGTGGAAAAAAACATGGGAAGGGAGATGTTACTGAATTAAAGAGCAATGTGGGAGAAAGCAGCAAAACAATTTGCTTTGCTAAAGATACTCTGTAGGTTTATGCCATCACATCAAGATGTAGGGATGAGTAATTTATTCAGATTGGAGATTTTTCCACCCAGGATTTTCCTAGCTTCATTTCAGTCAATACAGTTCTCCTAGCAGTTGAATATTACAGTTCTTCAAAATTGTGCTAATTTTCTCCATTAAGAAGCTGCTCAATTTTTGAACTCTAAGAACTAAGGCTTTTTGAAATGTCAACAAAACCCCAAACTTTTATTTCCCCATCGCTGCTTAACATTTGAAACCATAAAGAAATCTTCTCACACTGACATAACTGTATCTAAGTGAGTATATACCAGGCAGGAGAATTCATATAAATTATTTGCTATCTGTAGGAAAGTAGATTGATGCCTCCTTTGCCCCTCCATTCCCTAAAAAAGTGATTGCGCATAATCACTCATAATCATAATCACACATAATGACTAAAAAGGTGAACGGGAAGTAAAAACAAATACTCCCACTTATCAATAAACCCCATCTTTCCTACTATGTCTCAATTATTTATTATTATATGATTAATCTCAAGTTATATTTGTATTAAGTAGGAAAAAAGAATAGAACTCTGTTGGGATTTTTTTGCTGTTGTTGTTTCTTGCCATTGTTGTTGGGATTTTTTGTTCATTTCACAGAGTTAGAAAATTCTGAATATCAAACAGTATTAACCATTGGCCAAAATAAGTTTAATTGAGCTATGCTAACAGGCTTCAAAAGGGGTCAAAACTGAATGCAAATTTGTTTTGGAAACTTGTGTCTGCACTTGTATTCCAACAGTTCAATAAGAATTGGAGACATCCATTCAAAGTGTGTTTCAAAATCCATCTCCCCAACAATCTAGGACTGTTGACCCACCCTACTTTGGATTCTAAGTGTCTGTATAGAACTGAGCACCTGAAAAGATGCACTTCTGTGCATTAATTACATATTCATGGATTGACCATTTTTAATATGTGGAACAAGAAGATGAAAGGATGCAAACTGCAACTTGTACCTCCAGTCACAAAGAGACCCAGATCTACCCCAGCAGAGGAATATGCTACATCAGAGGCCATTTTTCTTTGTGGGAACAGGAATCTCTCACCTGGGATGTCTTTTAATAGCGTGCTTAATCTGCTCTTACTCTCCCTGATGAATTCTGAAGATAACTGGGAACCCCTAGAGAAGTCTACAGCCATAGTAATACAAAAAGATGCTCCAAGAATAGAACTCAGAATCTGTTTACACAAAGTTGAAGAAAGTACTTCAGTTCATGGCACCGCTTATGGTGACACAGATGTTTATGACACCTCAAGAATGATTTGATTTACTACAATTTTTGTGGAATAATGACAAACCCAATCACACACACAAAACAAATTGAGTTCTACAATATATTTTGAAAAGCACAAATGTTTAAGCAACACCTGAAGTGCTTTCACAGTAAAGTTAAGAGGAGAGATCAGGTCTGACACATGATGGTAAAAGGTCAGTAGTTTATCATTCCAAAATATTATCTCCAAACAATAGATGCCATAAGATATATGAGTGAATTCAGTGGGGCTACAGCAGAAAGCCTGTAAAAACAGACAAATCTTACATAGGGAGTTTTGGAAGCTGCACAAATTCATGTCCAAAATATTAGAGCTCGCTGGACTCAAATCTGATAACATCTGGATTGTCTATCAAGATGTATCATGCATTTTCCCTCTGATAAGACCAGAAAGCTGAGAATTTTCTCTTCAAAACATTAATGCCACTTTCAACAAAACAAAAATACACGTAAACATGAAAAATAGCTGTTTCGGTTTTTTTTTCCACATCAATATTAGCTTCAAAGTATTCAGAGTTCAGCTAGGTTCATCCCAAGAAATTAGTGAGGTTGTAGTGTAATTGCCATTTCCATTAAAAGGAATTACACCACTGCCAACCAGTCAATTTTTTTTTTTTAAAGTACATAGAATTTACTTGTATGAAAACATTTCCGATGACAACAAAATACTGATTTTTAAAAGTACATTGCACCAGGAATCTCATGGGATTAAATAGAAAATAAAATTTTCAAAAGAAGATTTACACTCAACACTCAGTTTCTGAAAAGCAACCCATATTTGCCTTTTTCTGTCTGTCCTTGACTACAGGTCATCAGCAAGATCACTTCTGGGCAGGGAGACTCACCATCATCTTCAAAACGCTTTGCTACTCTAGCATATCAGGACATGACAAGAGCAGCGCACATTCTTCACTGTCAGGTTCACATGGGACTAAATACAGACAAGGCTTTCTGTTAAAATAAATGTTGAATTCTTAGTATTTAATAAAAACACCCTGTTCCTATGAAGTCACTATCTAATAAAGAACAACTCTTCTTTCAGAGTGAGAAAATTTATAGATGTACATAATTTAAAGGAAGTAATGTGGTGAATTACTACATTAGAAAATATATTCTTAAGTGGTGTAAACTGACACAGCTTCAACAGAGACAAGTTGATTAACACCAGTACCTGATCTTGCCTAACCAGTTTAACATTGACAATGTGAATGCTATTGCAGTGCTACCCTTAATCTCTAACATTTGCTTTCTCTGTCAGCACATAGTAAGTAGTCAGATAAAAAGATAGTTCTTCATCTTAAGTTTTTCTTCAATGTTTTGTATGAACTCCAAAAATCTATTTTTTTTTTAATTATGTTTTGGTAATTTTTCTCATAGAGGCTTTGAGACAGCAGCAGTGGAAAGTGAAGCTGTCTGATTAATCTGAGGTCACATTTTGTGTAGGCAGCTGCAATCCAAACTTCCCCACCCTGCCCTACCAGTAACCTCAACTCTGACCTGGGGGGACCACCCCCTCACTCCTGCAATGGCTCGGTCCACATTTCTACTAAGCAAATACAGCCAGTTAGCTGAAATGCCAAAATAGCTGTGTGTGAAAATATATACGCACACTGTCAGGTCTTTGTGACTTTTTGGTTGGAAAATAACCAAGACCACCACATGCATCTGGCAGTCTAAAATCTACTGATGAATCAAGACACTTAGTACACATACTTTGTCCTTGTGAACAAGTCACATTTTGAAATGGAACAGTGGTTTAAAGAAAAGAAGAAAAAAGCAAATTAAGAAAAAACACACCGTCCTGCGTGCTCACACCCCCCCCAAAAAATCCTATGGCATTTACATTAAGGTCCTCAAGTCCATCTCTAACTCTTCAAACATGATTGTGGAAGTGTTGAACCCAAATTAATCTCCACCACATTCACAATAAACTGCTAGGTATTCCCTGCTTCAGGAAGCCAAGCCTCTGACCCAGAAACACGAGTGTGGATTTAAAACTTGAATTTCTTAGGGCATAAGAGCAATTAATTTGGGAAATCTCTCTGATACATGGATATTCAGAAACTTTGAAAATCTCATTCATGAAGCCTACTGTAAAATCTGGCTTCTAAATATTTATATTACATCCAACACTTAACCCCTAAACTCACTTCCAAATTCAACCTTGACTTCAGTGCTGTAGCACTGTACCAAGGGCACCTGCTGTGGAGAAGTGGTTGTCTGTAGGAACATTTAGCTGGAGGAACAGTGTTGGAGGACATTTTATCATCCTCCTTTCACGGGTGGGAGTCTGAAGCACATGGAGGAAAAGGAGAGGCAGGAAAGAGGGAAAGGATATAAGTGATATGTTCAAGGCCACCCAGAAAGACTGCTGCAGAGAGAAAATGAGTCCTCATTTCTTCCTCCACCCCCTTTCCTTCCTTTCTGCATACAAGGTCTCTGTCCACAGAGCTGCTTGAGTTTATATGGGTCACTGGTGCTGTGCACAGCAGTTACCAAGAGGAACCTACATCTTCACAAGTGCAGAAGGCTAATACCCAGTTTGCAGCTCTTGTCCTGTTCAGCAGAGAAAGAAACAGCACTTGATTCCTATTCCTTGAATGCAGAAGCAGTGGAAAACAAGGATAAAAATGTATTTATGCAGTGAGGAGCAGTCAATCAACTTTCTGTCTTTTGAACTGTGTCCTAACTACAGGGTAACATTCAGTACTGTAACTGCTCACAACTGCTAACTACTGACAATGGCTTTGCTGAAGGAAAGAGATAGAGCTGGTAATTAAATCCTCAGTATGAATTACAGTGAAAATCACAGGGAAGCGCAGCACTGTGCACTACTCATGATCTGACCAACACTGACTATGGAGTGGAACGAAAAGAGATAGTCTGAGTGCTTTAAAAGGCCAGCTGCACTGATTTTAGAGACAGCAGAACAGCACAGACAGACATGAATATAGTGGAACCAAAAGCCAGAAAATGCAGTATCTGCAGCCATGTTATGTTTCTGTGAGATACCCCAAGACTTCTCTTCCACCAGTTTCAAAGTATGAATGCCTTGGGGCAGGTCTTCATTTCACATTAACCTGTGGACAGTCACCACACTTGAGTTTGAGTCTTCTTGCTACTCAGGCAGAAAGCTGATGAAGTAATTCTGAAAGCTTTTTAAGTGCATAACAACTTACAGATCTGGAGTTTCACTTTTCTTTTAAGCTAAGATCAACCACAGGCACGATGGGAATGATATATACTGCTCATCCATCAAATTTCTTGAATTCTCTAAAAATGACAGACAAGTTCTTCCCTGATTGGCAGAAAGTTTACTTAAGCATAAGATGCCCCCAGCCACGTACAGTGGGCACAGAAAGCAACACCAAAACTGGGACTCTGATATGGAATTGCTTGCTAATGGTATAAAACAACACAAGCGTCTGTTACGTAGCTTCCCTCTACAGGGAAGACACCCTGAGTGTCTGCTCAGTTACTCTCCAGCAATAGTGGTTTTCAGGAATTACTGCTATGGGATGTTAAAATCCCCAGGAAAAGAGTTGGCTTGATTGTCTTCCAGCTAACTGGAAAATTCTGCCATTGCCAAGTGTGCTGAACCAAAACCACTCTGTTGTTTCAGGTAGAGATGTGAAGTGCCACTAAGACTAGTCGACTAACTGAGTTCCATGTCTCTGACAAGCATGGATAGATTGCCATTTAGATTTTTTTATAGGAACTATTTGATACACTTCAGTCAGTAACACCAAAGATATATTGTCAGCAATAGCCTAATTTCCAGAACATGAAGAACATTTCGCCCACCAATAGGCTTTGGTCTATAGATCACAGACTACGTCTGTGAGAACTAAACACTGCCTCAATGTCAGCATTTGTTCAAAGCAACAGTGCAACTTTGAAGGAATCCACCAACTTACCTCACTGATGAAAATACAGGCTCATGTCAATGACATTTCTTAGTATGCTTAGTATTCTTAGTGTTATCATCATCTTTCAAAACTCTTAGCCCAGAAGTGTATTCAGTGTTCCCCTACACGCATCTTTTCCCTGTGTAGTTCACCTGAAATCTGAGAAATCAACTGCAACTTATACCTTATCTTTTTATCATTTTTTTCAGTCAATAGTTTGTTAGCACTTGCCCCCTTCCTAGCAGTTATTAGTCTCTTATTAATAAGGCCTGGTTAAAAACCATTGTTGTTATCAAACAGGGAGATTTTGAGAACTTCTGCATTTCCTCAGCTGTAATGGTAATTAAGAAATTAAGCACAGTGCATTAAAAGAGTAACACAAAACCCAAAACATCATTAATCTCCATCCACAAACTTCAGCTCTCGGGAGCAGAAACTACGATTTCTTTAGCACCCCATTATCTACTTATTGCTGTTTTCATTGACTACTGTAAACACAGTCATCATAAAGTCTTCATTTCAAAACTTGCTAGGTAGAACACATGAACACTGCACAATAGGATATCACACTGGGGGCTTGGCTGCCACATTAGCTAGTAGAATATCAATATATCTTTCATTTCTATTTTTTCCACTCTTGAGAAGTCTGCATAAAAGTTTTTATAGGTCACAGCAACTCTGATGCTACCAAAAAGCCCCTCTGCCTTTTTAGGCTGACTGAGATACTCAGCCCATTTTCAAAAAAGCAAACACTAAAGCACCACCAGCTTTATCTGAGCTAGTAACAGGCATGATGTTACTAGTTTCTTAGGCAGGAGAAAGAGTTGTTTCTCTTATGTTCTGTCAGTCTTCTTGGAAAGCCCAACCTAAAAGCGATGAGGAGCAAAATGAATAACACTCAGCTATATGAAGCAGAATATCCAGCCAAGATCTGCTTGGTTACAGACAGTTGGCAAATACAGCCTGTGCTCTGAAACTCCAGCTGTGTGCCTGAGATCCCTCAGATCTATGTGTGTGATCACTGAAGATTTTCAAATTATCTAATAGAGCAGTCTCCTGGAGGTTTGGGTTTCCAGACTTCTGTTTTCTTTACAAAGGACTACATTAAACTCACTCAGAACACATTCAAAAGAAAACAGTTCTCAAGCTTTACTGTTTAAAAATGTTGAGCACACACAAGCACTCTGGGCTTGATTTTTTTTTTTTTTTTTTTTTTTTTTGAGTGCAATTTGTTCACACTCTCTGTATCAGCAGGAATAGTTGGGAACACGATCATTGCAGAGAAGCTGAAGAGCACTCCCTCACCCTTTCTGGTCTGGATACCATCCAGCTGTCCATCACCATTTTCATTCTCTAGTTACTCCGCGGTACAGTCACAGCTCCTCTTAGTACTCGGGTTCAGAACAGCAACACCTACATGCCTGAATGCTTGACAAGCCCCATAGAAAGCACATGACCATGTTAGAAGAGGCAGTCTAGGGACTGTTTAATCTTAAGAAGCCCAAATGTCTTATTTCAGCACTATTTTCTTGACTTCCTATTTCCAGATATTTATCCAATAAATCAAAACAAATTGTGGCTTTGACTTTTAAGCTGCACTAAAAGCAAACTGCCTCTATCCAAATAAAAAGTTTCAGCACTTCTGAATCAGCACTTGCACAAAAACTTGTTTGGCATTTTTAAAGAAATACAACAATAAACTGATTTAGAGAGGGAATCATTATTTAAGAGTAAAGTAAAAAAGTAAATATTTCCTATGGAATGAAAATCCCATTTCTCCTGTATGGACCAGTGGATTTCCACTTAGTTACTGGCTACATCATGAGGGATGGTTGGATTTTTTAATTTGTTGGGTTTTTTTTTTTTTTTTGGGGGGGGGGGGGGGGGGGGGGAGGACGACTGTGAGTGCATAATATCCTTACAAAGACTTCAGAAATAACTTCTTAAAGGCCATAGACAGGCAGATTCCATATAAAATACCATGAACAACTACAAGTACAAAGGAAGGAAGGTTCTCTTGTTACCTGACTCAATCATGATTAAATCTTTGAAGTCAAAAGGTGTTCAAGATGAAGCCAAACTGCCCAGGCCAAAGCATCTGAAAGATCTGAAAACAAATGATACAAAAAATAAATTTAAAATGTAATTCATTTTGATAACCAGAAGGCTTATTAATCTCAAAAATCAAATTACAGAAAACAGCATTTTCACAGCTAGGTGAAGTCAATTATAACCTTACTGTCTTCTAGACTGACAACCAAATAAAGTGAGAGAAATACATGTACACAACCACAAAATAAAAGGTGCTGAGTCAGCGACTACCACACAACTAAAGTCCTGGGAAGGGAGTCCCCAAGAAAAGGTGTGTTTGCTTCACAAAAACAGAACAAGTAGGTTCGACTGCAAAGCAACGTTTCTTTCTGAGTTGGTAAAGCTCATATGTATGCAAATGGAAGGAAAAGAATAACAAGAAAAAGCTGCATCATTCTATTTAGTTAAAACTCTACAACTCCACATTCAGAACAACACCTCATTAGATAGCTTTGCAGACTAAGTCCCTTGCATGGGAAGTTTACGCAAACAATAAAACCAAAACAATTTATCCCATTATTTTTCTTTACAAATCATGTCAAATACAAACAAAGATACGACGTATGTGAAGAGAACATAGACAGATGCAGGTTTCAGAGGAGTGACCAACTCTAGTAAACTAAATACCCAGTTCATATCCCAAGATACATTTGTTCAATCTCTAGAAATAAACAAACCTCTGTCATATGAAAATAAAAAAAGGAGTTAAAGAACACACAGCAGTGCAATATAGGTTGGCTATAAGGCAGCTGGCTGGCAGCAGAATCCCTTCCTGCAGTGTTCTAAGGACCTCAGCACAGGTTCACTGTGTGCTAACTGCCCAAGTCCCACAAATGCCGGTAGGCTACAGGTGGGCAAAAGGTATGGCTAGGACAGCTGGCCTTAACTGACAGAATGGATCTCTCATTTGCTATGATGCCATGCTCAACAGTAAGAGCTGGGGGATAGAGGACGGGGAAAGACTCTTGTGAAAATGCCTGTCTTTCTGAGCAACTGCTACGCACATTGAGGTCTTGCTTTCTAGGAAGTGGTCAAACATTAGTTGTTGATGGGCGGTAGAGAATAATTTCTCTCCTCTTGTTTCAGAATAGCCTTTACTTTCCTTTTTTTTATTATTGTTGTTATTATTCAGTTGCTCCTTATTTCAATCCATGAGCTTTTGGGGACATTTTTTTTCTTCTCATCATGTTCCTATCCCCCTGAGGAGGGGAGTGAAAACTCTGGCAGATCTCAACAGATCTCTTTAACATTTAAGATCTCTTTAACATTGTTAAACCACCATACTTGCTTAAGCAAATAAAGGCTGGGAGCAGAGAGAGCTATGAGGAATAAACGAGGGAGTCAGCATAGGTGGAAAGTGAGCAGTTGCATTCCATTCTAATAAAGAGAGGATGAAATTACCACTTTCTCTTCTGCTTCTCTGCTGAGCCAAAGCACCTGAACAACTAGACTCTTCTGCATTGCATTTTGGCTTCTTTGAAATATGCCTAACATTTGTGAACTGCAATGCATCTATAGATCTATTCTGGTTCGCTGCATTACCATAACAGAAATAGCAGAGCAAAGCTGCCGTCACCACTGAGGCTTGCTTCTCAACCACCATGTATTTTGGGCCCAGAATTTGGGCTACATGTGACCAGAATACAACTGCGGCACCTGCTGAACCGAAGCTGCAAAACTGAGCATGATGTCAACTGCAAACTTTCCCAAGAAAATTAAGCAAATGGTGATGGGCTGTACTGAGTTCCATGCTACTTCATGAACATTATTGTTAGTGCCAGCCACAGTGCCGTGTTTGAATGCAGCAGAGAAGTATTCCTAATATCAATTTATTACCCATAAAACAAAACCACAATTTTACTAGTCTCATCCAGCTTACAATAGTACATTTCTACAAGAAATTTCTGCAGATGTTTCCAAAGTACCCTATCTTTTTGCAGCAGGCCATGCCTGAAGACTTTTAGTTATAAGATTGTACATCCCTCAGGAAACAATGGTAGACAATCTGTCCTGATCACCCGATTAATTCAATAATCTTCATTCAAATAGATGTACATAAACCACATGAATATGAATAAAAAAATTCTACCACATTAAGTGAGTACTAACACTGATAGGACAAGAGGAAATCTTTACTCAGAGGGCAGTGAGGCCTCCACACTGCTGCCCAGAGCTGTGGGTGCTCCATCTGTGGAGGTGTTCCAGGCCAGGGTGGATGGGTCTTGGACAACCTGAGCTGGTGGGGCAGCTCTGTATGCCTCTGGGTTTTGGAACTGGGTGAGCTTTAAGGTGCCTTCCAGTCCAAACCACTCTACAATTCTATTCTCTCACTTCCTCCTTGAAATAATGCAGTCTGATTTCACATCCTCTGGCCTGAAAAAAAAACACCTAAGCAAGTATCTTGCAGTTTCTCACTCAGGTGGATTCCAAGGATAATATTGCTCAGCCTCAGTATATGCACTGCAGCTTTGCTTCCCACCTTATTATTTTGTTCTTGCTACCAAAATATTTCTCATTGTCCTTCCATATACTCCTAGTTTTCTTTACTTGCGGGATCACATATCTGCAAGTCTCTCAAGATTGTGCAAAGACTCCTCTTGGCTGATGTAAATCAGGTATGAACATTTTTACACAAGCAATGTCAATTTCAACCTATAACATTAGAGAATTTGGCCCCTCCTTCAATCCCTTTATTCCCATGTTAGTCCCATGATCCTAGGCCTCTTTCTGTCTAGGAATTCAATATCAGGGCACTGGCTTTCCTCACACACCATACATTTCCTAAGTTAATGGTAAAGATTCTTTCCCAGAATCCCTTCTTCATTAATTATTCTTACGCTTACACTGCTCACCACCAGAATATGAAGAACAAGATACGCTCCACAGGAAGGTGCTGGCACAGCTGTCCTTCCTTGCAACTCTCTATTGACAAGCATCACAAGGTTCAAAAGGAAACGAAGTCACGATGATACCTACTACTAAGTCTTTCTACTAATTCTATACGAAATCTTCTCACATCTAATGAGACTTCCTTCTTTTTTTTTTTTTTCCAACTCCATATGGAATTTCAGAATGACAATTAATTTTAAAATGAGTATTTATAAAGGTTTTTTTTTAATTATTTTATTTAAATATAATCTATTGCTACAAGTGCAATTAATACTGTCATGTCTCAGCTCCCAAAGCTAGGAATATGCCATTCACTCTTTAGCAGGGTCTGTTGCAACAGGAGAAGGTAAAATGGTTTCAAATTAGAAGAGGAGATTTAGACTGGCCATTAGGAAGAAGGTTTTTACAGTAAGTGTAGAGAAGCACTGGAATAGTACCCTGAGAGATGGTGGATGCTTCATCCTTGGTGACATTCAAGGCTGGACAAGGCTTTGAGTATTTGATCGAGCTGTAGGTGTCTTTGTTCATTGCATCAGGTTGGAATTGATGACCTTTAAGTGCTCATTTCAGCTCAAATGATTCTATGATTTTAATGAGAGTTAAGATGACAAATAAGAGATGCTTTCACATTCCAGGTTTTGTACTACATTTAGAAGGGAGAGGGAGGTATAATCAGAATTAAGTTACTTGAGCTTTCCTAAGCATTAATAATGTAAAATTTCAGGACGTGCTTCATCTTCAATGCTACTATCCTTTAGTCATTTACAAATACTTGCTTTAATTAATTTTAGCAAGGAATGTGCTATGCATTAATAGTCACATCTACTTAAAGGTGTTAAGCCTAAGTCCTCTCTAACATACATTATATACATTCAGATGGGTGAAAGAAACAGACAGTGGGGAAGAATTCCACAATATAATCATTTGGCAGCTTACATTATTTTCTTTCAAAGGGCATTACAATACACTTCTCACTTGGGGAACTTCAAGAGAAGATAATTATTCTTGTCTGCCTTGTAATATATATTAAAAATGCTCAAATGTGGCTTTTCAGGGAATTCTGCCAAATATTTTTAGGCACCAGACTCAGCTTTACTTAATTTTGTATTGCCTTCCTAGCCTATTATGAAATACCCTTCCATGCAGTTTGAATTTGGTAAAAAGGCTGAAGCATGTTCATTTATATTAAAAACAAAAATACTTCATTCCTTGAAATAGAGATCTTTAACTCCTGATGTTACAGACATTCAGATGCACAATAATTAAAAGATCTCTCTACAGAGCTCAATGCACATCAGTGAGGTTTTACTGACAAAAGAAAAAAGAAAAAAAGCAGCAAGTTGTGATTTTTTGTTGTTTGTTTTAACAGACAAAACAGACAACATACCAAAAACAGAAAGTAACTTTAAATATTTGTGTTTAATACTCCCTCTATTAGTAGCATAACAGTAGTATCTTGAGACTCTGAAAAAGACAAGAGCCCATCCACACAAGGCTTTTAAAAAGATTCAAAAGATGCAAATCCTGAACCTTCAAATGCTGTCATCAACTATGGTAAAGTATTGAATTTCACCAGAGTTAGAGGGGGAAAAAAGTGTTATTTAAGGTAACAAGCCCTTATTTATTATCAATATTTATCCCAAGGGATAAGATAAAACAGGTAGTCAGCAAACCAAGGTCAGCGGTCTGCTCCAGAGTTTACAATCTAAGCAAGCAAGAATGCCAAGGCTGGACACAGAAACAGAGCTCATTACACAAAAGCATAATATATATAGCTGGAAAGAGATAAGCTAAATATCAGGGAGCGATAAAACAGGTGTGGAGTGAAATTGATGATATGGTGCCCACAGACAGTACCGCAAGGCAAACAAGCAGCACAGAGCTGGCAGATGTTGGACAAAGAACAAGTGGGAAACACAGGCACAGTCCTGCTCCAAGGGGTGCAACAGAGCAGGTAGCAGGAAAAAGTCTGACAACCAGAATCAGCACCTACACATTAACTCCTGGTGGGTCACTCCTGCAAAAAGCCCAAGGCTGTCCTAACACACACTAGTGAGAAAGACTGGGCAACCCTTATCCTGAGCTGCAAAAGAATCTGGCATGATTTCCACAGCAAGAGCAAGATCAGGATAAAGCCCAAAAATATCCTCAGCAGTGTGTTTCCTGGATATTTCACCATCTTTCTCTCCAGCATCAGAAACAGTAGATAATTAACATAATGTCCATGTGTAATGTTGTATTTAAGTATTTATTTTGGCTTCCTAAAACAGGCTGGAATCCAGCTCTTGTGCTCAGCCCCACCTTACTTATACTTACTCTGTTATGCACAACAAGCTTGGAGCCACACGTAAATACAAAACACTTTAAAGCTATATTAACACTATCTCTATTTCATTAATACACACTAACTTCTTTCACAAAGGACTGGTCCAAGGATTGGTTGTTACAGACCAAGCACAAGTTTCGGAGAGAAGCAACACTGTTTTACTTTTCCCTGATAACCAAAAGAAAGCCATTTCAGACTACATGTTGAAAACAGCTGAGAGGGCATCTCCTACCTCCTCTCATGGTTTCATCTTTTATGATGGCAAGCTATCCTGTGCCACACAAACTAAGATTTCTTACATTCTTCAGTCATTCAGCCATTCTTTCCCATAGGTATTCCAACAGCAGATAAATGTCAAGGCTTGCTGTGCCAAGCTCACGAATCATTGTGAAGACTTCAATTAATCAAGGATACATCTGGATAGTCTTTTTTTGCTATTAAACTAAGAGTTTTCAAACTGACCTTGGTCTGATATGTGTCAGTTTAGCGTAACTCACACCAGAGCCAAGTATCACGGGCGTACGAGAGGTCAAAAATCAGGTCACTTAAACGGTGTCTGTAGAAGCACAGCTGCACTGGGAAGTGTACCATCTGTAGCATGCAGCTGCATATGCCATCATCACAGTTTCAAAGCACTGGACTTAGTGAACACAGGGAAACAAGCTGTGTGGCTCTCAGCAGAGCCAGCAGCACCAGGCTTTCTCCCTGTACGCATGCACAGCCTGGCACACACACTCAGAGGGTGGGCACAGCATGCAAAAGCAACACCCAAATTTGTAAGCTAGTGAAAAGCCTGCAGCATTTAGAGCCTCTACATTGCCAAGACAAGAATTAGAGGTACCACACCTGGAGAACTAATCAGGGCACGTCTGCAAAATGGATGAAATCTTGCATCCCCCAATGCCAACCACCTCCCAGAGCTGGCAGCCTGTAGCAGGAGTACCCAGAATCATTGTCATTTGGAACAGCAGCTCCAGGGCTAGCAGGGGGGGATCTGCAGTTCAAGAGAACATTCCTAGCAGTTCCCAAAAATATGGTACCCATTGCATCTGATGGAAGTAAGGTGTCAGCAGGTTCTTACCTCTGGGAGGGGTGGTGGCTCTCACTGAATTTTGACCCTCACGCTTAATCACTAACATGAGGTGGAAAACACATTCCTGAGTCCCACCCTTAAAATGATGCTAATCCCTTCTTTAAACACCTTTGTAAGTCCTTCATAAACACAGAATCTTCCCTTCTCATGACAGCTACAGAGAAAAGATACAAAGGTAAAGTGACTAGAAAGAAGTGAAAATGCTAGATTTAAAAACACAGAGAGCAGGGAAGCATGCTCTTCTGCACACCATTCTTTTCTTAATGGATTTCTTCTTACCTATCATATCATTTTGCAGTAGATCCAAATACCTCCTCTAAAGAGAGAATAGTCTGTTAACATTAAAGCCATTCTTATCAAGCCGTTTACCTGTGATCACCCCACACACTACACTAGTGCATCTCTATAGCAATACACAAATTTCACCAGCCTGTATTCAGCCTTCACATATCTGCTCACAAGGTTTATGTCAGGAACAGGAGTCCCATTTAGAAGTCAGACACACAAGTGTCACTGGCTCTGAAGGTCTACCCAAGCCCAGCACCTGTGCTGTGAGTAACCTTAGTTTTAAAGACAGTAAAGACCTATTCCCTGCAGTTAGAAATGAAGCTGCTCTCTGGCTGATGATTACCACCTCTCCAGGTGCAGCCTAGTCTTCCTCTGCAGCTCAGCCCTCCAGCCAGCACATGACCCACAACCCTACAATTTATAGGTATCAACTTAAGTGCAGACCACACAACATGTGTGGATTGGGGAGAGGGTGGGAAGGAAAACAAGAAAAAAACAATACATACACAAAATAACTCATCCTCATCAACTCCAAACAGAACACATATGCATTTTCTCCACAGTTCAGAGAAGCAGCTACAATTTTTCCTCCATAACATCCACAGAAAAAGTAAATGCATCTTAAAATATCTTAGCATTTTAACAAAATATCAAACTTGAAGTTTACCAACCTAGAATATGCCAAAATTGATCCTAACCTCCAACCCAAACCTTCTCTTAGAAGAGAAGCTCAGAGCACATTTCCCAGGGAGAAGAAAACCAAGATCCTGTCAGCTGCTCCAGGTGTTGCTTTTCTCCACTGAGAGAGCCCTTCTGCCTTCCCCAGTGTCTCTGGACAACTCTTTCTTTGCCAGTTCAGGGTTTAATTCAACTCAGTGCACTTCTTGGAGATGGTGAATCTAAACTTCACATGTGATAAAGTTCCTATGTAGCCAAACTTGGTCAGTGAGAAATCTAGAAAGTCTCTTGGATTCCCCACAGCTAGCAGTGTTTGTAACCTACTATACTGACAAAAAAAAAACAGTTGTACATTTGGCTCAGTGAACATAAAAATTTAAGTCTTCATCACCATATGCATCTGTCCCCCAATCTATCCCAGGAAAAAAAAAAAATACTAGAATCTGAAGCAAGATTACATGTAAAATCATGAGTATAAATATCTACATCCCTAAATGAGAATAAGATCTGTTCTTCTTCAGGAAAAGGTTGATCTACTGCTGAAGTAAAGAACATAGACTTGTCAGCTGTTAAGCAACAGATGGAATAAACTTAGAGGTTTTTTTTCTCCAATAAGAGGCACCTGAATCCTTGATGATGTGTGCATGATTGACAGAGATATTAATTATTTGTGCGACCAGAAAGGGGGGAAAGAAATCTGAAGTCTACATAACTCAAACTACAGAATAACAGTGCTTCAGTAGGTAGCATGTAATCAGCTCAGAAAAACACATTAAAGGGTAAAAACTCTACATTTGTTTCTGCACAGTGGGATCTGTGAGAAGGTTAAAAAAGGAAAATGGTTTCTGCCTAAAAAGTTTAGAATCTGGGGCTCCAAACAGTGCAGCTTACACTCTTCATCTATCACCAGCTTATTTTTCTTTGAAAAAAACTCAAAAATTTTAAATACTAAACTACAAATATCTCAAAAGACATTCTTAAAAAGCTGAAGGAGAATTAGATACCAATATTTTGAAGTTTAAAGTGCTGGCACCTTCTAAAGAGAAGCCTTTTGTTAGAGACAGGAAGTTTAGTTTATTGCTTGGTGTATACAGTTCGCCCACTACATTATTCTGGGCTATTTTCATTTCTCACATGGTAAAGAGGAAATTCTAAGAACATTTTATTGTTTTTCTTTGTTTGATGAAGTGCAAATCTTTGCAGTTTACTGACCACTGTACTGCTTCGCTACTTTTGACAAATAATTTCACTTCATATATTTCTTCTGGTGGATAAAATATTTGCTCTTTACAAAAATGAATTGGTTTTGCCCCATTCATCCTAAGTCCACCACTCACTCTCATTTTTTGTTACTTTGCAAAGTTCTTAAGCATACAACTGCAAAGCTGCAAAACAAAACAAAAATCTCAATCCTTGTACTGCCCCCCCCCTTTTTTCCAAGAACAATGCTGCTGGCTCAGAAACTAACAAGAGAGAGACAGTGGCAACTCCTCTCCCTTATTGCACTTCACCCAGATCTCTTTCAGTCAGATGCAGCCTGAAACAGAGAAATAACAGTATAGCTATGGCACAGTAATATTACAATTGCTCTTCCAAAGGGCATTCATTTTTTTCAAAATTAATGCTGCACCTCATTTACTGTCCATTATGATGCTGTTGTGTGTTCAACAGATTTTTGTGCAGCTCAGATTATAAAACAAAGAGCTAGAATGCCTGTCCTTTTACTCTTTTACTTTTCAATGATTCACAAAATTATCCCAAATGTTTTTAAACCAAAAAATAACAACAACAACAACAAAAAGATGATCCTCATAAAAGGCCTGGTATCTAAAAAAATGCCAAGCATTTAAACATTTATTAGCAACAGTTTTAGTTTCTCATTAATCTGAAGATTAAGCATTATTGATTTACAATGGACAATTCATCCAGTACCTATCAGCAGCATATAAAAGTAGTCTGAGAATTGAAAAATGGGTGATGCCTTTCTGGCAGCAGCTCATTGTGTCTCGCCAATGGCAAACCTGTACTACTGGATGGGAAACAGCCCGGCTCTTTCTTTGTGTTCTGCATGCTTGACTGTATATGTCCCACAGATCATCTACTAACCTACATTTATTTTTATATTACAGGATCAGCAAGTATAAAGATGAAGGCTTTGGGGACTCTACATATTGCTTAACATCAGCCGCTTAGGCTCTTAGTCACTCCAGAGGTGATCTTGGTAAAAACAGATAAATTACATAGATAGATTGACACAGAGACACACGTATATCTGCAAACATAGACATACATGCCCCCTAGGGCCTGGTGGAATGACTCCAGTTGACTACAGTGAGCTTTGGATCAGGCCCAGCATTAGTATAAGACAGAGACTAACTGCCTCTAACCTTTGAAACCAGTTTTAGAAGACTAACATGGAGTATGAATCTCCATTCTGTGACCCTGGTTCTTTACCAGTATAACTCCACTGGCTTTAACTCCACTGGCTTTGGTGATACGTAAACCAATGTAACAAAGTGGAGAATTTTGCTCACATTAGTTTTTTTTAAGTAGCTTATTAGCCCGCATATTATACCCCTTTTAGTGAGTTGCCCTCTGTGCAAAGGGCTCTGAGGACATTATTCGCTGAAACCGAATGACTTCTCACTAGCTTTGGGTCAGAGCTCTAAATTCATCTGAATATTCTGTAGAGATTTTATTATAAAGTGGTCCAGCAAATGTGCTAATGAAAATCTCTTGAGGGTGTCATGCCTTTTATTAGTTTGGAGAAGATTTCCAAACATGAAAAATGTTTAAAAAACATATTAAATTGGGCCAAATGGTTCTGAATATTACATTTTCTTTTTCACTACTATTAAAAAACAAACAAACAAACAAAAAAACTACAATCAAATTTCATGCTGGAATGAAAAAAAAAAAAAAGAAAAAGAGAAAAAAAGAAGTTATATTTTTCCAGCCTAGGAAGATTTGTTTACAACTTAAAACATGGAGAAAGTGCATAGGATGGAAATGGAAGGTAGGGGTCAGACAGATTAGAGAATGAAGCACTTCTGTGCTAGCCTCTTCTACTTTGCTGGTTGCATGGCCCTCAGGGTGAATTGCCTGCCAGTGCTGCTTGATCTTAACTCTTTCCGTACTTTCAAGGTTGCCTCCCCCTCTGTGTGCTAAACTCACATTTCAGTCTCTAGAACCTCACCTGCTTTTCCCCTCTGTTGCCATTGGCTATTTACGTCTCTCCTGGCTGCCTCCTGTCACACCCAGCCCTACTGCCTGCCCCAGCTTCCCACACATATGCTCTTAATGAGCAGGTAGAGTAATTGCTTTCACAACATTTTTCCCACAGTGACATTTATTAGTTTGCTCAGGGTTTAGTGCTATTGTGACAGTTCCTCGAGTCCCAGTGAAGAATGAATTTCTTCAACAAGCAAGGGAGTTCTGTCCAAAGAAAGACTATTGGATGCACAGCTATAGTGGCCTATAGGTATGAAGAAATATCAGTGATAGGATTTGAAACTCAACTTCTCTACAATCTCATGCCAACTTTTTTCCCTCAAATTCTGCAGAATAGGAATTCATAATAGTCCTTTTCTCCACAGAATAATTACAAGAGCAAAGGCATCGATGATAGGGGACATGACCAGTTCTCAGGCCTATGCAAGCACCTGAAATGGACCTAAAATGCAAAAATAGCATAGCGAACAATTTTCTGAAATCATGCCAGTCCTTGGCCAGTACCTATCACTACAGGAAGATAGGCCAAGTTCCATTCATCTTATATGTCAGTATATATGCAGAGGCCAAGGGGAAACTACAACAGGTTACACCCAGAGCCTGTAAACCATGAAATACTACTGTTACTGAGGTTCAGTGGTGTTGATATGACTCAAATCTCTGGGTCAGGTCCATGAATTACGGTCAGAAGCCTACGAAGGGGCCCAGTATGACAAAGTGATAATGAGGGGTTTAGTTATTACTGACATGACAGTAGCTCATGAAAATCTAATAGATGTCAAAGCCCAAAAGCAGAGGCAACCAGAACAAGCATACACACATAGTTCTGTATCAAGTTTGGAAAGGAATAATGCAGATAACCTTAAGTTTATTCTATGAGGAGAGAGAGAAAGGCAAAAATAAACCTCAAGCCTTGCATACTACAGTAATATGTCCATTGTAATGCACCCTTTATCAGAGTGTTCACTGATATTTATTGTGACAGTTTCTTGGATTCTTTTTCAGCAACACCCAAACTCCACCTTCACTCTGAACAGGTATGCTGCACAAGGAGGTGACACACAGCATTCAAAGGCACATCTTTAATAGCCTTTCTAGAGCATACTGGCAGCAAACTGGCAGTTCAAGCAGCTCTGGATAGTACCTGGGATCTAACCTAGCACAGTAGGCAAGAACAAGTCCAGCTTGGGCCCCTTCCCTTCACTGCTCCTCCTATTTGAAATGAAATCTAGCTCAAATCACAACATTTGCTAAAATCATATTCCTGATTTTCTCATCAAAGCTGGCTAAATTTTCACTGAGAATTTGCCTTTATGTTTTTCTTTTTTTTTTTCATTTACTTTTTTTTTTTTAATCTCAGTTCCAACATTAAAAAATAATAAGCTAATGGCATTCCAGTAGACACACATTACTTTTCTTACAAGTGATTATGAATATTAATCTACTGCTCAATTATCATATCTTAGTGACTTGCAATGTGTAAATGTTTAGAGATTTGAACTGGATTATTTTCAGGGAGGATGAATAGAAGGAACAACTACTCTCAATTCTTTAAATATTTTTTTCCCAGAAAATTGGGATTCATCAGAGAAAAATATTCTCAAAATAACACAATCCAGTTTAGAAGTGCCAAAATATTTCATTTAAACACACTGTGGTGACACATGTATGTATTTTCATTTCAAAATATTACCTTTTGTTTCAAAATATCCTTACAACAGAAAGTGGAGAGTAAAGTAATACTGTAATCCAAAATATATATATTCTATTTCATGCCAAGACATGGATGTAACCTGGGAGGTTCACATTTACTTGAGAAAAGAAAGAGTCACTTTGAGTTCCTGCTCAAATTATTTTCCAGTAATTTGGTGTTGTAAAGAAAATATAAAGAAGAAAAGCAATGATTCATCCACCTCTTCAAAATATTTCAGTATTAGTGACACATTGTGACTACAAGTTGTCACATCCCTAGGAAGTGATTTCAAGGACTAAAGAGTGACTTTGGTACCATTCTGTGTAGTGTAACAAAGGGATGCAAACCCACTCAGATTTTCATTTTCAGAATTCTCTACAATAATTGTAGGTGAAATTTAACTTAACAAAGAAGATCTTATATAACAATTTTCAAATCCTTCTCCTTTTGGACAAATGTCATTCTTTAAATGATAAAAAAAAAAAAAAGCAATAAGGAAAAGCTGCACTTAACTGTACACTTCTGATTTTGTGTTGCTTTGAATCTCTGGCTGCTATTACTCTCTCATCCAACAATAATATTGCATCAGAGGCTTAGGGAGGACAAAAGGAAGGAATTTCTCATTGAAAAGGTGAGTCTGAAACAGTGCCAGTCCGCACACAATTTTCTTGACTAAACGCTACACATACCATAACATGTCTTGACCATGCCACAGACAACTTTCCCTGTAACACAACTATCTAATCAGCGTCACTGGATTCTGCGACTTACGTCAACACGACTACTTATATGAATGCGGATTACTCATATGAATAAGGGACTGGGACTTCAGTCAGCACAGTGTCTAGAGACTCTGTTGATACAAGACACATTATGGAAGTGAAGCCAATAAATCAAGCAGGGGGCTGCAGCTGTCATACTGCTATTTGAAATATAATTGAGACAGGTGAGGAGGGGGACAGAATATTCCAGTTCAGGTGGGAAGGAAATACACTGTTTCTAGTGCAGCTGTGTTTCAATTCCGAAATGCCTGCAGTTTCTTCAGCATGATGCCTGAACTGCGCTGCAGCAGGATGAAATTTAATGCAATGCAAAGATTTAACAGGCTGCAATTATTGCAAAGCAAGCCCAAGGTCAATTACGCTATTTTTACATAAAGGACTGTGAATTTTTTTAGTGGATCCAAGGTTTGGCATCCAATTATAACTATTAAAATTATTATTAGGTTTGAATCCATAGGCAAAAATAGGACCTACTCTACTGACTTCTGCCTCTAGGAATTCCTAGCATTTCTATACAAGTTTTGAAATACATTCAGAAGGAAAAATTATTCAAAAGAAATCTGCTTCACAGGTATGTGTCACATCTGTCAGTTCAGACATGATAGAAAGTTTCATTTTCATCTCTTAAATCAGCCCAGAGCTTCACTTCATGCTACATTTCCCAATGGTAGTTCACTGCTTCACTTAGGGAATCCAATGTTCTGTTTGCTTTTAAATAATGGGGTGCCCTCCTAGGAACTCCTTTCCCTTGAGACAGTAATTTCTATAGGTAAAAGCAAAACTGAACTATAAGAAATATGCATTAACTGACATAGAAAATTTCTGATCTATACAATTTCACTACTTTTTGAAACAACCAACCAGCACTTGAAAGATTTAAGTATCTGAAACAACACTTTGGTATTTGACACCACAATTAAGTATTTGAAACAACAGCTTATATATTTGTAAAAGCAATTAGAAGGATTAGAATACCATAGTAAAATTGTAAATCATATCCTTAACTTCTTAACTGTCTAAGACATAGAAGGCTTTTTCTTCTGAACGGGAGCATAAGACGGAATCCACACTGATACTTTTACCTAGCTTCCATTTTGAAATGGAAGTGGTTCTTGAGCAGGATTCAGCAGCAATGGACTCTTAGGCTTGCGTGCATGTTTGCAGGCAGAAGTTGGTGCCTGACTGCCCACCCATCATCAGGGCCAGGGCAGATAGCAGCAGTACAAGATCTCTGCTCCCCGCAATGCCCTCTCTGCTCACTGAGGGACTTGAGTCTCCCTGCCAATGTTATGCACATGCCATGCGACCAGTGTGGGTAGTGAAGTGCAAGGGTCTATCAGGTTTCTGGTAATCTGGTTGTTACTAAAAATTAACTGTTCCAGGCCTCAAAGCCAGGCAGTGGTATTCACTGTACTATCTATCTATCTATCTATCTATCTATCTATCTATCTATCTATCTATC
>JAPSGF010000007.1:19974002-20043689 GCA_035772895.1 Perdix hodgsoniae
ATCTATCTATCTTCTGACTAATATAATGCATAGTGTGCCATAATTTATTTTTCTCCCTGTTAACTTTTTTCCTTGTTTATTTCTTTTGAATATTCTGAATAAAATTATAGGCAGTTTTCTCTTAAGAACTCAATAAACACTAACCAATTACTTTAAAAATGCAACAGAATAACCATGCTCTTGTTCTATAGGAAAATCTATAGCTTTTTACACAGTTCTTCCTGCTGCTTAAAAGACTGCACATAAGCAAGCAAAAAAACTGTAAGATTTGCCTCTAAGGTTCTTTTTAATCTTAAACTACTTACTTTCCCATCAGTCAGTTTGGATAAGCAACAAATATTTGTAGCTTTGAACAAGTGTCTAGGGAGTTGTCATTACAACTAAATAAATTACGTCTAATTAATTGGCGATCAATTAACCTGAGGGAAAATTATCTACCACAGATTAGCAGAAGAGGAAAAATGAACTCTCTAGTGGCCCAAAGAGGTACAGTAATAAACAGCCACAACCTCTCAGGAAAAGAATGTGCATTCATTGAAGTATGCCTAGTACTCAACCTTTTACAGAATCGGACCTTTAACTTTTTAAAAATCTCTGTGACAATTACAGATAGTCTGATAGATCTCTTTTTTTAAAAGATGAGTCAGTTCTTCTGCATAAGAGTTACTAATAGAATAAGGACCATAGGTTTCTGAGTCATGCATAAGCAATAATGTTCTTCAGTGGAATCACGGCACTGATGTATGCAGATAAAGCTAGATATAACTGCAGACAAATGATAGTATGCGATGGTACAAAGGCTTTGTTGGCAAGGGTTTGAGAAATCTGAATTGCTCACTGATAGTTAATTATGCAAAATGCCCTCAAGGAGTGATGATGCTATGTATTTCCAAAAAATTGTTACACTCTTATGTCAGACCTCTACTTTTTTTCTTAACCTCTTCCTCTAAAGCCAAGGGCATAGTTAATCTGGCAGATAAGCAATGAAGTTCAAACTCTTCATGTTAACGTTCACCCTCCTAGCATAGTCTTGTGATTTGTTCCTGAACATTCATAATTCCTAAAAACTCCTGAAAAGACAATTTTTTATTTCCAAAAATGGAAAGAAAAGTTTACAAATACTGATACAATTGGTGGCAGAAATAAGAAGGAATAATCCCATGAACTGCAAGTGTTCTTTGGATGAGAAAGAATTGAAATGTATAGGATTATCCCTTAAGTCAGCTGATGAAAAAACAACAGTTCTCAGTGCTTCTGAAAATCTCACCATCTAATTTTCAGTGCTGGAAGTCGAACACTTGCCAAAAGTCTATAGACTTAAGGAGAATTAAGAATAAATACAGCTGTATTGTTAAGAGGGTTCCAGTGAAATGCAATCAAATTGATTAGTTTGTCTTAATTACATGATTTTACTATCAGTTTTCATGTCCTGCAGATTCCAGATGCTGATAGGTCGTCTCAATTCCCCATTTTTTCCATTACCAAGTTTTCATTATGCACGTTAAGCATGTTTCCATTTGCCTGAGGTACATCAGGGGCAGGGAAGCATTTTTCAAAGATAACTCATTTAATATTAAATGTCAAAATATTACTCACTTCTTTAGCAAGATCATGCAGCTGCAACCTGGAGAATTAATTTGGGATGGTGTCTCTGTGGAGTTCAGGGCGTTGGTCTAAACATACCTTTTGCTGAACAAAAAATCTTACTCAGAGCTTAAAACAGTGTATGCAATTTAAAACAACTAAAGGGCAATCATGAACAGCTAAACATATAAAGGAAGTCTTTTTTTAAGCCAGAAACATGATTAATTCTGTATAAAACAATCAGGGGAATTTCTCATTGCATAAGGTAATTAAATAAATCTATTAGTCTGATAATAAAAAAGCGGTAATGATTTCTGGCTTCGTTTTGAAGATTATCACCATAGTATTTCACTTCTGCACAAGTAATTAAGAACCCAGTGAAGAAAAGAAGCACGAATGCTCCCATTTTACAAATAGAAAAATAATATAGGAGGAAAAAAAGTAAACTGACTGTTTATACAGAACTTGCTTCCATGTGTTTCACTGGAGACAATTCCTCATTTACGTTCACGTAAACCAGGCTACATCCAGGCCATAAATGACATAACCAAAGATGTTTGTCAACAGAGTGAACCGTCACCTGCTTCTCCACGTCTCAGGCCCCAGAATCAGCAACAAAGCCTTCTTCCTCATGGGAAAATAAAAATTATACTCTCAATGCTAAGAAGAGGTGTTTCCCACTCTCTGTACAGATAATCGTTTCAGAACTAACTGACACTGTCCATCATTGAACTGTGCATTTGTAAAAAGAACACAATGCAAGAGGATAGCAGATCAGTCCTCCCATAGATTTCATTATTTATGCTGCTAGTCGTCGGATCAAACTAAGAAAAATATCTTTTAAGATTCTCTCTTTTTTTTGTTTTGTAATTGCATCTTTCTAGAGCTCTTCTACATAGAAAAGCTATTCCAGAGAAGTTTGGGAATGTAAAATTAAAACAGAATAGCTGCTGTTGAATAAAATCATATGGAGATGCTTTGATTTTATAATATGATTGTTCGAATTGATCAGTTAGATACAGTAACTGTGCTTCCAATATACATCCTTTTTTATCTTGAAATCTTTCACGAGTCCTTAAATTCAAACTGACCAGGCTTTTCACACTGTAGTGTTAATACACCTGGCACAGTGGCACTGCAGTAGGCAAACACAGCCACCTTACAGTCTTACTCCAATTCATTCATTACAGAAGCCACATGAAGTTTGTTTTGCTGAGAAAATAAATGAAAAGGAGAACATTTCAGTTTTTCCATGTTTCTTAAAAATAGCATTTGAATTTCATAGTGGCCACCTTTTTGCTTATAAAACAAGACAAGGTCAAAGTACTCTTTAAAATGATAAACCAACCCATAGGCCTGAGAACCCTTCTAGTCCCTCCATTTAGTTCTGTTATTTAGAAAAACGTAGGCTAGACTAGAAGGTTAGCTAGGCTTATTCACAGGACCTAAAGTCTCTTCTTGAAATCCAAGATGTGATATGGCCTTCTGAACGTCCATTAAGTCTTGCCACTCTTTTCCTGCAAATGTCTTCTGCCATATCATCTTTCTGTTGTAAAACAAAGAATCTTAACCTTGTGATTTCCTCTCAGGACCTTTATTTTGAAAATTGCTGCCTTTGAGGTATCAGGTAACTCTTGGTACCCCCCAAAACAGTCTTTAACTTGTTCTTTTGGGTTCCCATGCATTTTTTTCTCTGTCTGTAAAGAAAAACAAACACCTCAAAATTGTTCTGGAGGCTTGCACTACAGATCCCCTCTAGCTTTGGCCGTAAGCCAGGCTTCTAGGTGGGGCCTTATAACCCGAGGGTAAACTGAGATAAATTTGTGGAACTAGCAAGAAGAAGCTGGTAAGACAGCACTTACTTCCCTTTCAGAAAATGGCAAACAAGAATAAATGGCTTTCTTATGGCTATATCTGCAAATTCAAGATTTGAATTCATACCTAAGAACTGTGTAGTACTAGTTGCTGGCACAGTCCTACCTGTTAAGGTGCTCAGAGTGCATGGTGATGGATACAATACACAGCTTTTCCTACAAAAAATTTAATCTTTGGGGTGCTCTTTGTGGATATCATCCATGGAGGTATAGCCGCCAGCATACAAGAAATTGTTTTCCTGTATGTGATAGATCATTGTTCTCTTCTTCACCTTGATTGCGCTCTCACAAATATTGCCAATAAATGCTCCAACCCATAAAAGCTTTATGGCAAAATACATTCAGAGAATCCTCTTTCCTAGTAAACAGTAATAATGAAATACAGAGACTTCTCTATTTCCTATGTAAAGACTGAGAAAGAAAAGGAAGCAAGGACAGGTCTGATCTTAACCCAGTAGAAGTATTTCAACATTCACTTTTCCACATGCCCAACTGAAATATCTTCATCTGCAAGAGATGTCCCAAAAGTAATGCTTCCTATTTTATTATGTTGGCCCATGATATCAGAGATAGTGCAGATGAAGCAGAAGCGTGTCACTGAATTCCTTCATGTGGACAAAATGGTACCCACTACCCACTGGCATTCATCACTGTTTGCTGAAAGTTTATGGAGACCAAACATTGGATGCGAGCACAGTGAGGTCGTGACTGAGCAGCAACAGTGACATGAAAGACAAATCATTCTGGACATTCTGGATGGTGATGCACAGCTGTGATGCTACAAAATGAAGGCTGTATTGATCAGCTCACCAACAAGGATCCACAAGGATTGGTTACAACCAAGGAACTGTGTACAGAGCTGAATATCAGCTTCATTGCATTGTCAAGGACGATGGCAACATTGGACTATAGCGAAGTTTGCACCAGATGGGTTCCACAAATGTTCACACAGGAACAGAAAGAATACCGTATGTGTTTGTCAGAACTTATTAAACAAATTTGAGGCTGAAGGTGACAGTTTCAGGATTGCATCATGACTGGTGCTGAGATATGGTGTCACCACTAACAGCTGGAGTAAAAACAGCAGTCTATAGAGTGGTGGCATGTAAGTTCCTCTTTGCAGAAGAAGCTCAAGACATAGCCCTCAGCAAGTAAAGTGATGTGCACTGCCTTTTGGGATATGAAAGAGGCAATTCTTCTAGATTTCCTGGAGCATGGACAAATGATCAACTCTGACTGCTACATCACAATGCTGACTAAGGCTTGAATTTTCAGTCAGGCCAGAGAAGAAGACAATCTTTTTCTTGCAGTGCAATAATACCAGGCCCCATGACAATTTGAAGAACATGGAGAACATTGCCAGACTTGGCTGGACTGTCCTACCACACCCACCATATAGTCCATATTTTGTGCCTTCCTTATTGCATCTTCTTGGGCCAATGAGAGCTGGAAAGATTTTCCTGGTAACAACAGCGTCACAGCAGCTGTGAAACAGTGGGTCACCTCCGCTGGTGCAGATATCTGTGAGTGGAGCATGCTGGTTCTTGTTCACTGCAGGCCAAAATTCATAGCTAATGGTGGTGACTATCGAAAAATAGTGTTTTGTAGCTGAGAAGCTGCTATCTCAAGTAATGTTATTGTGATCTTTTTATGTGTTTTACTTTCCATGGAAATAATTAAGAGGCGTTACTTTCAGAGTGACTTGTACATCTACATGTACAATCTACATTCACACTTCAATAGGAAATGATGGGAAAGTCCCCCAAATTGAGATATACCTGTTAACATTACGAATAAAATTAACACATTTTGTTGTTGAACAACAGGTGCATGGAGAGAACGATCTAAAGCTGAATATCCAATGGCTGAAGAGCAATGAGTATATAAACAGCCTAACTTTCCAGATAAGTACTGTATTTCCTAAAACACAGCATGATCAGAACAGAGTTTCACTTTGAAGTGGTTCAGCACTTCTCTGTACTAATCTCTCACAGTTTTGCAAGTCACGTAAGGGATTGGGAACACGCAGTGTTATTTTCTCTCTGTAGTCTCCAACACTGCTAGGTAGCTGCTCATGATGGCACTGCTCCTCTAGCTAAATAGTCATATCACCATGCTCTATAAAGTATGTTACATAGTACAATTATCATGCATATTAAAGAAAGAATCATTGCTGCAGGACAAAAATAAGCTTTCATTATAGATGAACAAATAAATTAATACATTTTTTTCTCCACTTAAACTTTAAATTTTTATTTCAGATTTTTAATGCATCTTTCTCATGAATATTTTGAAATTTATAAATTCCTTACAAGTATCCCATATTTAATGACTGCTTACATGGATGGATAGTGATAGGACAGGGAAGAATTATTTTAAACTGAGGCAGGGAAGGTTTAGATTAGATACTGGGAGGAAGTTTTTCATTCAGAGGGTGGTGATGCACTGAACAGGTTGCTCAAGGAGGTTGTGGATGCCCCATATCTGAACGCAATCAAAACCAGGCTGGATGTAGCTCTGGGCAGCCTCATCTAGTGGTTGGTGACCTTGCCATGGCAGGGGGGTTGAAACTAGATGATCTTTGAGGTCCTTTTCAACACAGGCCATTCTATAATTCTATGATTTCACTTTCAACACTCACTAGCAGGTAATGACAAAACTTAGGTGGGATAACCCGAATAATTTAGGAACAGCTTGGCTGCATTGTATGATTTGACCCAATCTACTTGGTTTCATATTCTGTCTACCTTACTTTGGTCAGCACAGATCTTCCTGAGGAATTGCTAAGATCTCAGTTGCTACAACACGTAATATAATGTAAATATATATATAAATATATATATATATAATATAAAATATATATATATTATATAATATAATATGGAAATACTTGAATTCCCCACAGATGTCTCTTCCTTGACTTTACAGTCAGGTATTGTCTTTAGCCTAGAATCTCAGTATTTCTGTCCTAAAGTTATCATGACCCTTTCTAAATCTAGAGCTGTTTTTTTTTTTGTCCATATTGGTTGGATTTCTGTTCAAAGATTTTAATTTAATATTTGCTGTTCATAAATATTCTCCCTGGCAGAAATGCTGTCAGAAACCAAACATGAATGATTTGAGGATACCACTACAATGAAAACGATATTTACAGATGCAAAGGTTTTTTTAAAAAGAGTCTCCTTCTTTTCCTCTTTTTTGAATGATTGTCCAGGAACACTCTTTTTATTTATCTGACTTCATGACTGATATGTTCCGTTGTTTGGCATTTCGTGACAAATCAGACTACTGTGTTTTGACAAGGTGGCTTCATTGAAAGTTTGAACAATAGGATTTATTCCAGCCACTGTTTTATTCAACCAAGAACTAGCATGACTTCAGTGATACATTTCTGTACACACCTTCATAAAGACTTTTCCTTGATTAAATGAATATGTGGTTTAGCCTGAAGTGATGAGATACTGTTTTTTGACATGCCCTTATTTTTCTGTCAAGTGTTACAGAAGCCTCTTCTAATATAACAGTATTGCAGTCAAAAAGATTAATTACATTAACATAATAAGTGAATTACTGGAAGAAAAGTATGAGTTCTGTGCTTAGTATATCTTAATAAAAATTTCAGCATTCAAATTAAAAAATCTCTGTGCAAAACCTAAATTCTGTTTGAAATTACACTATGCAAATATTAGCAGTTAATTACCCCACAAAAATGTAGTGAAGGAGCACATTTTTTTGGTAGCAAATTTAAGAAAATTCTGACACTTCTAATCCTCTCAATTAAAACTACTTTCATGACTCACTTATGTCACTTTAAAATGTAGATAACAGGCTAAGTTGCGGGTGTGCACTGATACCATGATTTGCTCTCAGTTACTGACCAGAGTTATCAGTTAAAACAATTTAAAACACATGGGATATTTTTCTCAACCACAGACTAACAGGCAATAGCAAAATGGATTTAACCCCCACAGTTTGAGAGTTGCGTGGGATTTAGCCACACAGCACTCATTAAAGTCAACAGAAGTTCAAATCAATGGGTGTGGTATGGCAGCCTTCCATTAACTCTCATAAAGCTGGAGGCTTTGCATGTCTGTGGGGGTAAGACAGTAGGTAAAAAATACTTTATCCAGTGGGAGTCACTACCATTATGCTGACTTCAGTGGAGAATTTGATTTGATATCTTGGCTAGCTGCAACCTAGCAGCTAGACAGGCTGGTGGGCCAATAACCAAGTGGTGAGATCCCTCTGAAAGTACGGAGCAAGGGAAGCTTAGGAGATTTTGGAGTAATCCACTTCTTGTAGCTACTCTCAAAAATAGGCCACCTATAACATTCTGTGCCATCTAGAACTTGTGGGTGGGCCCTCACATGGGACCACTGCTGTAATCAATCTGTTGGTCTCAAGGGCACAGACTGTAACCCAAGCAGTCAATGCCACCCCTTGGCAGCAGGAGCAGTCAAAGATTCAGATGAATCTCTTAACTGTTAAGATAATTAACATAATGCAAGTGAAACTCATCAATTGCCGAGACTCATTTAATTTGTCAGGTTGGCCATAACAGTTATTATATTCACAATGCATAAAAGATCTGCTCCTTCTTTACATTCAAATGCAACTCAAGGTGTTGACGTCACTCTCTAAAAGCCATGGATGGAATCCTGATCTCAGGGAAGTATGTGGGAACACTGTAATGAAAGATTTCACTCCAGTGTGGTTCCAGAGATACACACCTCCCTAAAACAAACTTTCCTGAAGGGGAAATAGATTTTGAACTCTCTAAAAGGCTTGCAGCAATGTTTTGATTTGTCCCAAGCTCTACTGCCTTTTGCATATTTTCAGTTTCGAAGAGAGCTTGGGAAAGGCTGTCTGGAGCTGATTTGTTAAAAGACTAACTCCTGCATTTCAGTGTCTCCAGCAGCTCCTGCAGAGTAATCTGAGCTCAGTTCTGGGCTCTGCCTCAAATGTGCTCTCTTCCTCAGTTTTTCAATCTTAAAACACAGCTGATAATGCTTCCTTTTTTGTGTGTCATGTCCTCTCTACGGAGACCATCAAGCCCTAGAAAGGGTCTCTGCCACAAGGTGCCGTTTGTTCTGTGCCTACAACACAGGGCTGAGAACCCACTTAAGGCTTTAGGGGTACTGGGCTCTAAGCCAAGATTCTAATAATCTTGGCTTTTGGTTCAAACAAAGGTTCTCTCTCCTCGCAGGCCATCATAGTCATTTATTTTGCCCTGTGGTGAAGTTAATGCTACATCTGTGATGTCACCATTGTTTCCATGGCAACGAGTTTATGACTTCAATGTAAAGTCAAATGGAAGGAGAAGCTTGGGGACATGAAGGAAAGCTCTTATCCAAATCAGAAACAGCTGACAGAATAACAGAGAAATGGCCAAGAAGGTACATTTCTTTTATTGTTATACATATTTGTGGTTTCTTCTTAAGTTTTCAACAACATGTACTTCTTCCATCACACATTTTAATAGCTACCCTTCCACTTACTTTTCTTTAGTTAAAGCTGATTTCTTTCTTCTTTTAAATACAAAAAAATACATTTAATACCATTTGTTTAACTAGTTAATGAATGCCTTTGCCTTTTTTCAATTAGGTTTAATTTAATAGGAGTAAATTTGGACTTCAGTATAGTCTTCTTTCTGATGCCAAATATGAATGATACTATTTCTGAACAAACAGGGGAATTGTTAAAACTGTGGCTTTCCATACTTAGCAGAACAGTCTTTGAAAAAAAAAAAGTAGAAAAAAAACAAAACAACAACACATCAAAGTTTTCTGAAACACAAATTTTAAAACAACAACTACAACAAAAAGATGCAAGAAGGCAAAGCTGTTATGGAATAGAAATAAGTATTAGGCAAAGTAATGTAAAAACTTAGAAGCTTTTTGTTAGTTTTTTTCCCACTTGTTTTTTTTCCTGTAAAACAAATTCCTCAAAGTCAGAAGTCTGTCTGGGATTAAGGTGCCATCAAGGTACAGACTGTAAATTGGCTCTCATATGTCTCAGTGTTTGTCCAAGGTGAGAACCTTCACATGAGCTATCTGTAATGTAGTCTCAAAAGCCAACTCCTAGGAACATCTAAAGGTGGAGATGAAGCCTGAAGGAGGCCTAAAGCAGTTTACTGTCCATCCTCATTAGCAAATCTAAACACAGAAATGAGTCAACTCAAAGACCCTGAGAGCCGCACTCAAATTAGCATGGATGGTATTGCTTCTGTCACATGTTGCAGTTTGATCCGCTCAAAGTACTTCAGAACAGATGCCAATAATAAAGATATTAGTCTTAGTCAAAAAGTTTTGACGTAGCTACTGTGCAACCAAAACTGACATGGTTTAGCATGTTATGTCTCCACTACACTTCTTGCTTCACAGATAGTTGATTGAGTCAGTTAATTAAGATAAATAGTTAATTACGGCTGGGATTTTCAAAGAAGGCATAGCAATTAAGTAACCAAATTCAATAAGATTTGGGTACTTAACTCCCTTAGATTCCTTTGAAAAGCCCAGCTATAGATGCTCACCTCTTTAGTTGCAATTATTTGTACTCAGAATTGTGGGTGCAGCTGTTTATAAATGCAGAAGAATGGCTGCAAAAGCAGACATGGCATGAGAACAGAGATTTGTCCATGCTTAGCGTAGTACATAAATGCATATAAGCAGTGGCCATACATTTAAACTATTCCCAGAGGACAAATACCACTGGCATTAGTAATATATCTGAAGATGGTAAGAGCTTCTTAAGTTTACCTAATTAAAAACAATTAGATCTATGTACTCACATATAAATGTGCAGAAGCATATATATAATCATATGTACATATGTGTAAAAAAATATGTACGTATATAAAGACCCAGATGTGAACATGGGCGCAGACAGTTTTTTGTTTAGTAGACATTCATTTATTTGTGAAATATCAAATTGTAACAGTCTTTACTGCTGGGAAAAGGAGTGGCATAGCTGCCGTGATTATGCCCATGATCTTATCAAAGCACAAGAGGAAATGTTTTTCTTAACAGGCAGTATGAAGGCAACTTTTGTTTAATAAAGAAGTAGGCCCTGTAGCAAAACTATTACCTAAAACTGTAAGTACCTGATGGATTAAGAAGTAAAAATGAATACCTACAAATACTGTGAAAAAACAGCCCCCCACTCAACAAAGCCTAACACCCTATCTTTATACTCAACTATAAAAGGATTAAGATTATTTGATAAAGATTCCAGGTGTAAATAACAAACACAGCACAAACACCTAATTCATTCTCGGCACTGTTTCCCACTGAAACCAGTGAAGTTACCTGGAGGCATTACACCTTGACTCTACCAAACTGAATGAAAAAATGCAAGACCTACGATTGCCTTCTCTGAACACAGTACTGAATTTTCCTTGGAATAATTGCAGCTTGTGATACAGCAAAACTCTTACACACGAGTGAACTCAGGCCTACAACCAATGTTGGTACTACTCATGTGCACAAATATATGCTTAGACATTCGTTACAAAGTGAATTTCAAAAAGCAGGATATATCCCAAGGCCAAAGAAGTGGGAGTGAAGATCATCCAGCCAAATTCTATTCATTAGTGGGCAGCATGTTTTCTATTAAAAACTGCCAAGACTTTAATTCTATGCGTTCACAGCAAGAGTGCTGGCCCATAAACAAATCCAAAATATACAGAAGATCAATTTCTTCTAATAAGAAGGGTCAGTGATTTTCCATTAGAGTGAGTCACCAAGTTCTCCAAACTCTTAAGGTGTAGTAGAGCAAAGGAAAATGAGGTTAGCTGTGGAATGCAAACAGATATATGGCACATACAGAGTTTTAGCTTAATTCCAACATCCATATGTGGCCATAAAGTATAGCTTCTTAAATGTAAAACGTATAGATTTCCCTCTGCAACGAAGGTATAAAATATCTCACTCCCAAACAAGTATTTGAGCATATGAACATGATCTTTCACTTCATCTAGGACTACCCACCCAGTAAACCAAGCTGTATTCTTTCTGGGTGGCTCAGAGAATAGAATATTACAGTGGAAACACCCATTTATTTCATTTACTGCCATTTATAATATTTTCCACTATTTGCAGATAATGAATTCATATACTTTTTGCCAAGATTATGCAGCCTGTTTTATAGCCAAAATTATCCAGAATCCTTCTAAAAATGTGTTACCCTTCATTTTCCATGATTTCTTAGTGGTTCTCTTGGAGCAGGACCAAAATCAACCATATTAACAATGCACAGCAATAACTGAACTATCATGCTCATACTCTCCTAGCAGCAGGAAGAGTGCCATCGAGCTGGTCCCTGAAGTATGTACAATTCAAGAGCACAACTGCTCAGGTTAACTAAAAGCCATTAGATGAGAAGTGAGGAATTGCTTTTAAAGATCTTTCCTCTGTGAATTCTACAATGGTCTTCTTCTAAATGTAGACAATTTAGACTATCTGATGTTTCCTTGGCACCATAACTTTCAGTTCTCCAACAAAAATTGCATTTCTAGAACATAACAGAACAGAGACCTGCAACATGGAACGTGTCTGAATGGACCAAGCTCTGATCCTGTAAAGACTAACGGATATCTTTAAGATTCCAAGCCAATAGTATCCCTTTGAGATTCCAGAGGGCCACAGGCAGCAGCTAGCAGCACACTGCAACACAGCCCATGCACATGGCACTGCGTAACTGCACCAAGCCACAAGCAAGGGAAGCAGAAAGCAGTGGAGAGGAACAAGTCTCTCTTGCTTCTGGGATTATGTATACTGGATTAATGCTCATTTCTTATTAGACAGCTTCCCTCTCCCTTCACTTGTTCCGTTGTGTTGGCATGCTATGAAGGGCGGAACTGCAGCGCCATTTCACTCCCTGCTCCATGCAAGAAAAGAGGAGAAACAGGCCAGCCACATCTGCTCTTCCCTTGTGCAGGGTCTGGCAGCCTGAAAATCCCATGCAGGGGAGAAAGAGGGCTCTTTGCCATCACCACGCTGACAGCTGGGCCCAGAATGTAAAACGAAGCACATGCAAACCTCTGCAGGAATTTCTTAGTGCTCAGCCTGAGGGTTTGATCTTGGAGTTAGGGAAATCAAAGCTCAGGACTCTAAATGCAAGGAGCAATCCCTGCCCAGAGGTTCCAGTGGTCAATGTTAGCAGTGACAGCAGGAATAAGCACAGCACTAATTATAAACAAAGGCTAAACTAAACAAATTCACTTTCATTTTTTACAATTTTATACCAAAAAAAAAAAAAAAAAAAAAGAGTGCAATGAATATACTAACAGCCAAGTCTTTGTTTCTTAATTTTATCACTATTTTCTTTGGCACCATGGGGGATCTCTTAGCAAGACCTAAGAGGAAGGAGAAACTAATTCAGCAAGAGGCCATGCAACACCATCGATCTGCAAGGCTGAAGCCAAGCATCTGCTGCTGAACAAGTTAATCAGCCACTATGTGTGACTTGAGCCCTGGGGGGAGGCAGGGAAGCCACACAGCAGGTTGAGTTACAGCCACTGGAACAAAAACAGGTTGTCATGATATAACTGCAGATTTCTTTGCACTGACAACTGACAGTGCTGCAGTAAATAGTAATACTCCAAACTCATACTTGGATTGACATAAATACTTCAGACATTGCCAAGAACTTCTTTCCCTTTGGCCACTTCATTATTCAGTTTTAACAAACATAGCTGGTTGGGGCCTTTATAGTTTCTCCCTCCCTCCCTCTACATGCAGCCACTCCCCACACAACTTTACCTCTTCCTATACAGCATGCTTCTCTGATATCACCCAATCTGGCCTGGCTTAAACTTCTCCAGCCAACCTAAGACATACTCATTTTCTCTTTCTTTGGCTCCTTCCCAGTAATATTGTGAGGCCTCAATGCATCCAGATGATCTCAATGGAGCAGGTTCTCAGCTGACCAACTTTATTCAGATGGGCTTGTTTAATCTTAATCTCACTCACACGCACTTTTTCCTTTTAATTCTTTTTTAACTTTTTTTTTTCTTTCTGAGCCCTTTGATTCCCTTTCTGGTTCTTCTCAGGGTCTCCAAGTTTCAGGCACTTCTCTAAACACTCTCTAATGTTTTGACTTTTGATGGTTGAATTTAAACAAAACTTAAAAGCTTTTCCAGCTATTTTTATTCATTCTCAGAGTCATTTATCAATCTCAGAGAGAGCCTGGATTCCCCCTGTATAAATGGATAGCCCTGTTCATGTGTAGCCAATGTGTAACCTCCTTTATTCACATACAAAGGCAAGAGACTGGCACCTTCTTCTTGGTGAAGCAACTAGAAGTCCCTGAACTTTTCCTGCTCAAAATCTAACCACTTCTAGAATATCTCCTGTCAGATCCACCACTAAGGCCACAACTTGTCCAGCTCTGTGCTTTCAGTGTAGCTAAGGTATAACTCAGAGTGGCTGCTGGCATGCTGTAATATGCTGTGGCTTCAAAGGCAATCATCTTATATGCCCTGGCACAAAAGATACCATGTGATCGACACTCTAGCCTGGACAGCTGCATACCAGCTCTACTCATGTTGAAGGTGTATTTCCTTTCAAAGCTCTGCTGCAAGCTGCATGAGCTATGTTTGCTGTTCCTCATGTTCATCCAGTTCCCTCAGCAAAAATTTTGACTTGCACTTCATGTACTTACTGGAATCACAGTGAGGCACATGAGAAGAAAATATGCAGCCTCTTGAATCCTCTAAACATTGTCCAGCTGCCACTAAAAAGGTGTCCTGACTTGAATTCACTTTTTTATTTTATTTTTTAATGCACAACTACTCTGTGCTTTTGTACAAAGCCATAGGAATTTTATTCTTGGACCAGTAGATAACCACAGCACATCTCTCCCAAGTTTCCAACCCCACAACCATTTCTCTTAATTTTTAAACTTTAAAGGAAGAATGCTGCCTTGGCTTCACGATTTTACACAGCTCGGTAGAACCACGGGAGAATGTTACGATACCAAGCCACATGAAATGGAAACATTCAAAAAGACCTTTGGGCTGGATCCCGTGCTTCCATCAAGCTGCCCTCAAGACCATGACTGAATAGTGTCTGGCTTGGGTAAAAGACAGTTTTTTTGTAATTTCAAGTCCTGGTGGACAATGAGAGTATTTTGACCTCCTAGTAGAATTAAGAACCTCCTCAAATCTACTCAGAATTTTGTCCCTGATTCATGGTTTCCTGGGAACATTCTAACAGCTAGCGATAATAGAAGCCCTGCATGCTTTGCTGTACTCTGAGACCTGGGAGTTACCCCAACTTGCTAATGAACAACTCTTTCCTAACACCTTTGGCAGGAAGCTCCTGAAGCTGGCTCTGCGAGTTTCACTGCCGACAGAGCAGTGCACAGAGACCTGAACTGTTCCAATGAACTGTTTCCCCTAAGAGGAAATGAAAGGAGAGTCTGAAGCCACTGGCAAACATACATTAGACATTTCAGTTAAGAGCAGTTAGACTGCGCTTTGGAAGGGCTACTTTTTTGCAGAATGCTTTGTTCTTCTGTGTGCACTGTATCTCTGCAATTCACTGCTCCAGCTATAGGCAATGTGTTTAGTTTAGTCCTCCAAGACTGTAATTCACTACCAAAAAATTTCACATTTCAGTGGGCCTCAAAATACATGAGATGTCATATCAAAGTGATGTTCTGCTCATGTAGGCAATCTAGCTCAGTTAGTGCACTTCAGAACATAGAGCAGTTATAAGAGCAACACGGGACTGGATTAGGAAAGTATGATTAGCAGGCATCAAAAAACAGATTCAAGAGAGATGGACTTCCATATGGCAGGTCTGTACAGAAGTCTACATAGTTAGCTAAGATACTTTTAAATTGGTATTGTTTGTGAGCTCAACGTTTAGCCTCAGTCACCTGAGGAATCCCATCTGACTGATCATTCCTTGAGCTAGTGATTCCTAGAGCAGGGCTAGCTACTCTCTGGTTCCCCTGCCTTCAGAGGAATAGACATCCACAGTCCAGCACTGGTCAGGTCAGTATTCCATGCCATCATGCTAGGCACCAGGAAAACACATTACAGCATCTGCCCCAGTAAACAGAAAACAACCTATGAATAAGACTGTACCACCTCTCTTATATACATAGAAGTGAAACACACAGTGGTTCAGTGACCTGCGCAGGGTTATAGAATTCTCATGAAACAGGATATTGCACACAAACCTATTAACTCTCAGTCCACTGCCTTTTTCAGGAGATCATTTTGCCTCCTGTTCAGAACATAGTTCAATGCAAATAGATCTGCTCATACAACATTCCTTAAAACTAAACAAAATCCCCCAGTCCTGGTCTTGAAAAGGCTTTACAACACAAATGTAATAAATACAGGGGGAAGTAAGAGCAGGAGCAGAATGAACTTATGAAACAGCAGAAAGGCAAGAGAGAATAACAGAATCATAGAATGGCTTAGGTTGAAGGAGACCTGAAAGATCACCTGTTTACAACCACTCTGTCAGGGTAAGGTCACCAGTCACTAGATCAGGCTGTCCAGGGTCCTATCCAATGTTGCCTTCAGCAGTTCCAGGGTCAGGGCATCCACAGCTTCTCTGGACAGCCTGCTCCAGTGCCTCACCATCCACAATTTTCTCCTTTCAGTTTAAAGCCATTCCCCCTTATCCTATCACTACTAGACTGTGTGAAAAGTTGCTTCCCTTCTTGTTTATAAGCTCCCCTCAAGTGTTGGAAGGCTGCAATGAGGTCTTCCCAGAGCCTTCACTTCTCCAAACTAAATAAGCCCAATCTCCTCAGTCTTTCTTTGTAGGAAAGATTCTGAAGCTCTCTGATTATCTTTGTGGCCCTCCTCTGGACCTGCTCCAACAGCTACACATCCTTCTTGTACAGACCTGAATGAAATACTCCAGATGGGCCCTCAAGAGGACAGAGCAGTGGGAGACAATCCCTTCCCTCTTCCTGCTCACTACCCTATTTTTGATGCAATCCTGGATACTGTTGACCTTCCAGGCTGCGAGCGCACACTGCTGGCTCATGACTTTCATCTGGCAGGAAAATATGCTCTGCCAGGCTGCTCTCAATGAGTTCTTCTCCTAGTCTGTAGCCATGACCCAAGTGCAACATTCTGATCTTGACCTTGTTGAAACTCATTAGATTCTTGTAAGCCCACTTTTCAGGACTGCCCGGGTCCCTCTGGATGGCATCACTTCCTTTTCTGGTGTCAGATGCACCATTTACCTTGAGTAGTAAGCTTGAGAGGTATGACTTCAGCTGAGACTGAGAGCCATTAAAGAGACAAAGAAATGCCTTTCCAGATGGATGGAGATGTAAGAACCCTCTTATGCTGAAGTTGGCTCTGCTGGGTAAGTTTTGGTATAATAACAGGGCTCCACTAAGGTCCCAGAAAAAGTTATTTGCAGTAGGTCAGAGATTGCTTTCACACATATCCAGATTGCTGGTGAGCTCTCAGATGATGCTGAAAGTGAGAAAGACCCTGCCTGTAAGCTCAGACTGCACAAAAAGAGGCAACATCATCTGGCAGAATCACTGCAGCTCTTCTGACCATGGCCCAATAAAGTACCAACAGCCTTTTAAGAGTAGTGGAACCACAAGCCTCAGCATAGGATAAATGGTTGAGTCTGCATAGCATTGACTTTGTTGTGATCAGTTCTCCACTCAAACCAGCCTAAAGTGACCTCAGAAATTCATACAGCTACACTCATATCTGTAAGTCAGTACAGAGATACCTAGCAATTTTGCAGAATTCTTTCCCCACAGCTATCACACTGTCTTCCTTAGGTTTGCATGTTTGGAAGTGACTGAGGAAAATCTACAGGTTTATATATTTAGAATGGCTTTTAAAGGCTCTTTTTCTCAGACTCCTCACCTGATCTTTCAGGATATTCTTTCAATGCCCTTTCATATTTCCCATGAAAGACCATAAGGTCCCAAAGCCCCAGGGTATCTTCTATCTCAGTGTTATCAGGAAAGAAGCGATGACAATACAATTGTCAGTGATGATTACAAGTACTTTACAAACACAATAAAGCATATTCTGCATAAATTGCTAATCTATTTCAGCCAGTTTGGCACCGTGACAAATGCAACTGGTTGTATCTAACAAGCAGGGGGACTGGGAATGATTCTGTTCCTGTACAGTATGTCCAGAGAGAAGAATCAACTGTCAATCCCAGGTGAATAGTTTCTTTATAGATATATTAGCAACATAATGGACAGTTCTTAATGGGATTATAGCCACACAAGTGGATCCCAAGCAGCTGTTCTGCTAGTCAAAGGGAACACGGCTGACAGTAAGATTTAAGAAACTGAATGATAGGAAAATGGCAAACCTCTGGCATGGCAGACTTAAATGACCTTGCTGCTTAAAAGGAGTTGGATCATCCTGCATACATGAAAAGCAAATATGATTAAAGCAATCCCTTTGGGCATGCTCATCACCACTTTTTCCCATTGATCCCCCATCAAAGGAGAACTCATCTTTACATATATTGCAAATAGATTCTGAAGCCAAAAAGATTTTGCAGGTTCACTGAGTAACTGAGGGATTATTGTCAAGGATGGCAGAAGTCATATATTCTCACACAGTCTTACTGTTCTTCTCTCTCCAGAACTGAAATAGTTCTTCTTCCTAAGATCAAACTAGCAGCTCAATGTTGTAAATATGCATGCAAGCACATTTCAGTGTGTGTATACATATAAGAGACAACCATGAGCCAGTTACTGGAAAAGACCCTGCAACAGCATGAGAAGGAGAAGAAGCAAATATTCAGGAATCCCTCTTGAGACATTTTATAGGAGTATTACACTCACAGTCCTGGTTCTGCTCATAGTAATACCTGGGCTTCTTTCCACACCATTACTTTAACTGAGAGGTATAAGGATAGTGTTATAACTTAAATATGTTTTTTTTTTTTAAGCTGACAGAAGTAATGAAACAGTTTAAATGGCATGTCCACCTCAAAATACAATACATATATATCTTTTCAAGTCATTACTTTCATTTGTAGTTTAGCAGCTTGAAGCTGAGGATAAGATTCGGTTCTGTGGCTTTTAAAGGAATACAGTAAAGCACCACTGTTATGGAAGACAAGTACTACAGTATCTAGTTGGCTTAGCTACCACTGTTTAAGCAGCTTAACTTTAACACAGCAAAAAATCATTTCTGAAATCCACATCTAATTTAAACAGTTCTGGAATTCTGTTACCAGAGGCCCTTTATTCAGGGTGGCAAAATGATTAACAAGAACATTAAGCATGCATTTCACACCAAACATGCACCTCTGAAATGCTTTGCTTCAAATTAGCCAAAAGCAAAGGATACTAACTGACCCTTACCACCCACCCGCAATCTGACTGCAATCAAACTGATACAAACAAAATATTCCAAGTCATTTCACGAGTTTGCAATCAGTTTATTCTTCAGCACCTCTTAATCTTTCAGGGTTTGACCTCAGCAGCCCTGACACCAGTCCCAGTGACACCGTGCTTCCTTTTAAATCACTGCATGGAGCACAGAGTTAGTTCTCCTATTCACCCAAGATTGCTGAGCCTATCACAGTGGCACAGGAAAAGTTTAAAGCACATATTTACACACACACACAGGCACCAGCAGGGATGCCATGGCATGTATAAGTTTAACTGGCATCAATTTTCATGGTTATGAAGACTAGCTAAAAAGGGTCAACAAATGCTTTCTTTCCCTCTATGATGGATTCTGCACACATCACTGTATGTTGTCAAGTATCTGAGTCTCCTTTGAAGCAGCTTCCAAACATGCAAGCGCATTATCCTCCAAGTAACTTCCCAAGTCCCTTCCTGCCGTTTCTGTATGAAATTAATCATGTTATGAGATCTCTCCATCTTAAGTCTAGTTGGTGACAAAACTTTTGCAATGCACGTGCTATCAGACACAGTATGATCCCCTGAGACATTTACAGCTTACTATGATAAGCACTGGCTGTGGTGCACTAAAAATACTGTGACTGAAGGGAGAATTATGTGTATCTCTAGTGTCTGATTCAGCAGAGCAGTTAATGCTGCGATTAAGTCCATGGCCAGTCAGGACAAGAATAAGCTTATGTTTAAAGAGAGCTAAGTATGTCCGGAAGTGCCATGCTGAATAATACCAGCATCCAGAACTGGGTCTGTCCCAAGACTGGAAGGAAGTCCTTAAAGAGCTAAAATCCTCCACAGCCTTTTCTGCCTGGTTCTCAAGGGCTAAGATGTGCTGCATTGAACTGGGTATAACACAGAAATGTAGCAATCTGTGTAATTTTAACTTCAAGAAACAAAACATGAAACCAAAGACTATACTGCACATATCTCTTCTTTAGAAAGAATGAAAAAGTTTTCAAGAGACAGCTATTAAACACAGTGAATAACACACCATTGGCAGTGCACTTAGTTACAGATGCCTATCAGAATACATAGCAAACAGACTAAAATACTAGAATTATAAAAGAAGACTTGCAGGGAGACAGAGGCTTTGAGCAGGACAGTTTTTCAGCTCAACTTACTGCAAGCTTCAAAGTGTCACCAGCTCTCAGTCTGAAATGAGTCAGCAATCATTTCTTTTTTTATCAAAACACAATTAGGCTGTGGTGAATGTCAGCATAAAACTTAAGAAAGATACAGGATGAAAGACCACCAAGGGTGGAACATAACTGTAAACCTCTCTATAAAACTACATTTGACTTCTGATCATATACACAGAAACTCCTTTAAGTGATCCAGCAAGAATCTTAACTTACTGATTTCCAAAGAAAGTGTTACCAATTAAGTGGGAGAAACTTTAACAGTCAATTTTAATTATGGTAAGAGATTCACCAATCAATTCCCAGCTCAAGTTGAAGTTTTTACTAGAGACAACTGGAACCAATTTACATGCTTTTATGTTGCGTCTAGACTTTCATAAGTGGTCTAAGCACAGAACAATTTGATGCCAGCATCAAACTAGTTTGCATATATGCTGAGAAACACACTAGCTTCTCTAAACCTCTTCATTTTTTGTGTCTTGAAATAATCCTGATAAATGACTGCAAAGGTTACTGAGTATTTTACGGGATTGCTCATAATTCGTACCAAAATTCTGGTGCATAGATTGTCCTTCACCATGTTGCTTTAGTCTAACAGATACAAAGAATGCAGAACTTCCCTTCAGTGTGAAATACTGATAGCTGATTACCAGCTATCATCCATATTGAACATTAACCCACATCCACTTGACTAACAAATAGATGAACAGTATGGAAATATCCAGGACAACTAGTATTTCTAGTTGTGGCCTAGAAAGGAAAATTCAGGCAATCTTCTCAACACCTTATCTTTCTGTTGTCACCCCTTCTCCGTACTTTCCACGGTCACGATTAAGCTGTGCATTACTGTGCTGAAGGACCAGAGCATCCAGTCAATCCAGCAGCACTGATACAGAGGAAAACAAAGCACCTGGCTGCTGGACTGTTTAAACACTGCAGAGCCTGCCACTACACACTCAGTGGTACATTAGCTGTATGAGGCTCACCACTACGGCATCACTTTGATCATTGCTGTAGGTCATGGAATCACTCTGAAGCCAAAACAGTCTCGTTAAAAAATTAAGTTGAACTACCATTTAGGGAGCTCTGTTGCATTTTTTTTCTTCCCTTCCTTCCTTCTTTTTAAACATGCCTGTCGGGAGTGTGAAATTGTATGCATTTATCACTGTCCTGCTTAGCAAAGCTTGTTAAATTAAGAAAGACATATTTAATTAAATGGATTGATAAACATTCTCATTCTTGTATTGAGAGAGTATTGTATATTACTTTAATTTTTAAAACCTAAGAGGTTGCAGTGATTCAGAGTCTCTTAAGATGTTTCCCATAGGATGATGTCAGACTAATAAACCTCCAGAGAGTTCTGCATGCCAGAGATCTGAAAAAGTTGGGCCTCTTGTCTTCTGCAAGCAAGATAGGGATTTGCCTGCTATCTCTCTTTAGGAAAAGGCATCAAACAGCTTTGGAAGTGCTGCACCAGGCTAGCTGCCACCAGAAATAACAGCCCTGAGACTCACGAAGGGTCATTTTCTAATATCCCATACCACACAGCCCTTTGGTGCAGCAGCAATCACAGGTTGCCCCATCTCATTCCTCCCTCCTGTCTCTGGACTGCTGTGCAGAAGGCTTGTGGGACTGGCCAGGTGTTAATCTAAGCAACACACGCAGGCATACTATATTGTGTACGCTCTGCAGGGTGTTGATTTGGGCAGCACATCATGATGATTGTCTTTGGAGCTACTCTAAAACTTCAAGAAAGAAGAGGACTTCAGTTAAATGCAGTACAAATATACAGAAAATAAGACTGCCCCAGGGAAAGGACAGTGAGAGCAAACAGAACAAAGGAAGGAAAAGAGAGCAGCTAACAAAAGAGGTTACATGTCTAAAATCAGCTGGTAAGTCAGCAACAGATCTCAGGCCAGCACCTGCCAGCCCAGGTCCCTGTTCTGATCACAGGGTTGGTTTATCCATGGCATTTCTCCCATTTTCTGTCAGAATGAGCAAAGCAGACTCAGACAGATGGAGTCTTGACAACTTATCCTTTGCTCTCACTGATTAATTTTGATGAATGGTAAATATAGTTTGCAAAAATCGAATGAAAACCAAATGCACCACATACTATAAGATGCTGGGATTATATGAGGTACTGTTAGCAATGTTTTTTTTTAAAAAGTGGGGAATGTTATTCGTCATAGTTGTCTTTTATGGGCAATCTGTTCACCATTCAGGGAATTCACACTAACACAGGATCCCTACAAACATAAGGAAGAAAAGGCCAAAGGATTATGCTTTTCAAAAGATTTTTTTCCGTCTCCTCCAGAATACATACACGACTTTAGGAAGTTACAGTGGTCTCCTTTGCTAAAAAGAAATTACTATCAATAAAAGATCTTATGTTTCCCACACGCTTTCATTCCAAGGAGTAACATACAATGTAAAAAGCCACAGACGTTCAAGAAAGCATCGTGCTCTTCAGACCTGACCCTAACACAGGCCAGAACACTTAGCTTAGTGGCCACTGCCTCAAGCCCAGATCTTGCGGCTGAGCTGTAGAAAGTCATTCAGAAAGACATTCATCTTGATTTATGGGTACCAGTCTTGATGTGAGAATGTCACACAAAGAAGCTCCTGTCTTGAGCTTCATGCAATGAATTGAAAAGTTAAACTGGTTTGAAATGCCTGCAGTCCAGTGAGATTCTCTTTCCTATCCAGGCAGAAATAGTGTGTAGATGGCTTATAAAACTTCCTTTCTACAGTGACCCCAAATCTAAGCAAAAGGTCAGAATCATTTGTGTTGTTTCAAAGGTTCAGTTGTTACTCAGGCCAACAAGTTAGCCATGAAAAAACTACACTCAATTCTTAAGTCTATGACATAACTAAGAAAAACACTGTGAAAGACTGTTACTGTTTATTCAAATTCTTTCTCTACAGAGAGAAACTGTAATACCACTTCTCAGTGCATTAACTGCTTATGGTTCTCATGCTGTCGTTTTTCAATCCTGGGTACTAATAACTATACTTTGCTCCCAGATACTCATATGGTTAATAGCTTTTCTTTATGGAAATTCTGAAAGAAGTGGATGAAATTTTTATCTTTACTATTGCAGTAAATTTAAAAGGAGATTTGTCAGTCTGTAACCTGCAGGACAGTGAAACTTTTCTGGGAACAATACCAATTTCAGGACCAATTTAAGTATCAATTCCAGCACCAACTGGAAAGTGAGGTGATAAAGTGATTCCTTTTACTTACTTAAAGAAGTTTTCTGTTACTTGACCACAACTCCCTGGCAAATACAATCTTCAAAATGTACTGTTTTATGCTGGGGAAGCTATTCAAGCCTGCAACTCAATACAGCCTAGGTCTACTGTTGCTGCGTATGAGTACATGCCTGTGTCCAATGACACAACTACTCATGCTATTGTAACAATACAATAATACAAGATATAAAATACATATGTTACATATGTATATACATATGTAAATACATTTGTTACACTGCGTAAAGTAGAATAATACAACAATGACATTAATTGCTCACATTTTAGTGCCGGCGACTATGATAGAGACCTCACCATATGCATACTGGACTGATAAGTGCTTAATGGACATTACCCCGTAAGGCTTAAAGATAATGTAGGCAGGTAAATAAACAGTAGAAAAAGGAGAAACATTGATTTACCAGTGGCCACACAGCAGATAGCTGCAAAAATCAGGAACTGGATAAGATATATCAGAGAATTATCAGCTATCTATTATTTCTTCACAAACATCAATCACTTAAGTGCCAGAAAGTCATTATTAGGTAACAAGGTCCATCAATTCCCAACAACAGCCAGACCATTTCTATGTGGAGTGCACCTAACAAACAAACATACGTAAGCCCCACGGATGTGTTCTTTGAAATTCAGTGTTGGCTGAAGCTTCATGTTTGTCCTTTTAAGTCATGCAAACCTGGGAATAAATCCACCTGTTGTCCTATTTTCAGTGAGGTCACTGACATACTCATTTCTGTTTGCAAACAGCTTAATAGCTATCAAAGAGCAGTCACCAATAAACTTATTCCAAACAAAGATTAATTCCCGATTAACCACTGAGAATGATTAAACCAGAAATAAGGAAAATGACAACCACTGAAATTTAGATTTTCCTGCACTAATTTATTGCAACTTTCCATGCAAAGACTAGCTAGAATCAGCCTCTATTTGGCTGAAAAGTAAAGTGAAATACCTTAAAACACTGAGAAAGTTGATAGTATAAAACAACAGGAAAGACAGGGAATCAGGAGAGAAAGATAACAATAAGGACAAAAGGAATTAAACATTTTGTTAATTACCCGCAAATACGTATCTGACCAGTACATTCAACGTGAGAAAAGGTAAACTATGATGTAATTTAGGGTTGCTCTTTTATTCCAGAATATGCTTTCCTGAACGAGAGCTATTAATGCCATATAGACATTTATCTGTAATTGTTTGCTGGAGCAATTACAATGATGTGATGGTATTCTTTGCTATGAATCGAATGTAATGATAAACACATCTTTCTTAGGCAAGAAATATTATTTAAGGGATTGAAAACAATGCCTTTTTCTTGAAACATTTTCTCCAATTACTTGGTTTTGTCTTTATTTTCCCATTTTTAATAAGGCAAGGCAAGACCATCCAGGAGGGGAATAAAGATAAATAGAGATAAATAGAGGGGAAAAGAGGGAGGAAGGAAGAAGGAGGAAAAGAAGGAGGAGAGAGAGAATGAGGCAGATAGTGAAAGAAAGGGAAAGAAACACAGGGACAGAGGGAGACAGAGAAAGGAAAAGAAGAGTGAAAGAAAATAGAAAGCAAGCAAGAAAAAGAAAAAAGAATAGAAGATAAGCAGCGAGCAGCTGGTGCTGGAAGTGAGCATGACTCTTTCTCTCTCATTTCTTCTGTCTTTTAATAAATCATTGTAGCAGCTTTGTGACAGGTCTCTGTTATCCATAATGCCCAAGCAAACAGCTTTTCTTTCAGCCTCTATTCAGTTGGCTGCCAGGGAAGCAGGACTGAAGGCAGGAAACTTCAGTGGCTCAGCCTGTTCCACTGTAATTCAATTAGAAAAGCAAGCATGAAGTCAATATTCATTGCACCAGGCCAGAACTGCACAGCACAATGAAATGATAATGAGAAAGTTCACAAAGGAGACAGGCTTAATGATAAGTTTTTAAAGAGGTGTTGCAATGGGTGACCCTCTCTATGACTGGCAAACACACATGGACATATGGGCCTTTACCCTAAGGGACTTACTCATCCCATGCCATCTGTATCCAAGGCAGACGGCTGATTGTCAATCCAAGGGAATCTCTTGATACACTTAGGTCTTAGGTCACCCTATTCAGCACTTTTGCATTTCTGAAGGGAAAGAAGATGTGTCTCTTAAACACCCAGGCCTCAAGGGAACACAGACATTTTGCTGGATCACCAGCAATGCAGTTTCAAGCGGCATGAATCCGTGACTCCCAAGCACAGAGGGAAGGCTGGACCTGTGGGGCACAGACCAGGGAAATAATAGGAAAGAACTTCCAGAACTCTGTGGAAGCATTGAAGAAGAGCTGTATCTTTGTGCTTTCAGAGAGAGACAGCACTTGGTCTCTACCACCGTGAGAACTAGGAGGGAACATCTGTGCTTTAGAGTAGCAGTACTGGACCAATTCTGCAGCTCCCTTTCAGAGAGGTCTCCCACTGAAGAAGGGTTCTACATGATTTCCTTTATTCTCCTTTTAGCACTTTGCTGGTGACAAGTAAATATGTGGTTATTTATTTTGTAAACATCATTGCTTTTAGTTTTAAAAATAATGAATGATTGAAGTAGTAATTAAAAAAATAGCACTGTGTGTCCAAGACCAGAATTGCCTTGTTCTAATTTTGCTCTAGCATTCAACATTCCAGCTATGACAGAATTTGTTCTTTTTACAATGACTTCTATGGTAAAGCCCTGGGCCCCTTACAACATAGACTTGAGTCTCATTCTCTGCTATGGTGCAGAAAGAATAAATGGCCCTGAATCAGAATAGACAAACATGAGAAACAGAAAGGGTTTTTTTCCTCCTTTCACAAAAGGAAACAGGGCATACTGAGCTTATATAAGTACCCTGAGGTCACACGAGGTGTCAGTGACAAAGTCACAAACTGAATTCAGATTCTCAGACTCTTGCTCTCAGTTCATGTCTTATCGCAGTGCAGAGCAGTCCAATGCTTTAAAGTAATTTTCAGAAATATGTTATTTCCCCAAGTTAATCTTTCAGCTAAATATATAACATTTCACATTTTCCCTTCATCATTAGTGGCTGTTTAATATACCAGTAAGTAACTAAAATAAGTCAATAGCTGTGTGTTTTCTCAAAATCAAGAGGTATTTTTCAACATTGCTCATGACAACAGCTCATTTTTCACTTTAGAACCCAAAAAAAGGAAGTCAATTTTGCCATTCTTCCTGAATGAAAAACCCTTCAACTGTTTTTTACTTCAACTGTAGAAGTGGGTAGTGAATTGCTTCATCTGCAGTAGGAAGCTTTTCATGTCCTATTGGGCCAGCTCTTCAGCTGCTGTAAACCCACACAGATCCACTGAAGGCACTTCAGCTTTGTCAAGTAACTCAGGTCAAGGACACATTTATGTGTGTCCCGCTGCCCACTGAATCACTTAAGACTGACCTATCCTCTGCACCTCAAAGGGAGAAAGCAGTACTGCCTGCAAGTGGTGCTGTATTTAGTTGGGCTGGTATTGAGTATTGACTGTCTGAGACCATTTTCTCCAGAAATCCTTCACAGGGAAAACCACCAAATCCTTCAGAGAGGCAGCCTCCAAAAACTGCAAGCCATTCCCAACAAGCTTCATTCAGGTCCTGGACTCAACACCTGTCTCCCCGGAACACAGCACAGGATAACAGCAAAGCATTTCAGAAGTAGCTCCTTCCTTTGGACACTAACTAAGAGACTTTACACACACACACACACAGAAGAAAAAAAAAAAAAAAAAAAAAAAAAAAGGAAGGGTTTTTATCTCTGGAGCTGTATATAATTTGACTACTTCTGTAATTCCCACTTTTCAACAATTATCCTTGCCCTAATTACAGTTTCTTGACTTTTGCCAGAATTTTGAGTGACATGAAGGGATGCATGGACGCATGGTGAACACAAAGCTCCTCTTCTCATGGCTGTGGGCATTAGATTCTCAACTGATGTACATTCATATCTACCTTTAATTATGAGCCCGATTTCAGGATTGTTTGTTTTAGTTAATTGATCTCCAGCACAACTCCCTTAGAGACTAAAGTGGTAGGATAGCCACATCTTCCATGTGCATTTGTGCTCAATCTTACTATCGTGCAAGAGGACGGGAAAAGTAACAAGCACTGGTCACTTTAGATGCTTGTACTGGATGTAATTATACTCTATTTTTTCATAAGTGTATAAATAACAATTTTCATAAACAAATGACAACTTTGGGTACCTCTGAAGGGAGCAGATGTAAAACAGACTCCTTGTTGCTCGGAAAAGTAGAGGTCAAATGTCCCTGTGTAACTCTTGCATGTAACTCTCAGAGATTATCACAGTAAGTTCCCTTTTCTTATTTTAGAGGCAGTACTTTCACTGTTATGTAACAAAGGCAAAATCTGTTGAGGTCAGGGATTCGAAGAACACCAGTGAACAGCCTTGCCTCTCTGTGACAGGCCCTGGGAAGTTCATGGGACACTGCAGGTATATATCTCCCTGTAGTTATCACTCACCCATGTCAGACCTTGTTATCTTGTTTTACTCTGTGCTTTTATGGGAGATGCTGTCTGCACAGTATCCTCAGCTGAGAACTAGCTTTTTCTGGAGGCACTAATGCATGCAATCGGCACCTATTTTTCTTGAGCATTTCTATCACCTCTCAAAGATAGAGAAAATTAAGTCTCTCCTACATGCATTGAGCAAATGCTTAATGCATCAAGTGGGGAATTCCTGACTAGCTTATGGCTGGCACTTACTTTACCTCAAGCAGCAAGGTTGCGTGGGACAAGGACTGCCACAGAGTTTGCTTTGAATTCTCTGGTGAGAAAAACATTTGACACATATCCTGGATGTCTGAAATCTTCCTCCCCTCCTGAGGAAGTCAGGCTACCTTTGCTGTTTGTGCACAGCTGATGTTACTTTTCTTCAGCCATCTGCTGTGCACACATGCTGCAGAGAGGCACTGAGGTCATTTATCCTAGGCCAGACAATAACCTTCGAAAAAGTAAGGTAGAATAAAGATCACACAACAGAGGAGCAAAGTACTGGGAAAAGACCAATATCTTTCTCAAAGATCTGCATCTCTCTGTAGTTCCTGGTGTGCTGTTTTCAGTTCTGAATATGGCAATTTCAAAATTGAAAAATCAGAAAAATTATGTTAAAAAGGGAAAGCTGATGCAATGATTATGTAACTAGCCCAACTAGGCTTTAGTTTCATACACGATCTTCGCAAATTGGCAAGCATACGAAGCAAAGGACTCTTTTCACTATGTTATATCATGAATAAAAAGAGAACTTTTCTCCAACTTTTTTGTCTCCTTGGATTGTCTGTGTTTAGAGGCAGTTCTTATTTGATCAGAAAGTAACTTGAACATAGGCCCTCTCATCTTCTCAAAGATTGTTGCACTGTGCTGTGATATATCCCTTTCTGGTGAGCTACAGAACACAACCAGAACTACAGAACACAGTCAGGCAACAAGGAATGCAATGCTCCAAATTCACTGCTTATTGCTGTGATTTTTATTTAATTTGGAATAGGATACACGGATAATGTAAGTGCAGGCTGCAGACAAAGACCTGCAAAACTCCATGTTGAATCCAATCCAATGGATATGTTACAGAAACAGAGAATGAAGATTTATGTAATTAATAGTAAAGGTACTGCAACCAGTGAGTCCAGAGCTATGCAATTACAAGGAGACATGCAGTGTACACAATCAGGAATCCTTATCAGATTGTTTGGTCTATCTTTTCCATTTAAAAGTGATGTTTAAACTATGTTTATAGACAAAAGAATTGATCAATGAACTTGTCATTTTGTCACGAATAACATAGAAAAAATTAATCAGGTGATGAAAATATTGCTTTTTTGTTGTTTTTCATTTGGAGAATAAACTGAAGAAATTTTGAAAAGATTTTGTCAAAATTTAGGAGGGACGTGCATCAACAAGGCCAAATGTTATATCCTTGAAAATTTCCTGTGAACAAACATTTCTAAAGGTATTCAGAAATGAGATTTTCCAAAGGCAAAATATCTGGAAAAACAAAAACGAAAACAAAGATTTACTCTTATTTAAGCTTTTCAGCTGTTCATCTCTTCCCTTTGAAAATAATCTTGGAGATAAACAAAAACTCCACCGTTTTCCTACAAAATAAATTACAGGAACTTTATACCCACTAAACAGGAATCAGCTGTATTTACAGTTTACCTGCCTCTGATAGCATCAACTGCAGAGAGAATTTCTGGGTGATTATATTCAAAGAAAGAATAATTGAAATTATGGTAACCATTCTATTTCAGTACATAATAAATATGAAGAAGCAATTAAGAGGGGAAAATACTTAAAATCCTTCATCTTGATTAAGCATCCTCTGATTTTATACTAAATAAAACATATTAAGCACCACTCTTCTTCTTGACACTTAAGCTTGCCCAATAGTTGTCATTATAAGCCCTTGATTCAAGATTTGACTGTCACTAGCCAGATAACCACTGTTCAGTCATTTCTGAAACCTACGTGTCTGATTTTCCACATTTATTCCCTTAATCCATGAACAAACAGACAGACATCATATCCAATTTGCAGGCATTTTGCAACTTGAAAACAAAACACTATTTTTCTGTCAAGTAGCCATCCTGGATACCTTGATTAATTTCAGTAATACAAATATGAAGATTTTGCAGATCTCAGGTGGCCCAAACATGGGAAGAAGAGGATAAAATAATCACATCCACTGTATAATTCGCTGTAAACTTGAATTATAGCAACTCAGTGATCAAACAATTTGCAGTTGTGAACACTAAGAAATAGGGGCCTTTGAAATATGTCAGCATGTCAGGAATATATCTCCCCCTCCAGACTCACTATTCCCACCAGATCAGCATATGTAAATCTTTTGTTTCTGCATGTTCAAATTGCTCCCACAATCTATAACAGAAAAATGGATGCTGTCGCAGAGCATGGGCATGTGTAATAAATGTTTTCTGTGCTCAAGAGCCTAGAAATAGATTGGAGGCTACATGTGTGTTACAGATTTGTGTCATTATAGCTAGATATATCAGGTACATGAAGAGAAATGATTCTGATGGACACAGCTGGCTTTCAAAACCTGCCTCTGCAGACACACTTATAGCAGTAAAACTGTCATGTTCCAGTTCAGCTCTTGACCAAAGGATATATATAACAGAGCTCTGCTAATGAGGTTGCCTTTACAGTAAAAGCACATCAGCTGTAGATCACACAGTATTTGCTACTGATACGTAACACCCAGAGCAAACCTGACACAAGATCTGCAGATAAAAGGTTGTTGAGGAATCACCTCCAACTCTAAGGAAGTACTTCCTGAAGAACTGCAAAAGGTTTGACTCTACTTTGTCCCAAATGTTGTGCTTCCAACCTCAATAAAGCAATCAGAATGGAAGTCCTTTTCTCTTCTATATTGGATACTATTACTTTTTACAGTACTTTTCAAAATGCTTTGTTAAGTAACAAAGACAAATAACAAACGAAAATTGGATAATCTGAGTCTTCTTATGCAATTTCAACTGTCATTTCTGTAGTCATAATACTTTTAGAAAGTGTTCAGTAAGAACTGAATGTTGAATTTCCCTTGTGCTTCTTAGGACAAGACCCCTAGTCCAAATTGACACAATGCAACAAAACTTTTCCCTATTTATATCATCTGAAGAGTCAGCTTTTGTTTGCTAACAAGAGTGTTGCTCCGCAGTAATACATTTTCTGGTCCATGCCCTTCCTGACATTGCTGTAATTTGCAACATTATCAGGCACAAAAGGGAAAGACTAACCACCAGGAAATCTTTTCTACCTGCCTAGAATACGTGCATGTAGCAAATCTATGACCAAGAGAAAAAACACAGAGACCTGGCTGTAAAAATATCCTGCAGTAATCCAAACGTGCTGCTTTGGGACAGACTTCATTGTTTGCTTTTTTCAGATGCTCTCCTGCCTCCTTCCTCACACCCTTAGAACTGTCAGTTTGCTGTCAGCTTTATAGTATCAAGCATGTGATCTTCCCACTGGTACCCTGTTCAGTGTCATTTAAGCTGCCCAGTCTGCAAGGCCACCAAGGTCAAGGAACTGTCAGGAGTAAGGTTTCTTAAGTGCAATGTGTGAGACACCATCTGACACTGTTTATAGATAAAGTTAGCCTCTTATTGACCACAGGATAGAAGTTAAAAGCACTGCTTTGGGAGTTCAAATGTGTTAACCTCTGAAGTGATGTTTGAATTAGGGTTATAAAGGGCCTAAAGTTTTGATCAGAGGTTTGGAGAATAAAAAGGATTTGGAAAAATTTTAGGGAAGGATCAGAGTGGCCACAACGAATGTGCCAACCGCTATATTATTGTTGATTTAATTGAGTCCATCTATCAGGTCTGTGCATTATGTGATCCAGTTCCAATAATGTTTCCCTGCCGCAGCTGACAAAATACAGACTATACACTTCAAATGCAGTTGTCGGTCTTTAAAACAGGCAGTTACAAAACATGCTGGCTGTTCTAGCAATCAATAATGGGAAGGGCAGTGTATGTTGGACCGATTCCCAAACAATTAAATACTTGCCAGCGTAAAGTAAAAAACAGTACAAGACTACGCCAAAAGCTTGTTCACTGTTTGGCAACCCATAGTATTACAAACACCAATGGTTTAATAATCAGGCCAATTAACAGAGCTGGAACAGCAGAAATGATTTCTGAGAAGTTTTCTGATTAATACACTGAAGAAATAGCAAATACACCTTCCCTTGAATTGTACCCACACACCATCTGGAATTCTGCTACCTTGTTTTCCTGGAACTTAACTCACAGAGAAGGAGGTTAGATATAAATGATGAATTGCATATACAAAATCTGAAGATGTACACTATCTTCAGAGAAAGAAGCAGTGCCAGAAAGAAGGCACCAAATAGCTTAAATATTTTAGAGCCTTGAAACTACACTTTACAGACTGAGAATGAACAATTCAGCCAAGTCCTGAGAACAAGAGAAGGAAACTGTCGTGTCAGGGTGCAACAAGAGCCAGCTAATATCTCAGGGACCAGCTGCTGAGTGTGATGACATTGCTGGGGGACAGACAGTGAGGCAAGCAGGGCAAGCGTGCAGCAGCAGCCAGGAGCAGTCCAGAACTCAGAGCCCTGAGCCCCAGCCAAGTCTGTGGGCTCAGGACCGGGGTTGAGAGCAAGACATCATATTGGTTGCTGGGGCTGGTTCAGCAGGGCCTAAGGCTGGGCCAGACAGGTCTGTGGAAAAAAATTGAGCAAATTCCCATGGGAAGCAGGCAGAGCCAATAATGCCATTTTTTTCCCCTTTGGAATTTCACTGTTTTTCGCTGTTCAATAAGCTCTCTTTCCATATCTTGGTTTCACCACAATGAAGTTTTAATTATGACATTTTAAGTTTGACATTTTAAACACTGGGCATAAGAATGGTAGGAAGGTCCCTTTACCCTATTCCAACAGGGATGCTAAAAGTGTATGGACTTCCCTTTGCTATTCCACAATTTTGCAATAAGCGCACTACTCGTCTTCACCAAAATAAGGCTTGGGCCTTATTTTATTATGTGACAGCTAACGCCTTTCTATAAAAATCCTCAGTCTTTCAAAGTGTAGAAAATATGATAGATTTGGTAACTTTTCTCTGAAACTTAACAAGAAATGTATTATATTCAATTATTCTCACTATTTGATCTAAAAATTGCTTTCCTCACTGCAGGATAAGATTTGATGAATGTGTTTGAGGGAAGGATGTGACTAGGAGCTTTCCCTGCAATCATGTATGGGCAGTACAAGTTAAAAACAGCCTTTTGCTCACATTTGTTGATCTACATCTGACTGTACTGCATAGCATGTAGGTTGAACATGCAGACTAGCTAACATAAGGCTACGAATAAGGACCTTACCACCTGAGACCCTATGGGAGATTGCTTGACAAGACAACTCAGACTGCCATCTGGCAAAGGGAAGAAGAGGCTACAAATTATATATATATATATTTAATATATTTATATTTTACATATATTAATATATAAAATATATTATATTTTATAATATATATATATAAGAGAAGGTAGTCAAAATAAAGTTCTTAATATCTCCAGAGAAGGAGAGTCCACAGCTTCTTCAGGCAGCCTGTTCCAGTGCTGTGTAGCCTTCAAAGAATTTTTTCCTTATGTTCAGATGGAACTTCTTGTGTTGCAATTTCTGCCTGTTACCCCTTGCCCTATTACTGCCCACCATGAAAAAGATCTGCTCCCATCCACTTAAGTCCCATCCATTTTTGATATTTATAAGCATTGATAAGGTCCCCCTTCTGTCTTTTCCAGGCTGAACGTTCCCAAGTCTCTTAGCCTATCACAGAACCATAGAATGGCATGGGTTGGAAGGGTCCTCAGAGGTCATCAAGCTCCAACCCCCCTGCCACAGGCAGGGCCACCAACCTCCATATCTAATACTTTTCTCACATGGGAGATGCTCCAGGCCCCCAGTCATCTCTGTAGTCCCCTGCTGGACTCTCTCCCTAGAAGTTCCCTGTCTTTCTTGAACAAGGGAGACAAGAACTGGACAGAGTATTCCAGACATGGCCCTCCCAGGGCAGAGTAGAGGAGGAAGAGAACCTCCCTAGACCTGCTGGCCATGCTCTTCTTGATGCACCCCAGGATACCATTGACCTTCTCAGCCACAGCGGCACACTGCAGGTTCATGGCCAACCTGCTGTTCACCAGAACATCAAGGTCCTTCTCATAAGATCTCCTATCCAGCAAGTCATCCCCTAACCTGTACTGATGCATGCGTGTTTTCCACCCCAGTTGCAGGACGCTGCACTTGCCTTTGCTGAATCTCATCTGATTTCTCTCTGCTGAGCTCTCCAGCCTGTCCAGGTCTTGCTGAATGGCAGCACAGCCTTCTGGTGTGTCAGCCACTTCATCCCAGCATTGTATCAGCAGCAAACTTGCTAAGGGTTCACTCTATCACTTCATCCCTATTATTGATGATATTGAACAAGGCCATGCTCAGCACCAAGCCCTGGGGAACACCACTAGTTACATGCCTCCAGCTAGGCTCTGTGCCACTGATCACAACACTCTGATCCCTGCCAGGCAGCCAATTCTCAGTCTACCTTAATGTCTACTCATCTATCTCACAGCTTACTTAGAAGGAGTTTATGGGAGACAGTGTCAAAAGCCTTGCTGAAATCAAGGTAGACAGCATCCACTGCTTTCCCCTCATCTACCCAGCTAGCGATGACATCATAGAAGGCTACCACATTAGTCAAGCATGATCTCCCTTCAGTGAACCCACGTTGACTACTTCTATCAGGTTCTTCTTTTATTTCTAAGAATAAAATGTTGTTGAGTGTAAGCCTGTTGTCCCTTTCTCAAGCCCACAGCTGTTAAATACAGAGACTTTAAAATGGACATGTTTCCCTACTTACAGCGGTGCCCTAAGATATTAGACCCATATTAACCTATCTCTACCTCCATCTACTCATATTAAGACTGTATTTCTATGAACTATGTGGAATAATAGGCTAACCATATTTTATATTCTTCCCATTGCATAGTTGGGGATATGACACAGTAGAGGTCATTACTAACCTTTCTTTTAATGGCCAGTTAGTATGCTCCTTATACACACAAACTCCATAGACTTACCTTCAAAGTCTTTTCTGTTTCTAAAAGATGGTGTGCATGCCTGGGACAACAAACATTACTACATTAAGAATTGATGTGCATAGAATGATGATAAAAAAAAAATTGGTTTCTTTGGTTCCTTCACTTCTCCCTGTCATACCTCCCCACCCCCCATTCTATCCTACTTTTCCTCTTTTTCTTATTTTCTGTCTTTCCTTCTTTCTTTATTGTGGTACATGAAACTGTGGAATGACTGGATACAGAAATACATACCTATTAGCTTTTAAGCTTCTGAGCCTTATAAAACATTGCATCATGCAATTTATAGGCATGTTCAGAGAAAGATAAAGCAAATCTCCTGGTAAGTGTCCTTCCTTATACCCCAAACTACCATTACAGAGTGCTGCAGACTACAATTCCCCTCCTTTAACCCTATCACAAAATGAGTATCAAATGTCTGTAGACCAGACCCCATATATTCCTAGTCCAATGCCATGCAGCTATAGATGATACTATAGGTATATCACCAGAAAAACCCCATCCAACCAAGAAGGAAGGTACTGACAGAATAGTATGTGGTGTTTACTTCAGAAGTGTCAAGAGACGCATTCTAAAACATAGTCCTACAACTTCTCAGCAGAGGTATGCTAGATGTGTGGGCTTCCAAAGAAACTTTGACAGTCTCATCAGAAAGCGGATCCAGGGTTACATACGCATCCTCCTTTCACACTTAAGTTTTATGCTGAGGAAAGGCACATGTAAGAAAATGAATTCTGTTAGGACATTTTTAGTTTGTAGCAGAAAAAAAAAATTACTCAGTGCTTTATAAGGAAATGGCACTGATTTGAGTTGCAGTCAAATTCAAATTACTTGCTGGCAAGCAGATAAAGAAAAACGCTGGGAAAAAAACAAACTCTATGTGCCCTATAATAGAAAAAAATATAGTTCTAGAGGCTAATTTTGATTTTTTTGAGATCTCTCATAATGTTAATATCCTTTTCTCTAAGTCAGGGTCATTTTAGATAAATGTATAATCTGAACTACAGTCTGTAATTATTCAAGATTTCTAAGGCATGACTGAGTTTAAAATCAATGCTTTGTCTGAATATTCCATCTTAGCAGAAACCAGTAGGCATTTAGAAGAGAAACCTTAGGTCCTGATCACTTGCAGATATTATTTATAACAATCAGAAAAAAAAAGTTTGGTCTTGAAAATTCATAAAAATGCAGGCTAGATTTCCCATCATTTAAGAGCAGAATAAAACATAAGTTGGTTGACTTAAGGTAATATTTTATCCAGAAAACGCAAGGAAAGAAACATCCTAATTGACTGAAAATCCAGCTGTGGACTTAAAATAGAATTTTTAAAAGTCACATTTTTCATGTTACTAAGTTCAGCACTGTCTAGTCTTTGAAGAAACGGTTTGGCTCAACAGAGCTAGCCTGAGCACTCAGCATTCACACGGGAACTTTCTTCTGCTGTCAGTTGGCCCAAAAACATGGCTGTGAGACTTACCATATCCTGGCTGCTAACTATTCAACATATCGACTAGGGCCACCTTCATACACAGAGAAGAGATTTAGACATGGAACTTTTTAGACTTTTTGTGGATGCTCTGTTCTGCTTAAAACATCTTGGCTTTTACTAGAGAGATTTTGAAAGCTGATGAAAGGATCCGTGCACTGGATCTATTCCATTTTAGTAGTAATTAAACTCTCTGTTCCTAAAGACTCAATCTAATTCTTAATGAAATAAACAGCATAACTCCAATTGAGTTCTAAAGGGTCAGGATCCAGTTCCATTTGCTTAGGACTCTTCATATGAACACTTTCTGTAACCAAGATAAAAATAGTCAGAAACTGAGTGTTTGAAAAGAGTATCTCTAGAATAATTAATATGAGACATTTTCCACTATTTGTCCCTTAATAGAAGCTCCAAAATACATATCCACTGCCTGTTACACTAGCATTCTGAACTTAAACTAGCCACTTCATCTGTTGATTTCCATGTAATGTCCACCTCATAACCATATACGTGCAAATCCTGTAGTGCCAATTATTTTGGCGATCTTGAAATGACTCCCTGCTAGCAATAACTTTTCTATATTCAAGGCCCTTACCCTACCTACTGAACTCTCGCCCTTTTTCCTTGCCTCATGACTCACCACTGAACAAGTCTGTCTGTTCAGTGCAAGCTATCTCTAATCACAGAGGCCCCAAATCCTTGTCACTCAAAAGCAGCACAGTAGCAGTGTTCCAAAATTCAGCTGAACACATGCACTTTTGGCTTGTCTTAGAAGAGCTGGTTGCTGGAGAAAATGCTGATTTGGTGAAATCAAGACATTTCACAGATCCACTTCTACTTTTTTTTTAAATCAAGAAAGATTTCAAACTGAAACCTCTTCAGTTTCCTGACAGCTTATCTATCCAGCAAATTGACAGCTCATCAGGTAGAGAGGCATACAGCATCTGCAGTTTATTACACAAGTGGAGACAGAGAACCTCAGGCTTCCAACAGATCACTGGAAAGCTCAGTAGTAAGAAACAGAATTTATCTCAACCTATAAGCTTCAAAGACAAAGTTTTTCAGAGGATGAAATATCAGCACAGCCAAATAGAAAATAAATGCCAGGACATTTGCAGAAGAGGATCCGTCTCTTCTTTTGTAATATTTGATTAAAACAGGATTCCACATCTCTAATGATACGCTACCAAAGTTGAACATCAACTGCATGAGCAGCTATGTGACAGGATGTGGAAAACTACTTGGTGTTAATGATTCTATGCTCTTATCAATATTTTACAGTCTCCTCATGAGCAGGTTAGTGTTTGATAGAAGATACCACAGCGGAAGCAGAAAGTGTCAAATCTGACACTGAAAGATTTCTTACTGCTCCAATCATGTTCAGCAAACAGTTCAAAGGCTTGTAAAAGAAAAATACAAAAAATTATACAAAACTCATGCAAACTAACCTCACAGTAAAATGCAACAAAGCATTTAATTACATAGGCCCTCGCTATTATGAGAACAAGAGACGCAAAGAACTGCAATGAATAATCTTCAATAGGAAGATAACCATCTGTTTGTATTGCATAAGGACTTGATCATACAGCTGACTCCTGATTGGAATATTTTAAAGAATTAATGATATATAAATCACATGATTAAAGCAATGCAGGGTGTTTCATAATTGTAGGTTCTTTATATAAACTTTAAGCTTACACTGTGACCAAAACCTGGCTCTGTTTTATACATATTTTTAAATTCAATTGCCAAGAAATCAAGTGCAGATATCTGCATAGTCAACTAGAAGTTTTTCAAGGGTTCATTTTACTCGAATCTTTCTACCCGCCTTGATTAAAATTCTGTGAAGTTCTGCTGATTAGCTAGAAAATTCTCCACCTTGAAGCATCTGGGACCACAAACCTGTGTTGTTCTCCCCACTGGGGCTTCAGAGAGGCACCCACTCACAGATAAGCCCACAGTAAGCACTTTTCTATAGAAACACCTTCTGCCTGAGCATTCATTACACGTGATTTTTCCCATTCATAATTTTTCCTAAATCCCAGAAACCTACTCTGAGCATTTGACCAGTCACTCTTTATTATGTTAAGAGGTCTGGAGAAAAATGAACAACTTTGTAATATGAGATTCAGTTCACTGACATGAGTGTGGAAAAGATCTTTGGCACTGTCAAAGTCACCTGCTGAAATGAATATGTTTAATAAAGCTGTAACTCTCTTGATGGCATGAAAATTAAAACATTTTATCCCAAAGATATATATATATATATTTTTTTTTTCAGATCAATTCCAATTCTGGTATTTAAAGATGGCCTCAAACTATTCCTGTTTATGAAGTAGCACATAATTTGCTAGTCTGAAGACAGGAAATATCCCAGTCTAGAAATCTCTTCTGACTGCATGTGGTCGGAAAGTGGAAACAGTAGATATCTGGTCAGTAGGGATGGTTCAATACAGGTCTAAAATGTCACTAACTGGCAATTCAGGAATAGACTGATAATTAGAAGAATAATAATGAAGTTAATCTCACAGCCTAGGAGCAGAGATGCCTCAAAAGGTAACCATGAAGGCATATGTTCTTCATTCTTGAACTAGAATATAGTTGAGAGAGAAATAACCTCTGTTCCCAGAAAAGAAAAGAAAAGAAAAAAAAAAAAAAGGAAAAGAAAAAGAAAAAAAAAAAGTCAGGATAAACAGGAGAGAGAGAGCACAGCTTGCTACAATCTGCCAGCGCTGCTATGAAAGTTTGTTTTAGCCTAATATGATTTTTAGCTGTCTTTGGAAGCTGCATGCCATTGATGCTACATTTGTTCTACTTACTGTCAGAACTAAAACCTTTTTCCTCCTTTGCAGGGAAAGCTCAGTCACTGAATCTGTCTACTCCTTCTCCCATCTCTTCAGCTCCTCTCCCCTCTGACACTCAAAAGCAAGGCATGAAGTTACATCTCTCTATTTCTTCCAACAGTTACTGTGGTATGTGAGTTCCACTAAGACATGGGCACGTTCCAAAAATAACATGCAAATAAGGACTTCTGTGTTTTCAAGACCTGACCCAAAATATTTATTTATTGAGAAGTTGAAATTCTCACGAGCAATGGGTGAAATTTGGAGGAGAGGAGATCTGCAGCCTGCTCATAACACTGAATCTGAAACAAGAAGTACCACAGTACAAAGAATAAAGGGTAAACCATAAACAAAATGTCAGTAGAAATCTATATGTTAGTATTATAACTCACATCAATCACTTTTATATTAGAAAGAAGTAATAATCAAAGCATAGGTACACTTAAGTATTTATAGGGATTACTACTAATTCTTGAATGATTTATTACTGCCAGGGCAGTAATGAATTGCTTATGGTAAACAGGAGATTCACAGTTTCCCAGAAGGAATATTCCCCCACAACAGGATACAAATAATTCCCAATGACTTCAGTGCTTTTCCTGCTGTGAAGAACTATTAATTTACTGGCTTTGGTGGGAGTTACAAATAATTTGCATCAGGGAAACAAAACCCCAAAGAAACAAATCAAAAATGCCTGTCTATTTCTTAAGTCTATTTCAAATATTCCCCTCTCTCAGTGGAAGAAAAAAAAAATCTACTTAAAACAAACTTCTCTATAGAAACTCAAAATTCTAACAATATCTATAAACAAACATACATGGTTGGTATAGAGCAGAAGGAGTAATTAAAGCTCTAAGAAGCTGAAAGATTTGTCATGAAAGTAATTGTTTGAGTAATTGTTTGTAAACTATGTGTCTGCTGGACAGATTTCACCAGCTAACAACCAAGATGCCTTCACCCTGTAGATGCACATAGATGCACACTCCCTCACCAGCTTGCATTGCTGAAATGATGTATTTGTTTCATTTATCAGCAAAAAGCAAGTGCACTGAAAAATCAACCCGAATAGTAGATTCTTCTTTCTGCTTTGCGTGTATGTATACACCCATCATGCCCATATATATCACTTGTATGACAATTTACCTGGTGCACAAAAAAAAAAAAAAGAAAGAAAGAAAAAGAAAAGCTTGTCTTTGAGAACCATATGTGGAGAAAAATTATTCAAGGAGACATAAATGGTAATATTTAAGCTGCCAGACCAGCAGATGGACAATCAGAAAGATGTTGGCATACCTTGTTAGTTATCTGAGATTTCCACTGCAGTAAAGTGGCTTAAAGATCAATGAAATAAGCATGTTTGGTAGCTGAGTGAGCAAGACTGGTGTATATTTCTTACCTTCTCCTTGCAGACATCTGGATGGGGTGACACCTGACGACAGGAAGCACAACCAGAGAACTTACTCCAGCGTGGTGACCAGCATGGAAGGAGATTCTACTGTAATCTCCAATGGAATGGCAGCACTGAAGAAATCACTCCTGGAAAAAAAAAAAGAAAAATAGAAAAAAAAAGAATTATTACATTACTCTCAGACATCCTAGGAGAACTCCCACAGATGTCTGTGAGAATATCAACATAGGTTAGGGAACAAGTATGGAAAGATACGGCTTTTCATCAAGAAGAAAATGCACATTGTACTCTCCAAACTTAAATCAGAAATTTTGTATGTGATGCAGGATTTATGTTCAGCTGAGCCCTTCCGAATTAATGAAGATACACAAAACTGAGTAAAATATGGAAATAAATTCTTGTAAAAGTCACCCATATAAAAACAAGAAGTCTTGTTCTTTAACATTCCCAACATGTACTATCATGGAGTGTCTCTGATTGTACTAGCAAAGTCAGATGAGTTCCATCTTCAATAAATTGAGGGGAAGATTGTATTGTGATCAAACAGTTCAGTCCTACCACATTATGCTGGCAGGACAGTTCAGGAACAGAGCTTTTAATCTATAGTCTTATTTTCCTTCTAAGGAAATTCCAAAAGATCTAACAGTTAGCGTGTATACAAGATTATAAGCAATGCATTTCCTGGAATTGGTTTGCACTTGAAGAAAGCAGGGACACCCCTTATAATTAAGTAACAAAGTTTTGGCTGGACAGAGATGAAATAAACATGCAGTTTTGTAAAGGACTTAAAAGGGAGCTGGAAAGAAAGTGAGGCTTCATCCTCCATTTTCAATATTTTTTGAAACACCTGCCTTCAGTTAGTTCCTAAACTCCAAAAATAAAGTATCCCTTCAAAACATGTTCATGGGCCCTAAGGCAGGCAATTGCTGATCTGGATGAGTCAAGAGCATCCACTATGGAGGAAACAACAGCAGGAAGCAGGGAAATCATCTCAGATTTCCTCTGGCTTTATTGGTTGACTGTTAATAGGGAAACCCCACCTATATATCTTATAGGGTCAGAACCATAACCGGAGGCTATAGGGCATACAGCTTCTCAATCATTCCATTACAGTAAGAATGTATGTTTCCAGCTAAGTTCACAAACAATGCTGAATAGCTACTCAGAAGAAGATTAACAGGACCTCCCACTTCATGGAAACAGTGACTGTTTACATAATATGTAATGACAGTAAATCATAACAAATCCTAGGAGAAAACTCCAGTGAGAGACAAAATAACAAAACCATCTGATTTTATTTCTTTTCCCAGTCTAACAATCCACGTCCCTGTCCTGTAAGGATTTCTTTATATGCTTAGCTTTCAGCACATCTGTAATGCCGCAGACTTCAATTAGTGTAATTAAGCGGAAAAAAAAAAAAGAAAAGAAAAAAAAAGAAAAAAAAAAAAAGAAAAAGTGTGTACATAATGGTGTGATCTTTTTTCCCCCCTTTATTTATTCAATGTCTAATGGGGTAAAATCCCTCTTGATAGCTTGACTTCCCCTTCACTACCACACAAATAAGGCTATACTTTCCACTTTGCAAGGTTAAACAATTAGCATTCTAAAAACAGGGCTGATACAAAGTAGCACCACTATTGATCTCCATTACTATGCTGAGCTAGACCAGCTGAGGATCTGACCCTGCCCAAAATGGTAATTTGTAGTGTACAAAGGGACTAAAATATATTTTTGCAGGATAAAAATTTGCAAAGGGACAACCAGCTTCTGAAGCTCATCCGCTATTTGAAATTAGTTGCTGAATAAAGTCCTGCTTCAGAAATCCTCGTTCTAATTTGCTGTATTATAATTCAACATCGTTTTCTCGAGACGGACAGGCTTCACTTCTCCCCAGGGAACTCTTGCACCCCCTTTTTGTGTTTCTGATGTGCACGTGAGCAGATCCATAGATACACAACCAGAACTCAGATTTCCTTAAACTGAACCACTGTGGTGTAGATTTTCTGAAAGGACATTCCTGTGAAAAAATTATCTATTCCCTACTAAAGCAAATGAGGGAAAAAGGAAATGGAAAAAGAAACAAAGATACAGATAACAAAAAGAAAGAAAAAAAAAAGTCTATTCCTGAAGCTTTTCATTAAAAGAATACCTGCGTTACAGGACGACATGCAACTTCTAAGGGAAGGGACTGCCTGCAGCAGATGTGCAAGTCTTAGTGCTAAATATCAGCCTGACAGTCAGTGGCTGCAGGAATGAAAATTCTTCACATCAGTGCAAGAAGGAAGCAGCAGGCATCCTGGGAGCCACCCGCAGCCCTCTGTCAGCCCCTCACAACGTGATTATGGTCCCCAAAGTACCGCACAGAGAGCCCTCCTGCAGCATCTCCCTACTTAGTCAGGTTTGGAAGAGGGTTCTGGTTGCTTTTTTTTCATATTACTAGTGATTTAAGCATCAAGCAAGGAAACAAAATTCAAAACAAAATTCTCTCCCGTGAACTCACTACATACACTTTAGCACTTGCCCAGCTCCCACTCACGCAGCAGTAAAAGCTCTAGAGGAAAAGAACAGACCTTAATGACCACGCATCCTTGTGCTCTGGAGTGTAGGCTATGGCAACTAATAATAGATGAAGGTTTACATGTTTTTCTTGTGTTTCTGCTGGGTTTGCTGTGTCATTAACTCAGCTTGTGCCTGACTACTTATGTTAAACATTCCCTTTGTGACTTTCTTTAAATCTTACATTTTGCATGTGACCACATGTAAATGTAAATGTGTATTTTTATGGTCCTGTAATCTCAGTGCTTTTAAATCCTCGTTGCCTGAAGGCATGCAGGGAGCTGAAGCAGAAAAGCTTGGTCAGTTTGTGATCATTTAAGCCAGTTTATTTGCTCTTTCTGAGTAGATTCAGTTCCTGTAGAGGTTTTTGCCTTTTGTGTAATAGAGTAAAGATAAGATCTAGGAACCTAATTAACCCTGCAGGGCCTGTGAACGAGGCTCATTAGAAAACAGTCAAACACATTTATATTTGAATACCTTATTTACAGGAATTCATATCATATTTCTGAACCGCAGATACATACACCACGTACTCATACCTTAACCACTGTAAAACATTTCCTTAAACTAAGCAGAAAAATGCACCAAATTTGAGCTCAAAGTCATCTGGATTATACATGTAAATACCCCATGCCTTAAAAAAAAAAATTAAAAAGTCCCTCAGCAATAAATGTAAATTCTATCTGCAGGACATTCTAAGCTATAATATCCCTTTACCCCCATCCCCAAAAAATCCATATTTCATGAAATCAGTATTTGTTGCAGCCTGACCAGAAAACACCACTCCAAAACAATTTCTCTGGGGATTTCCCATCTGCCCAGGGCAGTGACAACATACATGTCATCACAGATGCCACTAAGGACTTCTGGAAAGACTTCATAAGGAGTAAATATAAGGCTACTAAGGACCTCCTTCTGGTGTTACTTCACATATCTGTAAATTCCCTGTGTCAGACGGTAGCAAAGCATCGGTTCTGGTACTCAGTGTTCATGAATACACGTCTTTGCCATACACGTTCCGGTTACTTGCAATATCTTTTGCAAATCTGAATTCTCTTTACTAACCATTTGTTCCTTTCACTCATTACAGAAAGATTAGAAAAGTCAACTGAAGAGAGATTTTTGGAAATATCTGATGAAATTTTCTACTCTAAAGAACAGAAAATCCCCCATGCACCTACTTTGAGGTACGGGGAGGAAAAAAAGGTCATCGATAGGCACAGCTGATAGTGCAAATCCTGACAGTGACAGTCGACTCTGAACAAGAACTTGCTGAATTCCATGGGTTCAGGACTTCAGAAGCCAACAGCACAATGCTGGTGATTGATTGCTGACTCACACATTAATGTGGTACAGGGCACAGCTCTGCATATGCACTGTGTACACGGAGACTTAGAAGCAAGAAGAATTACTCCAGCTTCACATGACATTTTGTAGCTTGGATACAGAATTAGGTCTGGTCAGTACTTAATTTTGTTGTAAGTGACTGTCTGACTGGCAAGTAGGATAAATGATGCCACTGGGACTGAAATGTATCTTAAAATTAATCATTTGCTTAATGGCTTTCCTAGAGAAAGCTGGTTTAAATATGCATTTAAGGATATTTTTGGATGCAAACTTGGGATAGAGAAGATTCCGTCGCAGAGAGATTCTAAGCAAGAGATACATTGTACCATGTCTATCTTACAATCAAAGACCATATACTTGATATGTTTTAAATTCTACATACAGACAATTGGTAAAAGCAATTAAATCTTCACCCTGCAAGCTCTTCAGAAGGAATGAGCTTTTGTTTGAGATTTATAAAGTATTTAATAGAGCAGAAACCAATACTATAAAAATAAATATGATCATGTATCTTTAAAGCCCAAGCTTAAAAATCTGCTTTGAATGCATAAAATACCATATTAGCCACTTTAAAAGCCTACCATTTAAAAAGACAAAACCTTGACTGCTTCTATAAGTAGATTCATGATTTATATTGAGAATCACTTTGGCAAGAGAAGGAAAATCCCAAATCAAGTTACTCTTCAACCTGCACTAATAAATCCTGTGTTGACGTGAATTGTTTTCTCAGTGCACCATTTTAAAGGAGCCATGTGGGTTTTTAATAACCAGTCTTCTTGTTTCCTCTATATCCTATTCAACAAAGCAGTGACAACTGCAAAAGCAACTTAGGCAACACACTGCAACTCAAATGCAGCGCTGAGAAATATCTCTGTGAAATCAAGTTTAATGAGATATCAAAATGTTACATATGCAAGTCTTGGCTTCTGGACAGTACTTTGGAATGCAAAGTCAGTTTCCCTAGTCCAGATTAGTCAATATCAGGTTCATTGGTCTAACATTTCACAAAATATTTTCCCACATTTGTCTGACTGCAGTTTGAAGGGTGTAGCTGACAACATAAATGTGCCCTAAGGTGAAAATCCCTAAACATTTCCCTCAGCGATCTTAGAGTCTGGACATTACCAATGCAGATGTCTGTAATCAAGAGATCTCTGCAGACCTGCTAATTATTCCCTAGGCTTTTCCACTGGCAATAAAAATCCCATTTGTCGTAGCTTGTTTGCAGAACTGCTTCCATTTCCACAATGGTGGCATTAATTAGCAAAAACCTGTGAAAATTGTCAGAGTTTATAGGTTTAAAAAAAAAAACAACACAATAAGCATTGCTTCTAAATATTCATATGAATTCAGCCATGGCAACAAGTCCTGAAAGCTCAACTTTCTCAATTGGAACAATTTTTCATGCTTGTAGCAATAAGTGGGAAATAATAGGGGTCTCAGATTCACATTAGGGAAGTTGCTTCTGTGACCTCTTCATGCAGATGGATGGTGAATTTCTCAGATAATAAATCAAAGTTTCCTGATGGTACAGTGGCATCTCTTGCTGAGGCCCATAGAGCTGCTAGCTGCCCTCTATTGAAAGGCAGCAGGCCTCTACTCTGCAGGATGCTTTCTCTACAAATCCTTCACTCAGGATCAGGAGATACCAGGACCTCCATAAACTGCCCAGGCACTTTGAGTAACAGCCAGCATCCTGCTGGGAAATGGACACTTTTCAACTTCACTGACATCTGTCACAATGCAAAGAATAGAATGTGATCAAGAAAAAAAAGCCACATTATGACTTTCCCATCAGCAGGGCCAGCTAGGTCTTTACTCTTAGCGGATACTTAAAATGTCCTTCAGAGATACCTTCCTTAATGGTAGCATTACGAAGAGAATCTCACTCTTGGGTTTTAAGGAAAAAAAAAAAATCCTTGATTTCTCTTGATATGTTTTGCATTCAGCAAACTTCCCTGTAGGATTTTAAAAAAACAACAACAAAAAATAACCTGCCATGTTAGTTTTTCCATGCAGTTTTTATTAACTTTCTACCAAATATGTCTCTAAAAGGAAAATGACACCAATTTTTATTATCAGAAATATATTTATTATGTGACAATCTAACTCCTGGAATAGCAACATATTCATTTTTTTTGGAGTTAAAGCTTTTTTCCCAAATGACCCTATAATAAGCATGGGAAAGCAGTATTGTAAATACAGTAATGAACTTCAAACAAGCATGCTTTTTAGCTCAACCTATATTAAACACTAGTTTGGTGCAAGGGCCATCAATTATTGTACTTCTATGATGCAAGGATAAGACTTAAAAGACACTCCTTTGCTAATGAAAATCATTTCTGTTTTAAAAAGATGACAACACTTCAATAGGAGTTTTGCCCTCTCCAAGTGTGATCTTTATGCATAACTCTTTCATCATCTTCTTAAGTATTTCCCTCAAGAAATACAGTCCTACAGAGAAAATCATTTCTTCAGGAAAACAAGAATTTCAGCTATCAGTCTGACAGTCTAGGGAACCATGGGCATCTTTCTGCTACTCTTCAGTTTCTTTTAAAGCTGATGGTGAAAAATTTGCTTTTGTACAGTACTGTGATACACATTCTGATAAAAAGAACATTAAGGTTTCTTTTTACACTCATTACAGAAGTAAATATCTGTTTATTCTGGTTTTTCTCTAGTAACTTTACTCGAGTACATAATGGTTACTGAAGACAGGTTTGGGCCAACTGGCTTCATTCTTTTTGTTTTTTAGTTCCACCCAAATCAAATAAATTCAACAGTGAGGTGAACAAGGTAAATCGGACCAAACCAGAGGTATTTTATATAGAGATTTTAGCCTGCTCTGGCAGAAGGATGGGAAGTAGTGTACTTTCCCAAAGAAAATCTGAGGAAAAAATTCCAATGTACCTCCTCAGCTTAAGATGATAAAGCCCTGGTACTGCATAGGTACCTTGGGAAAAGGATTTAGCTGCTAGCGGCTGCACAAAGAGAAGCAGCAAGAGACTGGAATCATCAGTCACTGAATGCTGACCATGCTATAATATCTGCAACTTAAGATTAGATGAAAGATAAGATGGGAAAAGGATAAGATGGGCTTAGAAATGAGTCCTGGTGATGTTTAGAGCAGAGTGCTAAGCTCAAAGCCAGCTGGTGCATTGGCTTCCCAAAGCTGCATGAGCCAGAGTTATAGAAATGGGTCACACCTGCCTAAAGCCATCGCAACTGAGAGTGATGAAAGGGTGACCTGGCAATGGAAAGCAGCCTGGATCCTTCCACTGAGCAAGTGACTTTTAATAACTTTTCCCCACTACAGTTTCAGTAAAAAGACTGTTTTCTAAAGGCAGGACCTGACTGAACAAATCAACACTGTCAAATCTAGTAGTCCTCAAAGTTTTAATGGAAAAATTTTATCAAATTATGTTGGGCAGAAAATGTGTTTTTAATGAAGAAAATGTACAAAAGGCATTAATACTGTATTTAAAAGACTAGGCTCATTCCAAACACCTTAAAACCTTAAAACTATCATTTTTATTTCCAGAAATAGGTTTTCATTCAGTCAGGAGTTTAAGCATTTAAAGGTCCAAAGTTTAATATTTAGATTCTGGAACTACTTTTCAAAACTGCTCAGTTCAACTAAAGTATGCTTTTTTTGTGGCAAATATGCTCTTCTGAAATAAACCTGCCACCTCCATCTTCATAATAAGGACTTCTGATCTGCTTGCAGAGCAATTTTGAGTGTATGCACTCAGCACAAAGCCAAAGGCGCTCAGATCTCCACACATTCTCAGAGTGCAATTGTGGAGTACTCTGCAACTCAGTGAATTATCTAAATACACACTTCAGATTTCAAAGAGTCTGTGCAAATTTTTAAAGTTACTCTCAGTATAATTTCCCTTAAAGTACTCCCTGCCTTACTGAGTCAAAGTCTGACGGAAAGGCATAGAAGGATAAAACTGTAACATAGTCAAATCAAGCCAAAGACAGCACTGAAATCTGTAGATGATCTTCCTAGTCATCCTAGAGCAAGACCATAGAAAACAATCTAAATACTAATGCTTCAAGCACATATCAACTCTCTTTTCAAAAAGCAAAACAATTTGAAATAATTCCAAGAGGATTTTCCTATTTTTGAGCACTGCTGGTTTAAATACCAAAAAGAGAGATTTTCAAATAATTGTTTTATTTTCTAGAAATTGTCAGGTACATTACTGTTCTATTTCTATCAGACTGTACCTTTCTCCAAAACAGCTGAATCTTCTATAACTATGTAGAGGCCATCTCATCACTGAGATTTGAAAGAGTCTAGATATTTAGGAATATAAACATTCTAGAAGTATCTTTAGTGATGTAGATACTCGGAGATTAAGGAAATATATTTAATACTAACAACCAGAGCACAGCAAGGATCTTAAGGCAAGAAACACAGATCCTGAAACACAGGCATTTGTGGTCTTTAACATTATATCTTTAACATTATATCTTTGGGTCCTCTTTCTAGCATAATGAAAGAAATTCATTAGAATTCAGAAATAATCTTATATTGTTTCTTTGTGCCCTGTATATAATAAGAAGCTGCCGTCAGTTTTCATCTATTGTCTTACTTTATGGAAGTATTCCTGGGTTCTTGTTTTCTTTAGGAAAATCCTAAGGAATGCCAAACACGCCTTACATGTATATCAACATGTCATTTGAGCACATTCAAATGCCATGGGATCTCTCTCCTTTCCCTGGGCAAAATAATTTCCTCTGTGTAAACATATTTAATATTTGAAAACTCCTTTTACATATGAAAACAATCCAGTAATCTTTTCCCCAGGATTCTCTACAGAAAGTGTGAATGCTATGTACACCTTCATTGTAAAGGGGAAAATTCATTCATCCTCTGAAATCTCTAGCATCTTTGCTGCTGCTGCAGAAGATAAGCTAATGATCTAAAATTTGCAAAGGGACTGCCCCATGCTGTGACTTACAGCCTTGTAAAGGCCGCATGGTAGGTTTCATTTCTCTCATTAGTTTTCCCACTGTACCAACCAGAAGTTTATTATGCAGCACTTTTCTCTTTCAACTTTTACAATTCATATACCTCAGCAGGAGTCTGGACAGTATGACCCAGGATGCTCCCTCATGTCCCAGGTTCCTATGAGGTACATGAAAAGAAATCAAAAGGCCCCAAAGAAAACTTTTTGGAGACTTAGAGTTAGATGAAACAACAATGGATCATATAAGCTCAACAACAACGTTCAGTGTAATAGACAGACACAAACCATTTTGTGTTGTATGTAAAATATACAAATATTTCTACTTGATGTCTTAAGGAAATGAGGCTTATGCAGTCATGCCGTCTGCCTGATCATCTGTCTCCCTTTAATAACTCTCAAACCCACTGGCACATTTAAATGCAAACTCTCAGGGGAAAAGCAGAAAACCAGGAGGCAATTAAGTTTCTACAAGTCTTGTGAAAAATCAGTCACTGCACAAAGGAAAGAGACCTAAATTAGGGCCTGAACTTGGTGAAAATCTCCTTGGAAGTGTGGAACCAAGGGTTATTTGTCCAATCAATACAAATCAGCTAATTTTTAGTCTTAAATCTGTATGGGACCATAACAGATGTAGCAGAAGCTGTCTTGTGCCCTCCTTGTAATTGAGGGATCTGGGAAGAATCCTGTGGTCTCATGAAGGTGCACGAGAAACACATGATGTGGTTTCATAGGAAACTGAGCTCTAGCTGCACTTGGAACAGCTCATTTTTTTCCACAAAATGAACAACGTAATTTCTGATCTTAATTCCTTGGATGGACTACCAGTTCTTCCCTCGACCCCAAAGGCCTAGGGAACCTGTACATAGTTACTTATAAATGCTTGGTCAATATACTAGTAGATGCATTTTTTAATTGAGATTGAAAAATATCTTATGGAGATCAGGATTCCCTCAGATCTGGGAATCTGGAAGAGGCACATTTCATGCTTTTAATCTTCCAGTAAGTTCTTAAATCACATGAGACCCAGCTGACATGTGAGGCTTGTTTGCTCTCACACTAAAGTTGAATTTACCTAGTTCTATTCTCTTGCCACCTTTGCTAGAGGACGTCCTTTGGAATCAGTTCATCTTCCAGCTACCTTCCTTTCCCCAATCCTTGCATGTTCTTTTTTTATTCCCAGATCACATACATTAATACTGACATATTCAGAGGCATTCTGAGAAACGTGTTAAAATCATGCTAAGTGGGAAGCAAAACAAGAAGATACTCCTAAAACTGATGTGAATCATATTAAACAGTTGTGAAGGTAGCAAACTTCAGCATCCTGTGGAGTTACCCTATATCCTGTCGCTAAACTTGAGGAAAAAACACAACTTCAAATTACCACCTCTAGATGAAAGAAAAATCTTCCAGAGAGCACAGTCCGAAAAACTTGTGACATGGTTTCCAAGCCTGCTCATGCCTGAGCAGGTAACGCAGCATTGAGAGCTGAGCATAAACAACATTAATCCAAATGTACCTTGAAGCACAAAACTTATGAACCAGGAAGGCCTGTCTTCATAATTTAACAGCTATTATGTACTTGTACACAGAGAAGAAGAACAGATTCACTGCATGATTAATAAACAGAATACTAATGCCAAGCGTGGGAGTCCTTTAAAAGCCAGATCAATTTGGTCAATAAATTGAAGTCAGCAATGCTTTGCACACTTGCAAAGGAAAGCTTCCTTCTTTCCAAGTTACCTGATCCTTCTTTTGAGAAATTACAGTTCACATGAAGGATTTCTAGACTATGATTCTGAAAAAGGTTTACACTTGTATTCTTTGCTGAAAGTTACTTGCTGGGGATGTAATCATGTTTTTAAAGGAGTCACCAGCAAACCTTATGTTTAGTAACTATTTACCCATTTTGCCAATACAGCATTTCATTCAAGAAATGATGGATGAATAATGTCAAAATACTGGGTTAAAGGACAAAAAAAAATGAAACTGCAATCAGGGCATTTGAACACATAATACATCCTTTAAAACCAGTTTTAGAACTCAGGCTCTTTTGCTGAAGTCAATCTGTTATTTACATGGATACAAGTTACAGGAATTGGACTTTTTTCTTTCTAATGAGCTATTGATTTTAGCAAAATCACTCCAGGCAGAAAATCCATATATTAACAGGCCAGTTTCGTTCACAAAGATGTGTTATTTTATAGCACTACTGAGAAAATTCAGTGCATGAAGTCCTTTGAGCTACCCAGACAAGATAAATTGATGTGCCTCAGACAGAGATCAATGCATTATAATACTGATCAGTAAAGAAATAGCTGAGACTCCCCCGCAGAAAGATTAAAATATTTACAATTTTTTCAGTGCAACGAAGACCTGAGATTTTTAACTAGAAAGTTAAGTAAATATTCTATTTACCATACATAGAACTTCTATAGACTTCCCGTTGATTTCCTTGTCTAAAAAAAACAACCCAACAAAACAGTTCTTGAAAACTCAAGGCATGTGAGAAAGTAAGGGAATATACTTTTAAACTCAACAGGATGTTAAAGCGGATGTGTTTTCAAAGAAAAAAGAAGAAAAGCAGCAAGATGCCAGAAAATAGAAATCCCTTAAAATAGTTGAAGTACACAAGATTTATATCCAGTTTAGGAAAATATCTCTATTCAGAAAAGGTCTTATCCACTCAGTGACATGTTGCCCAACAGAAAATGGGATTTCAGTACGTATTCATATGCTTTCATAGTCTGGATTGTCAGTCTTCTATAAAATAAGTGTGTTCAAATACATTTAGAATATCTTCCTATACTGAAGAAACAGTAGTAACAAAGCTCAAAAGGACTTTAAAGGATTTTTTTTAAACACCCCCTCCCCCTGAAAGTATCAACTACATACATTCCTACTCCAACTATCCTAGGTGTTAAAGGTATTCACTTCCTTGTGACTTGCTAACTGACAAGTTAAACATTGATTTTCCTGCACCTCTTTCCATTCCTTCACTTGAACTGCAGGATTATAAATGGAGAACGTACATAAACCACTTATACAGGTTTCATGGACTTCAGAATCATTATGTCTTTCTACAGTAAACCTACAACAGGCAAATCAGACTGCGTCTTTAGAGTGTACTATTACTTTGAAACTGAAGTAGTTAAAGTTAGCAGGGGTATGATCTGGCCCACTATCTGGCAGGAAATAGTTTTTCAGAGATAACTGAGTGGATTTCTGCGGCATGCAAAATACATATGGTCATATTAGATAGTCTTGAGTTTCCATCTGACCTAAAATCCATTAATTAAGTTATGTTTCCTTGGTAAATGAAAGACTAACTTTTGACAAGATGCAGATATATCTGCATCTTCACTATGTTTCTTCTTTGTCTTGAACTCAGTGTTGTCTTAACTTTGGATCATGATTTTTCTGCTTTCTGTTTATGAAAGCACACAAAAATGAATTAAATAAGCACAGCATCCTATGAAAAACTATTTAAAAATTATAATGTCATAGAAAGAGACAAAGCCCAGAAATATAACCTTTTGAATTTGGAGTCTGCTTTCCTACTTGCTCCCAAGAGGTGAGTTATTCGCTTCATTTTTCTGCCTCATACATTTTCTTCAGAGTACAAGAAAAGTTTTCTGCTTGATTTTCTCACAAGATTGATTTTTGTTCTTGCTTGGTTTATCCAGTTTACTCATATTTAATAGTGTTCTCATCCAGCAAAGTCCTAAGCATGTACTCCATCAACAATTGTACAGCCTTCTGTAAAAGCAGAAGTCTTGAAATTGATTTTCAAAATTGTAATTTTTTTCTCTTGCTATCTGTGCACTCTCTGAAGTTTACCATTACACTTGAGGCTTCTTGTTTAAATGAGTTCCCCTTCTACGTGTTCAGTGATGAAATCTGCCCCCCAACTTTGCTTTTTGTACATTGTAGAAACTGGACCAGTGATTGCAGAGAAAAGAAAAACTTGTCGTAGAGAAACGTAAGGGAGAAGAAGGTTTTTTTATGTTACGAAAAGAGTAATACCATAGATAGGCAGAAGACAAGATCTGAGATTCTGCTCTAGGTTTTTCAGGCTTAGGCAGTACTCAACTTTCCTTGTTTCTAAAGATCAAAGCAAAAAGAAGCGCAGTGACTGTACACTGTAATAGGTATAGTATATCCCAGAGGGAAATTACCTGTCAGATTTAAGGCCCATGGAAAATGTACCTTAAAGAAACTGATATGTATCAGTCATACTCTCATTCGCAAATCAGGTTCCAACATTAAGAGATGTAAGCTGTGGAAAGGTAGGCTATTGTCAGGCCCCTTTATTTGGAGTGGTTTTGGAGAACCGTAACTTATTAGGCAAAGTAAATAAAGACAGTATCTTACCTGGAAGAAAGAAGAATTTGAAAATCCCACCAAAGTTTAAGGCCTTCTGAATGACAGAGTAGAGATGAAAGTGGTTAAGGCAATAAGTTCCCTTTCTAGCCAACTGGAAAATAACCTCCTTTCAGGTTCTGAGGCTTTAGATTTATATAGTTTAGTTAACTCAGGCACAGAAGGCATACTAGTAAATATATGGGAATACTATACAAAATGTGTACAGTACTGAATACAGAAGTACTTTTATTAACTGACAGCTGAAAATATGGTATGAGAGTGTCAAGCTGATGTAATAGCATCAAGGGGAAGAAAAGAGAAATATTGTTAAAAATTATAGCAGCAAGAAAAGGGAGCCACTCTATCCAAACAAACTTAGAGTGCTGTGACAATTCTGACAGATATAAAGACAGCAAGCAGGGACGCATTTTTTGTGGGTCCTGCAAAAAAAAAAAAAAAAAGATGTAACTTTTGAATAAGAGAAGCCAAGACAACATCTGGTATTTGGAAAAAGATACCAGAACTGCAATGGCTCACATCATTTTAGCATTTCCCAAGTCTTGAGGGAAGTACTAGAGAAAGTCCTGTACAAAGTCAACAGCCAGTTCATGAGTAACTCTGAAAAAGCTGTAGGAGAGTAGATAATGCTGCAGAGAATCAGCTGGCAGCTGAGAACATGGATTGTTTAGGCTGGACACAAATGTGCAAGACAGTGGGATCCCAGAAAGAAGAATATTAGTTCTGCCTTGTCAATATTAACAATTACAGGAAACAAACAGCAAACAAGAAACTCTTCCCTTTAATGAGGAAATATGAACTAACAGCTGAGGTAGATAAAGAAATTTGTGTAGCATTACAAAGAGAAATGTAAACTATGCTATGGTAAAAGTATTTTCCTTCAAGGTTACAGAACAGAAAAGAAATAAAGATATTAGTGTAAATTCTCAGACAAGCAGTAACAATTACAGAAAATTCAAACAGCCTAAATATATAATAGTTCGCACATTTGGAAAAGTGTCCTTGGAAGCTAGTAGAATATTTGAATAAGATTGTTTAAAAATAAGAAAAGCAGCCAAGAATCAATTTGCGCACCAGGTCAGCCTAACAAAAAGAACAGATTTCTTCAACGAAGTATTGATGCATCCATTCTTCTCAACCAAAATTAAAAAAAGCATTTACAGAATCTTAGGGCTTAACAGGGGCCTCTAGAGATCACCTAGTGCACCCCTCAGTGAAAGCAGTTTCCCTACATCATATTGTACAGGAAGGCATCCAAATGGGGCTTGAATATCTCCAGAGAAGGAGACTGCAACTCCTCTTGTCTGCCTGTTCTTGCGCTCTGTCACAGTAAGAAGCTTGTTGAAGGTGGAATCTATCCCTTCATCCTGGGATATGAACATATTGAACAAGATCACATCCAGCAACCCCTGGGCAATACCACTATTTACACCACTAGTTACAGGAAGAATCATTCAGGTGTTTAAAAAGACTAAAACTACTATATCTAAGGGGAAAGGATTCAAGATAAGAACATCAATGCTTTTCTATACTAAATGCATTACTGAAGTACAAGAAATTATTTTCAGAAGAAAAAATACAATTCTACATTTATGAAATCCTTTTCAATTGAACCGAGTAGCTCCCACATTGCAAAGTATTACAGAAAAGAGCTACTAATGTGTCTGAAGAGCTAGACTGGTTATCAGGGACAAATTCCCAAATACGGTGCCCATACTCCTCTTCCAGCATGTGTCACTCTGCATCACTGCCTAGCTTTCACTTCGGTAAGCTGACATTTAAAACACAGCTTGCCCATGTGAAAACACAGGAGATTGTATGGTGCTTTAGGATGAGAAAAAAAAGGAAATTCAGCCACACAAGTAAGAGGTTATCCTCATCATGCCCACTTAGACAAAGAGCAGATGCAGAGGTTTATTAAAAAAGTAGTATGTTATTAAGCCAGTGTTCAGTCTAGTTATTTGGAATTGACTTGAGAGGGTAATGGCAGCAAGTAGACAAGGGCATATCACAGTAAGAAATATGAGAAATTGAAGTTCACTATGTCAAATCCAAAGTGTGATGGTAATCATAAATATAAATTCCTTTGGAATTTTCTAAGCAGGATATGAACGCAGCCCTGAAGACACATGCTTAGGTTTCTAAAGACTCATAGCTTATTGCAGTGGTACAGAACATGCTGAACAGTGGATAAACGTTAGTAATTAGCTAATAGATATTTGGATCATATAAAATGTAGTGCTAAGGTTTTGTGGAAAACTGTCTCTAACCTGATTTATGAAGAAAGAAATGGAATTTGATGTATCATACACACATTAAATAAAGCAGGATTTGTCAGATACCTTTGCTCCATGCATTTTCCACATGGTGGAGGCCTGGATTCTGTCTTGCTTTTTACATCTTTCTCAGTGACCATAGTCTTCTGTCAAGACTTGCTAGGCTATGCCTATATCAAGGTGATGGTGAATGAGGTAAGGCTCTGTTCACTCTGATGTAATCTGAAATAAATGAGATGGACAAGTGATCAGATTAAAGAAGTGGGTCAGATCTGCTGTTGGCACTGCTCCACTGACGTCAATGGAATTAAGCTGATTTACACCAGCTGAGTATCTGGCCTTCAGGTTTCGATGTATTTAGACAAAAAAAAGTGAAAACACTCAAAAAATCTCCCCTTGGAAATTCCCAAGCCCGAACCCCACATTTACTAAATAGAGTAAATAAATTACAAGAAAGTTGTTACTATAGACATCACTTGCTACAAGTCAGCAATGAAAAGAGTAAAGGTCAGGCCACACTAAATCTTTAATTGCCTCCTCCACTCCTGTGTGAGAAATAAAAGGATAATTCAGCACAAAATCACCTTAGCTCTGACTCAAAATAAATATCTTAGCGGTAACTATTGGTGGAATGAGCAGATACTGTCCTTTGCTTTATGAAACATTAACCTCAATTCACATCTGGCAATAGGCGCTACAAATAAAATCTAGCTTCTGCCCAGAAGCGTCAAACCCTTATGGCTGAAGAAAAGCAGTATTTGTGATCTACATACAGAAACACAAATTTCAGAAACAAATCAACGCACATAGATAAACTTTCAGGTATGCTGCATGTCAAAGTTCACATACCTGCACCCTCATCCCAATTCTAATAAAATTTCCTTTGGAAAAAATGTATTCATAATTACTATTCTTCTAAATGGTTCTCTGAAAATATTGCAGTGATTCGGTACGCACGCATTGAAATACTGCATGCTCGATGAATAACTATTTAGTTGTTGACAGTGTAAGGCAAGTGTAAGAAACAGAAAATCACGTTTACAGTAAGAACATAAATCATATGCACTTGAATCTACAAGAAATGTGCTGTATCTTTAAATTGTTGGAAATCAGTGTTGTACTGCAGAAATCACACAACTTTGAATACTACGTGAATAAAGAAAGTAAACAAAGCATACAAAGTAAAACATGCCTCAAATATTTAGAGATAGAAAGCTTGAAATCCAGGCAAGACAGACAGACTTGCATGAAAATCCACATGTATTCCATGCAGAAACACTCTAATCTATATTTCCAGTTTACTTCATCCTCAGCAACATCTCAGTTGCTCCTATTCACACTGCACTGACACAAAGTGCAGCTGTTTTTGCTAAGACCTAAGAGAAAGCTGGAGACTTCTATCATGTCCTAAAAATCCATCAGAAATTACACATTTGAGAAAGAGCCAAACTGTCTTGCCAGACATGCAAATATAGTCTGGCATCTCCCGACTCTTCCCTGCTTGTATTTGCCACAATAAGCTCTGGTTTGAACATTTTACACGTACACATTTCCTCCATAAGCACTCACAAAAATGCAAACAAACAAAAACTGAAGTAACTGTATTTGTTTATATTGATACTGTTGATTTATTTCCCTCACAGAAAAATAATTATTTTTCATTTTTACACTCCAACCTTAGTTTTGAGGTTTTACAGATTCCAGCTTTCTGCTGTCTTTGAGATCCAAACTACACCCGCTTTGTCCTATAGAGAACATGAGGGAAGATCCAAATCTAAGGAGGATGATTTGTTAGCCTGATCTCTCCTCTTCTGTGTGCAGTTATCAGATACTTCTTTTCCGGTGTGTTTTTGTGTACTAGAAACCCTCCTCTCTACATATCCATCCTGGGTAGCTGTATACAGAACAAGATTTACATTCAACTTATGCTGCCAGCATTGCTAAAGCCCTACAGCTAAGCAAATTGAGATATCCATCCCACAGTCTAAGCTCCAAGAAGTGAACTGCAGATACTCATCAGATAGGCAGTAACAGACTGAAACTTCACCAATATTTTATAATCCATAACATATCTTCAAGCAATTGTGCAGATTTCAGTTTTTCCTTTGATCGCTCTTTGCAACAATGACTGCAGGCCTTTGCCTAGGTATGATTCTTCAATCCTAATACGTACAATGGAAATGCCCTCACCCACAGAAAGCCTTCTCATTAAAGCTCTAATCTGTTCCACTACATTCTTGCAAGACAGAATTATCCAGCTTTAAAGCATGCCTCAATAGTGAGCCATAATAAGACTGCTAGAAACAGCTTAAGTAATTGGATTGCTATATGGTATTGAATGTCTGACAACAAAAGATATCAATCTCTATTCTACTACTGAATCTTTGTTCCAGCAATGAATTCATTTAGTAATGCATTTGGAGGCTTGTAGTCCCTGCAGAAGGAATAACAGACTGCAGATACAAAAGCAGGGCCATCTGATGAGCACAGAGAAAGCAACTGTGCCATTCCAAGAAGTTAATTACAGTTGAACAAAAGTACAAGACTATGACTTGTTGACCATTACCATAATCACATTACTATAGCCTTTTATTCCTAGCAGCAGCAGGTCTGTTCTTGCTTTTCATTTGGTACAGCCCATCATATTTGTGTTTTGTCACCTGAAATGTGTTGTAGAACAGATCTCCCTCTAAAGATAGCTGGAAATGTCACACTTCTGTTTTGATGCTTTTTCTTTTAGAATTTATTATCCATATAGACTTTTTCAAAAGAAACTCTGAACCAAGACAACTATTCCCCAGATTTTCTACAAATGACAATTTGTAGAAATGATTTCCTATGAAAACTCATGTTGATGATAGATGATACTGTGATTTGTATATGTTATAATAACTCAGGCAGGATACAGTGCTCATGACATACTGTTTATAGCCACAATCACTTTTGGAGCTAAACATGGCCTGCACTTACATACATTGAACAATGTTTTAAACCCTTCAGTTATTTCTGATTTATTCCACAGTAAGGAGGCTTTTGGGCCATCCTAAGAACATACAACGAGTATTTTGGTTCAGACAAAATCGTCCCCTCAGATCACTGAAAATAGCACTGGGACCTTGTTTTCATATCTGTTAGCCATAATGTACATGGGGGCTAGGATACCAAGAATTAAGGGAGCTGGGTGGCATCTTTGTCTGAGAAAACCCTTGGTTTTGATTCCATGTACCAAGAGATATGTTTTAAATTGGTGTATACCAGCCTAGTGCAAAGTTAGTGTATCTGGTTCCAATAGCTCCACACATTTCATATAAAATATAACCAAAAGAATAGTTAGATCTCTTCTTCAAAGTAACATAAATGGTACAGTGAATTAATTCCCAACCACTTAGAATTACTAAAATGGTGCTGAACCAAAAGCTGTATGAATGTATTATTTTCTTTTTTAACACTATGATCATTTTGAGTAGTATAGCAAGTACTTCACAGTTTGAAGTGCATAGAGAAATTCCAGGGTTACTGCAGTGGAAAAGACAGGAGCAGTGTCCATTCCCGCAAAACAGCTCCAGAAAAAGAAGTGCAGCTCCAGGTGCTCTCCAAGAAAAAGCAGAAATTATCAAAAATGTGGGAGAATATCAAGACCATCAAATCTCTCTGGGTGTTCAAACAGTGGCCAGAAAGAAAAGTTAGCAGGAGTGACCTTCCTGCAATCCATCATGGATACGTAATTCCTACACAAATGACCCAATATCTCTGCCATTTATCAGAAAGATCAGAAATCAGCAGAACAGTGATTTGCCTTTCAGCTAACCAACCAGGGGATCCAGCAAACTGCCAGAGAAACAATCAAATTGTCCAGTGCTAATTAAACCATCAATCCCTGAGAAGAAGCTCTAGACTATTTAAAAACCACCTTGCCCATGATTGGTGACAAATCCCCCTAGCTCACTACTACAGCCTACATCCAGCCTCTGGAGCGAACAGTCTCTGCCACAGCACAGCTCCTAAATCAAGAATGGGAGACTTGGGGAAGCATGACTCTCCAGCCCTCAGCTGAGTTGAGGAATTTCCACTTTGCTAGAATCCATCTCACTCAAACTGATCCTTATCACACCCTCAAAAAAGTCCCTCGTCGATCAGCCAAACCCTAAAAAACTCCCTAAAAAAGCAGGGCATGCTGTTGAACAAGAATATCACCGGGGTCAACAAACACAGCCCTCGGGAGCCCACTGGATGACCACAGAGTAGACTGACAGAAATCACCCGCCATTGACTGGAATTGCTCTCTGTGGTACAGTCTGACACACCACAACACATTTCCTGTCATACCCAATCCAAATACCAGCAACAACCCATCAACACCAAGGAACAAAAATATCCACCTTTCTTGAAGCGCTTCTACTCCCCAGAAGGACAACATGTTGCAGAACACTGTTCAGACACAGAAACTGAGGCATCCAATGGGAATGTTGCTTACCGGTCAGTTAAACTTGGAGGAGACATGGGGATTCTGCTCACTGAGCTTCTCCTCTTTTATCTGTGAGTGCAGGGATCCCCCCAGAAATCTTTTGTTTGAATTGTGACAGCTTTTAAATACAGGCTGGAATTTTTAATTGCATTTCTGCTGGTTTGGAAACACTAAAACATATAGGCATTTCCCTGTGTAATGATTAAAATCAGCAGCTCTTTAGGCTTTTGAAATTTGCTGAAGATTAATTCTTTAAACTAGAGAATGATTTATTTCAACAATTAACTTCAGGCAGACTAGCTAAATTATGTGCTTTCAGGGCTCTTATTCACCACAAAATTAAGAACACTGGGTGCCAGCCACAGGAGCCCCACAATCCTTTGAGATTCAGCACTGACATAGACTCATCCTTAGCCAGGGGAAAGAACTGTCTCTTTCCCATGGCCACAAAATGCCATCCCTGACCTTCTTCTTGGCTCTACCATTTGCACAAATCCTTAGGCTTCCCCCTACTTGACCTCACGCAAGTTGCAATGGACTTATAAGGCACATGGCTCCCTGGGACTGCAGGCGTGCTCTAGGTCGATGTCAAAACAGAAGGGACAGGCTCTGAAAGGACTGATTATAAGCCAGATGCCCCACAGCAATCACACTTCAAGAGTATTTGTATTAAAACTCTTTAAAAGACTGAAGGTTTTTCACGAAAAGAGTAACTTTCAGTGAGAGCAGAAAAACTCAACCAGGAACACTTAAAAGCTTTTTTTTTTTTTTTTAAGCATAAAATCTAAGAAAGCATCTCCTGCATCTTATGAGGGAGCTCTCTATCTTCAACTAGCAGTCTAGGAGCATATTGATCACTACATGAGGCTAATTTGTAGCTACAGGGAATCAGGTTGAAAATATAAAACTTGGGAAGGCATTAGTGAGTTTTCACTGATAAGTAATCCCTTCACCTACAAGAGCCTCAAATGCAAACTAACATGAAGAAGTTCCCGCATCAAGCAAAGTTTTGGAAGAATGACTCATGTCTTTCCCTCATTGCTGAAATGCTATTTCATACTTAAGAATCCTCAAACACTGATACTCCTTTTCCCTTCCCACTCTGTTATTTCTATTTCCCTTGATTTCAGCCTTTGCTTCCTTTATGGTTTTACAGCTTTGACTCAGTAAACAAAAGCCTGCTGTTCTCTGTGTACTGGACTTGTTCCTGTTCTTTTCACCACAGTTCAAGACCTCATAAAACATGCTGTAACATGACAGAAAGAACAGCAACAACAGCAGAGCAGTAAGGCCCTAGACTGCAGCAAGGATGGGTTTGCTCCAATGCAACAGCTGCAGGCACAGAAACAACGGAAAGAAGCCACTTACCTTCAGATGGCCTCAGGTACACAGAAAGCTCCAGCAAAACCCTCTTTGCCTTCTATGCCAACCCTTAAATGCTGTCTGGGAAGGTGTGGATCCTGGCTCCAGCACTTCTGGTCACTCAGGTGCACTGTATAATTGTATGCACCTGAGCTCCCCTGGGTTGGCCCTGCCTTCCCACCAGGTGCTCAATCAGTGGTTCAAGCTGTGACTTAGCGTTTCTGCTACAATACCTTTTACACTGCTTCATGATCAGTGTCAGCAGCAACACACTCTGAAATGCGGAGTGTGCAAAAGTTCCTTAAACACATACCCAGAATTAAAGATACTTCAGTGTACAGGAAACATCATTAATGTCATTAACACATGTACCTCCAGCAGCAATGTGAAAAATCACACTCAGGCTCAAAAGACACGTTCAGTGCTGCAGCTTTCCTGTAACAATTATTTTCAATCAGCTCTGATTCTTAAGTAGTAGTATAGTGGACCTATCTGGGTTAAACAGGCTATCGTTTTCTTAGCAACACTATTCATTATACTTCCACTTTGACAGATTAAAACCTAAATAACAAGAGGCTTGGGATGAGATAAGTGTTGTAAAATCTTAGACTTGTTTTTTTAAATAATATATGGGCACTTAGTATAATTTTCATTACTTTACCTCTACAATAATGTCACTACATAAGTTTCTCGACTAAAATACTGAATGCACAGAAAGAAGTGAAAAGAGTAGAAACCAGAGGGGTCCAGGGATAGGCAAGAGAAATGTTCAGAAGCTTAAAGAAGTATTTGGAAAAAAATAGGCTGAAAACATCAGATTATTGGTGCTGATTGTAAATGAGATGAGAGTTACATAACATACCTCGCATACAAAAAGGTAGTCGTGTCCTTCTCAGTGTCTCCCATAACAAAAGACAGAAGTCCTGCTGATTCCAAGGACAACATTTTAAACTACCTTAAGAGAAGTCTCAATAAGAATAATTGATCTATGGGGACGCCCTGCCAGAAGAATAACTGGAAAACAAAACACGCTGCATTTAAAACTGAATAAGTGTTTTATGTTGAGACTATCACGACTCACTTTCTGACAAGATACAATGAAATTGTTATAAAGCCCTGAGACTCTGACACAGACTACTACCCAACGGCTCGGGATATTTATTCCCTCTAAGCAAATAATACTTGATTTCCAACTTTTTGCCCCTAGTACTGACTGGTACTGACAGTATTGCACTGGGTATCTTATCTAGTCTGGTAGTGTTTATGCTTCTCCTTTGTTTTCCTTTTATGTAATTGACTTCTCTATAATACCATGATATTAATAGTATTTTCCTTCTTTAAAAACAGTCCTTTTCCGGATTAGTTGTTAGAAACCTCAGAAAGGCAGGGCCTTCATTGTGAAAGTGCTACTTATATAAGTATTCTGATCATAACTTTTGGTTAACAACAAGCCAATGACTATTGTGAGAGAGTATAGCTCTATGCTAACATACATAAGCATAAAAGATACTGTGAAAGAATTACACTGTGATAGAAACAACTGTTACATCAATGGTTATGTTAAGGCAGCTGTTTCTAACTTTTAAGAACCTTCTTTACAGGCTTTTGGCTTTCTGGAAGTTTGGGGGCAATCATTTATTTATTTTTTCAAAAAACTTGAATTACAGACTGATTAGTTCTAACTGTTGTCAACATTAACAAATACTTTATCTAGAAAGCTGTGTCTGAATGAAAAATGCGTAAAATTAAAATCCCTTCTAGACCTTCTAGATCAGTATTCAAGCTGTGTTTACCAACACTGGCTGAGTCACCAAAGGAAAAGTCTGGCCTTATAGTCAATGCACGAGGCATGCAGAATGGCATTTCAGCCAAAGAACCTCAGGCAATTAATGTCTTTGGTTTCATGTAAAAGCATACACTCCATTTCCTGCCTTGGTTGATTTTTTGAAAGATGTGGGCAAAGTGCTTCTTCCTAAGCAGGCTTTCTTATGAACTTCAATTCCGTGCATATCTCTACTGCATTGCTCTGTCCCAGCTACTTAAACTGTTTTAAGGACTAGGGCTGCCTCTTGGTCAATATAGCTGATCTTTGGTACCACTTACCAATCATATAGTCATCAAGCACAGTCTTCACAGTCACACTGGAAGCTGTATCATGTGAGTCAGCCTTTTACTCTTCATCTCTGTACAAGGTCTTCAGCAATCGATTTGCTGTCCTTAAAAAATTCCAACTCCAATATGGCTTTCCATACATATTTCATTAGCTAAATGCAGTGGGACAATGTGAAAACTTCTGGGTTAAGTTAGAGATGTTCTAGCAGCTTTGAAATACTCTGTGCCAAATGACTCAGAAGTTGTCTGGTTTGATTTGGAGCTAATCTACTCCACGTCTTTCATCAAGCTCTCTTCTACCTTGGGTGGCTGGAGTGATTTATCCACACAGCAAAGTCATAGAAGAGTCACCTCCCCTTCCACAAAGAAGGGGAAGTCCAATGTAAGCAGAAAGAAATGCACTTTCCATGCAAATACTGAGACAAACACTTATTTCCCCACAGTCAGCCTTGTGTTTTGTATCTTTCACTGAATTATGGCTGTGCCCAAAGTCCCAGCTCGAATAAAAGCTCATGCAAAGTTTTCAGCTGAGCTAGGCAGTTAATAAAAAAAAAAAAAAAAAAAAAAGGCTTTTTTTTTTTTTCCAGAACCTGCCTCCATTCAGTGACAGTATATCTTACTTCTGTGCCTCCTAACATTGTTCCCCTAAGCCCTGACAGTATCTCTCTTGGCCCTGACCACTTTGCTCTTTTCACAATCACATTATGTCACTCAGTGGCAATGTGAGCAGCCTCCAAGCCTGCTCTGGAGTGGGAAGGTTTGGGCATTCCTTGTCTCTAGGAAGCTTTTTTTTTTTCCTGTGGCCTCAATCCATTCTGAGTCTTCCCACATCATTCTTCCACAGCCTTCATGTCTCCCAATGGCTCTAAAATGTAACAAGAGTCCAAATACAGTACTCTTGGAAGCTCAACCCCACACTGCTCTGCTCTTAATTCTCCCTTCCATTATAACACAATAAAAACACACGCTAGTAATATTACACAGTAATAACATGTATAGTAGAGTTTCTTTGCAAGCTAGGACAATCACTGCTACTGAGTAGCAACCCCTTGGGGTATTTCTGAACTTGTTTATGTTAACAATTTCTTCTTATTCTGTTTCTCTCACCAATCAACTTCTTCCAGCACTTATTCTTCTGGTGACCAGGATAACCAAGATGACACTGTTAGCCACTGGGTTCTGAAAATCTACTACTCAATATTAATAGAAATTAATATGAAAGAGTATTTTGAGAAGGCCTGGCTTTTCGGTCCCATTTTAAAGATTTTTACTTACTAACGCAGTATCCTTTTAATGCTCTGCTTTTGAAAAGCCTCCCTTTCCTTACAGCTGAAAACATTTCCTGCTTGTACATTTACCAAGAAGAAAGGAGATCACAAATGTAATTTTATTCTGTAGTAGGAAAGTATCATCTTGGAAATACATTTGTCAAAAATGTAGAGGTAAGTTCCCTCAGCAAAGCTACTTTGGGCTTGGAGATGCTCCTTTCAACAAAAACAATAACAAAAAATCCAGTATCTTTTGTCATCTGAAATCACAAAAATAAAGGCCACATTCAGTATAACGACAGCAGTGACTTTATGACATACTCTTCTTAGAACATCAGCGTTATTTTGTCAGTTCAAGTCTGACAGCTTTGCATTTTGTCAGCAGGAGTCTTCACTCCACTTGATGTAGATGGATTGAAATAACCTAAAACTAAGCCATACACAAACTTCTGTACAGCAACAAATCTTCCCAGTCACTTGTCATCAATGACTGCAGTGCTCTCACCCTGCTTGCAGAACACCAGAAGCACTCTTTCTAAAGGGGCAATATCATGCTTAGAATCACAGCGCACTGAGCTGTCAAGTCTTATTTCCCCTCTTAATGGTTTAGCAAATGGGCTGACATTTTTTTACAAGCATCTAACTTGTTAATTGATAGTGTTTGCTCTTGGCTATTATTTTTAAGAGAGCCTGTTCTGGCCACAGTACAAACATCCCTTTTGCTGCAGGCTGCCCCTTTGTCTAACAATCTGATACATAGAGCCCATTGACTGCTCCACTGCCCAGAAAGAGATGAGCCTCCCTGGATACAGAGCTCAAACTTTCACTGATCTCCCTGTGGGCTAAAATTGGTTAGGTTAAAAATGTTCAAAGAAGTGACTATTTCTTTGGAAATTAAAAATTCTTGAAGGAAACCTCATGGCATAAAAATATAAAAACTGTATTGGTACAGCAGGAAAGCATTTCTTGCAACTTTTCCCTTAGCAATTCTGGTAATAGTCTTCAGAAGAGTAGCACTGACTCAAATCTCCTAAGAACATGGTTGCAAGCTTCCTTCTTCCCTTAGAATTTTGCCAAAATTGTGCAACAATGTCATCATTTTTCTTTCAGAGGGCTAGATTCCTACTCACATTCTGGTAGTAAAACAGAGTTTCTCAAGAGAAGTGAAGTCTTGAAAAAGCTTTGCTCACTGCTTGGAGGCGCTCTTAATTTCTATTTGCTACAAAAACTGTTTACCTCCTCACAGGAGAGAAATGAAAGAACAGTTTGTAGAACTGAGCACTTCAATCTTCTGCAGATTCAGCCAAACTCACAACTTGAAGGGATAAGATACATCCAAAACAAATGTCACACTTCCTCAATGACACCGAAACTATACTGCTTTCCACTCACCACAAGGATAGTCAACATTACTGCTCAACTGCATGGCTTTTCTACAATAAACTGCCCTTTCCTCAATGAGCACGCATCTCCATGCACAGCCAAAGGGAAAGTGGGAAGGTGCCTCACCAAGCCTGGTGTATATCCTATGAGCTGTACAGGATGGGTGCAGTGGGGCCTGCCCTTCCTGATGGGACGCTGCTATGGAAAGCAGAAGGAAAAGAGGCTGCTCTACAGTTAAATGAATTAATAAAAGAAACAGAAAATAGAATCTTTCAGACTACGCAGACTATTCAGACAGAGTAAATCTAGCTTGCGTCCTGTCCTCACCTACATAGTCCCTCGGGGAACTTTCTCTGCTCCAGCATTAGGCAGTGTGAACCTGGGTGATTTCAAAAAGTACGTGGCTGCAGAAGTGTGGGAGAGGCAAGAGACATGTTCAGTTCTGCATAAGGAAATGTTGCTCAGGTGAGTTGCCTTCTCATGTCTTGTCCTAGATGGCAAAATTCCCTTTTGCACAATGGATTTTTCCTACCAAATGTGAGGTAGGTGGCATACATACAGCTTCTTCAGCCACTGAAGCAAATGTAAGGAGCTTGCAGGACAAAAGAGATGGGGGTAGGTCTGCAGGGCACACAGCAAGGAACACGGTTGGCCCAGGAATTCCACTACTTTTCATGGCTGGTGGACAAAGGACTCTTTCCCCTTATGCAACGCCCCTCCTCTTCGATCAAGATTCAAAACCCAGAGAATTTCAGAAATTATCCATCACTTAATGAAGCTACATCCAGTAAAGGACTGGATGGACAAGTCATTAAGCTCAAAAGCAACTGCACTGCATCAATTACCAAATCTCTATTAACTCAATTTGTAGAAGCATATATTATTGCAGCAATATATGTATTTAAACATAAGTGAAATTAATTTAAAAATATTTAGCAATAACTTCATGTTTTCTATCAAAAAAGAGTTCTGTGGTAGATGTTTACTCCCACATATAATGCATTAAACAAATGCATTCCGATTTAACCACCTAGTACTTATATATATAAGTATTTAAGTTAATAATTAAGTTAATAATTTCTGATAAATTAATTAATCAGAATTATTCCACTTAAATAGAAAGGTTGAACCACCTAAAAATTGGAAATTTAGTCATGAGAGACGACTCGATGGTGTGTTTTAACAACATCAAGGACAAGCAGTAAAACAACCAGATGTTTTGTCATAGGCTTAAGGAGGGAGAGGCTGAGGGAAGCCACAGGAGAAAGAAAGTAGGAGATAAGAGAGTGGCGAAAGGCAAAGGCTGGTATCAGTAAGATCTCCTACTGCTGAGTATGGCCCTTATGTCACTTGGCAAATACAATAGGCACGCAAAAACAGGTTGAAAAAAATCTTCTGAGGAAAAACCCTATAGCCTTATATGCCTCTCTCAAGTATCTTCTTTAGCAATCTTGGATTTGGTTTCAGTGTAATATGAATAGACCTATCTACTTACAAAAGATCCCCTCTTCCCACCAGTCTTGTTTGTTATTTTATGTGTTTCTGCATCATTTGCACAGTTTGCTTTGATCTACATTCCTTCTGGATGTGCGGTTTCCTTTTCGGCTACCAAAAGGAAAACTGTTTGTTTTGAGAATTTGCTTATTTGGAAGCTCTGTTGGCCCAAAATGCCTATTTTTAATCCAAATGAGCACAGCTCAGTGCTTTCAGCTCTTCAGCACTGGTTGCCTTCCTTTCAGGAAAAAAAAAAACTCTTTAGAACAATAATCGATCTCTTCATCCGCTAATAAAATTGCCAAACCATAACCCTAGCTGCCATAACTGAGAGCATTCTGTTTGCTACAGCCAAGTTCGAATGTTTACACTCAAGCATAACATGATCAATGATGTGCTTCTATTTTAGCACCATCCTGAAAGAGTCAGCATTTTGTTCCAGGTCTGACACCCAGCAATATGTACTGTACTGTGCATTAAAACATCACTAAAAGTGGTCATTACGAATTCTCTCACTACTTCTCTAATGCAGAGCTAATCTATCTTCTGTTGATGGCACTATTCCTGCTGCCTCCAACAGTAGGCTGGCTGGGCTGCGGTGCATTTTCAGTGTTGCACATAATGTGTGACGCTGAACATAAAGTCTGAGCCATTTTAATCCTTCCTCCTTCTCTAGTAAGCACCACAATGCCTACATACTAGGAGCAGTCCATAGACAAAACACAGTTCATAAATAACATATAAACAATCTTCAGATGAGAAGAGAAGACAGGACGCATCCTCAGAATGACTCTTTGACTGGGAAACAGGATATATTCTTCAAGGACCTTGCAGGAGTACAGTCCCAAAGGACAATCATAGATTAGATCTTTTCTTCTGTGAGGTTAGGCCACAGGAGTTAACTTGGGAAACAATTCAGATAAACAAAGTGCTGGCAAGAGGAAGGACACTGCTAGATTTTACTTCCGTGTCATTATTAGATTTGGGCCTTCATGTCAAGCTTCACATTAAAAAATTAGTTTTAAATGGTAACAGCACTAACTGACATCATCGGTATTGGAAAGTAGGAACAACCACCTGCAATTCTTGAGGCCACTTAACTATTGTGAGCTTGCTCTTAATGAGGCAGTCTGGAATCAGAGTATCCCGGTCTGTTGAGTGAAAATAAGCACAAATGTGGTACGGTCCCTTAGTAAAGATACAACTCCTGGCAGACCAAGTGCAGAAGCTGAGGGGTCTGTGCTTTCTTCATCTGTAGGCCAATACACCACACGCAGTCAAAGGCAGACATGCACGTTATTAATTGTTTGGGTTTTTTTAGGAAAAAAATTGATAAAGGAAATTTGCATTTCCTTTATCACAGTGCCACATGTACAGCTACATAAGTAGTGGGAGAAGCAGGG
>JAPSGF010000007.1:20044089-20416014 GCA_035772895.1 Perdix hodgsoniae
AAGGAAAGGAAAGGAAAGGAAAGGAAAGGAAAGGAAAGGAAAGGAAAGGAAAGGAAAGGAAAGGAAAGGAAAGGAAAGGAAAGGAAAGGAAAGGAAAGGAAAGGAAAGGAAAGGAAAGGAAAGGAAAGGAAAGGAAGGAAAGGAAGGAAGAAATACGTGGAGCAATGTAATGTATGTGCCAACCCTGATTCACCTGTATGAATTAAGAAGAGGCTTTGCTAACAGAGAAGGTGAATATATAGAAGACACAGATTTCTAAGCTGCTCTGTACCCAGCCAAAAAGCGAGAACAATGGAAGTGATGCCCTGTCCCTGGAGACTTCCAAGGTGAGGCTGGATCAAGCCCTGAGCAACCTGACCTAGCTGTGGTGTCCCTGCTCATTGCAGGGGAATTGGACAAGATGACCTTTAAAGGTCCCTTCCAACTCTAAGGATTCTGCAGTTCTATGAAATTTTTTCTTACTAAGTGTACACAGACAAGGTAAATTCTACTATAAAACTATGTTCTTCCATACGCATTCTTTTCCAGCACATTTCTTTGTATCTTTAAAATACAGTACTTCAATAACAAGGATACACTAGAACATTGTGATGGCACCCTATGTGGTTCATTCCATTAAGCCATGTCCACTGTCTCACAAAGTAAGAAACAGTTTTACAGTATCACAGAAGAGAACTGGGACATGAGCACCTAAATAATGGTTCTAGTAGAGTATTCTTTATTTTTTCTAGATTTAAAAACATACATGCAATGTAAATCTCTAATAAATAAGCTAAAGGCAGGAAACACCACATAGCTGGCAACACATTACAAAGCAACACACTTGGGCTATCCCAAAGCAGACCCCAAGAGCAGCATCTGCCCCGCTGCCTGCCTCAGTTGCACTGCCTGCCATCTCCTGCACTGCCAGAGCTTGCATCATTAAGACTTGAAACTGATCCACTACAGTGATTAGGCTGATCCAAGGACACGGACAGAAGAGCAGGATTTAATGGGCAGGCGGGCAGGAAAAGTCTTTTAACACTTTAGAAAACGTTGACTTGGTGGAAGGAATTGGCTAGCTCAAGGGATTAGTAATGAGATACTGAGCCCCTTAGCTCTAGGTCACCAAACTGAATCTGGTCCAGGTCAGCAGAAATCAAAAGCCGTTACCATTCAGTGGCCTTCAGGAAGTCAGTTGGTGGTCTTACCCCAGCTACTACTGGCAAAATACCTATGTAACCATTAAGAATAACTGTTAGCAGCACTTGTGGGAATGGTTTAGGACTGGCACGGTACGGGAAAAGACTGGATAGAGCAAGATGTCCCAGCAAACAGACTAGGCCAGGGTTCAAGAAAAATGAGAAAACAGCTCCTTGACCATCTATAGACTTCCAACATGACCTGAGGCACAAGATTAAGGACCTTGTTCATTAAAGGTTTGTTTCCTCACTGCTCTGCTCCTCGCAAGGCATTTGTCTCTGACATTTGTCTCTAAATGTCTCTGATACAATAATTGCTGTATTTCAGGTCCCAATCTTTTAAATGGCAATAACCAGCTCACTGGGCTGCTGGAGATCCACACAAAAGAGCTGATTTAATACAAAAGCTAACCAAGAAACCAAGAGAGGGAAAAAAAACAACACTTTTTAGACAAAAATCAGTTCCTCTAACTGAAGAGCAAGGCACGTTTGGGTATGCATAAGGCTTCTATTCACAAAATCCTACAGGAACAAATTAACCTTATAACAAAAAGTACCCTTCTGAAAAAAAAATCACACATTTTCACTGTTACCCAGCAAAGCAGCATCAAAGAATTCAGCTTCTCCTAGCTTTTTCCCTACATAGGATTAAATTCTGTACTGCACGAGAGGTCAAATAGATTATCATAATAGTTTCTTTTGGCCTTGAAGCGATGAAGCTGAAGAGTGAATCACAAGATATCAGTCACTACAGAAGGCAAGATAGCAGGCAGCATGGCTCAGTGATAGGGTGTGACATGGCAGAGTAAATCTGATGTTCTTAGGCTGTGCGAAGCTGGGAAACTGACATTTTGCCTTCTTTGTTGCCCCTTTGGGACACTGAGAGATGCAGGTTATTATAATAATAAGCACAGTTCACTCTCAATGCAGCCTAAGTATATTGCCTCTTAGGGGAGTGAGTGCGTGAAGGATTGAGAAACACTAGTTATTTTCAAACTGGATTAAGTCTTTCAAAAGCTAATAGGTTTTCAATGAGCTGTGGTGCTGCTGCTGCAGCTGCTCTAATTTGAGAATAAAAGAATGCAGGCTTTGTGCCTAGGGACCTGTTATTGATCTGAGCAAGGAAGATGGGAAGGGAGGGGGTAAAAGAGGGTTATCCTCCTTTCAGCTGGGGTGGGGGCATTCTTTCCAAAGTCTCATTATCTACTAGTAACAACAAAGCCTAACCCCATGACATGCTGCTCTATACAGGATTGCACTTGTTGAGAACTAAAAGCATTAGAGAAAAAAACCTCCTCTAGCTACCTTGCACAGCTAACTTCATTGAGGGCCCACGAGACTCAACAGATGGGTCTCAGGACACCCTCATTAGGAAACGCGCCCAGCCCTTTGCATCTGGTGCCTGTGCTGTGCCATGCACTGATTAGCATTGTGGGCTCACAGATTCCTTAGCACGTGCTTCCAATAAATATCGGAAAGTAAGGAGGTAAGGCTTCAGGATGCAAAATGAGGGGTCGCTCACTAGGCTGGGAAATCCTTACACACACACACCAACACTCCTTTGTAATCCCAGAGGAGAGGGGACAATAAAAGGCAGCCAACCAAAAACACACATTTAAAGGGACAGGTGTGGAACTGCTTCATTTCAAATTCTAGCGGAGACTCATTAGTTCCCCTCTGCCATAGTAAATAAAAATCATCATTACATATGTTGAAACAACAACAACAGAAAACTGACAAGTAATTCAGGGCAACGCAGAGACCGTGGATCTGCGAGAGTCTGGAGCCCTTTTCAGACACAAAGTGGATGCACACTGGATTATGCCTTCAAAGAAACTACGCAGTTTTATGGTCTGGTTCTTTTGGGCCCTCTCCAAGTATGTCCTTATCACACTTGGAATGGTCCTCACTTTAGGGTTGAGATCAGGAGCAAATGGAAGGGAAAATCGTCCGTGTTTGAAAATGATGTGAGACATGAAGGTAGAAATGTAAAAACTCCCCCACATAGTGCAAAAGGACAAGAAAAAACCTTCTGTCAGAGAGGTCGAGGGACCGAGCTCAGCATCTGGCTCAGACTGTCCATCCAAGAAAAAGGCATTTTATCCCCCATCTCTCCACGATGCCCCTAGCATGCTCTTATTGCACTCCTTCTCATTCACTTCTACTAAGACTATCCTGCTAGTCATTGCAGGCACCTTGATCACAGCTGACTGGTGCCAGAGCAGAACTGAGAAAAGCTCAGATGAACTGCTGAAGTTAACATGGACCTTGTTCAAAGTACTGAATACACCAAAACTCCCACAGTACAGATTCGCACTCTTTTCAGTGTTGCTGTTGCTAACATACAGATGTGTCAAATGCCTCACTGCTTGAACAGTGACATAAAAGCCACTAATGCACATTCAAGTAACATTTGCATGCCAGCAGCACTGTCGTAACACACAGAGTGGTCAAGACTTTTTAAGTCTTGTGTGTAAAATACAGACATGAGGAAAGCTTGCTATGTTAGGTCCCTTGCCTAGGACCCTGTCTGTCCGTTCTGCCAAGGATGCTGTTCCGTACATCTTCCAGGACCTGTGCTTTGTACAAAAATGTACATAGATGACAAAAAAAAAAATTCAGGCAATGCCAAGGGACTAGACAAATACATGCCATTGTGCCACTCTGCATGTGTGTAACCCTGCTGTCTGGAGAAATGTTTCTTTATACATTAGCAGGGTCATTCCCACCCACCCAGTTTTGAGATCTAACTGACCATTCAAACACATCCATAAATGAAAGCTTTCTGTTCCCTGACCCAGCAATGTCTATATTTTGGACTGAATCTGGATTTTAGTAATCCTAAGTCTTCCAAATTCTTCATGCCAAATGAAGCAACTCCACTTACATCCCCTATTCAGGACTAACCCAAGGCCCAGAATATCAGATCAGCCATGGAATAACAGAAGGCGGGGGCAAGAAACCATATACTGTTCATCCCCGTGTAAGTTTACTAATTGCAATCCCCTTCTTTTGAGTTATTTCCTTGGCTACAATGACAAGCTTGCATTCTTCAGTACTGCACCCTTAGGATAATGTGGGATTGATAACATATTGAACAAATACAGTCATGTGCATTTAACAGTGAAAACAATCTACACGAAGGGGAAACTTCCAACATTTTGATACTTTCGTCACAAGAAAACAAAACTTATTCTGTTCTGAGGACTTAATACAACTAGCTAAAAGAAGCATATTTGCAGAGAGCTGTGTGAAAAACCCTGCCAGGAACTTGGAGCTGTCTTACAGGTATCAGTTGCTTATTGGAGACAGGGCTCAGCCCAGGCTTCAGCACAGACATTTCTACAACTGACAGGAATAGCTGAAGCTGCAGCTTATCAAAAGAAAGTGTCGTCTTGTCTGTGACAGACATGCCATTACTGCTCACTGTTGGTCTCTGCACCTACTGGTGGCTACTCCAGCTTGATAAGCTGCCACCCTGCTCACACCTAAAGCTGTAGTCAGAGCTCTCTGTGTGTTCAGAAAGCAGAGATTTGAGATTAAACACCTCATGTGTAGGAATCCCACACTGAGGAGGTAGCAGAACAACGGAGAAATTGGGATCACCAGCTCAGGCATGGGCTTCTGATCCTCAAAGGGTTAACAGGGAAACAAACAGAAAACAGAAAATTTAATACGCATAAAGGAAACTGGAGGAGAAACAGTACTGTTCTCTAGAATGGAGTAAGGTCTCAATTTTAAGCTGTGACAGAAAGCAATAATGTTATGGATTTGGTTAATTACAGCTGGATAAAACTTTAAGTCTCTACAATAGATGCCAGTTTTGGCTCTACAGTTTTTAACTCTGTCAGAGACTTTACTGGTTCTCACTAGTTATTTCTGAGCACCTCAAAGTCTTTATTTTTTTCTTAGTATCATAGGAACCTCTGAATTTGATCTTGAGCTTTTAGTTCCAAAGAGATAAGGTACAGAAAAACCAAGATGGGAATTTCAAAGTCACAAAAGGCACGTGCACAGTGTACAAAATGGGGCATTAAAAATGTGATTCTCTTGTGCAACACACCCCAGGGAAGCAGGAAAGTGCATACCTGCAGCAGCAAACTGGAGTTGGGTCTCCATTCTTCTCCAAAACCTTTTAGCACATTTGAAAAACTTCCCTAGAGACACGGCTTTAAGAATTTCTTCTTCTGCCTCTTGCTCAACTTTCTCAACACAGGTAGGTTTCTCTCCTGATCCATTTGTGAAACAGTCTTAACATGGGGCGTGGCCTCCCCACTAAATGGTTTCTAATTAGTTTCTAAACATTAAATGATTATGGAAGTGCAATTCCCATTCCACTCAGGTGATGAAAACCTTTGCAGGAGTTCAGTCTCACTTAGTAATTAGAGAAATTAGCTTTCTAAGTTTAGATCACTCAACTGTGCAAATGTGTTCATCTGGTGGAATGTGTTGCTCTGAAATGTGTGTCAGCCAAGCAGCACGGTGCAGCCTCTATCTCTGCCTCCGTGACACTCGCCCAAGTGGGGAGGTCAGTTCCAGTACAGCAAGAGGAAAATAAAGTGTTATGGGTATATTATAGGAAAAGCCTTATCTAAAAGCTCACTCATCCATGATTAACTGCACTGATATGGTTTTCTCCTTGCAAAAGGGATGCTTATCTCCTAGATAAAGGATTAGCCAAGTGGATGACATTGTCCGTCTTTCACTCAGTCTGTCCATAATTATATCTGAAACTGTGACGAACAATTTTATCCAGTGGCTCATACAGAAAAGCAAAAAGTAACTTAAAAACTACCTTGTATTAAAAAAAAAAATAAATCTGGAGAAACAAAGGGCTCTTATGGCTTCTTCATTTGCTTTGGAATGAGGTCATCAAACTTTATGAATTCTTTATGACTGCAGATTCCAGTGGTAGCTCTTTCTACTGGTTTTGAAGGTTGGTGAAGATTGGACCCTCACCATTATGTAACCACCTTGGTCTGCATTACAGCAGTAAACGGCTCAGTCAGTGACCTGAAAACGAGGTGGATCAGGTCCCCAAATGAGGAATTTTCAGGGGCACCGTTCCAAACTTACCTTCGGGTATCACAAATCTAAGGAAATCCTGTGGGATTGTTCACAGCCATGATTTAATGACTCACAGAGCTTTAAAAGGAAATTACAACTTTCCTAACACAAAGCTCTGACTTTGGGACACCTGACCCTTGTAGGCCAGGCGCTCCCTCTAAAGGCTATGATCCTCATCCCATTGAAGTGCTGGGCATTCTCCCAGTGGCTCTGATGAAGCAGGATCTAACCGCATTAGGAAACTGATGCAAGACTAAAGCAAAGTACTCTCTGTAACACTGGATCTTGGCACACAAGATGTTTGTAACAGCTTCTAATGTGGATGTAATATAATTATGTCAGAATAGGAAGATTAACAGGAAGTAACTTTACGCAATGTAAAAAGCTGAGAGCCAGAAATTGAAAAGTTCTTCACCGGCCTCAAAGGAAGATACGTTGGCTCTGCACCTCGTGCGACAGGAACACGTGTAAGAATGGCATTACACAAGGAATTTCAAATGCATCAGTCTCAGACTACTCAAAGCAACCACAATTCAAGTCTTACCTGCACATGCAGTGATTTGTACATTGCTGTATACACAGTGGAATGGGCATCTGAAAAAAGATCCTCAAGTGGCATAACACTGCACACTCCATTGACTTTCAGTGTTGAGGCTAATGGTCCTGAGAGTTCAGCAAAGAAAAACAGGAGATGGGCCTTCAAGGGTGAAATTTGGGCCTCAATAAGTTAAGGGGATTTTGCTATTGACTTCTGCAAGGTCACCATGTCTTCCAGAGCTGGAAGAGAGAGGGCTTACAATATACTTCTACACTACTCACTCTTTGCCTTGGTTTACCTGTCAGTAATATTTTGCATCTCAAGTCATTGGGTGGCTTAATTCGTAAGTGCTTGCAAAGCATTTAAAGTTGTTGGACAAGTAATTCTGTTTAAGGACAGCTTTGCTGCTGAGTCACAAGCACTGTGGGAACCAGCACTTTGGGTTTCCTAAGCACTGGAGTCGAACAGGTGGAGTAACCTTTCACAGAAAGGCCAACTCCAGACCTGCCCTAGAGGTACACAGCCTACTAGCAAGCAGCAGGGTATTAAAAGGCCCAGAGGAGCAGCTGTGTGACACTCGTAAATGAGTAACATTCAAATTGGCTGTGGATCCTAAGGAGAAGCCATTCAAAAAGGAAGAGAGACGCTGGCTCTTGTCTTACCAAACTGCAGCCACGTTGTGGAGAATATACAAGGGGGGTTTGCCAGCCTAAGGAAAGGTAACGACTCTGAGTAAGGAACTGGTGCTGTTACAGCTTCCGGGCTGAAAGAGGAGTGGGGAGTGCTAAGCGACGCTGCATTTCCCAGGTGTCCCCAAACTGCCGGTACGGAACCTGCGCTCTGAGCTCCCAGACAAAGGACAGCTGTGTGGTGAGGGTGGCCCTGGTGGCAGGGCTACGGGCACCGCCAGCACAGCCCTCACCCACCAAGGGCGGGCACGCACCGCACCTTTGCCACAGGAAATGAAAACGAAGGAGGTACAATTAGGTCCGAAATTTTCTTTTTCGCTCTCCCAGCGGTGAACAAAGCAGACACACACGTTACCGCGTTACGTCAGGATGGGATCAGAGGACGCAGGAACCGCCGCTCTGGGTCACAGCGGGCGCCGTGCCGGCGGCTCGGCGGCTGCAGCGCCGCAGGGCGAGGGGCGGCGGCACGGGACGGCGGTACGGGCACGGCCCTGCCATCACCCGGCTCCGCACGGGGTGGGTCCAGGGACGCGCTTACAGGTTGCCTTCCTTCGCTGCGCCGACGCGCGGCCGTTCCTCGGGGAGCGCGCGAGCCCGAGCGCCTTTTCGCGACGGTGCGAACCAAAATCCCGCGGCTGGGAGTCAGCGCCGCACGGCCCGCTGCCGGCTGCGAGCCGCCACGAAGCCCGGCGGGCTGCGGGCCGCCTTCCCACTCGCGATCTACGGGAGATACCGGCCGGCGCGCCGGGATGAGCGGGAGGGACGATGCGGCACCGGGACGGAGCGACCGCCGCCCCGCCCGCTCTGAGGGCCGGCAGCCCCTCAGGCCTCAAGGCCCCGCTCCCGGCGCGCGCCGTCCTCCCCTCAGCGTTCCCGCCGCGAGCGAGCGCGCGCCCCTCCCTCCGCGCGCGCGACGGCCGCTCCGCCTCAGGTGCCGCGCGGCGCCGAGCGCTGCTAGAGCGACCCCAGCTCTTCCCGCGCCTCGAGCGGGCGGTTCCTCCAGGTGGGCTGACCGGCACCTGCGGACGAACGCGCCGCCACGGCCGGCCGGCCTCGAGGCGGGAGGGACCCGCGGCCCGCCTCCCCGCGGAGGAGCGGCCGCCGGCTCCCCGGCTCCCCGCCCCGCCGGTACCTGCCTTCCCCCCTCCCGCCCCCCTCATGCATATGGATGCGCGCATGCGCGCGCGAGCGGCCTCCCCGCCTGCCGCCGTGGGCTAGATGAAGGCGAGCGGCGGCGGCGCTGCCAGACGGGCGGCGGGCGGTGCGTGCGCTGCATGTGCGTGTGTGTATGTGTGCGTGTGTGCGTGTGTCCCGGGGGGCGCCTCCGCTGCGCGCTGCCCGGCGACCTGCAAGCAATAAAAGGATCGGGATCATAATCGCCATAATAAAATAAAAGAGAAAAGAAAAGGCGGACAACAAAAAGAAAGGAGGAGGAAAAAAAAAAAAAAGAGGGAGGCGAGAGAATAAGGAGAATAAAAGGAGGCCGGGCTGCTTTGCATTGAAGACCGGGGCGCTATTGAAAGCGCCTGAAAAGCGGCGTTGTTCGGCTCGGGCGCGGCGCGGTATATAGAGAGCGGGGCGGCGGCGGCGGCAGCAGCGGCGTCTCCTCCTCCTCTTTCTCCCGCTCCTCCCGCTCCCTCCGGCCCTCCCCGGCGCGTCCCGGAGCGAGCGGCGGCGGCGGCCTGCAGGCGGGCAGCGCGGCGGCGGCATGCGTGCGGCCCGGCGGGCGGCGGCGCGCTCCCTCGTCCTCCTCCTGGCCCTGCTGGGGCTGCGGGCTCAGGTACGTGCGGGGCGCGGGAGCGGCTCCCGCGGCAGTGGCTGGAGGGGGTCCCGAGAGCCGCGGAGGCTGCGTGCCGCGGGGCGGCTCGGCGGGGGCGCGGGCGGCGGTGCCGGCTGTCCTGCGGGGAGGGCGGCGGTCCGTGCGGCCAGGCGAGGCGAGGCTCCCCGAGGACCGAAGTGCCATTAGCGCGCATCGCTTCTTTTCGCGATTGCTTCTTCCCCCCTCCCTCCCTCCCCCTTTTTTAAAATTATTTTCTATTTAATGCATATTTCTGTGTGTGGATTTTTGTATTGTTGGGGTTTTTCCCTTTTTCACGTCGTTGCTGAGCGCGGTGCCGGCGGGCGATGCGGGGCTGCCCGTCCCGTCCGCCGCCCCTCCGAGTTGCGGCGGCTGCGCTGCTGCCGGCGCCGCGCTCACGCTTCGCTTCCGTTCCGTTCCTGGGAAGCCTCGCAGAAGCCTTTTAGACTCGGGGCTTCGGCTTCTTTTTCAGCATCCGTGCTGCTGGGATGATTTATGAGCCTTTCTCGTGGGTGTTTGCTAGGGGAAAGCTTGAAGCGATTGCTCTTTCTTTTTTCTTAATGCTGTGTGCGTACCTCTCAAAAGCCAGCTGGTCTAAGATGACTTTCCTGTGCCTGCAGAGCTGCCGTAGGTTGTGTTTGGGGTGAAAGGTGAGGTAACCGTGTTTTTCGTTTCTTGTTTTTGTTTTGTTTTGGGTTTTTTTGGTTTTTTTTTTTTTTTTTTTTTTGCTTTCTCCTGCGGTTCTTTCTCGGGACGAGCAGGTGGTGTCAGCATCGGGACAGTTCGAGCTGGAGATCTTATCCGTGCAGAATGTGAACGGCGTGCTGCAGAATGGGAACTGCTGCGACGGCACTCGAAACCCCGGAGATAAAAAGTGCACCAGAGACGAGTGTGACACCTACTTTAAAGTTTGCCTGAAGGAGTACCAATCGCGGGTCACTGCTGGCGGCCCTTGCAGCTTCGGATCCAAATCCACCCCTGTCATCGGCGGGAATACCTTCAATTTAAAGTACAGCCGGAATAACGAAAAGAACCGGATTGTTATCCCTTTCAGCTTCGCCTGGCCGGTGAGTGCACTGCTCGCTCTGTGCTGCCGGATGGTGCTGTTCGAGCTCGGCTCGCTACGGCCGTCTCCAGCTTCTGGTGCGGGGACGGAGGCGCTGGGCCGGGGAGGGAGCGGGCGGCTTGGCAGGGGAGCCGGCGCTCCGCCGGGCAGAAAAGAGCGAAATGCGGTGGTGTTTTTGTTTGTGTTCCCTGGGGCTCACAATGCGCAGCCTGTTCAATTTGAAAGTCAGATGTGCAGCGAGGGGGATCTAAATGGGTCAGGGAAGCAAACCCAGTATCTCTGCACTTTACAGCATGAATAAGTCTCTTGAGAATTAGAAGGTCAGAAGTTCATTTTTTTCTTTTTTTTTTTTTTTTTCTTTTTTTTCCAAAGCAGTGAAGCCTTGGGCTTAAGCCAAAGGAGCGGTGGGTTAGGGGCTGTGGAGGGATCCCGTGTGAAAAGTGTGTGTCATAGCTGGCCTCCTTCCCTGGAGCGTGTTTGGGAAGGCTTCCTGCTTCCCCCAGGGGGAAATCTCGCTGTGCTGCTTGGTGTTGATGGGAGCTGCTGTTGCTGCTCTGGGTGAGCTGGTTGCCAGCTTCCCTAGGAAGCTCACTGTGTTTTGAGGTCTGGAGCCTAAGACAGAAAAACCTGGCCGTAGCTTTGGTCCATCTCACCCTCTCCTACCCATAGTGCTTCTTTTCTGGCACATTGGCTCTGTGTTCCATAGATTCTGGCTTCTCAGTTTGCAAAACTTTGTGGGGCCTTTTGCCAGGCGCTTTCCCACTGTTGTCCCTTGCAGTAAACAGCGGTCAGCCCTGTGGGAAACTAGCGAGGGTGACCTCTTCATTAGTTGAAATCTGCCTCATCAGTGGTCACATGCAGAATGCTGGCTTGCCCTTCAGAGTTTCTTGTTGCTTCTGGAGAGCTTAAGGGGAGTGAAGTCTTCATATGCTTAGCCCTGCAGAGGAGTCCTTGTTGCACTGGCCCTAAGGACCATCCTTCCAAAACAACCATTGCATGGGACACTGTCCCATGCATGCAGTAGGGTTTGGGGTATGTAAGACTGCTGCTGCCATGGCCCTCAGTACCACGAGATGCAATTCTTTGTGCCCAGCGGTGTTGCCAACACAAGCAAAAACTGAGGATGACCAACGTGGGGGCTTTTGTGCACACATGGCAGTCTGCCTTTTGGGGTGGCTCTCTCAGACGCTATGGTATATTAGCTGAAAATTTATGTTCCTAAAACTTGTATTTAAAGATCACCTAGGAAACAAAACTGTTTTTCCCCCTCCCCTTCTCCAAAGGTGCTGAGCACACACTTTCCCAGTGGCTGCCTTGGGATATGTTGATGCTCAGCAGTTTTGAATATCCAGTCATCCTAACCTAGATGCCTACGGTCATTTTTGCAAGGGGTGGAGGGCCTTTGCATGCAAGCAGGGGAGGAGTAAATCTTGTTTCATATCCTATGTCACTATCGTAGCTGGAGAGGTGGAAGCATTTGTAGATTTTTCAGCACTCTTCAGAGCTTGGCCCTTCTTACTCAGATAAGGCCTGGTTGCTGTGAGGGTGTGGACTTTTTCTGGGGGGAAAGCCCACCCCGAAAACATTCCTCCCTCCAGTTGTAGTGCAGACACCCACTTTGTTAGTCCTGTGGCCAAGTGCTGTAGGCAGCTGTGTGTTCTTGGAGCGTCCTGTGCTGCCTCCTACCTGCCTTCTCTGTCAGTTGTGGCTTCTGGAGCAGCAGAGGCTGGAGAGGCAGAAGGGTGAAATCAAGCCTGCGTTTTTATGGAGATAATATTACAAAGTACAATAGCGGCGTTAACAAAAGTATTCTCTGTTGGAAGTACAAGTCCTCTCTTTCTTCCTCTTTTTTTTTTTTTTCTTCCCCTAACATGAATGAGATAAAACTGTTATCAAATATGCCATCAAAGGGATAAAGGGTTTTGTAAAAATCTGAGGTATTTGAAGCTCTGCCAGTGGCTGTAATGCTTGTACTGCAGGGCTTTTTTGGTTGTTTTTTATTTTTTTCTTCAGAAAAGTTAGGGTCATCTCCCCACGAGCCAGTCTGCTCCTCGTCATTTAAATGCCTCGGATCTGAAGATAAGTGTATATAGAAAAGAAGTGAAAACTGACTTCTAATGCTCTTCTTTCCTTAGGAAGGGAAATCTTCAGTGTAGTAGGAGAACTTGGGGGTTCTGGAGACCACGGAAGAAGTTTCTTGTCTGCTTTCTTTAGTGAAAGAAATTTCTCTGTTGTCCTGCTGAATGTAACTCAGTACTGGAATCATAGAGCAGCAGTGAAACTCCAGTGCTGCCTGCAAAATGTGTAAAGCTGGGCAACTTCTGAAACTCTGTTTGCCACAACTGGAAATTTTTGGAATAAATGCTTGCTTTTTTTTTTTCCATGCAAAAATATCATTTTTGAGATTGTGATGACTGTTCTCAGTTATCAAGCCTGCATCCCAGCTTTAACTTCACAGGACACAGCTTTTTGGTTAGCCATTGTGACTTCTAAATAGCACTGGAACAAAAGAATATCTAATGTGACAGAGCACTTGTTTGTACTGAAATTGTGTACAGAAGTCATTTTTAAGTAGTTCTGAAAGCTCTAAAGATAAACTAGTAAACTTAATGAGCCTACTCAAATCTGTTGCTGAAATTTCAGCACTTAAAACCATTTCTTTAGATAGGTAAACACTGTTGATTAATCAAAGCATGAGACCAGCTTTAGATTTACAAATGTGGCCAATAATGAGAGCTTACCATTCATTTTCAATTGGGTATATTCAAAGAAACTGGAGATAAACTGGAATGTTAGTTGTATTGCACTTGAAAAATTCATACTCATCTCTGTATATGTGTTGTGTTCTGTTGTCCAAGGGAGGTTTTTCTGGGATGTTACAGTTTGAATCAGTAACATTTGGAACTCCTGTTGCCTTCATGACTCTAAAAAAGCAACAAGAAAATGAGTGTGTGTGTGTGCAGCTGTGGGGGTGGGGGAACACAAAGCACTTCTTCCCAGTCAAGCTGCCCCTCCGGCCTGGTCAGAAATAGGTATGTTGTGTTAGAGGTTTTGAACAAAAGAAAATGGTGTGTAATGTAAATGTACTGTTAGATCTGGCTTGTAGTTGTAATGTAGATTTGAAGCATTGGAGTCTTATTACAAACTCACACCGTTAGCTGTTGTCAGTTTTGATATGTATCCTTGTGAGTAATGGCTGTGGAGATGGTGGGCCATAAATTCATGTAAGTGACTGCAAGTTTGACAAAGTTGCTAGGGAACAGGGCAGCAGACCAGCATCCAGAAAGCCATCCCTGCAGTAGCTTGCAATTCTACAGTAATTTGCAATGATAATAATATTTTTAAAATGTACACACACAGCTAGGCTTTATTCATGCATTCTTTTAGAGATTTGATTGATTTTTCTCGATGGGCAGGCCTGGCTTATGAAGCCATATAGGAAAGTATGGAACAAAAGAATTTCCATGTTCCACTTGTCAAAGTCAGTCTCAACAAGTTTTGTTTGGTAGACACATGCTCTTCTCTGGCATAAATCAAATCTCTTGCCTTTCTTAAGGAATCAAATGGCATCCATAGTCTGATGCCTGCTGTACCTTCAGGGAGCCACACATGGATAACAAAGCAAAGCTCAGCAGTAAACTCTGCTTTTATGTGAAGAGAGTTTTTTTGCGTATTTGATGAGGCTGTGAGTAAGAAGCAGGTCAAAGTTGGCAGTTCCTTTGGTATACTCAGCTCTAATTTCAAACAGCTTGTTTATCCTGAAATTATGATCCCTGTAATTATTTAATATTGGGGCCAATTGCACCAAAACCCTCCAGCATCTAAATAGCTTTAGTGTAAAATATGATGGATAAAGTGTTTTGAATGTCTGACTTCCATCTTTAAAAATAAAATATTTGGCCTTTCCCTCTCTTTAATGACAGATCTTACTGTTTCTGGATCCTGGAGACGTAAAAGATGTCCTCTGGGTAGCCACTGCTTTTCTGGCTAGAAAGAGGGAATGAAAGAACTTTAGTGTTGTTCTAGTTTTTAAGATTCATTATTTCCTCTTTCCCTTTGTCTTGACACAGGAGGCTTCCAAAATACTTATCTGTGCCTCATTAATTAATGTAGTGGCCTTTTGAGAGAAAAGTATCACATCATTCAGCTGCTTTTGTTGTTGTTTTATTTTCATCTTTGTTTTTGTTTGCTTTCTTGTATATGTTGAGTTTTTCTATTTTTTTAATGTAATTTTCAACTATTAGGTAACAATCATACAACTAAAGCTTGATTTTGTTCTGTGTTGTTTTTTTTTTTTTTTCCTCACTCCAGTTAGTTTAAAAACTTGCAGTAGCACATGCTCAGTGTTGTTTAAGCTCTTCTTAAAGAATGTCTCGTAAATATCTCAGAGTAGGGGCAGGTCAGAGGAAAATTTTATAACAAAATGCAGATCGATCAAGTGATACTCATACCCCATCATTTGTTGTTCACTGATAAGAATAGATCTTCAGCACCTGAAGTGCAGTGTTTTGCCTAGGATGGCTAGCCAAGATGGAGCAGAGAGCATTAACTGACATCTGAAGCGTAATTACCATCCGTGGAGCTGTGTTTTTTCCCCAGGACTGCAGAGAAGCAATGCAGCTACTTGGGGGTTTTGGACTTGTTACATGTTCTTAAGAGTTATTTATGTTCCAGTCAGTTCAGAACTTCATCTTCCTGGTAAATCCATTTGATTATATTACCATAATACGCCTAAAAATAAATCCTGCCTGCTTCCAGGGTTTTTGTTCTTGTGATACATAATGACGCCCATTCCAGTTTAGCTTCAGTGGCAGCTGGATTGGGCCTCATGTTGAAGCTTATTCCTAAACTTTCTCAGACTGCATACATGCAGTGCTGTCAGCTTGTTTACGCAGCTGGAAGTCTGCATGTCTAAAAATGAATTGCATAAAATTGATGCTTTATGCGTAAAATTCTTGTTGGGGAAACTTACTGCTTTATTGTGGAATGAAGGCCTCTGTAGAAGTAAACTAGTTGGGAAGCTGGTAAAGTTGGGCCTCAGCTCATTGTGTGAGATGTTGTGCAGCTTGAGAGGCTTGCGTTCTCATCCATGGCTTTTATTCCAGCTTCAGTTCCTACTTCAGTACCTCCAGTGCCCCGCAAAAACCTCAAGCTATGCTTCTTAAAAGCATTTCTATATAGATAAAACTAAAGACAGGATCGTCTTTGAAAAAATCAGACTAAACCAAGCATTTCTGCTAATGGACAGAAGTTTTACATGCTACTTAATTCAGTTCTAATAATAATTTTAAATGTGAGCCATATACATCTTAAATGGGGAAAGATGTGAAAATTAGAAGTTGTTACAATCTTTTCTTGTTTCTCTGGATCTCATGGCTCTGTGGTCACTCTTCTACAGCATAAATTATATTCATTATTGTTGTAGTATTCAAAAGAAGCTGTAAAATGTGGATAGAAGTGGTTAAAGTGGTTTGTAAGTAGTCAAACATCCCAAGTCCTTTACCAGTTCAACCCAGTTCTTATGCACTTAGGTAAATAAGTAGAAAGGCTTCTTGTTCAGGCTTGCTCTATGTGAACCTGACTGTTTTGCTTGGCTGGCTACTAGGTATTCTCCCTATTAACCTTACCACCCTTTTGTAACTGGTGCATTTAATTATCAGTGGGATGCTTTAAACAGGTAGGGGGACTGATAAGAGCAGGTAATCTGCTTGCTGGGGGAGGTCAAAAGCAACTGTTGACATCTTGGCCTACCTACTAGCCTTCAACAAGTGGGGCTCCGTGAGAAAATCGCCCTCTAACCAGATAAGGTGCTGATTAAAATGCTGTTGTCGTGTGATGCACCTCGGTAGCTGCAGTCACCTAAAATCATTAGTTTAGAAAGAAAGATTTTATTTATATTGCATGATGTTATACATATGTGTTTTAAGAAGAGCTGTGGGAGGGATGGATCCTAAGTCACCCCCTTCTAACTCAGTACATTGTTTCATTAATGCATGCTAGTTTTATGATTGGAATACATTGTAGCCTGGCCACCCAGACAGCGACACTGACTGCTAATATTAACCGAGAACAATAGCGTGGCCATACTGACTGCAGGGAGGATTACAGAGCATAATGGGGCCTATCCAAAAATAATGCTAATACAGGACAAGCAACAGGAAGCAGCAGTAGACTCAGCATTGCTCGGCTCCCAGACAAACCATGGACTTACTTCACACAATGGCAACTTCAGCACATTATGTATTCACAGGACACTCATTATTCCAGCAAGTTTGACAGATTGGAGATCAGGCTGATTTATGGGATGCTTAAGCGCATGCATAGTTTGGATAGTAGTAATTTGTGTCCATCATTTGGCAGGAAGGAGAAGTTGTGTCACAGGAACGGTCTTCACTTACTGGCTTGGCTTATGCCAAGCTGGAATGGTGGGTGAAAGTCATTCCTGTAAGTTGCCAATGAATTAAATTTGTTTTTGTATATTCTTTCAATGGCACTGAAGTGTTTATGAGCACTGACAGCAATGGAGGAGCTGCTCCAAAACGAAGAGAGAAAGAACACCGTGCTTGCATTTTTACCTGGGCATATGCTGATGAGACCCGCCTGTTTGAGGTTCAGTCTGGCACTTGGTCAGGGACTCTGATGCAGAAGATCACTACAGCTCGCTTTGCCTATATATGCAGGGTTAAGAGAGTAACAATTTACGAGTTTTACCTTAGCCTTATGTAGACTGGCCCATGGAATTGCTTCCTGACTATGTTCAAGAAAGAATCAAGAGAATTGTTTCCCTTTTTTCCCCCAACTATGTAATTTCTCTAGATGAGGACCCAGTTGTCTTCAGCTCCTGTGGAGAAGCACTCTGTTGTCAGGGTTCACTGGCTGACCGTGGCATGACGTGGTGACACATCTGCATGGCGTCACTGTGACTTGCCATGTGGCAGCAGGAGCATGCAAGTGAGAGCCCTGCTGACTGTTAGGGGAAGTGGTTTTGTGACTAGCCTTAAATGTGCTCGGAGTTGCCCTCCTTCCTGGCTTTTGGGCACTCTGAACTACTACTGTTTCTCCATTCTTTGACTCATCCCCTTTTAGCTGAAGGGCAGAAAGAGTGCAGCAGCTCCCTCGGTGTGCTGTGTCCCCTGTGATGGTGTGCCCGGCTCCTAGCCTTCTTCCTAGTGGTGCAGATAGAGTCTGAGGACTGTTCTGAGATGAGTCTTCCTAGCTGTGCCTGGCTAGGAGTGCACTAGGAGAACATGGCTGAGTTTAACCTGCTCTCCTTGTTTGGCATAGGGGAGGAGCAGGCACAACATTAAGAATGCAAACTTCCCACTGCATTTGTCTAGTCATGGTTTCACATGCTCAGCAAAGCTCTTGCTTGGTTTAACCACAAGGATAGAAGGAAAGAAGTTTGACAGGCTGCAGCCTATTTCAAAAGAAGGCTGTCCTTTTGCTAATAAGCCTGATGTTTCAGTCTTCCTCTGTAACGCTGAATTGCAGAATGCCTTTAGAAGCCAAAGTACAAAACCACCTCTCTTGGGTGAATACCTGGATGAAGGGAAGAAGAAATAGTAGAGAAGAGACCTTTGAACACCCGTTGTTTAGCTGGAGCTGCTAGTATTTCATTTAAATAGCTAGGAAATGTGCTGTGTTGCTCTTTCAGGCCTTTAAAAGGGACTTTCTGTGATGGATTTCAGCGTCTTCAAAGCTTTCAGCGAGTTGTATTATCAGGGGACTGAGGCTGAGTCGTGGTAGCTTGTCACGGAGGGAAGCAACCCTTGTACGTGGGTGCATGCTTTATTTTATTTGGAGTGTGACCTCAACCATTTCCATCCTCTCATAGCTTATAGGACTCATAGGACTTCAGCTTGAATTTGACCATACTGCCTTTCAGCCCTCTGGGTGGATCGGACTGTGGATGTTGTGCACACTGTGCAGGCTTGCTGTTCCTTTCAAACTGCCTTTCCTCACAAGTCAGAATCCCTGCCTTCTGGTCAGGCTCAGTCTTACAGTGGCTAATTGGGTGTGACTCCAGAAAGTTCACTGCTGCCTCTTTGCTTAGGACATTGCTTTGATGGAATAAGGTGCACGACGTGGAATTCTTGTGTCTGGATATATATATTTATTCAAAGATGGGCAGAGGTCAGCTGTGGGCATGGGAAAACTTAAACCTCCTCACTGTAAGTAGTCATTCCTGAGATATCTTAATTGTTGATCTATAGAGTGGGGATGATATGCGCTTTTAAAATATAACAATGGTTCAGTCTTTGCACAGAACTCTTTTTTGGGCAGTGGTGGGGAGGCATCGGCTGGAGCTACGTGATGGCTGTATTGCTGAGGGGCATTCACTGCTGTCGTGGGGATGTGGGGGTCTGTGCTTTCTGCATTGAACACAAAGTCTTGTCCTTTCTCTGCCCCATGCTGAGAGGGACTGAGCCTAGAGATTAAACTGCCATTCTTGATACCGTCCCTTTTCAGGACAGGGATTCCTTATTTAAAATATGTCAGATGAGGTGAAAGGGGGCACGTAGAAACAAGGGAGTTGCTAGGGTACATCTTTTCTCCCTGCATTTTATTTCTACCTAGTTAAGCAGAAGCTCTTTACTCTGTAAACAAACTCCTGTTGGAAAGTGGTCATGCAGGTATCTAGCAACATTAGTACTTAAAGCCAGGATTCAGCCTTTCCTTTCCTTAAGGGCTAGGTGTGTTGGTAAACAGTCCTGAGAACCAATCCGTAACTGTTGCTATGAGTTTAGACAAAATATCTTCCAAAACAATTATGCAAGGCCGAAAGGAAAACATCCTTAACTTCATTGGAAATAGTACTAGTTGTCATAATTCATTCTCTATATCAAAACACTTCTTTTCAAGCTTGCAGAAACACGTTGTGCTTCTCTGTGTTTGCAATTAAACCAGTGAGAAAGCATCCATGATAGCGCAGTGTGCATCTCTGAAATGGCTCAGGAGCGCTGTTTGAGTTTTGTTTGATTGATTTTTACCTTTGACTTGTGAAAGAACTTCTTCAGTATGCTTTCAGTAGTGTTACGTGATCACATCGCGCTTTGTTTTGTTGCAGAAGTTTCTTCCAAGTTGAGACACTTGTTCTAGACTAATAACAAATATGTCACTTTCATGAAATATTAACCAAAAGTGGTGCGGCCAATGCAGCTCCCTGTACAAGTCAGGATGCATGTCCCAGCTTGCCCAGCTTTGCTTACTTTTTGAAGCATTTTCCCACAGTTATCAGTGAACAAAATGGAATCCTAGTCTGCTTTGAATATGAAACATATTTAGGCTATATTCCAAGCTGGTGTCCATCACAAACTAGGTTTTCATTCAGAGGCTGCATGCTGTGTCCAGTCGTGAGAAAACAGTCTGCCTCAGACCCTTTTTTTTTTCTTTTTTTTTTTTTTTTTTCCTCTCCTCTCAAGGAATTTGAGGTCTGCCTTAAAGCTGCACCTTGTAGCAGCTTATTCTCAACTCTATTTTGGTTTCTGGTACAGAAAAGGTGTTAAGGGCTGCAGGCCACTACTGAGTGCATATATAATTAAGAAGAAATAAACCTTGCAGTACACAGCTTCTATGGCAAAGCATCAAAGCTCTTCATGGAGAGAGTTTATATTTGTTCTGTTATCGTTCTCACCAGAAAGATGTTACATTTATCACTTCATTTGTAGTTCTTAATGTACTTATCAAATCAGAGGCTGTTGGTGTTTTTTTGTTTTCCTTTGGCTTTTTTTAATTCTGAAGGCTTTTTAAAATCCTTCTCTAAGTTTGGCTGTGCCCGGCAATTTTGAAAGATACAGCTAAGTTAATAATATCCCGGTGTAGGGAGGGGGAAGGGAATACATCTTAATGGCTCTTGTTCTCAAGTTAGGATTGAAGATAAGGTGGCTTAGATGAAATAGCTGGCATCTGTCCAACCCATGGAGTCACTCTTGATTAGTTTATGCTGATGATTATTATTACTGGAGTGCTAGGGAGCTCATTGGCAGGTTAGTCTGTCTGTAAATGTGACACGGGTGGATAGTGCGTCTTCCCTTTCCCTGCTCTTCCAAATAGCTCGATTTTAGCCTTTGTTTTACAATGCATCTCTCTTAGCCCACCCCCTTCCCACATCCATCAGTTCTTCCCTCAGTTACCTGATACTTGTGGGAGCTGCGATGGCCCTCATGCAGACAAAGCTTTCAAAGGGGGTGCTGAAAAGCAAAGTCCCTAGAGATTGTGCTGTCAAGGCGGAGCACAGTAATCTTAGCAACACTTCTTGCTTTCAGGATGATTGGGGGCAGGGAAATCAAGACTACTTTTCTCAAAGTAAAATTCTTTTGAAGCAGTTCTTGAGAGTGGTGGTTCTTTTTTGTGTTTTTCTTTTTCTTTTTTTTTTTTTCCTTCTTTTTGGTTGCTGCTATGCTGGTTCAGTGTCTTCTCTCTTCAACATGCAGTATGCAATTCCACACATGCTCAGCTGTGGCTACAGCATAGTGTCAAAGGCTGGACTTCCTGGTTAAGTACATAAGATGCATTAATGATGACAAAGATGAGCTATCCAAGGTGAAAGGTCTTGTAAGTCAGACTGGATAAGGTAGCTTATGGGGTTTCAAGAAGATCACATTTGTCTCAAGTATAACCTATTACCTATTTCTGTTTTCCTGGGTGCAGACCAGCTATTTTTTGAATTGTATTGTTGTTTTTCCTTCAGGTTGTATGTGGCTTTGAAATTAACTCTTGTTTCTCTTTTGCAGAGATCCTACACACTGCTTGTTGAGGCATGGGATTACAATGATAACTCTACTAGTAAGTATTTGCTCCCCTGGTTTAATTTGTTTGGACTCCTTGATTTCCTGTCTATTGAAAGGTATTTGGCAGTCTACCCAGCTTACTGTGAACAGCGAGGAGAGCGATAAGCTCTCCCACAATCAATTCAGAGCAACTGCTCCGGGCTCTGCACTAGCCTGTCTCCTTATTTCCTGTAGAGGGTGAGTAGCTTTCTCACTTAAGCATCAGCAATTTCATGCCTAAAAATAGATGCTGTTAATTCTTACCTCCTCTTCAGGGAGAATAAAGGCCCAGGAGTTTTTCTTGTTTTGTTTTGCATTGTTTGCTTTTTTTTTAAATAATGATATTTAGAAGCAGAAGCGTTGCTGACTAGGGACCTCCATATAAACTGTGTGCTTCTCAAAATGGAACACGCTACATTTAAAATAAAAATAAAAAAGGCCAGGTGATCCATTTAATGGCTATAGAAGAGGAGGAGAGGCAAATGATTATCAGTTCTTCCTTGGAGGTTGGATGTCTACAGACTTGTATTCAGGAATTATAAAAATGTTTACCAGGTAACACCTGGTAGAGCTGGCTGGAAATCAAGGGTGGGAATCTTTCCCCTGGAATGTCTTTTGGCTGGATGGAGTTTTCTGCTGAGCTTTTACCATTGACTAGAAGAAGCTATGTAGTCTCCTGGCATTATGAGCAGTTCTGTATACTGCCTACTGTTACCAAAGCAGGTATGCAAAATTAGCTCTTTTTTTCAATCTAAGGTTTTAATAGTGTGTGGTAAAAGCCACAGGAGAAACTCTGAACTTGTAAACCTTTGACATGATAAGCCTTTTCCTTCAAGGAAACTGCAGCACTGTGGCCCATCTTCCATAAATCTCACAGCAGCTTGTAGACCCCTTTGGACTGAAATAATCTTCACAGAAGAAAGGCATTATAGAAATGTGCACAGTGCTGTGGTTTTCTGTTTACATTTTAATTGGTGAAGAATAGACAGTTTGGGAATGGCTTTTTGAGTCCAAGAACCTTTCTACACAGATCTACATAGTGGTGTCTGTGATTTGCTTTACAACCTGCCACGTTCAACACTTTCGCAGTTCCTGTGATCTCAAGTTCTACTCCTGCACAGTCATGGAGATGTCTGGGAAACCTCTTGGCTCTTGATTAAATATGTTTTATGGAGAAGTAGAAAATAGATTGCTTCAGCAGCAGAGTTGTATTAAAAATGGAAGATGCCTGAATTCAAAATGAAGGTCTTGTTTACAGTAGGATCTGAAGATTTTTTTCAGACTGGGTCTCTGCCACTTTGACTATTATTAGAGCTCATCTTTTTTCATGAAACAACTGCATTTCCAAAGCTACACAATGAACCCTTTCTTTGCTTTCATGTTCTGGAAGTACAAATGTCTTCAGACAAAATTGCCTCATTTCTCAGCAGTACATTTGACCAAGTGCAGACAAGTTCTTATGTATGTTCCTGATTTGCATTTCTGCACTAGCTTTGTTGTCGCATATCCATCTGTAGGTCACTTCAGTCACAGTACTGCACAAAGCCTTTTCTTTGTAAAGTGACTTTACTTACAGTCAGCTTTCCCATTGCTAAAGAATGTCTTGAAGAACTAGCTAAGGAAATACTTAGAATTAAACAATTGTCATCATATAAGGTGATGAGTTGTTTTTTTTTATACCCAGGATTTTCTTTCACCCTAATTACTATTGAATTGTAAGTCTGATAGCTCTCAAAAAAAAGTAAGTTTAGTAGGCTTTGTGTGTCTTGCAATGGTTTGAGCATCCTTCTGATCAATGTAGTCATTAGGTGATCCTAGAATGGATGCTTCCTTCCCCTCTCTACATTCCACTCCTCCTACGTTCCCTTAATCACACACTCTCTCTTGTCTCACTTCCAAGAGTGTCTTGCAGTTAAATTCTGGCCCTGTTGAAGTCGATGAGAATCATGCTTTGCTGGAGCCAAGATTCAATGTAAATAGTTTCCTTACTCTTGTTCTTCTCTAGATTCCATCTTGATACTGTCGCTTCATACACAAAGCTAGTGGGGCTGCCACTGCATCTCAAGCTGTCAAAGAGCTATTGTAAATTACTGGTATCGGTTGCATGTGAATTCCAGTTGGGCATAAGAGATTTCAGCACAGTGTAGACTAAGCCATAGCTGGAAATTGTCTGAAACTAAGACTTTAAAAAATAACTATGCTGTCCTTGGCCACCCAAACTGCTTAGAGTGGATTTCTTTGGTTGTTTAGTTCGGTTTTGCTTCCTGATGCTTGATAGCTGTAATTTCCAGAAACTAGACCACTGAAAGGCAAGGACAGGCAGTAAAAATAGCTAATTTTGCTAGAAGGCTGGATACAGTTGCTCACTGAATAAACAGACAATAGCTTTAAAGTTTAGCCACAGAAAGCAAAGGGAAACAACTCTGTGACAGCAAAGTGCTGAGAGGAGGCTAAAGATGTGCAGAAAGCCACTCTCTTCTGCTTCATCGATTTCTAATTGAATAATGTTTCCTCTAATCTTTCTATCAAAGCATGGGATTTTTAGTCTGATGATGTCAAGGGAATTATGAAGATCCCTTTCTTTCAAGCCCGGATGAATTCTTGTTTTACTAGCCAATCTGCTACTTTGGGGTTACACACTTTAAAACTTAAAAACACTGTCAGTGCAGGCTAAGAATGGAAGAGTTGTTGCAATGCCTTCCCTGAAGTCTGGGTCAGCACGCTTGTGTAAGTGCATACTGACAGGTGGGAATAAGGAAGGGTGGAGAAATTCTTATACAAGAAGGAACATGCCAATACTTCATTGTGAAAACTGTGGGTGATGGCTAATGGAAAGGGATCTTAAGTCTGTCAGGCTGAATTTAAATGTGTGGTAGTACCTTTATAGCATGTATCAAATCAAAGGCATTTTAGCTGTGATTCAGAGTGAAATTGCAGCTGGCTTTCATCTGCGTCCTTAACAAAATGAAGTCCAGTGGACTAAAAAGGGTGTTCCATTTGAGCTCTTATCCACAGGCTGAACTCAGAGGAATTGGTGTCACAGATGTACAGCAAGGACATACTTCCTAATGAGCTGACAGATAGGGAAGGAATGATAGAGCAGAGGCAAGATCTCTTTTCCAAGGTGATTGTTTTTCTGGTGCCAAGGACTGAAATAGTTGTCTGTGTGATGTTCCTCGCGGAGAACAGGGAAAGACTGAAGAAGCAAGTGGGAGGATGTGCAACACTAAGTTAAGCATCGTTCCCCTTCTGTTACTCAGAGGAGAAAAGGAATAGAGTTGTTTTACTTGCAAGAAACAGGATGTCTTTATGCACACACGCAGTATTTGGGGAAATGTATTCCCTTTCCAGCTATGCTGTAGATCAGGGTGTAATCTTGGCAAGTGCAGCAAAGCCATCTCCAGCACGCATGAGTAGAACTGTAATCGCTTGACTAGCCCCATTCAAGGCAAATAGATATGCATCTGCTTAAGTACCTCTTAGAATTAGTAATCTTGTTGATGAGATCTAAGAGCCTTACACCTGCACAGTGCGGGGCATGATATTGCTCTGGATATACCAGTATGGAAAGTCCTTAGGTATCTAAATTAATAAAAGCCTGCATGCTTTTGAAAGTCTTAAACAGAGATGTGAGGTTGGGGACTTAGTGCCAATGAATAATAAAAAAAGGATTTAATTGGAAAATATAAAACGAGAAATACCGGAAGATGCATTAGAAGTTGTTGCCCTTAATTTCACACTGTAAACAGTTAATGAATGCTGGAAACTTGAGCCAAGAATACTCATAAAAAATCAGTAAATGCTTACTTGCATATATAGACACTCTTCTATGGTTGTGGAGCAAGTGCTTTGATTCTCAAAACTATAGACAAGTAGGCAGGATCTACTGATGGAGTGACAATAGGTATCAGTCCTGCAAAGCCTGTCTGTTCTTTTTGAAAGCTAAAAATCAAAAGACTTTAGCAACACATTTAGAAGTATTTTACATTAAACATTGCCCATGTGTTATGTCAAGTGTTGTAGCAGCTTCATTAGTTTTCAGCTCTTCCATAAAATCTCCAGGGTTTATTTTGTGGTTGTCAGAAGAACTAACTGAATGTGAATACACTTCAGTTCTTCACATTTGAATGTGGTAGTACTTCCCGCACCACTTTCTAACATCGTTGGCAAACTGCCCCTCCACCTAAACTTTTCCTGTGGCTGGACTATGGTGCCATATACAGAACAATGTAGCCTGGTACTTTTTTTTTTTTTTTTCCTTCACTATGTCTGTAAGGATATTTTGGCTGTTTTATGATAAACTTTCATTCGGCAGTCAAGTGCTTGCTAGCAGCATATCGTAAGACAGTGTCAGATCATTTAAGTCACAAGACCTGAACTACAAAGTGAAATACCACAGATGTATACAATGTTCCAAGCTAATGTGAAATATTATTATTTTAAGCCATAATTTAGACAGTTGTAGGGCTCAGAAAGCCAAAAAACCTTTGCTGGATCTAAATGTCAAGTACAAAGTCTAAACTTTGAAATGTTCTATTGAGAGAAGGGGATTGTGTAGCAAATATATCCTGTAATTTGAGTTCTCTTAGAGCTTGGAGCTCTTGCCATCTTGAATTTTGGTGTCAGCTAATACCTGAAGGTGAGAACTTTCATTGTATTTTTCAGCCAAAACTTGTGGATGTTGACCAAATTCCAAAGCTGCTAGTTTTCAATATAGTGTTTACACCAGAATCCCAGAAGGCGGCAAATATTTTGTAGTGCTTATGTTCAGTTTATGGATATTGCTTTGTTAGGATTTTGTAATATGACTTTTTTGTAAACCTTCCGGTTAAAAATGAAATCAATAACAGTAATGGAGAAGGAGGGGGAACCACATTATGTACCAGCCTGTCAGAGCTTGGAGAAAAAGGAACTGAATTTTCTTTAATCACTAACTGTATGATTCTTATGGGATGCCTGTGCACTGAGAAAGGGATAAGCGATGGGCTGTAAGCTATCAGTTTCTTCTGACTTTCAGCTTTATTCGGCTTTATAGGCTGTATATGCAGTTCAGTTACTGGTCTGTAGCTCCAGGGCAGCCTTATCTTACTCTCTAAAACAGAAAATTAATAAAACCTACTGGCAATCTTGGAGAGTCTTGTCTACTAAGCTAGAGATATGTAACATGGGAGGCAATGATACCTAAACAAAGGCTTAACTCTGGTGTCTCTTTTAACATCTAGATCCTGATCGCATAATTGAGAAGGCATCCCACTCTGGCATGATAAATCCAAGCCGTCAGTGGCAGACATTGAAACATAACACAGGAGCTGCCCACTTTGAGTATCAAATCCGTGTGACTTGTGCAGAACATTACTATGGCTTTGGATGCAACAAATTTTGTCGACCGAGAGATGACTTCTTCACTCACCATACCTGTGACCAGAATGGCAACAAAACCTGCTTGGAAGGCTGGATGGGACCAGAGTGCAACAAAGGTTTGTGACAAATGCCTGAACCCGATTATCAGTAGGCTTGGATAGGACTTGAGTTCTTTGTATCCAAGTTGCAATTCAGTGATCAGTTTGCGTTGACAGTAGGGCTGAGGACTGATGGGACAGTGAGCAACTCATTACGCAGGGACAGGACAAAACTAGTTTCTGCCTTGTTTTTAAAGTCTTGGAGAGATCTTGCTAGTACTGGGTACTTAGCAGATGTGTTCTTTCTCTGAGCATCCACATCTTTGCCCTTGGGAAGAAAACCCAGCCCACTGACTTCAATGGGAGTTCTGCTGCTGACTTCAATGGCAGGATTTCCCCTTTGGTGCAGAACTTCAAGACGAGCAGGAAAGAGAGACTTGTTTCCGAGCTGACCTGGCAAGTGTGAAGCTTTGGTCTTTGAAAACTCCCCGGGTGTTTGTTCTACCTGAGCTGATGTTCAGCATGTTTATTAGAGAATGGCAACTTCCTAAGTAGTTTCGGAAGGAGAAAGCAGGATTGTGAATAGGAACAGTCTATCAGCATGTCTTGCTGACTGAGTTTAACTGCAATTTGAATAGACGCTCATCTTAATATCCTGTCTGTTCAGAGATAGGTCTCAAGTGTAAAGAGTAGTTAAAAAGTTGCTTTGAATTAGATGTAAAGATAGGGAGAGTGCGCCAGTTCACCACAGAGGAAAATAAACTTGTAGACTCAGTGACTTGCAGCTCAAAGGTGAAATGGTTCCTTTTACATAGAAACAACTCTTTGAACAGTGCTAGGTATGACTTCTCTGTAAATCTAGCTGATAGATTTCATATCACAAGGAGTCACCTACTTTATTTATTTTTTCATTTTCTAATTGACTTGATGTGAAGGACTTGTCAAAACCTTGGATTTAGTAGGATTACAGTGGTGGTTAGAGATTAAAACCTTCCCACCAGTGTGAAGATGCAAGAAGCAGGCTGCATGCTGATATTCTTTTGTTTTGTTTTTTAACAGCTATTTGTCGTCAGGGATGTAGCCCCAAGCATGGTTCTTGCACAATTCCAGGAGAGTGCAGGTAAATGCTCCTCTCTCTCTCTCTCTCTCTCTCTCCCTCTCTCTCTCCCCTTGTCCCCACCAAGCAATTAAATGAGTGATGCTAAACACAGTGGGATTGTGGAGGGAGGGTATTTTTGAGCAAGGCATATTATTCATGCAGACTTGTCCAGAACGAGGGGGGGAGCAGGCTTTTAATGCACTGATAATTTGAAGCTTTTGGTTTGTGAAATGGTGGCATTTTGAGGGCTGGGGGAGAAGTGGGATAAATCATGTGAATACTGCCTAATGAGCACTGACTAATTGCTTCTGCTAAATAGTGCAAATGCCTTATGGGTTGGGTTTTTGTTTAGTTTTTATTTTTGGTTGTGTTTTTTTTTTCCCCCTTTAATATCCTGATTAATAGGCTGTTTCAACTACAAGCTTGAAGTACAGTGTGGCTTTTCTCTCTTTTCTCTTTCACTCACATTTTTTCCCCCTTTCTCCCTCCCACCCCTGCTTTCTTCCATCAGTAGGCAAAAGTCAAGCATTCTTTAGAATAGGATTAGTTAAATCTTTCGGATCCTTTACCATTGTGAGCCAGGCTCGGAGTGCTGAGAGGTTAATAGCTGGGATGAAATCTTGTCAGTAGGCTCTGATGAATGTAGAGTTCTGCTGCTGCGCTTTGAAGTCCATTCTGTCCTGGCAGGGAGACAATGAGAAGCAGAGTTTATCCATAACCCAACAACTAAATATTTGGAGTGCTTCAGAATGTACAGCATATATTTATGGCACAGGGAGGTTTTCTCAATTACTAATACAGGGTTAACAAATACTAAAGTATCCTCATTCTTTATGAGCAGACTGGTTGTGTTTTCACGTAACCCTTTCTCATGCCTGTTTCTAAGGAATAGGGAGCTCAGCACTTCTGAGGCTACAAAGCAGAGATATTGACCCTGTGTAGGAAGGGTTAAAAGTGAAGCTTGGGTATTCATGAGTAAAACACTGAAATCTGGAAGAACAGAAGTCTTTTTTTTCTGCTTAACAAACATACTGGTGCATTCTCCATTGCTGGAAACATTTGCGTGAAGTGAGCTGCTTTTCTTTCTAGATAAGCTGTAGTTCAAACAGGAATTAAATCTGAGGTGTCTGACAGTCTGTGTTATATAAAAGGTCAGTCTAAATAATCACAGAGCACTGTCTCTGTAATCTGTGTTTTAAAACAAAACAATTTTATCAAGGAACATTCTGAAAGTAAGGTAGGAAGTAACTTCTCATCTTCTGCGAGCAACGTGACAAAGTGAAAGTCAAGCCATGGGATGGGCTTATTCTGGGTTATGCTGAGGGATTTAAATGTTTAGCAGTGCTGATGTGGGCTGGTAAACCTCCAAAGCACCACATAGATATATTTGAATTTAAAAAAAAAAAGGCCAAGCAAGTAGTAGGAAGTACTGGGGGTCCAGATGGTGAGAGGAGCATGTCAGTCAAGGCCACCAGTGATTTTGTGCTTCTGTCATCAGAATAAACATGCCTTGTAGGGTTGCTGTCTCCTAGTTAGAACAACAGGCTTTGTTTCCAGATTTTTTTTTTCCTTTCTCTTTCTAAGTCTCTTACCTCCCACTCACTGCCCAGACATGCACTAGTGCTCTTATTTACTTAAGGTGCAACTTTCCCACACTTGATTTGCATAGTCTTGAAACAATGCTGTCCTTCTGGTGCTTTCAGATAACTTCTGCTTGCCAAGTTAGACCAATATCTTTAAAGTGAACACAGAAACAAGATTTTATTTTCTTTTAAGTTTTGATGATTCATATGGCCTGTATGTTACAAATGCAACAGTTTAAAAATAACATCCTAGCAGAAACTGCTCTGGGTTCTGGTACAACAGACAACTTGCAAACATTCTTAAAATATCCTTTTCTCAATTGGTGCAAGTTACTTTCTTCAATGTAAGTCTGCCAACAAACCCAAATTTACTCATGAATCATTATACAGAGAAAGTTAACTTTGTATTTCTCATGAGAAACTGTTGCATACATATTATTTAACAGGAATTATTACCACGAATCTTGTTCTGGAATTGATACCTAACTTTTTTTAGGCCCATAGAGTTTGTCCCATTTTGTTTGTTATACTTTGAAGTTGATCTGACTGAAGAAAGCCATATCTTTGGCTCCACCACTTGTGCTCTTTGTGTGTTGTTTTTTTTTTAATTACTTCTGTTTAAATTTACTTCAAAGAAAATGAATAATAAAAAAAAAACTTCTAATTTGACAGAATGGAGTAAAATTCCAGATTTAAGCGCTTGTTTTTGCAGGTGAGGTCCATTAGTTTTGCTACCATGCTAGCTCATAGGCAAGTTGCTTTCAGTGCAATACAAATTAAAAGGGAATGGTTCTATTTTGTTTTTTTTTTTAATCATTCCATATTATTACAGTCTTTCCTATACTAGAAGAATTTTCCAGGGGCTACTTGAAAGAGGTTGTTTTGTTTGGTCTGACTTTCTTTCATGTTCTCTGCACACAAAGAAACATAAGTCGGACTAGCTATTTTCTTATACACAAACTATTAAGATTTTCCCGTTGACCCTAAATAGGCTGCAATTGAAATAGCTATTTAAAAAAGTTTAATTAGGATGTTGTTTGTCACCTGAGATTTTTAGAAGGAAAGTCAGACTTGCCACTAGCTGTGTGTGATTACCCATTGGATGGATTCCGATTCCCCTAGCTTTTTCCCATGAGAAGAAATTGCCTGTAAAAGAATGGTGGGGGGTATTATAAATAGAAAGATTAGCTGACTTCTGTACAGAAGAGGTTTATTTTCATAATTCAGTGACAGCTTAGTGCATAATTGCTGCTGATCAATTACTCTTAGGACCTGTTAGTGAAATGCAGTACTTCAACCAACCTTTGCTTTTAACTTGTTTTCCTTGCTTCTAACTATAGATCAGCTTTAATTTGAAGAATTCTTGGTCTACCTTGCTAGTGAGAACTAAGTAAAAGCCTAAACGAACTTTCTTATAAGGGGTCTTTTCTTTAAAAGAGCATCTTCCTTTTAGGAACAGAATTCAGGTAACTCATTGATAGTGGCAATGAATACTCAATAATAAATTCTTCTCAAAATATGAAAATTCAAGTTTCTTAAAACTGGACGTGTTTTAGTTATTACCTGAAAAGGGGATAGGTTAAATCAAGCTCTGAAATGCACTGGCAACAAATCATCTTTGAACACGTGCAGAATCCTGCTGTGTGCTGTTTTCTTTAATCTCTTACTGTGGCCCAATCTATATCTTCTGTGTATGAGTTACAGTTCAGAATAAGGTTAGGTTCCAATGGAGGAGAGAATTCCTAACGCTGTACTGCTGCCTTGCCAACGCTCAGAGTCAGTGTTTATGGTTCAGTTCATCATCCTGCAAACTCAGCATGGCTGCAATGCCTGGAACCTTGTATTTATGAGGATCTCTGGATAACTGTTGTTTCCACTGACTCCCCCCTCCCCTTCCAATTTATAATGCACCCTGTCAAAGCCTAGAGATTGATTTGTAGTGCACACCCACCCTCTCTGCCACATTTGTATGAGGCTCCAAAAGAGTATTATTGTGCTGAATGGCCTCATGCTGATTCTCTCTGAACAGTTATTCTTTTGTCAAGAGGCCAGCTACAGAGACCTTGGCAAAACTACTAAAATGTTTGTTTACAAGAAACCATTAAACAAATGTTGAATAGCTTCTCCTTTCTCCTTTTCCTCCTGCACCTCCCCAGTCTTTCTCAAAGCTTTGGAGTTCTGCAGTCCTATCTATATAATTCTAAAGGGCTGGGGGAGAGGGAGGGCTATTGATTTATTTATTCCTGTTTGTTTCTTTGTTCTGAGTTATGTGTGTGTGCGTATTTATTTATTTATTTTCTTTCTTTCTATTACACGAAGGTGTCAGTATGGATGGCAAGGCCAGTACTGTGATAAGTGCATTCCACACCCAGGATGTGTCCATGGCACTTGCATTGAACCATGGCAATGCCTCTGTGAAACCAACTGGGGTGGTCAGCTCTGTGACAAAGGTATGCTAATCTTACAGATAGCCAAGGGTAACACTTGAATTTTAACAGTGGCAGACTTGCTCGCTTGGTCGTGTGTGTGCTCTCTCCGCAGTAAGCCTCCTGAAATATGGGAGTTTATGTCCTTTATCATTTTAGCTGTGCATTCTCCGCTATTATAGCACTATTAGTATATGTGCTTTGCTTTGTCAAGTCCTACTTCTCTGTGTGGGTGCATTCTATGAAGTCTCTAGAGCAAAGCACAGATGTGGTGGTATTTGTTTTTTTCAAACCATGGCCTTTCAACTCTCATCACCTTTTTGCAGATCTGAACTACTGTGGAACCCACCCACCCTGTTTGAATGGTGGTACGTGCAGTAACACTGGCCCTGATAAATACCAATGTTCCTGCCCTGAGGGTTACTCTGGACAGAACTGTGAAATTGGTAAGTGTGTGATGCAGCCCTTGAACTGCCAGTGGTAGTTAATTATTTTGCTGTTTGGGGATTTTATAAGGTTGGGGAAGTCACTTTCTAATGCTAGTCTTAATGTCAGGGCTGGCTATAAAGATCAGACTTGCATGCTCATGCTTCATCAGCTTGTATCTCTGAAAATCAGCCTTCTGCTCACCAGAGAGATCACTACAAGTTGCCTATTTTGGCTCTCACTCAAACAGGTGCAAGTTGAGGTGTTGATAAGCATCATGGAAGATGACTTCCTAGTAGGTAGTAGCTTTGATTCACAATTGGCTCAGCAGGACAATACATCAAGTGCTGATGGATGTCCAGAGTAGAAGCAGGTAGCAGGAGCAGGGGATGGCTTCTTGTGATGTTGCTGTAGTCTGTATCATAATGTACTTCTGTCCTGGTGCAGCGGAGCACGCATGCCTCTCTGATCCGTGCCACAATGGAGGAAGCTGCCTAGAAACGTCTACAGGATTTGAATGTGTGTGTGCACCTGGCTGGGCTGGACCAACTTGCACTGATAGTAAGTCCCTTCAAAATTGTATTAAAATGTGCTAGCTTGCTCTTCTAGATTTGTCTTCCTAATGCGTGATGGACATGCAAGACAGCCTACTTAAAGTTTCCCAGCTTTAGCATTGGTCTTTACCAGCTATTCAATACTGTGGTGCTGAGGTTTTTGTTAAATGCCAGGGGAAAGAATGGCCAACAGTTTCTAGAGTGAAGTAGAATACAGTGTAGCATGCTGTCAAGTTGGTAAAATACTGGTTTGTATCAAAATCTGATTTCTACTTGTGCATGGTTAGGGGTGTAAATTTCTTCCCCTGTTCTCCAAATGTCCCTTTCCCAAAATTTGAGCGGGCATAGAAATTCGAAGTAGAAGTCCTCTTGTCCCTCTTTTCCTCAGGGCAAGTCCTAGTGACAACAGTCATTCATCAAATTGATCATTTACTGACATTACCTGTTTGGTAACAGAGCTAAGCTTCTCCTTATTCTGTATTACAGATATTGATGATTGTTCTCCAAATCCATGTGGTCATGGAGGAACTTGCCAAGATCTAGTTGATGGATTTAAGTGTATTTGCCCACCTCAGTGGACTGGCAAAACATGCCAGCTAGGTAAGAACTCCCTTTCTCTTTATCCTTATGTTGCTCCAGGTGTTGGGAGTGGCAGGGAAATGCAGGAAGGATCATAGTCCAGCAGGCAAGGGCAGTCATGCCCTTTACTTCAGGCATGTTTACAGCACTGAAGCCTGTGGACATATTCTAGCATATTCAGAAAACTAGGTTGCAGTGTTGGCAGGACTGGGGCCCAGGACACGTTTAAAGCATAGAGTAACTGCTCCTGATGCATGCTAGCAGCTGAAGGAAATCACTGACTAAGCTAAATGGACTATAGCTAAACTATAAATGAAGTGGGGAGGGTGTATCCCAATCCCACCCCCACAAGTATTTCTTCCTTCAGCCTGTGAGAAAGTTGCTGTATCTCTTCAGCCATGTCAGCTCCTCTAGGCCAAGAAGTTCACAGCTGGGTTCCAAAATGTGGATGATCTCACAAAGAATGAGCTGTCTGCATTCTTTACACAACACACCAACTCCAGTGAGCAGGCTGCAGCACTCCTTCGAAATTCTGGACTGAAATGGGGGGAGGGGAAGTTGATTTTAATGAGTAGCTAGGTAATTATCAAATAATTAGCATAGCCTGTACGTTCTAATTACAGAGAAATTGAAAGAGGCTTCAAAGACTGATGTTTGATTGACTTTTGTTCATTCAAGTCACGCTAATCCACACTGTATAAGTTCCTTAGATCTGAATGAACTGCTGATTATTGCTGTGAAAACAGAGCATAGACTTTTTTTCCTCTTCCTACTCTACAAGCCCTGCATTTGGCCATTCACATTGTTTTTCAGATGCGAATGAATGTGAGGGCAAACCCTGTGTCAATGCCAACTCCTGCAGGAACCTGATTGGCAGCTACTATTGTGACTGCATTACTGGCTGGTCTGGCCACAACTGTGATATAAGTAAGTGTCTCTATGCTTGGGTTTCTTAAATTGTCTGTGTAAATGTATATATTCCTCTGAATTTTAAGCTCTGATTTAAACATCAGGCTGAGTCCTGGCAGCTGATGTTTTTAGAAAGGGAGTAGTTGGTGTGGAATGAAAATACACAATTTTATCAAACTCATTAGTCCATAACCTAGCTATATTCTGATAAAAATGAGTTAAACAATGATGTGAAGTTTTCCTGCTACTACTAGAAGTATTGCAAGAGGTTCCCACCCATTATAATAACCTTATCTTAAGGAAGGCGTGCAGGAAACTTGACAGAAGGTTTATCTAGCTGCAGTTTTAAAGAGAATTGAACTCTGTTTCTACAGAAAATAGATTTTTGCTTGCTAACATACTAATTTTATTACAGATATTAATGATTGTCGTGGACAGTGTCAGAACGGAGGATCCTGCCGGGTAAGCCATTCTTGTTTTACTTTGGTTTCCCAGAGACTTGCAACAGTAACTGAAACATTTGAGTATAAACACAAGTTGTGTAGAAAATAGCAATTAACTGGCATAAATTGTTGTTTCTTTGAGTTGGGAGGAAGGATTGTCATGTCATAGCATGTAGGGGTATATATGTAGAACAATGAGGGCAGAAAAATGCGTAAAAGGACTCTTTCACAACCAGTGTCACCAGTGAATGAGATGCTTGTGCAAATTATCTATTGTAAATTTAGGTATTCCACTGTAAAAATGTGGATCAATGTGTTCTACTCAAAACTACAAACACAAACCTTTACTGGCTGTGTGTAGATCCTTTGTTTTAATTCTTCTCCCTTCTTCTTCCCCTTTCGTCCAATTATTACTACGTAGTTTTAATTTGAGCTAGTATCTTATGTTGGTAATAGACAGCGTAGAGGATATATACATATATGTGTGTGTGTGTGTGTATGTATACACATATATATATATTTTAAATTATTATTATTATTCTTTTTTCCTTTAATAAAAATATTTAAAGATAGAGGAAAGAAACATAACTTTGAATTTTTTTTGTTTCTTCCCAGGACTTGGTTAATGGTTATCGGTGCATCTGTTCACCTGGCTATGCAGGAGATCACTGTGAGAAAGACATCAATGAATGTGCAAGTAACCCTTGCATGAATGGGGGTCACTGCCAGGATGAAATCAATGGATTCCAATGTCTGTGTCCTGCTGGTTTCTCAGGAAACCTCTGTCAGGTAAGAAGCATGGGTGAAAAGCAGGCCCTCAGCCGGTGGTGTTTCTACCAGCACTTTGGATCTGTACACTGAATACCTTGCATCCAGTGAACCATAATATAAGTTGTACTTGATATCATTGTCAGTCTGCCAAGAAAGTGACTGATTAGTATATATCTTGTGGGGGAGGGGAGAAAAGCAGGGAAGGAGAAAGCAACGAAAAATCCTCATGGGTTGCTGAAGATTCTTTTTTGTTAAACAGACTGCAAGTGTTTGCACGTCAGGTTTTGTTGCATGCTAACTATTAACTTTCAGTGGCTGTTTAATATCAAGTGTGCTGTCAGTTGAAATAGCTGCAAGTCTAACTAAACTCTGTGTGTTATGAACAAGTCATAGAGGCAGTAGATAAAAAGGTCAGATTCCACAATGTCTGCCTGTCATACTGAAGGAAAACTATGATAAAACTTCAGTCACACTCAGTCTTTCCTTTCACTCAATGCCCCTCACCCCACCCCCCCACCCCTTTTCCTTCCTCTTTCCTTTCTCTACACTGCTTACAGCTGGATATAGACTACTGTGAGCCAAATCCTTGCCAGAATGGTGCCCAGTGCTTCAATCTTGCTATGGACTATTTTTGTAACTGCCCTGAAGATTACGAAGGCAAGAACTGCTCCCACCTGAAAGATCACTGCCGCACAACTCCTTGTGAAGGTGAGCAAAAATGACTGAAAACTGTTTCTTCCTGTCCCCTACCAAAGCCAAAGTAATGTAGCTGCAATAGTATAACAAGCAGAATCATTTTTATAAATAGCCTCCATTTCAGTGAGAAGATGAGTAATATTTATAAATAGTAGCTGTTTAAAAGATAGCAACATATAAACATGTTTTAAATAAGCCACTTTGGTTGAATATATTACAGACTGGGAAGTGGGTCTGGCAAACTTCAGATAAGATGCTGTGATGATTTTTATGCATAAAGACTAGGTATAGGGCTTTTATTTTAAAGCTGTAAGCTTATGTATGTCTTTTAAACTTCCATCTCTGAAAACAAAAATGTTGCAGTTAGCTTAAGAAATCAGCTGGAATGGGCAGCCCTCACTCAAGTCTCCTGTTTTTTTTCTACAGTAATCGACAGCTGTACAGTTGCAGTGGCTTCTAACAGCACACCAGAAGGAGTTCGTTATATTTCTTCAAATGTCTGTGGTCCTCATGGAAAATGCAAGAGCCAAGCAGGTGGAAAATTCACTTGTGAATGCAACAAAGGATTCACTGGCACCTACTGTCATGAGAGTAAGAACTAAAAAGATATTTTACTGTTCCTTCTGTTTTTGGTTAACTGTTCCATCCTTTTCTCCCAGATAGTGTGAAGGCTTCTTTTTTCTAACACAGTGAACCTTGGAACTGTGTTAAGTTTTCATATCCTGGTTGGGTGAGGCAGATTGGAATTTGTTAGGCCTTGGGGAAAGTTCACAGTAATGAACCTTCTGGCCTTGAATTGTATATTTTTAAAAAAAACTTATGTATACAAGGTCTTAGGTATTTAATAGTGGGGTTTAACATGGATCTTAAAGGCTTCTGATTTCTTATTTTTATTTTTTAATGCTGAATTGCTGAGCAGTGGGTTCATTCCATTTTCTCTGCACTCTTTTTGAGCTATTTCTTATCTTGCTTATAACCCTTCTTCTCATAAGGAGCTTAGAAATGGAAGTAGCACCAAACAGCCTTCAGATAATTTCCAGTGGGTATACTTCTAGTTGGATTTCATTTGACTCTCATTTTTTTTCTCCTTTGCCTTCTCTCTCCCTCTTCCAAACTACTGCAGATATCAATGACTGTGAGAGCAACCCCTGTAAAAATGGTGGCACTTGTATTGACGGTGTGAACTCTTACAAATGTATTTGTAGTGATGGATGGGAAGGAACATATTGTGAAACAAGTAAGTTTACTGTTATTCATGCAGTAAGATCTCTTGGAGGCATGCCTTGTACTGTCTTCAAGATGACAGTGTCCAATGCCTATTTAGCACAAACCTTGCTGCAATGACTGCATAACACAAGGTAACTTCTTTTTTCCTCAGTGATTGCAGGCTTTTAAATCTTAAACCCAAATTACCACACCAGATTCTCCTACTGTTCAGTTTTTCACTTCATGCTTTGGATAACTTCCCAAAAGAAAAGCTTAGCATTTGCTTATACTGTTTTAGAAAGGGCATATCTGTGTCACAGTTGTGTTTTGTCAGCCTTGGGAACAGAAGAGGAGCGAGCACTCCACTCCTATCCTCTGACCGATAGGATAGTTTATATAATACATTTTCACTTCTTGTTTACTGAAACAAAAAGAAAAGAAACTGGTGGAACAGGGTGGAATATTCTTCCTATTTGTGTCAGTGCTTACATCTTTAAAATACTGAGTTAAGCATTTAATCCATGATTGAAACTCAGGCCAAAATTAAGGCACCTTTCAGGCACTGTTTACAGATTTGACAAACGTTACTTAGCTTGTTTTTCCTCTCCTTAATATATCTAGATATTAATGACTGCAGTAAAAACCCTTGCCACAATGGAGGAACTTGCCGAGACTTGGTCAATGACTTCTTCTGTGAATGTAAAAATGGGTGGAAAGGAAAAACTTGCCACTCTCGTAAGTTCAGCACTTCCAAAAAATGTAATAGGCATGCTCTGTTTGGTAGCACTAAGGAAGCACAGGCAATAAGAATACTTTGGGTTCTTTTGTAGGTGACAGCCAGTGTGATGAGGCAACATGCAATAATGGAGGAACATGTTATGATGAGGGGGACACTTTCAAGTGTATGTGTCCTGCAGGATGGGAAGGAGCCACTTGTAATATAGGTAAATATCCTGCATAGTCATAAGGAAGCAGATGCAGCACTGAATCTGCAACCTCAGTTTTTCCTCTTGGCTCAGTTTTGATGGCTTTCTAACAACTTAGCGGTAAATCTTGTTTCTGTTACAGCAAGGAACAGCAGCTGCCTGCCAAACCCCTGCCACAATGGTGGTACCTGTGTAGTCAGTGGGGATTCTTTCACTTGTGTCTGCAAAGAGGGCTGGGAAGGACCCACATGTACTCAGAGTAAGTCATCTCTGCTTGAACTTTTCCAGAGTGTTGCATGATGAGAATATTAGCTCATCCTGTCGCTCTTGGAGTTGAGATTGAAACCAGAAGGGAAAGCTTGTTTGATGTAGGTTTTAGCATCACCTGAATCTTTGTTTTTAATGACTTTATGTGATAGAGCCTTGACCTGGGCATGAGAAAGTTGCAAATGAGCTAAGTGGAGACAGATGTTGTCTTGTTTTCTCCTGCATTCTTTTTCTACCAGCAGCTCTGTCTGCTTCCACTTTTTTTTTCCCCCATTAGATTCTTTTACAACAATCTCTTCCTGTGTACATGTGTTCCACAGTGTAGTTAACAAATTTTGTAGTGGAAGCCTGGAATCAATTTAGTAGAGAATTTCAGCATATTTTTCTTGAAGTTGAGCTACGTGTAATTTGGGAAGTAAGGGAAGTTCAATTATTCTTTACTAACAGCAGAGTTGTATTAGGTAGTCTGCATATTTAATATTGTCTGTCTTCACTTTACAGACACAAATGACTGCAGTCCTCATCCTTGGTAAGTTTAATGTTTATCTTTTATCCTTTTTTGTTGTTATCTTAAAATTCTAGATTTTATTTATTTGTAGCATTTTCATAATATGCATAATGACTTTTCTTCATAGTTACAACAGTGGTACTTGCGTGGATGGAGACAACTGGTACCGCTGCGAGTGCGCTCCAGGCTTTGCAGGTCCCGACTGTAGGATCAGTAAGTGTTTCAATGGCACTTAGCTTGATTTTTGTCTTGTTTGAATCTTGTAGCGTGACAATCAACTTAACTGAGTTAAGTGGTAGATTAGATTTCTGATAGATGTCTTGTGTCTTCTGTACCTAGATCCAGATTTGTAGTGGATGTGGGGAAGGACAGGGATTACATTGAAAATGAAAGAAATGCTAAAGCCTATTCAGCTGAAGCTGAAACATCTTGGTTCAGCTACATGGGCAAAATGCCCTTCGATATGGTCTTCCCAGATAGAATATGTTTACATGCCACGAGTTAGTTTGATGTGAAAGGGTGCCAGCCAAAAACGTTATCAATGAATAATCCACCTACACGCCCTGAGGTGATATATGTACTTCCCTGTAATTTAATAATAATTACAGGTAGGAGGATGCTGACACCTTTTACTCTTTAATAATAACCATGGAAATAGATGTTGCGTAGTAGCAATACAACTGGAAGGGGGTTTAACATTGTTATAGGTTGAAGAATTAAGTAGGTGAACAAAACTGAACTATGTCAAAGAACAGGAAGCATCCTTGTGTGAGAAGGAATGTGTCCTTGCCCTTGAAAAGCTTAAGTAGCTATAGGGGTCAGATTTTGGTCTTTGTTAGTGCCACACAGCAGAGACTTCAAAGAACTTGCTCCAAGATGGTGCTGCTAATAAGAATCTATCCCTGGGTAGACACTAGAGAGAAAACAAAGCTCCAGTAGGCAAATGCCTCATGTTTTTTTGTTTGTTTGTTTTCCCCTCTCATAGACATCAATGAATGTCAGTCTTCACCCTGTGCCTTTGGGGCTACTTGCATAGATGAAATTAATGGATACCGTTGCATTTGTCCGCCGGGTCGCAGTGGTCCAGGATGCCAGGAAGGTATTGTGGGATATTGTAGCTGGTTGTACTACTTGTAGTTGTAACTGCATGTTTAATGAGTTGGCAGTTGTATGTGTGGGGAGCAATAGCTATTTTAAAGCAAGTATCAAGTATCTTATCACTGAGTTTAGGAACTTAAGTGTTTTTCAAACTTTTTAAAATTTTTTAATTCTATTAAATCTGTTTTCAGTTACAGGGAGGCCTTGCTTCACCAGTATTCGAGTAATGCCAGATGGTGCTAAGTGGGATGATGACTGTAATACTTGTCAGTGTTTGAATGGAAAAGTCACCTGTTCTAAGGTACGTCTTTGCTGTGTTCTTGGTTGTTGTACTTCCACCTTTTCTGTAGCCAGTGGTTACTTTATAGTGGTGTTTGTTCTCTTCTAGGTTTGGTGTGGTCCTCGACCTTGTGTAATACATGCCAAAGGTCATAACGAATGCCCAGCTGGACATGCTTGTGTTCCCGTTAAAGAAGACCATTGTTTCACTCACCCTTGTACAGCAGTGGGTGAATGCTGGCCTTCTAATCAACAACCTGTGAAGACCAAATGCAATTCTGATTCTTATTACCAAGATAACTGTGCCAACATCACCTTCACCTTTAACAAGGAAATGATGGCACCAGTAAGTAGCAGAATGTTACTCAATATGCGGTGGTACACACACACACTTGTCTCTGAGCATGAAACAACATACTTAACCATACTGTAAAAGTACATAAAAACCTGATGCTCCTTCATTACCAAAAAAAAAAAAAAGAAAATACGGAAGGTTGATACAGATTTCAACCCTACGTTTTTGTGTCCAGACAGAAACAAAAGCTGATTTGGAGGGAATTTTACACCCCATCCCCCACCCCATTTTAGAATTTCTATTTAAGGTCAGACTCTCCCTTCTGCCTTGATGTAAGAGCATGTATGTGTGTGTATTTTATTATATATAACTATATTCTATAAATGCATATATGTATACATAAAACATATATGATTAAAATTTGTATAAGAAAATACATATATATAAATCATATGTATGATCTGTACACACAGAAAATACATATGCATAAACGTAATACATATAAACATATAAATATTTTTGTGTGTATTTATGTGCATATATATATTTAAAAAACAAAAAGCTTTTCTTAATCTCTTCCAGGGCCTTACCACGGAGCACATTTGCAATGAATTGAGGAATCTGAATATCCTGAAGAATGTTTCTGTTGAATATTCCATCTATATTACCTGTGAGCCTTCACACTTGGCAAATAATGAAATACATGTTGCTATTGTAAGTATTCCTGGAATATTTCTAAATGTCTTAGTAGCTAATTGCTTGGATATATGTGTAACATGTGGATTTCATAAAAATCATTATTCATGGCTTTGTCAGCACTTCTCATGGTTTAGTTTTCATCCCAGTTCTCTTTTAAGGACAGGGAAGAAATCTTGGTTACATGTGCATGTCTGAAAGCTATCATCTGGCAGCAACTGTAATAGGGCAGTAAACCATTTTCTATTATACTCTCTTGAGCACTGTTTGTTTTGTTCATGTTAAAGATAATGGAGACTGAAGTTCTGCAATACTATTTTCTTCCTGTAGCTGGGATTTTTGTTTTATTCCTGTTTTTCAGTTTGATTTACTTTTTGTTGTTTTGTTTTTTTGAAGTATGAAATGTACTAAGAGCCTTAGCTGATTGCGAAAGTTTATAGATAACAGATTACCCATACATCTGATCTAGCATCTGGTATTAATTGTGTGACTTCTTTAGTCTGCTGAAGATATAGGGGAAGATGAAAACCCAATCAAAGAAATCACAGATAAGATTATTGACCTTGTCAGTAAGCGTGATGGAAACAACACACTAATTGCTGCAGTCGCAGAAGTCAGAGTACAAAGACGACCAGTTAAAAACAAAACAGGTAAGTTTTTCCCTGCCTTCAAATGAGTTGCATGCTTTTTATGACTAGTAAAGACTTTCAAAGCAGGTGGAAATTTTCTTATTTTTGAATCTATAGCAACTGTGAGAATCTCTGCCTGTTGGTCCTATAACTGGGAACAACAAAACTTTGCACTAGGATCTTGCTATTTGGAATAATAACATAAAGTGTTCTGCAAATGCTCTAGGCGAGTGACCTACCCTCTTAAAAGGGCTGCTCCTTTCCATGTAGAAGTAACAAAGAGAGCTAGCTAGTTCTGAGAGCTCTCATGTAGTTTATCTGGTGACACCATTATCCAGATGCAATGCATTAAATATTAAGCTCAAAAGCGTCCAATTAGCTTTTTGCATAGCACCAGGAATGAACAGGCATCTTATGGCCAGCCACAAGTGGAGAGGGAAATGACTTCAGTGGGAATGTAACCAATTGCCCCCAAGCCAAGAGAGCCCTGGTAGGGCATTGCAATGCAGCCTGCAGTAATGGTGCCTGTGATGATGAGGAATACATCTTCTATGAGGGGGCAGTTAGCTAGTGGTTAGAATACTAAACTCACTTAAAACATCCTGTATTCTAAAAGTGCTATGATTATCCTCGCATTATTGTCTGGACCCCAGTACTTAAATGAGGCTTAAAAACTGAGATTATCCTTTGTGGAAAGCATTGACTGGAACACTTTGTAGCGGGGTTAACTGGTCTCATCTTTCTTCTAGATTTCTTGGTGCCATTACTGAGCTCAGTCTTAACAGTAGCCTGGATTTGTTGCCTGGTAACCGTTTTCTATTGGTGCATTCAAAAGCGCAGAAAGCAGAGCAGCCATACTCACACAGCATCTGATGACAACACCACCAACAACGTAAGGGAGCAGCTGAATCAAATAAAAAACCCCATAGAGAAACACGGAGCAAATACCGTTCCAATTAAAGACTATGAAAACAAAAACTCTAAAATCGCCAAAATAAGGACGCACAATTCAGAAGTGGAGGAAGATGACATGGACAAACACCAGCAAAAGGCCCGGTTTGCCAAGCAGCCAGCGTATACTTTGGTAGACAGAGATGAAAAGCCACCCAACAGCACACCCACAAAACACCCAAACTGGACAAATAAACAGGATAACAGAGACTTGGAAAGTGCACAAAGTTTAAATAGAATGGAGTACATTGTATAGCAGACAGTTGGGTGCTGCCGTGCAGGGCCTTTAAATATCATTATAAAGGCACTCAAGAGCTTGTAGTTCTTAAACTGTTGTGTAATATTTGAGTCTAAGGCTATTATTTACTTAGAGTCCCTCTGTTAATTTAAGTTTTGACAAGCTGGCTTACACTGGCAATGATAGTTGCTGTGGTTGGCTGGAATACCAAGTGCTGCATTTCACATCTATGCAAAACTAGTCAAAAGTGCCCTAATGTAAATTCAGCTGTAGCTGATACATCATGGAAACGTTTCATAAGGTATTTCAGAGCCTTATTACTCTTCCTTAGCGTTAATTTTTTTTTCTTCCAGATGTCCCAATTTATACAGTTTCTTTAGAATAATGCATTTTATTTATATTTATTGAATCTGAGTTTTTTGTATATTGGTTTTATGGTGACGTACAACTAGTTCTGTATTTGAAAGTGCCTTTGCAGCTCGGAACCACAGCAACTATCAAAAATAAGTTTATTATTTATTTTTTTATTGTATTTTTGTTGGGGGAGGGTGGGGGGAACTTGTCAGCAGTTGCTGGTAAATGAAGAATTTAAAGAGGAAAATGTGTCAAAAATAGAAGTTTGTATAGATATGTAAATAATTCTTTTTTATTAATCACTGTGTATATTTGATTTATTAACTTAATAATCAAGAGCCTTAAAATATCATTCCTTTTTATTTATATGTATGTGTTTAGAGTTGAAGGTTTTTTTGATAGCATTGTAAGCTTGTGGCTTCTTCATTTTGAATTTATTTTCTTGTTACATGTTGCCTATATGCCAAAACTAAGGTGTTCTAAAATAGTTTATTTTTAATAGGACGGGCTTTCATGCCTTGATGCTGGTTTTTGTACAATGTCAAATGTTTGAAACACCTTCCATAGTATCACTTTAAGACTATTTGTAAGTACTGACTGAGGCAGTTTAGATAATTAGACTAGAAAATTTTTTTTGCTGCTTTAGACTTGAAACCGAGTGACAGGCAGATAATCTGCTAAGAAGCAGTTTAAGGGAACAAAACTGAGCTATTACTTTATGTAGATGAAATGTGAGTGGTTGCATGTAATTAAAATATCAAATTAGCGTGTGAAGTTGGAAACACAGCAATCTTATTTTGTAAATTCTGATTTTTTTCTTCTCACCATGAATATGTAATACTGAACCACTTGTAGATTTGAATTTTTTTGTAATCTACTGCATTTAGGGAGTATTCTAATAAGCTAGTTGTTGAATACTTGAACAGTAGAATGTCCAGTAAGATCACTGTGTAGGTTTGCCATAGATTACACTGCCCGCCTTAACAAGTGAGGAAATCAAAGTGCTATTACAATGTTTAAGATCAAAAGGCTTATAAACATATTAATCTCAGTGGTTAACCATTGAGATCATGAAGATACCTTGTATTGTGATATTAGTGTTATATGAAAATGCATCTTTGATGTGTTGTTCCTGGCAATAAATCTTGAAAAGTAATATTTATTAAATTTTTTGTATGAAAACATAAAACAGCGTGGAGATTATTGAGCTTGGAAGGGCTCCCAACTGGTTAGTTGTGCTAAAACAGTGGCAAGTGATTGGCTTACATTTATAAGACCTGATGCTGATTTTGGTGAAGTCTAGCTTTTTGTTAGATGATTACATGTTTCTGTCTGGCTTTCATTCAAATTGAAGGGGTTCAAAAGCAACCTGTCCCTTGTTCTTGGTGTCTTTTGGCTAATGTACCTCTGTGTCCTTTTGAAAAGAGAATGATAATGTGACTGGAATTGTGCAACTAGTTTACTTTGCATGGGCCAATGAACTACCACCAGCTGCTAACCAAATCTAAGTAGCTAGGCAAGATACAAACTGCTGACCTGGATGGGAAAGGAGCCATAGATTATACTGATGCCTAATGGGCAAAAAAATGCTTTGTAAAGCATAAAATAAACTCTTAGAATACTCTGAAATGGCTCAGTGCTTAACTAATGTAGCCCCTCCTGGCTTTGAGGGACAGGGGGTGGAAGTACTGGTCAGCTGAATGTTACCCTGCTCTTTATTTTAGCACATTTCACAGTGAAGCTGTAACTTCGCTTTGCTAAAGCTGACAGAAACATTAAGTAAGTAACAAACTCAGCTGACAAATAATATGAAAGAGGTTCATATTCCTTCTTGTACTTCATCTTAAGCCACTCCATGCAAGAGTTGAAAAATAATAGGCTTTTTCTTTTGTATTTGTTTGTAATAAATGCAGATAGCTTATATAAAGATTGTTATAACATAAACACTTGAAAATAATCTGAGCACAAGACATGCTGTTCTGTACTGTCTATCACCATTTAAAAAAAAAAAAAGGTAAAATCTCTTTCTTTAGTGTTACTTTTTTTTCAGCATATTTTGAGATGAGATTTCTAACTTGTTGCTACACAATACCTTGAAAGCGTTACTGCTTTTACTGTTCACAGTTGCATGCCATGTAGATGAAGTACCAGGGAATCACCAGTTTACTGCTTGCTGATGGAAGAATTGACAAGATTACCTTCATCTATCCACTTCAATAATACTTAAACAAATCCCATAAGTATTCTTTTTCCTTTGTTCCTAAATTTCTACAATCTGCAATAAAGCAAAGAAGTTGTGTCTGAAAAAGCCACTTAATGGAATCCTCCACCTGGCTCAGAGGCACAGTGAGACTATTAACAGAATTGTTTTCTGTACTATAACATTGAATTAACAATCTTCCTCTAGTCTACACTTCACAGAGGTCTCCACTTCAACAGTGCAAAAACCAGCTACTGCTTCTAAATCACGTAAGCATTTACACTAGAATTTGAAGGAATAAACCTGAGACAGCCTTCTATTAGGCAAAATTAAAAAAAAACACAAACACACAAACAGAACACCAGGACTTCTAGCCATGGGAACATGTTTGTGACATGCTACTTCAAAGCCTGCTGAGGCAAATTCTAATTAGACTTAATCATCTAACACAGTGCCAATGCTATTTAGATCTCCAAAGACAGCATAAAGCCAAATGTTGAGCATAGTATTAATTTATTTTTATATATTTTTTTCCAGGGCAACAAAGCACTGTGTTGACCATGCGGAGGCTTTGTAACGGCATTGATTTCCTGTGTAACACATCATAATCTGATGGCCTTACAAAATCAAAGTGGTAAAAGTTACATTATATCCTTGTATCTCAGTGGTAGCTTCAAGCTTAATTTACACAGGAGAATTTACAAAAAAAAAAAAAAAGAAAATCTTTAAAAACCCAGAACTACCCCCCAGTGGATGGCTGATATATAGAATGTTTTCCATTGGGATGAAAATAAATAGAAACATGGACATTTAAGGCTTTCCCATTAGAATATCAAGGCATGTTTATATCTATGGAAACTGTCCATTCACAGTTTACTACTCGGGGAAGATGCATTCTCTTTAGTCATGAGAAGTCTGCTGCTAGTTTGTTTGGATTCCTATTTATCTAAGCATGAAAAATGTGTGCTTCCTGAACTGCTATTTAAACATATTTTTAAAGTTCATAAGTTACTCCTCCTTGCTCCCCCAGTTCTGCTATTCCTATGGTTAACTGAGCCCATCAAATCTGGGTTTGGTTCACTGTGAACTGAATGCAGCCACATCAAAGTCACTGCACCTCCACATGGAAAGGGCCCACCTTACATGGAGGTGACTAGCAAAAAAGCTGCTGAACATGCATATTACATCAGCCTGACAATAAATTAATGTCACTGGGTGAAAGATAGCCTTGGGAATGGCTATTTCTGTGTTGTTAATACAAGCAAATGACACCAGACAGCTCTTGTAAATTGGAAGGTCAGCATCTAAGTAATACAAACCAGCTCAGGGCATAAATATGAGACTAGCAATCCTCAAGCTATTTTCACAGATGAAAATATTTTTCTCTTTATAGTAGCAGTACTTGTTCTTGCACCAATGGACACCTCTCCATGTCAAGAGTTAATATTATTAATCAGCTCCCTGGCAAGCTAGAAAATGTATGTGGTTACTTTCTCCTTTGCTCCTTGAAGAACGTATGATGCAGCTTGTCATCTGCTATCCCCGGTGTGCCTGCTCCAGCCTTCATCCTCTAGCTTGGATTGCAGCCTTTGGACTTTGCAGAGTTCCCCCGGCACAAGTCACAAGGCAAAAGCAATTTTTATATTAGCGTCTGCAAAGAAGATGAGAAGTCCTGACAAGGGAAGTACCAAATTCAGCCTTTTCCTCTCCAGATGATGGAAGCGATTGCATAAGCTCCTCCTCCCTTTCTAAAAGAAGCAAGATACTAACAGATGCTTGATATTCAAGAATTCTTCAGCTTCTCCTTTTGCAGTATTAACACCAGTGGTCATCACGATTGCTGTTTACAGAGTCTGTTTTTAAAGGCTAGCTATTATTCCCAAACCAACAGGAAAACAACAGAAAAATAGCTGTGCTGAATGTAATTAATTCCAATTCTTGGACGTGGAGGAGAAAAGAGCTGAAGGTTGTGAGCAGTCTGTTGGCCATCGGATGGTTGGCAGATGGCTTACCGAGCACCGGGGCAGCTGTGGAGCACTGCGGTATCAGACAGGCGTCAGACTGGAGTTCCAGCCCACAGCTTCCAGCCAGCTCCTTCTCTGTGATGTGCAAATTGTTCCAACCAGTTTCTCTACAGGGTGGAGGAATAAACTTCTATTCTTTTCATTCTAGTGTTATGAGATCACATGAATATTAAAAAGGGGCATGCACGTCTCTCAAATTATAGCTCTAGACCCTTTTCCTTAAAGATTTGGTGCATAATCAAAAAGACAATTATTCTGGCAGAAAATAAAGCGGTTCCAGAGCTCGATTACCAATTGCTGCTGCTGAAGGGGTTGTCTCAGCTCTACTAAGGATGTATCTGGCAAAATATGAGCAAATCAGTGAATTTCTTATTCACAAAAAGCACACTGCTACCTCTCACAGCAAGGAATTTCCCAACTCTGGAATAACTAAAACACGTGGTAAAGGAGTTGGGATGTTGGAGGCTATTTCCCTGGACAAATTCCAGGTTATAGCTGAAATGCCCGAGGGCACAACATCATTTTCACAACTACTATACAAATTCTTAGCATAAGCCAATGCTGAACAAAAAGTCCCAATCTAAAAATGTCACCTCCTCGCCACTGGGAAGGGAAAAAGTCAAACACTACCAGGTTCCATGGAAGTTATCTGGAATAAAGAAGTGAGCAAGAAGGGAGAACTGTATTAAGAAACAGATGGACAAGTTGATGAAAGACTTTGCATGAGCTCCTTAACCAACATGCATTACCATGAAGAAACTGCTTGCTCTCAACCATCAAAATAAGCATATTCATATTCCTTTCAGGTTCAGCAGCAGAACGCCTTGATATTCCTTTGATGAAAGGCTTGAAGTGCTGCTGTTTCCCCAAAGCCCAATCTTTCTTTCTCATAGTTTTCTGGATACTAGTTAATGTTTATTAGAGTAGAAAAAAGCAGAATGCAAAGTGAGGAGAGCCTTATATTAAACCTAATTTCTGAGGCCAAGCCACATTTTCCACTGCTGCTCAAAGACTCTTGATACTATTAACTGTATTTGCTCAAGCTTGCATTGGAGTGCTTTAATACAGCAGGAGACATTTTATTAGGTACTGATACAGACAATGAGATAATTACTGTTAACATGAACAACATGGATATTCTAGTTATATTTTACATCGTTCTTATTTCAACTGCTTTTCAATGCAAACAAAAAGTTATTTCCTCTATAATTTTCCTTAAAAAAAAATCAACTTTCCCTTCAAAAGCCAATGAGATGATGATGTAAAAATGCCAACTAAAACCCAAAGAATGTGACCCACATGCAGAACTGTGAGAGTGAAGGAAGTTTACACTGATAAAATAAATGTTCCAGCAAGTTTATCTAACACCTCACTCAGACAAAATATTTTGTAGTAATGAAAGGTTTTGGTCTTAAAATTTTCCTTTTTTGTTAGAAGCAAGCGTTCTTGATATTCTTCAAGTCAAGTGTTACACTGAAATGGGACAATGTAATAACATGCTTGTATATGCTGTAGAACCTGGTATGCACAACTACAATTTGACCATCATCAGAACTAGCACAATGCCCATCACCCAAATAGAAGTGTTCTACTAGCTGAAAACTTCCCTACGGATCAGCGCGGGGCGAGGGATATTTTACATCAGCTGCTTCCTTTTAATATATAAATATGTAAAAGGCTGGCCTAGCCTTTGATGTATGTTTAAATACACAGGTTCACTACACAAATATTGTAACTGCTTCTTTGTAACACATACTGGAAATGATAGTCTGCACACATTAGTTTGGCTGGGAAAGGATTGCTTTGCTATCAGCAAACAGCACAGACCAAATTAAGCAGACCATGGGCTTTAGCCAGTCAGCTCCTCAGACCTACATATATTTCACAGAAGTTCAAAGAAGCACTGAAGAAAAAACAAACATAAAAAACAAACCCAGAAGAAAAAAATGAAGACATTATTTCTGTGCTTCAGTGGAAGCTTCAGAATAGAATAGAGCCTTAAATATTTAATATCTTTAATAAAAAGGTATGCTAACTCTGCTCTGTAGCAAATTTGTAATAGCAAGCCTGGGCCAAGACTTGAAAGCTGTTTATATCCCATTACTGGTGCTCAGTTTCCAGCAGGCATTTTTTTTTTTTTTTTTTTTCCTCCTGATCCTAACCATGACTTGGAAACCAGGTTAGCATTTCTAGAGCATGCCAGACCACACACATCTGTCAGTCATCTGGATGCAGGTGGACTGCAGAAAAGAAAAACCCCAAGGCTCAGGAGAAGAACCTCAGGGTTAAAGCAGACAGATAAGAGAGGCATATGCTAACAACACAGTTCAGGTATCACATTAACTCCTCCATAGCATTTTCAAAAGGAAAACTTTTATAGTAGTCCTACTACACAGAGGAGAAGAAAGAACAATTCTGAGTGGTAGTACCATCTAAAATCCAGAAATGATGATATTGAAACTTTTTCCCTAAAACCTCCTGCATTTCCGAAAGGATTCAAGAGATAGCTTTTCAAATTAACCTCTGAATACACATCCAGAAAGCAGTGGATCTCACAAACAGGCCCAGGAACCTAACAGGCCACCAATTACAGTTCACGGTAAAGTTCACTGTGATTGTTCCGGGCCTGTAAGCTCAAACACTTTTAAACAATCTAGCCCTACATTTCTTAATTTTACAAGATCGCTATTTTAAACAGATGTTCTCATGTTATCAGTAAGGTGATGGGAAACAGCACTCTAAGTAACAAAACAAAATATCCTAAAAGCAAAATCAAGTACTCTCAGCTGCAGAAAAAGCAATAATTTTATCTGCCCATACAAATGTATGACAGTCATTTTTAAGGGTGCATGCAGATATGTTATCAGTTACAAGTAAGACTGATCTGTAATTATAAGGCCAAAATAGTAAGAATAGTAATATTCACTGATACAAGATACACGTGGTGAAGTGCATCTTGCATCATACTTGATTCTAATACTTGAATTAAGTTCTTTTGAAGAAAAGTGCCAGAGGAGGGGGAGCTTCTGACTCCAAAGCTATTAGTAGTAGTTTGGGGCATACTTGCTCCAGTCTGCCCACAGTTCTCACAGAAACAATCCGTGTATTTGCCACTTTGGGAAAGCCATCATAACACCTCTTTGTGGAACAAAACAAAAACAAATATCAAAAACAAATAAAAAACCTGAAGTAAATTTGCCAACTCAACATGTGTCTGTTCTTACATAATGACATTCTAAAAGTTCATCTCCTATAGTTACCTGCTACAACCAAGAATATAGTGGAAAATTCACAAGCATCCAGATAAAAAGCATTGGGGAAATAATGGGAATGTAAAACTGCAGACTAGAATATGTGCTTCTACCATTCGTTATCAGATTATTCACTGTTAGGACTTAAATAAGCCATCTAGAAAATGGCTGAGACCTTAATATAAATTATCAAGCAACTCTTTTACTTACTTTTATTTCTCTGAACCTTAACTAGATGTCCTTATACTCTTTATATCTTTCAAGTCCTTACTAGCAGAGTCTCCAGCCCATACAAAAGAGCAGTAAACATACCTCAGGCTATTATTCCAAACCCAGGTTCATTTGCAGCCTTCCTTTTGCTTGTTACTAGGAAAGACCTTTCTGCAGAGCCTGAAGATTGGCAAGCATTAGCAACCTTACTGCAAAGCACTGTGAGAAACACGTAAATAGGCTGAAAGAGAAAAAAAAGAACATGTATTCTAGCAAGCATGCAGAATCTTTTTCATCTACAGCAAAAGCAGAAGTTTTTTATAGCAGCAATGATGCTGTTCAACTATCAGTGCTTTGCTGACAGCTGCTGAGTTCCTGACTCTAACCGGTACTACGCACCAACTCTAACGCTATGGATGTGGATCTCCCATGAATCTAGATGAGCCTATTCACAACATAAGTGTGTGTCAGTAAGAATTTTGCAATATTTGCTTCACATAAAATGTGCTTACACTGATTTTGAGAGAAGGATCAAAAGGAAATTGCTTGCCATTTTATTTTAACCATTTAAAAATATAAACATGAAATAGGAAGTTACAATTCCATAGCATATTAGCATACAAGTGACAACAAGAGTACTAAAAGGCCTTGAACAGATAAAAATGACCTCTATCTTAAAAAATTCAGATTGCTAACACCTGAAAAGCACCGTGTGGTGACCTCACACACAAACAAAGGTTGATTTTGAAACCTGAGTGCACGTTTATGTTACATTTTTACAGATAGTGGATGCATGATCACTTGTATCCACAGCTCAGTTTAGAAATACGTATTCATGTGAAAACTGCCCAAGCACAAGCAAGGGAAAGCCAACTGAAAATGCAGCCCTTCAATTACCAGCAATCTTAAAATCCCGCTAAAGATGTATTCAAACTAACCTCAATTTGCCTTACTCTTCTAAATATCATATGAATAAACCAGAAGCTTCCTAATATGGAAAAGGATTAATTTTGACTAAAATAAACTGTGTGTTTAGAAGGGGGAAAAAAAAAAAGATAACTGTAGCTGTTGTGAGATTACAATAGTGACTCGAGCTCGTACTGTCATCAGCTGTCAGGACTTTTTAATAGTATCAAAACAACCACTGATCCGAAATTTTGCTTAGTAAATATTATCTTATAGGAGATTTTTCTTTCTCTCAATACTACACTTGGTTTGTACAGTATTTATGCATCTAATATGAAAAGATATAATTATCTTCAATACAGTTCCAAATAGCTAAGATGCCTTGTTAACTGGTTATTTAAAATTTTATCTAATTTTGAGGGGGTTTTTTTTAATATTTTTTTAATTTAATTGCTTCCTACTTTTTATATATGCTTTCCAAACACAAATCTGTCTGTCTGCCCGCACTATCATAGTGATATTTCACCCTTTATGGCTTCTTAAGCCTTCGTAGTTTTAACTTCCTGAGACCATCTTCACCTTCTTTTTTCCTTTTTTGGATCAGCTTCTCTGAAGACACAGCCTGCATTTCTAAATAGGATGATGAAGGCACCACAGGTAATTCTTCAGTTGTTGCGTCTGGCTCATTTTGGTTTGTTCTCATAGAAAGAGGCCGGGACTGTTTTTTTCCAAAAGTAACTAACTTTTCCTCAGATGTAATTTTTGTTACGTCTTGCTTAGAAAACAACCTGGAATTAAGTGGGGTCTTCTCCTCCAAGAACAGACCTAGACGATCGTCACTGCACTTACTCCTTTCTGTGTTGCTAGGAATTAAAGGAGCCTCTTCAGAGGATATTTCTTTGAAATGGTCTAACTTTTCTTCTGAACTACAACTCTTTTGTTGAGCCTGTGTTTCAGTTATTTTTTGATTTTGTTTTGGGCCTAGCAGTGCTGACTCATAGCTGCAAGGAGAATTTTTGCTTAGAAGTCTTGACTTCAACCGCTCCACAGAGTGAGGTTTTTGCTGGCTGCTAGCATCCTCTGGCTGTCTCTGATTAACATTATTTTCCAGCTCTGAAACAGGAAACTCCAAGTTGCTCTCAGCTGTATTTATGCAGTTCTTTAGCCGTTCTGTGCTCCTCCATTTCACTTCTGATTGAGGGCTGGGAGAAGTTTGACAGTCATTCTTTCTGTTCCCTGTCTGTAAGTCCACTGAGCCAAGATCCACTTTCTTGGAGTCCTTGTTGGTTTGAGGTTTGCTCACACTATTTTTCCCCTTTTTTGTCCTTTTCACACTGCAATAAAAATGGATATTGTTTTTAATAAAAAGAAATGTTTGCTGTCTCAATCTGCCCTTCTTGCAAAATCTGAAAGACCACCAGGGCAACTCTCTTTTTGAATGTGGAAAAAAAATCCCCGTATATCATCTTGACAAGCAGTAATGTTTGCCTAGTGTGGATAATATCAAGTATTATCCATCTGATTTTCCACTGCACTAGGGGAACCCTACTTATTAATGACTAAGCCACTAAGGAGTTCACATTCTATTCCAAGAGGCAGAACTGGATTCATTACAAGTGTTAAAGGTCAACACAACATAAGTATATTGAATTCCTTCCCAAACCGGCTAGATAAAATAGTGTGTCATAAGTGCCTAAATGATTCCAAACCATTCCCAGATATCCATATGCATAATGTATATCTAAAGAATAGAGGGGGCCAGGCTGGAGAAGCAGTGTGTGCGCCTGTGCGACTTTCTAATCTCTAGTTTAGAAACATTCCTCTGGAATTTTTCCCAGGACATTTCAAAGCACTACTTTAAAGCTAACCACCACTCATCTAATATCAAGCCTGCTCATCTGGGAAGGACTTAGGTAATGCACGCAGATGATATTCTGAAAGGAACTGTACAGGAAAAGGGAATCAATCACAAGGGACATGACAAGAGCATCAGTTCATAAACACTCCTCGGCAGAGTGCCTTACCTACAAACCCAAACTTCACCCAGATTATGAAATGAACTTTATACACGAGTACTGAAGCTGCCTGCTTAAAGTTTTCAGTCTTAAGATATTGCTATAGAGCACCCCATACTGGGACTGCCTTCTGCTGGTCTGCTGGCACCGAGCAGTTCCCAGATTGATATTTAACTCCTTGGAAAAGTGGTTCCTACAGAATAGGTAGAACTAGCATTCCTCCAAATCTAATCTCCCTTCTAAAAACAACTAAGAAGACAACATGGGTTAAAATTGAAGTTGCCAGAGTGCATAGCAAATCCCCCAAGTCCACAGTTGATATACTAAATACATGGAACTTCGGGCAGTTGGTGCAAATAAAAATAGCATCCTGGTAACTGTGTATACTGGTACAGCAGGCAACATGCTCTGCTGACCAACCAAAGCCCTCATCTACTACAGGCTAGAGCTGTGCAGGGCACTCTTCAGCTGTGGCAGACTATCCAGACTATCACACAACCACTGCAGATTCTCAAAACAAATGAAATACATATTTGCAAGTGTTTTTCACCAGACTGAAACAGCACTTATTTATTTTGGCTCAGAGCTTCTTTCAAGAAAAAGACACCCTGTTTTGATTCTGCCTTGTGCTACAAGAGATATCTACGTGGGTTATAACAGCTTTCATTTTTTATGTCGCACAGAATAAGAAAGATCATTTTATGTGCTTTATTCACAGCAGAGCAACAGCCCTAATGATGCTGAATAATCTTTTAAAGAAAAGTTCATATCATTTGACATTTTACTAGATAGACTAGATTCTATTAACGCAAATTCTATCAGATTATAAATATAACAACTTAGAAACAAAGAGACATACATTTCCTTCAAGATATCTTGCTTTATCTGTTCGTTCAGACTGAGCTTAAGCTTTCTCTTTTCAGCAGATTCAGAAAAATATTCAGATGTCCCATCGGAAACTTCTTTCTGTTCCAAAAGAAAACACAGGTTTGAAATGCGACACATCAAGATACGATTATTCAACATTAAGTTTCACTTCTAATACTAAGACTTGCAGATGTTCTTTATTATTCTGATCTGAGCAGTCTAAAAGAAACAGCTAAGAAGAGAATTTTTTAATACTTGGGTCTAGTCAGTTCACTCCCTTTTCAGACTCCCAATGAACATATTTAACATGCTAAAATATATCACAAACAAACAAGACTGCAACATAAAGGATGCAGCTTTCCAAACCATCTGAGGAAACTGTTGGCAAATATTTGACATCTTTGTGGCTGAAACTGTGACAAATGCCAGGAATCTCTCTTGCAGACAGGAGCATGTTTGTCAGTTTTTTTTCTGAAGAGACTGACTGGCGCAGTGGTCTATACACTTATTCTCAGAAGAATTCCCATAATTTTCCATACTTACAAAAATATACAGAGTATTACTTGCTCATTTAAGAAGGTAAGGGTTAAAATTTTTAATGCTAACATTCAAACACTCACAGCTTGCGGTGGTTGGCTACTACAGGACAACAGGGGAATTCTTTCTGGTCTCAACTAACAGCAGTACCATATTTTTAAATAATATGAGATTGAGGCAACAGGGAGGGAAGGAAAATGCTCTTTTTCTTCAAGCTGTGAGCATTTCCTTTCACAATGAAAGGATCTCAATGAGGGAAGGGCCAGTTACTGACTTCACTATTAACCACCACACTTCAAAAAAATGTTATCTCTGAGTCTAGAGAAAAAAAATAAGCATTAAAAAAAAAAACAACATTGCAAAGTCAAGAAGAGAAGAGGCTCTCTGTGACTCCTTTACTCTGATAGCTTTTTTCTCCATTAGATCAAATGATGAAACTTCTGACTGGGGGGGGTCATCAAATGTAGGGAGTGCTTCTTCTTGATATCATTTCTTGATCCAGGCTCTAAATCCAGCTCACTAAAAGCCAGGCAGTATGAAAGAATGGAAGAACGGAGGGACAGCGGAGGCAGAAGGCTAAGCATGTATACAGATCATGTTACCTGGAATGCCACTCAGGAACCTGTCACTGAGATGGGATTAAGCCCTGCCCATTTCAGTTGCTATAGCAGAAGGGGTAAATCTCACCACTCTTTCCCAAAGAACAAAGTGGTGAAATCAGTTTTCTGTCTTGTAACCAGAAAGAGGGTAGTCACATCAGGCAAAGAAAATGGGCCCTTCTGACACTTCAAAAAACTACAGCTGTTTTGAGCCTTTGTTTCAGAGGCAATCTGTGCAAATGTTTGTGTGTACATTAACAGATGCATGAAGTTCTGTGCACTAACACTGCAACACATGTTTACAATAAGCACAAAATACATTGGACATGCGTGCAAAGCGATTTCAATCTCAAAAATCAAGCCTGACTAGTTTAATCTGAAGGATGAATTGCTGCTTCTATTCCTGCGAGAGATACGGACTCTGCTAATTTTCTGAGCTACTGAAGTAGGAAATACTATGAAGATACTAAAGAATCTGTGCTACTTTTAAGAGAATGCACAGACTAACTGTAAAGTCTGTAGAAACTAATTTGACTTCCTGTAACATCTGTACGACTCAGACTGAAGGATCTTGCACAATAATGCTGTATCAGAGCAACCCGAGAGCACTCTTACTTAGCCAGAGAAGTACAAACAGAAGCATCTGAACTTCCCTCTTTGCAAGTTATGGTAGTTGGAAAGGCTAATGACATTACGTCTGCATCACTCCTCAGCTGAGAACATGAGTGAAGCAGTCTACGATCGGATCACCAGAGCACTAAGATGATTTTCCTAGATATGGTAAACAATGGGTGGAAAGCAGCACTTTGTACAAAAACCTGTGTGTCAATGCAGACAGGGGAGGATCGAGGACAGTTGCTGTCCACACGTACTTACTACTGCAGGTAAGCAATAAACCTCAGTTCTAACTTGTATCCCATTATGAGAAGCGAACGATTGCTGTCTGGAATGTGCAGTCAAGGGTGTGAAGAGCAGACCCCAGAGAGAGGCGGAGATAACAAAGCCATTCCACTGTGAGTTGAGTCAGACTGGAAGTTAATGGTCCAGAATGGAAGGGCAATCACGTTCGCTGTGCCATCATCAACCTTTCATTTTGTTTGCCAGTAACTTATCTCACAACATAGTGACAGAAAAGGGTTAAGGTATTAAAAAAAATAATCAAAATGATTTATATGTGAAACACTTCTGAACATGCCCTCTAAGTACAGTAGATTTTCCCCTTAGAACCACACCCTGTAAGTGCTGTATTTTGAGAGCTGAACAATTAACATGAGGCATATGAGTCAGTCTTTGAAAAACTCTGTGGGAACCAAAGAGCCTTTTGCTATTAGGAGTGATGTAAACTCCCTAAGGCTGGAATAAGTCCACAATAGAAGGCAAAGAGTCACAAATAACAACAATGGGCACTCCACATACAACTAAAACATTCAGCCATTACTGGTGATACTTCCTTTATTTTCTTTATTAGACTTAATTATTTTAGTTAATTAAGAAAAATAAAAAATCCTGTCTGTTTTGGGAATACTATTTATTTCCTATGGGAACTTCAGAACTTGTTAAAGAAAGAAAAAAAAAGCTAATCTGTTCTCATCCTGTCTAGTAATCCCAAATTCCTTTTAGGCAGTGAAATAATTAAAGAAAAATATTCCAGGCATAAAAAGGAGGACAGCAGAAGCAGACATCATATAAACAATGACACCACGACAGAGAAAAACGTCAAAGCACCGCCAGACTTGTGACTTGACTCTGAAAGGGCTGCAGGGAGTGGGGTTGCTGCTAACAAATTAAAACCACATTTCTTGGCAAATTGTTAAAGACAGACATATTTACATTTGTATAGAGACTGGGTGGGCACAAAAGATTAAAATGCTTCTTTAGCCCTTGAACTGCCAAGATCTATTAGAAATCTGTGCTCTTAAAATCCTAGAGTAAGCTTACTCCTTTCTGTCACTAAAACTCAGCTAAGGGCATTCAGAAATGAAGCTTACAAAGACTAACTACCCTACCTGCTCAAAATACTGACCTCACAAAACCTGCTCTGAAGATCATTTGTCCAAAGAGATGTCTGGAAAAAAACAAAAACTCCTGCTCACACCCACACATAAACATGAATGTTAGGCACAAAATATACTTGCTTTTAGGCTTTTCAAATTGAAAATCCATTCTTCTACTATCTACGCTGAAACTCAAAATTAAAAATAAACCTTCAAAAACATTCAAAAGAAGGGTGGCTGCCATCTGCAGCTCTTTCCAACACAGTTCAGCAAAGCTGCATTAAATACTTGCAAAAGAACTAAATATGGATTTGCACATATCAAGTATCCTTACAACTCACAATTGTGAAGAAGACTGAAAGGTTTGGTTTTTTCCACAAATAAGCCTTACAATACTGCTCATGCTTTTTTTTTTTTTTTTTTTTTTTTCCTTCTTTTTTTTTCAACCAAGGGTTTGGGATGTAGGTCTGAAAGAAAAAAAATCAAAGCAAACAATTCTGCCCCCCTTCCCTCCTCTAGTTTGGGTCCAGATTTTCTAGTTGTCTCCTACTATGCTCAGGACAACTGTTGCACATGCTTATGTACCAATAAAGTAACAGTAAAGGATAATTTAATTTCATGTCTTCTTAATGGAAACAAACCACACTATTTCTGAGTTGCACTTATCAATGTGGCTCAAGTTTCTCATTAAAAAAACTTAATAGAAAACATCAATGAGTCCCATAAATCATATTTAACATTGGAGTAGCATATAAGAGTCCCCACTGAGGCCCCACTAAGCACATGCAGCAAGACAGTCCCCAACATCAGACTGAATATAACAATATAGATGAAACAATGTTATGAAGTATTATCCCAGTAACACATGAAAAAAATTAAAATTAGTGGAAAAAAAAATCAGTTAAATACTTATTCTTGGGAGCTTCATGTAAGTTGCAATTGCATGATTTTTCTTAACGTCAGCATCACATTAGCAGTGTCATAAGCTCAGTCACATAGATCTTTAGATCTCAATGCTGTTATAATAGATGCCCAGCAGATCAGAGAGGTCAGACAGGGCTATTCAATCTGGTAAACAGAAAAGAACTCATTATAGAAGTGGGGGGGCTTGCTAGTGAAGGATGAATCAGATACTATAATCTAACTGATAGAAAACAGTGATAGGACTTTGGGTCAAGCCTTCTACCCTACCATACATGAATGAAAAATCTTCTTTTCCACTCATTTCATGACTTGTGAGTCAAAAACAGTGTTACTAGCAGGAATAGGAAGGTAATTGTCCCCCTGTACTTGGCACTGGTGAGGCCACACCTTGAGTATTGTGTTCAGTTTTGGGCCCTTCACTGCAAGAAAGACATTGAGGCCCTGGAACGTGTTCAGAGGAGGGCTACGAAGCTGGTGAGGGGCCTGGAGCACAGGCCTTATGAGGAAAGGCTGAAGGAGCTGGGATTGTTCAGCCTGGAGAAGAGGAGGCTCAGGGGAAACCTTATAGCTCTCTATAACTTCCTGAAGGGAGGTTGTGGTGAGCTGGGGGTCGGCCTTTTCTCCCGTGTAGACAGTGATAGAACTAGAGGCAATGGTTTCAAACTGCGCCAGGGGAGATTCAGGCTGGACATTAGGAAATATTACTTCTCGGAAAGGGTGGTCAGGCACTGGAATGCACTGCCCAAGGAGGTGGTGGAGTCACCGAACATGGATGTGTTCAAGAGACGTTTGGATGTTGTGTTGAGGGATAGGATTTAGCTGGGGAGTATTGGTGATGGTTGGACTGGATGATCTTTTAGGTCTTTTCCAACCTTGATAATTCTGTGATTCTGTGAAAGATTACAGTGTTTTCAGTGCAGCAACGTAGCTGTCTTATAGATTCTCCTTACAGAATCATAAAATTGTTTGAGCTGGAAGGGACCTTTAAAGGTCATCTAGTCCAACTCCCCTGCAATGAACAGGGACACCTACAGCTCAATCAGGTTGCTCAGAGCCCCATCGACATTGTCCTTGAATGAGTCCAGGGACAGTGCATCCATCACATTCTGGGCCACCTGTTCCAGTGCCTCATCACTTTCACTGTAAAAAACTTCTTTCTTATATCCAATCTAAACCTCCCTTCTTTACTTTGAAACCATTTCTCCTTATCCTATTACAATAGACTCTACTAAAGAGTCTGTCCCCTTCTTTCTTATAGGCCCCCTTTAGATACTGAAAGGCCACTCTCAGGTCTCCCAGAGCCTTCTCTTCTCCAGGCTGAACAGCCCCAGCCCTCTCAGTCAGAACTCTTGCACTGTAAAATATTCACAGTAATTTTCCAAGTACAGAAAAGGATAGTATTCTCAATCTGAAATAGAATTCCTTGATTAGACTTGCAGAATATCACTCTACATTTTCAAATGGACTGTTCTGTATGTCAAAAAGTTGTAGTAAAAATAGCAAGGATTACTCTCCACGTTATGCATAGGAGTACTGATTTCCCATTTGAAGCAGCTATTTTTAAGGAACAATAATGGTTCTGAAATGCATTTCTTCTGAGAAGGTTGAGACTGGGGTAATAAGCAGGGAAAACAGGATCCTTTGAGTGCGTAACCTAAAATCTACCAGCTTAGCACAGAAAGCAAAATCTAACTTCCAGATCAGCAGTCTACAGTATCTACCATCAAAATTCATTTTGATCTGATTTTATGGATCTCAACTGTTATGCTTTTGCTGGTAAAGAGTACCTACGATGTGTACTTCTAAGTCCAAGATTTGTCCAATTCATTACGGAGCCCTGCAATGTACACCCCAAAGGTTTCCCAAAGGATCAGATTGGTTTCAAGCATATAGATTATATAATGAAAATACCTTTTGGCTACTTAAGTCTTTTGTTTGGATTTTAGTGATATTTTGGTTATTGGAAGAATCCCAAACAGCTACGAATTTAGGAAATTCAGTTACCTCTCCAGATAATTAAAAAAAAAGAAAAGAAATTCTTAATAAGCTGCAAATGGCATAAACAAAAATTTGTGATGCTGTACTAAAAAAAAATAAAAATCAAAGTTAGAACTTGACAAATATATCTAACACAAGTAGCAAGAACATACATAACACTTTTTCTAAAGCCACAGAAAGTGTTCTCAAAACAAATGATTTATTTACATACTCAAGAAGCACTCAGTATACTGTGTGTGTATTTGCTTGAAGGCAAAAAGTGTTAAAATTAATGTTAAGTAATTGAGCTATTAATCATTCTAATTTTATACACTGATGCTAGCAGACTCAGATTCTATCTTCAGAGAGAATGTCCACTGATAAGAAACTGAAGAAAACAGAATGGCGTTTCAAGCAAAATAATCTTTACAAAAATCAATAAAGAAAAATTTAAGGAAGTTTATTTTATTTTATGAAGAAAACCAGTGCCTTATAAACACTGATCTGCAGCCAACCTTCGCAATTAATCTTAACAGTTTAGTTCTTGATGAGAACATTTGCATAAAATGTACATTTTATTCTTAAAAGACTTTTTCAAACAACAAAGACAACATCAATTTCATATGGAGCTCAGTTATTTCCCTCAACTTACCATAGTAGAGATCATCTACTACTAACTTTCACACAGGTATGTGGAAAAGCAAGCCACTCCTGTAATCTTGTGCTACAGCTTTTAGCAGCCTGATATTAGGATACTCTATCTGCCAGCCAAATCTACATGGTATAGCAGAATCAAGCAGTACTTAAAATATATGACATACACAACACCGTGTTTCATTCACTCAAAACAGTCATTCTTAGTAAAACAAAATCTGAAGCGTCTCTCTACAGAATTATAACAGCATTTACAACTGTAGGAGATCTTGGAAAGACTAACCTTAATTCTTGATTTGTTGGTTACACACAAGCAAAATATGTAATAAGCAGAAGTGCACAGCTTAGGAGAGAATTACTGTTCAACAGTTTAATCAGTGTGTTAGCCTGGCTTCCAGAACAAAACATCCAGCTCTGCAAACCTCCAAGATTCCCGAGCTCATGGAGATTGGACCCTTCAGATAGTTTCTAAAACCGCATGTGAACTCAAGAAAATACAGCGGACTTACAAAGCTCTCAAAACCAGTCAGCTACTGCATGTTTAAAGAAAACTGTAAACAGAGAAACAACTTTCCTTTCCTAATATTTTAAACCCATATAGATGTCTCTACAGGGTAGCTTGGTCATTGCAGCAACATTGCAGTGAATCAAACAGGAGGGAGCTGGAGTCACTCAAGTGGATGGGAAGCAAGAAATAAGTCAGGAAATCAGTGGCATTGTGGTGAAAGTTGGTGACTGGCAGAAGGCAAAAGATGATTTGTGATAAATACAAAAAAAGCTGCTTTGTTAAGTTCCAGCAATGACAGAACAACCTGTTAAGATTTCTGTTAGGGATTAAGGATGCAACATGAGGAAAAAAAGAGAAGCACAAAATACATTCAGTATCAAGGCATTCATTTCCAAACTCAGGTCATAGTCACTATTTACTGCAACAAAATGGAAACTTGTACACAATACACAATATGCACAGAATGTGTGCAAACACACTTATCAAAAATGTGTGCCATAGGCGTGGGAGTGAATTACCCAACAGACCAGCAGAAGTTAGAAACTGTTCAAACATCCTTCCATGAACCATACCATCCATCATAGGCTTCAGCTTGCTTTTCAGTCAAGCTGTACAATTTCAATCAGTTTTAACAGTTTTCTGTTGGAGGCTGAGGAACAGACTGTTCTTAAAAAAAAAAAAAAAAAAAAAAAAAACCTGACAAATTCTTTTAACACGAGGAATACAGAAAATTATTATCAAAATCTCAAGTTAGTTAAATCTTTCCACACTAGTTATCAAAATCTCTCAGATGCAAGGCAACTAAATAAGCTCACTTTAGATTTAAATATTAACACGGCCAGCTTTACACCCTGCACCTCTGTTGGAAGTGCTCATCCTCTCAAAGTCTGCCAAGAGGAAAGAACATCATTCAGTGAAAAGTCTACAATCTGAGCTCAGATCTGTATTAAACACCAGGATAAAGTGGGACAGCAAGAGAGTGAGAGGGGAGAGCAAAATGAGGGAGGTGAAGGATGATGACAGATGATAATATCTTAGATAACCACAAGGCTTTGACAAATGAGATCTTGTGAATGCTGCTAAGTAGTTGTGTTTAAATCAACTGGAGTACTCATATAAAAAGCAGCTACTAAAATCAGTAAAAGATTACTCAATTTGTCCCTCCTTTTTGAAGATTGCTTCATCTGGAAATACTTTTACACCCTTAAGAATTTATGTTGCAGTTACAGGGCTCTACATACTACTGCTACTCTTCACCTCTTCGTCTACATTTTGCACTATGAGAAGTACATAAAGTTTTAATGAAGACATGCTCAACTTGCTTACTGGCATTAAGACAATTCAGATATTACTTTTTATTTCATTTCTTATATACATCAATATCTGGTCTCATTTACCAATAAATAATATTACTGAGTTAAGTTGGTTCCTTGTAGCATACTTTTGGCCTTTTTCCAGAGATTATAGTTTATTCACTCAGCAATATGCACAAACACTGTAATTGCTCTGAAGAAAGACTTCACCTTTATCAACTTATTTTCATTTACAGTACTAACGCACTCGCACCAACCATTGTGAGGCTTTTCTGAAAACCTCCACAGCCTTCCCTAGTCTTGATTAATTGAAATAAGTGTGTCAGATTTCATTTCATCATTTGTCCACCTCTCTGGAACACTACTATAACAAATGGCAGACAGCTATGACATTCTTTGCCATGCAGAAAATGAATCAGTCTGTTTGCAAGCTATAAGAAGAAACTAAGACAAGTTCTAACAAATCATGCTGCAGCAATCTCCCATATTACCACTCTCAGGCATCCTCCCCTCCCCTTTTGCAGAGCTTTCTGCCCCCACATCAGGGTTGGCAAAAGGGAGCACACACCCCAGCTGCTCTCACTCATTTGGTGCATTAGCTGAAAGCTCAATGAACTTTGGTTTGTATGAATCCGTAAGACTGAATTACAACAAGTTGAGGTGCAAGCATCCAGACCTTTTCACAAACTCTGTTATTTAGAAGTGGTGATACTCAAGGAGAAGAGGAAGACACCTGTGACAAGAGTGAATATTTTAAAACTGCTGTAGCTTTCTTCTTTATGACCAAGTCAAAAACAATAGTACCACAACACTCTTTAAAGCTACACTGACATTAAAAGGGAAATCTCACCCTTATCAAGCACACATCCTGCCAAAAGCTTCTGCATCAATGTGAATATTTATGCAGTCACACAGTGAGAACCTGGCCACTGAAGTCATCCAGCTGAAAGCTAAGCATGCAAACAACCACAACAGCAAAAAAGAAAAACAAAAAATCCTTGTTTTCAGAGGAACCAGTGAACTGATCCAGCTACCCACATGCCAATGCCGACAGATGTCAAGGACAAGAATGCACAGATCAGAGAGGGGAAGGCAGGAGGCACAGTATGGTTCAGTCTTGCATCAGATTGAGTTAAACATGAAAGGTGAAGGGAAAAATAAAAAACAAATTAAAAAAAGACAAAATCTCGAAGTGTCAGAAGTGGAAACTGGAAGAGAAAATAGAAAATTCTTCAGCTGTTCAACCACGTGTGGTTTATGGACAGGATCTGTTGGTCTGCAGTTTCCCCAGCAGCGAATCCTCTTAAAGAAATTGCCCAACTACAGCTTAGCATTGTTTTCCTTTCGCTATTCTCCAAGAATGACGAAATAAAATTTTGCATAATATTTGAAAACAAATGAAAAATAGATTTCATGAAATTTAAAAGTTGATAATGAATCTGAAAACCAAGCAAATATTAAAAAGGCACTATTAGCGTGCATTTTGGATGTTACCTCTAAATGAGGGTAATTATCAGCTGCTACCTCAGAGGGTAATCCTGTTGTCGTCTTCTGAGTTGTGGCTGCATGCTCCCACAACACTTTTTGTGTCACAGTCAGCAACTCTAGAGTACAGTGTGATTGTTTAAGTAAACTGAGATGATGGAAAAGTAATCCTCCAATTTAGCAGAAAGAAAAAAAAAAGAAACTTCACAAGTAAATCACTTTTTTGTAGATCAGTTCAATGAACTAATTCATTCTTGGCTGAAGAATCACTTGGCTGGTCCATTGTAACCAGAAAGGAAAGCAATACATAGCTGGAACTGGAGGGAATGTGGACTGCCTTTTCAGTAGAAACTACAGCAGTTTAACTGATATAATAGTTTATAGACTGTGAACTGTACAACTGTATTCCACAACATTTCCTTCTTCCCCTGCTCTATTTGATAACACCTTAAAGTCCTTAAGATAACTCAATTCACACAAAATCCTCTAGTAACAGTTACAAATTATTCCTGACTGGAAAAAAAAAAAAAAAAGGCTTCCCTTTTCATTCTGCCTTGCAACAAGCACAGTGCTGCAGCAGCACACACTACTATCAAGCTCTGTGTTAATCAAAGCTAAGTGTGAATGTTTCCATGGGACAATCAGAAGCCTCTTACCAGCATAATCAAAATACAAGCGAATTATTCCCTCTTCTCTCTTATAACATTTGTTTTAATAAAGAGAATTTTGCAATGTACATAAAGTATGTCGCAACAATTTATAAAATGAGACATGTATGAAGATGGTGAAATGTTATTTCTTTCACTCTTGGAGATCTAAAAGGCACAGGGCATATCATTAGGACTTTTATTCTCCTATTGTACCTATGTATGCTTTGCTTTACTTTCATTATTTTTAAGAGCAATATTCTATAATTTTCTCTGCAACTTAGTGGTAACCTGGAGATCTTTTTAATCAAAGCAGGATCTCCTGCTCTTCACTTTCTTTTCTGATGTCATATGAATGGTAATTTCAAATTTCCACATCAGTATCGTCATTAGCTTAATCTTTATGTTTTCCCTACAATCACTTCCTCTCATAGATTCCAGTATAAAGCTGATGTAGTTATCAATGAATACTCCATTGTTAGCACATTTTCAAATGCTCCCAAACCTTCAATAAACCTTCCACCCATTTCCATTACATTGTTTCTTCAGATAACCCATTTCCAATTTTCCATTTTAGCTCTCTACATAATAATCAGCCCAAAAAATGTCGTAATCTTTGCAGAGATGACTGATCTCTCGAGAGCTCTTTCATTTGCCTGGGTTTTCTTTTTTGCCATATTCCCAAAGCGGTCTTCTTTTCCAAGACAAAACTATTCAAGATTACAAACACAGTTTTGCAAAACAGGCTTTATATTTGTATTTAGCACTAATAAGCCAGGCTAGTTTTGCATCTTTTCCTTGAGCTTTCCAATTTGCTGAATTATTTTAAATAATTTGCTGTAATGTTTCTTTAAAAAAGAAATTTCTTCAAAAATGATAATTACTGCCTGCAGCCTTTTTCATAGATATGACAACACCCATTTCTAAATAGATTTTAGAAAAGAGAAAATTACGTATCAGTTGATCTATTTTATTTCAGATCTACCCTTTAGAAGTGCTCTCAAATCTTTAATTAAACTTAAATCTATTTTGACAGAGTCTGCCTAAGCCACCTTTTTCTTGGTCTTATAGGATACATCACAAGATTTTAAATCACTTCTCTGAGTATTTTGTGCATGTAATTTGTGCTTATGAATATCTCAGAAGCAATATAATTATGATCTTTCCTAAGGTGTAGGGACATAAGAATATCTTTTCTTATCTGGCTACATCTCTTGAAACTTGGTTTAATCACTGTCTATCCCAGGAGAGAGAAAATAGCTCAGGAACAAATGCTTGCCCCAAAACCATAAAACTGCATAACAGCAAGTATAAAACAAAAATAAAAATTGTTAAGTCTCAACTAAGTTAATTATAATGACAATAAGCAACACTGAAATGTGACAAAGTCTCCACTAACACAGTCAGCTATTTTTATAAAACATGGATAGACCCTCAAACGAAGGGTGTGAGCTGCTTAAACACAAAAACGAACTTAAATACAATATTATGAAATGAATGATTCAAACCTAAACAACACACAGAGGAAAACAAAACATATGCCTCATTTTTAGCCCATGACAGAACACACTGGAGTCTATCAACCGCAAGGTCTTCTGGGTGGTCTTTTGTAATCTAGTTTGAAGTTTGGGCACAGTCAGTGCTAAACTGCATAGTGAAAAGTACACACACAAAGTGCAGATCCTCAGTCTTTATTTCTTCAGTGACAAAAAAAAAAAACCCTGAAATTACCCCTCAGTTGCAATCATACACCCACACAGTTTGGCAAAGTACTGAACTGTACTGTATGAAAAATCTAGCATCAACATGCTGTAGAAACGACGGACCAGTAAAACAGTCCACAGGAAACCCCTTAAGTTAGTGTGACAAGAGTTAAGAAAGCACTGCAGAACATTTGCTGCAGGTCTACCCACTTCTTGTTAGTTTTCAAATCAGGGAAGATAACTTAAGGATAGCTTTATTTTATTCTCTTCTACCAACACACTACACCGATCATGCCCACCTGTTCTATGTGCGTGCACTGCATCTGTAAGTAAAGCAAACTCCCCAGGCTTTAGTACTGATTTGAGTATGATCCCACCAAGATTATTTGATGTGCGATTTTTTTGGTGTTGTTTTTGTTTGGTTTTTAAACCTAAACATTTAAAGACCCTTTAAAATGACTAGGACTTTCCATGCATCAGATCAAATTTCCAAATATTCCAATTAAAAACCATGTCATTCTATTTTTCATTTACTACACAGACTCACAGAAAGAAACTAAGAAGAAAATTTATCATCAATCAAAGTTAAATACAAATAATGAAGGAGGAAGTTGGATATTTCATACAAGATTCTTAAACAAGAAATAACTACTTCTCAGTCAAAATGCAAAGGCAGGATTTTCTATTAAAATTGTCTAAATAGTTTCTCAAGACAATACTGAGAAAATCATAATTTTCAAAATAGCAAAATACTTGTAAAGCAGTTAGACTTATGTCTTCCTTAGAAAAGTATTTCCTTACAGCTTTGACATTTAAGGATATTCACCAGTTGAAGAATCAAGATAATAAAAACTGCATTAAGTACAGTAAATACAAACCTGTTTGATATAAAAAAGTACTAAGTACGGTGTTTAGATTTTTTTTTTAAGATATCAAATATATTTTAATGTATCCAAGACAAACGACTGTCACATTCATACAGATCAGCATGTAATGCTGACTCTTACTGCAAGCACAGAGCAGACCATGTGCTGTACCGCAGGCCACCTGGGCCAATTGAACACTCTGGAGACAACTGGCAGTTAACTGCAGCATGAAATTCATGAGCCTTTGACCCTTACAAAGCTCTCAAGATGAAATATTTAAGCAGAATTGTTTATGGTATTTAACTACACACCACCGCCCATAAATGCTTGGGGACTTTTTTTCCCCCAACAGGGCCTAGCACTGACTCATTTGAGTTGTCCTGCAGAACTAAGAAAACATACAAAAAAGCCACTGACGCTAGAATCTGCTCCATTATCCTCATGGAAAATAAAGTGTTTCAAGGATAAATTACAAAATTCTGAGCCTTATGCTCTTCTGAAAATGCTGAGCTTCGAAAAATTCCAAAAATTCTTGTCTGCTTCAAACAATCACTTAAGGATCTCTTCCCAAATATTTTGTACAACTGTTAATGTGACATTCTGATCACAAGATGACGTTCACAAATATACAGATAATTACAGCTATATATATACATTCATCTTACCGCTATAAAATAAACCAGAAAAATTATAGAGCAGCTTTGTACATACCAGTGCACCACTTTCACATGTCCAAGCGCTTGGATTAAATTCAAGTTTACTGATACAAACAACAAATTTGTCTGGAAACATACGTAATTCTATGCAGAAATAATGGGAAGGAAGACAAAAATTATACATGTATTAAAAAAACACATACTGAAAACATGCATGCATGTCATTTTTGTTTTAAAATCATTAAAAAAAATTAAATCGGCATGTCAGAGTAAGTTTTGTTCCCAAGAAGACAGCCCCAGCTGCAACTCAGCCCACATTTACCTCTGGACAAATATACCAGACAGAATCTACAGAAAACGCACTTAACCATTTATTCTGTGCTGTTCTGGTGATTAGTCTTTCCATAACAAAAGCTGTTAATCATGTCTGTAACACGGCACACCATATTCCAACAGGACTTGATGTAATAATTCAGCCTATGGATAAGTGTTTCCAACTCTGACTGCAGTAACTTAAAGTAAATAATTAAATTAGTAAACTGCTATTGAGTCATATATTTTACTCAAGTTTACATAGTTTGTTGCGAACACAACTAAATCTCTGTTTACAGAAGACTGAAAATTGAAGGGTTTCTACTTAATAAATAGGGTACTGGCTGAATGTAAATAATTTATCAGCACGGATCCTCTATATGGGCAAACTGCTCTCTGGAAGATCATGCTTCTTTACCACCACCTCTAGATACCAGACAAATCCCTCCACGGGCTCACCAGCAGTGACTTTGCTCAAGTCATCACTACAAAAGATAGGGATGTTAAAACAAATTACCTTCTACTTGTCACTGTTTGAAAAATTATAGAGAGAATTCAGAGAATTCATCTTTATTGGCACAACAGCTAGTTAAACTACTATAACTGGATAATGAATATGATGAGCCTTTCAGAAATATGAACTGTTAGCAAAACTTTTTCCAAGGAAATATTCATGCTTTGGCTGTGCCTTATTACCAGACTATTGTTTCTAGGTTGTATTCTCAAGAGCTGAAGGCCACCCCCAAAGGTCTTGTACAATGGCTTTCAAACTGTATGCAGTCCACAGGTTACTTCCAAAGAGCTATGAAGAAAAGCTGGGCAACTTTCACAAAGGCTAAATTTGTTATGTGGGGCTCCAAGAATCATCTCTTAGGTAAGTTTACTTTAGATACTGAGAAACCAATCACAGTATGCAGGATTCTTTTTCTGCTAGGCTCCTGTTTGCTGAATACTAGGTATATTCTTACAGAAAAGAAACATCAGGACTTAATATTTTTGAGGATATGTGTTCTGCTATTTATTAGTAGTGAAACTCGGCAAAATGAAGCTCCTGCCTTGCTACAAACTTCATGTAGAACAAAAATTTTTACTGCAGAATCAAAGCCTTGCTTTTTGGCAGCGCTGGTACAGCAAGTTTATTCTGGTTAGTAATTTTTATTGTTATACTTTATAATAATCACACTTTCTGGCTAACAAAATGAAAGTAGGTATTCATTGACCTTGAAAAAGGTCTGGATTTAATACAGAGAAAATAATGCTGAGACACTATTGCAGATACAAGTCTTCCAGGAGGCAGAGAGAAGTTCGATGAAACATTTAAAATCAACATTCCAGTCTCTTCCACCAACACAGTGTTAGAATCAAAAAAGGTTGGTATGTGAAGAAAAATTTAAACACTCCTGAATATAATGAATTTCAATTTGGAAAAAAAAAAAAGAAAAAAAAGAAAAAAAAGAAATACCTTTAAAATATCCATTCAAATAGTCAATATTTTTAGGGGCTGGATTTGTTTTACATGAAAAGAAAAATATGAAAAGCTAAGCACAACGGGCAGTGATCATTACAGTTTCTCTTTATTGCTGTTGGCAGGACAGGATTGATATCACTTCCTTACTGAGCATCTTGGCTTGAGAAAACACGAAAAAAGGATCTAGTCCAATGATATCACCTATGTAAAGATTTTATAGCACTGAGTTGAATTAAAGCTTTTTCTTGCATACACTTGTACTATACAGTTGATGTCACAAGACACTCGAGCAATAATGAAGTGATTCATACTGCAACCTCTCGTTGATTCACCCTGTAGACTCAGTAAAAATGCTGAGTCTCATCATTCATACAGAATTTGGTGCGACTTAGCTGATAGACCCGAGGCAAGATCTACAAAAATTTAAAATTAAGTTTAAAAAGAATAATAATCACATCTAAAGAAGTATTTCTCATTGTTTTTTTAGACAACATATTCTATAATAAACAAATTCTAGCTTTAAAACAAATCTTAAGTAGATCAAAAACTAACAACTATCATCTCCCTTTTATTTTTACTCACAAAAATGCATAATTCTAAGTAACACTATTTGAAACTGATTCCTTACCATGATAACGTTTCCCTAGAGCACAACGGAGATTAACCCATCTCTTCATAAAATAGGCAGTAATGTGAAAATTGTTGGCTGTAACATAAAACAAAAAGATAATAAGTGTAAATGTATCTTGAGCACTGTGGTCTCAAAGTATGGTACATCTACAAAGATGGAATTGGCTGAGAGAAAATATAACTGGAGAGGAAAAAAAAAAAAGAAACTGTTGATATTGAAGTCTTCAAAAAGTAGCGTTTGGAATGAAAAAAAAACAAGCATTTTACTAACCTTCAAGTTCTGGTTACAACCATAGGAATAAATTTAAGTCAATTAATTAATCACAGATGTCACCCACTTCGCATCTAGAGAAAGATGACATACTCAAAAGCAGATAGAAAAAGGTTGTCTAATAAAAAAAAGAAAACCACACACAAAAGGACGAATTATTTAGTTACATTGAATTAAGAAATGCATACACCGAGACTCCTCAATATCTGCAGGTAAACACAGTTAGCCTGGCTGCCACAGTAGATACCTGTAGCATACACACATCCTCAGTTTCTGATTCTGAGAATAATAAAAATCCTTGTGCATCAGCATGAGAAAACAACAGAAAGGACTGTATTGCAGCAAAGAGATAATTAGACAACAACTTAGAAAATCAGATTTTACTTTTGTTCTACTTTAATTCACAAACTACACTGAGTAAATGAGTTATGACTTAATTTATAAAGGTATTTAGCAACTTAACTCCCCTTGAAAGTTAGAATTTGTGATTCCTTCCTCTATAGTCATTCTACACACCTCAGTAAAATGTATTTGCAAGACAGCTAATGATATTTCCTCTAGCTCTGATGAGTTTTGCGACGCTTATGTTGTTGGTGTGTTTCTAAGACAGTCAGCTACCCTTGGTGCAATTATCATAGAAGAGTTCAAAAGTCAAGTGCTACTGCTGTTCTTCTCTCCAACTGTTCAAAAGGAAATCAAGAAAGCCCGTATGCTCCCATCCTAATCTCTTCTGAGCAAGTGCCAAGGCACGCCTTATTCCTAAGCATAACCAGGAAAAATGCATGTCCTTTCATACAGACTCTACAACTCCTGCTTGTTCTCCAGACCTCCTTAGCTCTCCATGAAGCACTGCTCGACATCATGTCCTGTTAAGGACTACAGTTATTCATCACAATCAAAACCCTTGAAATTTATCAGCCATCTTTTTTCCTTCCCCTTGGGAAGATACCTAAATTCTGACTTCCCTTTAAAGATCAAGTCAAGATGTGACAAGTTAAACCATCCCTTGAAAATGATGAGTGCTACAGAAAAATTTGGATGTAATCCATCATCTTTATTAACTGTATATTTATGAACTCAATTAAAGAAAATTACTTTTAGCTATTTCCAGTTTGGCACCCACAGCTCTTTAACACTGTTGGTAGGGCTAGCCAAAACAAGGGATTTGCCTTTCATATTAGTAAGTTATTAGCATGACGATAGCATTTCCACCGTGATCTCTGTAATGCCAAAAAAGTTACATGCATAAAAGTACAACTTCACAATGAATTTCCTAAAAGACAGTAAGAGTCTTATCACCTCTGTGTGTCAGGGACACTCCTAAGGTATTCTTCTTCGAAAGGAACAGAAATGAAAATGTGTGAATCTTCTGCTTTTACAGAGAGAAAAGCATGGTACACCATTCCTGACATTCTTTTAATAATCAGATGTGCATGTCACCTGATTCTTTCTCATGCTCTTCTGGTATTCTCTGAGAAGTATTTAATCATATTTAATTGACAAATGGTGTGAACAAAATATCAAATTCCTCTCCAAGGCCCTTGATTCTTCAGCTACCGTTCTCTAGAGAACGCATACCTCCAACCCAGTAAAACATATAAATAAGAGATGCCAGACAGCCCTACACAATTTTTGTAGTGTCACCTCAAGCCTGATTGCTTGAGTACTGTAGAGCCTTGATAAGGAACTGGCAACTGAGGTAATAATCTCTGCCCAGAGGGACTAGTACTAGAAAAGAATTTTAGTTTCTAGGACTTCCCATGACCATTTATATTTGACTTCATTGAAAAAGCCAGTAAAGGTGATCTGCTGTACTTATTGATAAGAGTGACAAAAATTTAAGAACCACTGCATTCAAAATACCTATATTTTGAAACTACCATACAGCTATATTTAACAAATACTTTTAAAATCCTCTCATATGTGACATCTAATCTTGCTCATAAAGTCAACTACAGTTCACAAACTTTCCAGTATTAAAACAGTCTGGATTACTGCAGAGCTATAAAAACTGCAGTAACCTCTTTCTGCTTCCTTCAAGAGAAATATATTATCCAATTAACCATTTTTGCTTCATGAAATATGAAGCTAAAAACTAAGAGCCAAAAGGACATCTTGTCTGACAATCTCACGCAGCTTGCAAATTTTTAAACTTTCTACACGCTTACTCAGCATGAGTCTGCATCTGCTCTCAAATTCAGACTTGTCCACTATCAGTACAGTTTATATACCAGCATATGCTAACATGGCTTCAGGGCAAGCTGTAAAGTATGCTCCAGGAAAGAAGGCCAGTATATGTACAGAGAGGACCAAAAGCTGCTCGTCATGTTATCTGGAAGGAAGGACAAAATAATCTAGCATTAACTTTTTAAGCATCCCTTTCAAGCTTTACCCTAAGCTACAAAGACTGTTTTGCAGCCAGTTACAGAGAAATTTCACACATCTTGGGATCAGCAAACCTACTCGAACCAATCTTTGATTTCTTCTTCATCATAAAACGTAGACATATAGCTCCGTCTGTAGAATACCAACAGAGGTAGGAAAGAAAAAAAGTAGTTTGGAGGTTTGTTTTTTTTCTAAATCCAAAAGATCAGATTCCAGCAGCAAGAAACAACCAACCAAAAAATAAAAAATAATAATTAAAAAAAAAAGGAAACCCAAACGTGACTGAAAAGAAGTAATTCTAGAAAAGCTACAGTTCACTTTCAGCTGTAACATGCCCCAGTCATTGCTGCCTTTTAAGGGAATTGTAATTTGCCCTGCTTGTTACATTTCATGGTCCCAAGACACTGAAGGGAAGTATCAGACACTGACTCTGTACTGTAAAACTATCCAGCAACACTTGCTTTCCTTTCCAAAGGAGCTGCAGCCAAGCTGCCTTGAGCTTCCAGGAGGCTGCCAAGAGGCGGCTGTGGTGCAGTGCGGAGCAGTGGGAAGCCCTCTCCCACGGCTATTAGCGACCATTCAGCTGGGAGCCTGGGAAAATGCCTCCGAGCTGCTGAGTTATCTGGAGCAGCCTGGCAGGTGTTCGCTTCCCAGCAAAATCTGGCACCTGCACGGCTCTGTAACAAAACTCACTCAAGTCTTCTCCAAAGCCACAGCACAAGTTCAAGGAGGCTGACTTGCCCCCTGAACACTTCCATATTTGACACGTTGCACAACACTTCTATACAGTCTTTAAATACAAGCAAATGAAAATAATAACAATAATAACAATTAAAAAAATCCAAACCCACATCTCTTTTTACCTCCTAGCTGAAGCATTTCATATTTCTGGCAGGTTATCCTGGACTAGCACAGTCTCTATGTAAAGCAAAATCTCAAAGTCTTGTAACATATGTCAGAAAAGAGGATGAATTTCTTTGGTTACAATGTGAAAATAAATACACAGGTGCATCAGACTTACCGAACTACTGTATTTTATATTAAATAAAATTACGTTTTGCTCATGCTAATTATTCCAGATTAAGCTACACTAGTAATAGTGTTTACAGTACATAAAGTTTTTCATCTTCAAAGTGCTCTACAGACATATTATTACAGTCCTTTTTAGCGGTCATATTCTCCACTTAAAATTATTCATCACCCAATCCAAATTCCTGATCGTTTGTAACCTTCAAAAGGGGAAGAGGAAAAAAAAAAGAAAAGGAAAGGAAAACAATAAAAAAGTAGGCTTTTGTTCTAAGCCTAAGGTGATTGTGCAGATTTCCTCCCCCAGAACAAATGCACATAATCACATTATCTGTTCCAGGTCATGAGTTCTAATTTAGACAAGATTCAAAAGCAAATGGGAAGTGTTGCATGTAAGTTTGAGTCTGAGTATAGGATAAACTAGAGGCAGCAGAATGGGAGGGAAAGAACAACACAAGAAGCTACTCAGGTTACCTGAGCCTTTTGCAGGGTTCCAAGTGGGTACAGAATTTCCCTATCACCACCCCCAGATCCTCCCCCCCAAAAATCTATCAACTTCATAGGTAGTGAGAAGAAGTGTAAGAGATCTTCACCTAGTGCAGATTTTCATACACCAAACAGTGGGTTCAGACCAACTCACACAGCTGAGGATCTCATGCAGCCTTTCTATACATTATTCCCTCAATTCAAATAAGTTTTAAATTATTTTCTTCAATTTTCATTATTGAAAGTGATAAGTACCTGCAAGTAATTATGTAATGAAAAGCATCAATACCACCTTAATTTTTTATTTTTGTTTCTTAATAGTTAAGAAAAAAGCATTTTGGCCACTAGATTTATATACAGTAAGTGTGGCCTAAGAGAAAAGCCTGGGTGCTGTATTGACTATATTCATATGTACTTGTTTGTGTGCAATATGTACTTGTTTGTTTGTGTGCATGCATGCACATGCCAGGAAGAGTCAGACGCAAGCTAAATGCATTTAACAACGCACTGCAGGTTCTATTTTCCATGCACAAAACCAAAAGACTCTCTGTTCTCTACAGTTCTACCAACAGCTTCCTCACTTTACAAATATGCAAGGTTTGTTCTTGAAAACTCATATCTGCAAATAAATTCAGTAATGTACTTCTGTATTGTCCAGGGTACCTTGGAGCCAGTTTAAACCAAGCACAGGCAAAAACTGATTATTGTTTTTTCCCCTTACTCTTCCCTTTCAAAATTTTATCAGTAATAGCACTGCTCTTCTATTTGCCAGATCTTCTCAGCACAGGCCACTTGATAATACAGTTAAGAGATCTGGCTTGTAGAGGACATAGGACAAAGAGTTGGCTCCTATCAGAGAACAGGATCCCTGGTTGGGGTAAATAAATTAAGCAAGCTTCAAATAAATTGGATTAAGAGGTATCCTTTATGCTGTCACAGTATAGAGAGTTGAGCATAGCAAATCATCTAAAACTTTCAGCAAATGAGCCATTAGAAGCAAAACCGGATCAAGCCATATGATGAAATCTAAAAGCAAGAGCAGAGCAGGGCTGCAGGGCTCTCTGCTAACCAGGAGGTGTAGGATTTATTCTCCCATTAGAGCTATAAGGAGCAAACTGGATGTACTATAAGGCATTTATTGGCCTGACTGTCATAGGCAGGCATAGGCATTTTCTTCTTTTCTGAAGAAAAGAAATGGGAAGAAAGGCACGTATCAGACCATGCAGACTCAAGGTGAGAAATGCATCTAATGATGATCCTCAGCAGCTCTGAAGGAAAAGACCACCCTCCCATTACTATACCCAGAGATGGAGAGGCAAACTGATCCAGCTTTCTCAGAACTCATTCATAATGTAAAAGAAATAATAGCTGGCATCAGCTGCTAATGTTATCCAAGCAGATAAAGTAAAGTCATATATTAGAAGATCAGCACACCATTCCCACAGACTGTTGTTTTCTAATTAATAGGAGACAAGATTTGATTTCTCCTTTTGGGTGATCTTTATGACCATATCACTTATTGTGACAGGCTTTAACACACCAATTGAAAGCTACTTATTAATCCTTGTTTCTAATGTATAAACTGTAGTCCTGACCAAGTCACGTGCAAAGAGCACTGTAACCACTGGAACAGGCCTGACAACTTAGGAGGAGAAAGGCATCTGTCAATACCTGCCAAAAGACACTGATAGCTGAAAAACAAACCCTGCAGAAAACACTGTGACACAACACAAATCAGCACCAGAAGTAGCACCATGCACCAGCAGCTCAGGTAAAAACTGCCTGATGTCACGTGTGCACACACATTGTTGTACATTCAGAATCATGCTGAGCATCTGCCCAAATTCAGCCAGACACAGTTGAATTCAAATCACACAATGCCACGTATTTACATCACTGAATTCCTCACAGTGATTAAAGTAAGGCCGTAGAAGGCGGAATTTAGCTAAAATGAAACAGGCACTGTGATGGTGACAAATACAACTTCCAGGGTATGAGGGAATGCGTAGAGTGGTCTTTAAAGCACAAACTAGTTTTAAAAATATATGTCTTTTCAGCCTGTTTCATTCCTAGAAGACATTTGTGCACTACACAAAAATTTTTGATGCCATTCAATTCTTTAAAGAGAGGATTTCATATTTTAAATGGCAGGAATCTCTGAAAACGAAGTCAAGTCTACAATAAAAACTCAACCAGAATGTGAAAATGAACTTTTCAGCATTTAGCTAATCTGAATGGTTCCTCTTATTATTTTATTATCACAACATCATTGTAGGTGCCAATACTACAGTGCTAAAAGATTCCCAAAGGCAATCAAATCATCGACAGATTTGCAGGCTCTATTTTTTTTTTTCCTTCTGGTAATAGGAAGTAAATTCTGTAAAATCATATTCCCCAAGAGGAAATGGTTTTAACCTCATAGCTGAAAAGACTTTCATCTTCTGCTAATAACAAGGTCTTTAGGCAAGGGTCACTAAAAACATCAGGAACAAGTTTTGTAGCCATGTGATACAATGTACATTTATCCACATGTTCAAAACCCATGGGTTTGGTGAAATAGTCTGCCTCTGGAGACAGGTGTCGGCACGAGTGGGAAAGAAAGGCCAGTAACAGATATCTTTTTCAGAACTTTAAAAAGACAGCATGAAATGTGAAAATGCACTTTCTCCAAAGGTGAACTTGATATATAGCAACAGTGAACATGGAACCAAGAGGCAGATGTTGATGGCCATGATCCCTCTTCTTCTACCCTATCATCCAGGGGACAATTCAAAAGCAAGCAAGTTCCAGGAGATGCCTGTGGACTGGAACCAGTATACATTTCACAGTGCTGTCACTGGGGGTTCACACAACAGTCTCTTCTTAGGCTTCCAAAAACTCAGAACAGGAAGAAATTTTGGAACACAGCAAATAGGAGGAAGGCCTTAACAATCAAGTCTTTTGTATTTTCTCTTTTAAAATGCCAGCTAGCAAATGGGCCATAATTAAGTCAGCTGCTGAAATGCTCTACCTCAAAACAAGTGTCCACCTTTTTCCTCTCATAAGCTCTGATGTATAGGTCCCATGACCAACCAAAGATTGTGATCATCTGACCAGTGCCACTTGGCTCAAGCAGTGGAGCAGGTGCTGGCTGAGGTGCAAAGAGCTGGCACCTGATCTCAGAAGGGTATGCAGCAAGCTGCTCCATTCAGCTGATTAAAGAGTACGATATTATAAGGGACCATTTGAATTACATGGCTGAATATCTTGTGGGCTTTGGCATCAGTGTACTAGATACTAAGTGAAAAAAGCTAAATAACACATCCACTCCTCAATATTCAATGGCAAAATCAAAAAGGATGGAATCTGTGAGCTTATCAAGTGCCATGGAAATACAAGAGAAGAGAACAGACAAGCATCACCTATATCCCATGACACAAATGTACACACACTAAAGAAATCTAAATATCTTTAAACAAATGATGGACTGCTGAGAGGACTTCTATTTTTTTCTCCAAAGCAAGCTTTGCCATCTACATCACTCTGTTTTCTACACATATGTATACTGACCACCTAAAGGTAGAATGTTTCTGCCTTGATAACTGTACTTTGCCCTGTATGAGATTATCTCGTCTGAGGTTGACTTAATTCATCAAATCCTGTTACCATGTCTACAATGCATATTCAATATTGCATACAATCTTTTTTTCCCTCTCAGGTAAAAGTCTTCTTTATTTGCTGCACTACTAAATTTTAATTTAGTTCCATACATTTTTAATAAATTAAGATCCAGTCTCTGCAAAGTTCAGCAGGTGTAGTTTTGACTGTGGGCCATTGGTCATGTCATGAACATTTTCAGTCAGTGGAAATATTCAGTGTGTAATAAACAATCTAACTAGCACCTTGACTAGCGATGGCTCAACAGAATCTAAAACAGAATCAGATAATTGCTTTCTCTGACTTACTTACATAAGGAAAGTATGCATGAGTTTGTTTTCTTTTCCCCCACGAACTGGCCTTCCATCTCTCTCTGCATAAATTTCTGTAAAGCCTTAGAAAAAACTTCCAAATGTAAATAAGTCACCAAAATGTTTGCAATTTTCTCTCTTCTTTATATGATAACAAAATATAACTTTCTGGTTTTGTTAGATTGCTGGTTATAGTTTGGAAACATTACTAACATTTTTAGAGAATGAAAGAGTTAAAGATGTGTAAAACAGATTTTTCTCACAGTTTAGAGGGAACAAAAGAACACATTTAGGAAACTAGGCAGCTAAAAGGTCAAAACATTACACTTCCAGGTCAAACTTCTGGTTGCAATTAAGTAAATTCTTACAAATATTTCTAAGGAAATCATATTTCTTTTAGGCTTTATTTCAGATCCTTTTTCTATCTTGCTTACTTCGTAACCAAAGTAGTGTTGCTCCCTTTAGAAATATATAGAGTATCTTCTGTTTCTTTTTTTTTTCTTCTTTTTTTAATTAAAGGAATCCTATATCATATCAATGTAAAAAAAAAAAAAAAATCAAATCCTTATTTTTTCCCACCTCATTTACTATACTGTGAACTAATTTAAAAGACAGAAGAGGCTAACAAAGTTAATTTTTAAAGACTCTTTCTTCTCTCCTTAGAGACAGTTCCTTTTACATCCAATTTCATTATCTGTATTTTCACAGTTGTATTCCTTTTATTTTTAATAGTTCTAGAAGAAACTCCCAAATCCAAGATGCTGATGAAGATCTTGATGTTGTAAACATATGCCTACTAAAACAGACCTGCAAAACTCAGTGACTGCTACCATTGCTCAATGAGACCACTTATGAGTTTTTATGACCTCCTTTGATGCAATGAGTTTTTTATTACCCCCTTTATGATAAGAATCCATGTCCCACCAGCACAGAGAATTTCAGAAGTTCTGCAGGATTTTTTTGTTTGTTTGAGACAACTTAAGCACATGGTCACCACAGCTGCACACAGAAAAGAACCACAACAGGAATGTAAAGATACCCAGTAAGTAGGCCAAGTACGCACACAAACAAACTATAAATGCACTCTTATGTATATGAGCTAGGAAAAAAAAATCCTAAGTATATTCATACTACATTAAAATTTTGCCAAACACAAATATATGACCAGATGAGACTTAGATGCTTCCACACACTTTGCTTCAGGAAAATGCATTTATTATTGCCAAAATGCCCTCACTAGAAGATGATGACATTTGTACTTGATCTGTGGAATGTTCCAAGCAGCACAGTCTCCTAGCAATCCCACAGATTTATTTGTAAAAATCAGACAGCTAAGGAATATCAGCTCTCTCATACTGACCATTTCTTCTGCAATATCTTAGGTACTCCACCAAAAGGAATTTGAGCATCTAGTGGATGCAGACCACGGAATCTATGAAATGTTCCCAGCAGAAAACTGGTTTGCGGTGTTCATTATGGATGGAAGCACAAAAAATCAAATTTATTCCTCAGAAAAACCTCCTTGGAACAGCAAACACTTTAAAATCCATTCCCACTGTTCCTCATGTTCAAGCAGGTCTAAAAAAGATAACACTGATATCCTATTCTCTGGATTCCTGCTCCCAGGTGAAGGTGGAAGCTTTAAAAACTGTACAGTGCACACAAAAAAAGTACTTCCAAGATGAACAGATGCGCAAAGAAGAATCTGTTAGTGATGTAAGAAATAGCCAGTGCTTAAGGAACTATTCTCAAAATCCCTCCTTGTGGATTCCAAAACTGGCAGGTGCTACAGAAAGTAGCAATATAATGCCCCAGTCAAAATAAGATTCATTTTGATATTCTCAAGTGAAAATCAATCTTGCACAGCAGAAATTAAAAGTCAAGTTAATCTTGCTTAATTTGCAACATCTATAAGCTTGTATTCAGAATTCCAGTTTTAACTGACACTGACAAACAAGATCTTCCAGATTCACATCATCCAAAGATGTATTTTAAAATGTACCAGATGAAGTGACAACCACCCACCAACTTCTATTACTTATGAACAGAGTTTAAACCACTAGATTTGTAAAGTTAGAGGTAATTAGATACAGTTAATTATATGCTGCATGTCTTGGATGGGTGAATTGACTATTAGCTTCTAGCCAGTGTCAGTACACTGAAAGAGAAAATGTAATTCCACTTTGTAAATAAAAGTTAATGACTACTTACTCCTTTCATAACTATACAATGAAAACAACAAAAAATACATTTTTAATTTGCATAAATTTATGTGCCTTTGCAAAAACCGAGGTACTAACAGCAAGATTACTATGCAGTTCAAGTTGGATGCTACAGAAAACCTTTTTAGCTTACTTAAATATAGTAGCTGCCATGTTTGTCCATGCAGCCCCAGACTTTGCTCACACGCATATACTGCATTCATTTCCATTTTTCTTCTCTTCATAAAATGAATTAAAAAAACCATATAGAACCAAAAGATAGAAACAGGCTGGAAGTGAGTAAAAGTAAAAATTAAAATTAAAAAAAATCAATGAGTTAAATAGATATTAATTAAACATCAGAAGTAAAGCTTGTTTTCTAAACTGAAGACATACAGCAAACTACACAACTCTCCTATTATTTTAAGCAAATGATATATTTCTTTTCAACAGTATCTATATAAAACATTTCATTATAGGGTATCTCTAAAACAAATACAATATTATTTCATTTCCTACCCAGGATTATAAATAATTTCTTATGGGGGATGCACCTAGGGCAGAACTAAAATAAGGAGAAAGCATTCAACAGAACTGGTGCTACATCTGCAAATGTCCCAAGATAAAGATGGCAATTGCTAAATTCCGTGAGTAACAGTTTAATATCAGGAAAAAGACAAATGCAGATCCTTCAGTCTAGAAAGCCTAGAATTTCCTCTGACAATCTTTGAAATACACTAACCTCTCCCTGACATAGTAACATTTACGGTGCAGGCTTTTTCCTTATGATGATAAGAAAGGCCATACTGGATAAGATCAAAGGTTCGTATAGCTCAATGTCTTGCATTTAATGTCACTAGAAAGGGATATAAGGGAAGATAAAACACAAGAGCAAACTGTATGCAATTATTTCTCCCCAGTCCTCTCCTAGCCTTCTCAGCTCGGACCTTCAGTGAGCCAAAGGAGATTTCCATGAATCCCATATCCTTCCTGGATTCCTCTCTCATGTTCTTGCCCAAACCTGTGAACACATCTATCACCCTCATTGTCAAAGAATTCCACAGCTCTGCTAACCAATTTGACTTCCAATAACTTCATTGGATGCCCACTTGTTCTCAGATTGGGGGAAAAAGGAAAAAAGGAGATCAGAAATGATTTGTGGAGTTGCTCTTTAAGGAAGACAGATGAAACAATTCTTGTTTAAAACAAACTTAACACTATTTCACCACAGAGAAATAAGAGTTTATAGCTAGACAAGTGGGAATATTTTAAATCACTTCTGCTGCCACAGAATTCTAACAGGGAATTTAGCCTATGCATGCTTTACACATTTCAATTACTACAGAAATAGTGAACAAAGAATATTTTTTGTGTTTATAGGAGAGGAAAAAAAAAAAGTTTCATGAGAAACAGAACAAATGAAATGTATTTTCTTCTGAAATAGCATCTCAGATTGTTGTTGTTGTTGTTTTACTATTTAATAAGATGTGAACTTTGACACAGGGTCTTTGTGAGGCCAAACTACTCAAAGGACTTGCACTTCTTCCTCTTCCTCATTTCAGTAAGCTTATCTGAAGTTAATTGCTGGCAAACATATCCCCTGAAATTTCTACCTGTCATAAAGTTCAGCCAATTTAGGAAAAGCAGTCAGGGGGAAAAGATGGACAGGCAAACAGAAACAGACAGAAAATATGATCACAATTGGCTCAACTTTTCTAAGAAAACAAACTTCAAAATATTTTTAAAAAATACTCTATTCCAAAGAATGCAGATAAAATCAGGCTGTGAACTATCTGTGCCGCGTGATTAATTATTTCCGCAGTAGGAAACACAGTACAATACAAAGATCTGAAATCAGAGCAAAAACGTTCCACCATCAAGCCAAGACAAATAACAAGGATGCTAGGGAAGGAATGAAAAAGATCTGAAAATGATTTGTAGGATAAACATATTGAACTTTCTCCACATTCAAGAGAGGGAAGCAGGAGGAGGTCTGTTTACAAGGTACCTTCTTCCTTTCCTCTTTCATTTCTAAGGTGGCCACATTTTCTTTACACATTCTCCTTTTTCTTTCCTCTATGCCCATGTGAACTTTGGCTTCTTCCTTAATTTTCCAGTCCTCCTTTTATCAAGCTCCTGTATACAGCATCTCTATATGATCCTCTTTATAGCCTCTAGTCACTTGATTTTTATTACTCTTCATCAGAAACAGTCATTTTCTGAGAAGCTGAAAAGCCAGCCTTTGCTGTTCGCCTATTTAGGTCTACAGCCTTTCTGTATTTGGATGAATACTATGACACTAAGACTAAAGATGCTCAATACCATCACTAAAAACAACTATATGTTACGGAGCAGCACAAGTGGTGCAAACTGAAAACATATGGCAGAAACATATTTGTATATATTTTACATATATACATATACAGACACACAAAGAATAGTTCTAACTTTAAAGCTTATACAACATAAAGTGAAACAGGTAAGTAATTTTTTTTGGTTTATATTTTTTTTTTTGAATGAGTTAAATTTGCTAATACATGTTTATTGTTATTATTACAATTACTATTGCTGTTTGGCTTAAATTCACTAAACTTCAAGTAGTGCAAGCAAACCATATATTGTTAATGCCCTTCCTACATGATTTTGGCCACGCAGTTTGGATACAGGCAAAATCAAATCTTCTTAAATCTACCTCATTTTACATTTCTTTAAAAAAGATAAAACAAAGCAAAATTAAACACTTTCAGACATTAATTAAACACAGGAAATGGAAAGTTTATACCAAAGCCTATGTCCAAAGAATAAATTAAAGCTTACTTTGGCATATTGTTCTTACTGGCCATTTGGGAGGGGTGGGGAAATTGTTCAGACAGAAGGAAGAATAGGAAGAACTTGCTTGTCTTGGCTACTTTCTCTCATTTTTCCATTCTTTCTTTCTTTCTTCTCCTATGTGTAACACCCACAGATTTCCTAATGAGATGGTATGCGACCCACCACACACTGCTGTGTGGGTGTAACTTGAAAAAGAAATGTAAATTTACAATAAATTTACACAAATGGATATTTACATTTTGTACCACTAAATTGAAAGGTGGCAATAACTAATACTAACACTAAACATAATAGCATGTCAATATTTAAAAGAAATTCTGACAGCTGAAGAAATTCCCTTCAAAATAGTAATGGTAGCCAGTCTGCTCTATAGATCTAGAAAGCAGAACCAGATCTGCTAACCAAAGTAACTCGGTTTCTATTTCTGATGAAAATTCCCATACAGCCACTTTGATATTAAAGGTAATCTAAAAGCTTACTAATGTGAACTAACAATTCTGATTCCAATAAATTTTGAATACAAACTAACAGAAATTAACCCCAAAAGATGCAAGTCCAAACAAGAGCAGAGCACTGAGCAAACAACCAATTAATAAACATCTTGTTCTTCGCAGACACACTCTGACCTGCAATGGTGGTGATTTTACAGCAGCAAAACTCCAGACACAGACTTGCATAACTTTGAGAAAAAGAAACCACATCCAGTTTGAAGAACTAAAAAACTTCTAATAACCTCCAAATGCAACAGTAACTGCAAGCTTAAATATTTTACCAGCAGTAGCTAAAGAATGCCAATGTAGTTAGCCACAGATGAAGCTTGCATATTTCCCCGTGTCCTTCAAAATACTGTCAGGTTAGCATTGGCCAGCTATCCAGCTATCTTGTGCTTCATCTGTTTGAGAATATTACAAATCTTTGTACTTCATTAACACTCCGCCAGAACTGTGACCAAAGAGAGGAAGGTGAAACACATAAGAAAGAGTTTTAGCCTTGTGGCTCACCTAGAAGGGTCAGTCTCTCCGAGGTAGGTCCCAGCTGCTCCGGTGAACACCCACCTACTATATATGCTATTTCATTCTCAGGTAAGAATAGACTTGAATGTAACTTGAATAAACTTGATTCTGGAACAAAGCACTCCTTTCTTACAAGTTACAGCCCTGAGCAAAGTGGGCTGAGGGAAGAAGAGAGATTTGGAAATTAAGTTCAACATGAATGTTGTTCCTTATCTCATACTTCTTTTTTTTTTTTTTTTTTTTTTTTTTTGGTTTGTGTGTGTGTTAATTATTGATGTCAAGATTAAATGCAGAAAACTTATGAAACAGAAATTCTGTCTCATCCAAACTAAATACTCTTTAATCTAAAACTATCAAAGATATTACTGATGACCTTAGGTCCTTCATTTTCACAAAATAAGGGGAAGAGTCAAGCAGATCAGTTCACAGCTGTTGAACAGCATTCCGGTATTCTGACTGAAAAGTCTGCGATACGAAAGAACATACTGGACCTTAAAATCTCAAGAACTCCCTCAAAGTACTGTATCCGTCTGCATATGCAAAAACAATCAGCTTGTCTGATAGTCTTACCTTACAAAATCATTGGCTTTGAAAACATACTTTCTCTGAGGCAAGAAATTTAAGAAAATAATCAGTGAAAAATATCACTCAGTAAAAGAAAATACAGAAAAATCTCAACAAATCTCAGCATTTCCTATCTCACCCTTTGCAGTGGTCCTCTGCTTTCAGCATAAGAAAATTCTGTTTGTTCACTCAGAAGTAGAAAAGCATAGTAACAAATTTATAACATGCTCCAGGCTGGTAATAAACTAAAACTATTCCTTTCCTAGAAACAATTTTAAAATAGCTTGATTTTCAAATGTAGGACGAACAAATAAGCCTATTAACTTCTTAAAACCCACCTAACTAGAACAGGTAATGAAATAACATTAAAGGAAAACTGACAAGCCATTAGGTCCTAATATTTGAAGAAAAGCTACAGCAATCATTATTTTTTATTTTAAAGAAAAGTATACTGGAATTGCATCTACTGATTTCACTACCCTCACACACATAAAAATCCAACACAGTTGTTCCAGTTGGGTAAATGCTCTATCAACTATTTTTTTCTGCACAGTAATTATCCCATCAAAGCCTTCCAAGGTCACTGACTTCATTACCTTTCATTAGCATTACAAATCCATAGTAACACAGGTGAAACACCAGATGCCACTTATCACAACATAGCAGTTTTTAAAGAATGAATAAATTGCAAGAGGAATGAAAAAATATTTCTAGAATAAAAAATGTACAAATAGAAACCTGACTTCAGAAAAAAGAGTTTTCCATCATTTTTAGAGGAACATCAATTCTTTTATTCTGCTCCACCATAATGTCTCACGTTAATTTAATAACACAAGTGAGATGTCAATTTTTCAACAACGTACAAAAAATTAAAACCCATCCCTGTTTTTTTCAAAAACATAGCCTAAGTAATTTCAAACCCCAAAACTGCAGGTATTTCGGCTTTACTAGATTTTGTGATGGGAAGTTTTTTATGAAAAAGTAAAGAACAGCAGTTTCCACCATATTTTACCTTGTTTTATTGTTTTACATATTAAATTACTGATTTTACCTGTAATGAACAGAGGAGTTGATGATGCATGTTCCATTGACTTCCATTGACCACGCTGTTTACGCGCTTCCAAGTAGTGTCTGATCCGTGAAACGACCACCTCTTCCAGGTATGTGCAAACCTCCTGAAATGTCAACATTTCCCTCTTCAGAGCTAAGCATTGCATGCACAACAAATGCACGAAGGTAAAAAATCTCTCCAACATTAATCTGGTACTGCAATCAGTTGCTGATTACACAGAGGTGAGAATAAAAAAATACTGTCTGCAGTCAGGTACTGTGGTGTTACACTGAGGTGAGAAGCCCAATACTTAAGAAATACATTAGAACAAGAAAAAGAAATCCTAGCAGCTTTTCTAAACATTTTTTTTTAAACACATTTTAATAACTTCTACAGTTTTGAAGAACAAAAGAGTGAAGACTATGATTCAGATAGGAGACAATGCATGGTGCAATTTATTTATAGAAAATCGCTGAAGTTTTTAGTAATAGAAATACATTATGACGTTAAATACCATTGTTTTTAAATGAAAATTAAATTATTTTTCATGCTAATTATGGAAAAGAAATACCTTGATATAAAAGCAAACTATTTATCTCACATATTAGATGAAGTTTTCAGATTAAGGTGCACACATCTGTGACTTTTACTTCAGAATTTTTATTTTCCATTATGTCCAACTTTGTGCTCATAGAAATGCCAGTTTGCAGCATACAAATATATCATTTAACCTTTTCTATAGTGTTTGGACATCAGACAAAATTATATTAGTACCACCTAACATAAAATATCTTGGCTCAAAATTTACTTTGTTCCTCTGCATCTACCAACTATGCAGAGGAACATTTTTAATGTATTGCTCTAAGTGAGAGCAATACACATATATAGGTCAATCACAAATAGTATTTTCTCCTTACAGTTAGAAATACACTTTCCTTTCTGCTTGAAAAATATAGTTGTAAAATACAGTATCTGCCTATTCCTCTGTTTAACTCGTTAAAGTGATCTCATTACACATTCCTTCAACAGGACTGTGCATTCAGGTTAGAATGAAACATCTAGAAAGCAGAGGAAGGAGTTTGTATGTGGTTCCTTCCACAACAAAAAGATAAGCACACATCTTCTTAATTTACATGGAAAATATTTAATTCTGTTGTTATGCTTAAGGAAATTTTATTGTACTGGTTCTCCACAACGAACTATACAGGTCTATATTTAAGAAAGTATAAATGAGCAATTTTCAAGATAATCTTCTCTTCTAGACCCCCACTGAACAAAACTGATAATTCAGACCTTCCTGTACGCAAAGTGGAGAGATTAGGGCAAGAACGTGAAATCAGTCTAAAAAAGAAATAGTTCTTTTGTCAAGTACAAGGCTAAAACTTTGAGTTTGTTATTCTAGGGGAAAAGAAAGAGGACACAAAGGGCAGAAAAACTAGAAAGGGTAGGACCTAGAAAGAGAAAAGCTCCTGAAAAGCATCACATTAGTGATTTGCGTATGTCAGTCCGAAATGACCCTTGTACACCACACAGCAGCAGGCAGAGACTGTGCTCAGTAAAGTGCCCAGCCAGACAACTTGCACGGCCTTTTCTAACACCATCCCCACACTAATGGGTTTGTATGCAGCTCACAGCTTGCCTCACACAGCCTGCACTCCTCTTCCCCCTGAATCACACCGCCAGCAGAGCACGCCATTCCCTTTCTGCAGCAGTACTGCGCCATGCCCCCACTTTATCCCTCTGCAGGGCTCTGCATCCCACAGACAGCAGCCACAACTTCTTCCAGGGAAAGGGAGGATCAGCACAAATCATGCTTGTGTTACAGGGCGCCTGAAAGGCATCTGCTTTTCCCCACAGTTCCCCAGACAGACAGACAAACAAACAAACAAAGGTTGCACCACTGTTAAGGTGATGAATTCTGGAGATGTGAAAAACTTGTTGCGCTGAAAATTAAAATAAATAAATAAATAAATAAACACATAGGCATAATTTGACTTTTTCTCCCCGGTACAACAAAGACTCTGTGTAGGGCTTTCAGGAAGCAAATTGCAAAGCTATTGGAATCACACTTCTTGGTTGTTGAAAATATGCACCCTTTGTACTTCTCTGAAAATACACGGTCACAGCAACGCAATGAATGCTGCCCCGTCATGCCTCTTTATTAAATCACTCATGATCTAATTTCCTGAAATTCACATCTTTTGTTTTGGCAATGATACAGAATACATTTTGAAAGCACTTAAAACTTATAACCAAGATAGTGCCAATTATAAATAGAAGTGGTAAGGAGTATTCATTTACTTGGGGAAAAAAGTAATCTAAAAGATTTCCCATATTTTCTCCTTTGTCTGATTCTTAAAGCACAAATCGGGTGAACCTGATAAATATTCTCCCTTCACTCCCTCTGAGCACTAATTTGCCAGTTGTTTGTTGGTTTTTTTTTCTCCTTTTTTTTTAGACACATTGCTGTGACCATACGGGGATGCTCTGCAATGACAAGTTAATTATGCCATTATTAGAAAAGCTATCTGCTGAAAATTACCGTAACAGAGACTTGCGGGAAAATCCACAGGCATCTCAAACATGTCTTGCATTCATTTTCAGCAGGGAACTTCTCAAGTTCCCATGCAGACTGAAATAGGGGAAAACTCCAGCCAGTAACTCATCACGAGATTCTTACAGAAATCACAGAATCTGATGAAAGTTACATTCGTAATTTTACTGGTTGCTGAGGCTCTGAATTTCCAAGATTTCATCTGCTGTTAGGATATTCAAATGATGCATTTAAAAATCAAATTTAATAATCTCCCTTAATGAGATACAGTAGTTATACATGACCTTGCCTATCTGCATATACATTATATTTTCTTACACTCGCTCTCTAAATAAAATACCATTCACACTTTCCTAAATGTGATAACAGTTAACAAGCTTTTCACCAACAAAGCTCTACAAAAGTGATATCTGTCACAATCCATTATTCATAACTCAGGACAAAAAGACAAAGATACCGTCAGAGAGATGCTTTTAAAACCAAAGTCAGAAGAATCAAAACCACATGCATACACATGCAGAGCTTAAAAATTAAAAGGGAAATAGAAAGTGGCCATTAGTGACCCAAAAAGCACATGTAGTTCACTTAGGGGCCCCACAGCAACCATTCAGTTAGGCACAATCAGCAATGCTCTCATCGTAACACTGAAAAACACAGAACAGTTCAAGGCTATCCAACATTTCCCTGTGACCACAGGCTTTTGAAGTAGAACTGTTATTTGTTGTACCTCCTTCTCCTGATCTGAAAACCAGCTGGTGTCTTTATTGGAGCCTTCAGGCAAAATATGAACATCCACCAAAACAGCAAAGTTCCCACACTGAAAAAAAGAAAGACAAATTAAAAAGAAATAAAAAAGGTTCAATTGTAGCTGTCGAGAGACAAGAAAGTAAAGAATCAAGTATACATATGCATCTGAGTCAGAGATGCAACAAGCAAAGTGCAGAAGTTTGTGGCAGACTACAAAATATGGAATTGCAAATTGATATTTATCAGTGAACTTAATGAGAAATCAGAGTGGCAGACATACTTCAGGTAGCTAACAGATAGCCGTAAACTATAACAGCAAGCACCAAGCACTCTGAACTTTCTTCCATCCATACCTCTTGAAAATGCGAATTCAGGCAAATTACCCTGTCAAAAAGCTATTCCTTCACCAAATTCCCAAAAGAACAAAAAAAAAAAAAAAAAGGAACTGTAAAGTTTGAAGAATTTGTGGTAATTACCTCATGCTCATTCACATCTGTCATTCAGCCAATACTTTTCATAGTTCAATGATTGTAAGACTATTACCATTACAAGACACTTCCAGGATGATGCAGGCTCCATCCCAAAGGGTCACACACACATCTTATTCCACTGTGAGCTGTATCACCTCTACACAGAGAACAATGCCTCATGCCATATGTAGAAGTATGGTGTGTCATAAGCCTAAATTTTCTGTCTTCTGCTGAGACACAGCACCAAATCTCATTCATACTTCCTTTAATGGAATATCTTGCAAGGTAAAACATTCTCCTCTCTTTTTTGGCTCCTTGCATCACATCTATGGCACAATAAACTCATTCTATGAGACTAGGCATGTGCAGTCATGGCAACTGCACATCTGCAATGTCTAATGGAATAGAAAGATCATCCTGCTATCAGACAAGCCTCAAAGGTGTACATACAGCCCAGACTGAGATCTGTTTCCTTTCAGGGCAATGCTGCAGCATACACTTTCTGTTGTAAGTTTCTCACTATGTTTGCTTCTCAGGGCCAAACATCTGCATACCCCACATCAGAATTTCCAGAGTGAATGCAACTAGTTCTAGAAATACTCTGGTATATATTTTTACGCTAAGTTGTTCATCACCTACAGTCCAAAAGTCTAAATTTTAGGCTTGTGGTATAGCAAAAAAAGAGTCTTTGAGAGTTTCCTTACCTGCATGGCTACTACAATGAGCAACCAGATTTATGCACTGATTTTACTAATCATGAGAGCACATTTGGTAAATTAGGTATTTGTGGGATTGCCTAATTACCCAAGAACAGAACTATTTAAATAATAATCTAACTATATTTAAAATATAATGCATGACCAATATCATATTTTAAGCAGAATGCAAGACTTCAGCAAATGAGGCAGGCAGCGTGAAATTAGTTCTACGTTACTTATAGGTATCATTCACTGAAAGAACAGAACGCTTTGATCTGTTTATCAAAAGGAGTCTCTTTTCTCCAGAGAACCAAGAACTGCCATATGGCTGCAATAGCAAACCTCTTCAAGCTTTACAATGACAGCAAAATCTCTCTCAGAAATCTCTGGTGAATCATTAGTCAGCTCTAAAAAACTTTTGCGTTGACTACTGACCATCAAAGCTATAGCAGACACTGCATATTATAGGTACAGAGAAGTAGTAAGTCATTCATAGTATGTCACTTACAACAACAAACAAGAGCTTGATATATCAAGAAACCTCCAATTATCTAATGCTGGGTGCTAACTTGCACTATTTGGTACTCGCTGCAAAACCTTTATTTATGTAAATAGATACAGATATACATAGCCATAGAGACATACGCATACATGCGAAGTGTGTTTTTAATGAGATAGCATTTGTAATTATTTTCTTTCAAATAACAATATTTGTCTCATTTATCAGTCCTAAGACAACGCAAAAACAGAAAATAACCATATTTGAAACAAGATGCTGAAACAGTTCCAAGTTATTTTAAAACACCACTAATAGACTAAACATTTGTAATACTTCAAAGAAAAACAAATACATGTGAATAGTGTGTAAATCCTTGTAATAGCTGAGCTTTCCCAATGGAAGATTCCCAGCCCTCGGCATTTTGGAGCAGTCTGCTTGTGGACATCTTATCCGGAACCATTTCAACACCAAAATCCCAACAGCCTCACCAGTCAACTACAGACACTTCAGAGCAGGACACAAGGAAGCAGAACTGCCCAGGACAAATAGGATGAAAAGAATATAAGCACAGATCTTTTTTGGGTACTGAAAACTCCTATTTTTCCCAAGCCCTGAATGTGACGTAAACAGCAGCTCCTGAGCATGATTCCAGTGCACACTGTGCTTAAGCCCTACACTTATATTTATACTTCATATTCCTTCACGTGGTACAGATTTACATACAGTATTTGCACTAAACAGCTAAATATAACTTTGCCCCAGCAGCAAAGGAAAAGTTCCCCGTACAGATTGAACTCCAATATGAATAATTGTAGGGAATGGAGGTAAGAGGAAGATATGCAGTGTTTATCACAGAATCACAGAATCACAGAATGACCCGGGTTGGAAGGGACCTCAAGGATCATGTAGTTCCAACCCCCCTGCCTAGCAGGGCCACCAAACATACACCTTTACTAGATCAGGTTGCCCAGAGCCCTGTCCAACCTGGTCTTGAACACCTCCAAGGACGGGGCATCCACAACCTCCCTGGGCAGCCTATTCCAGGACCTAACCACTCTCCTAGTAAAGAACTTCCCCCTAACATCCAACCTAAATCTTCCCCCTTTCAACTTAAAACCATTTCCCCTAGTCCTGCTATTATCAGCCCTTTTGAAGAGTTTACACCCCTCCTGGGAGTAAGTTCCCTTCAGGTATTGAAAGGCTGCAATGAGGTCACCCCGCAACCTTCTCTTCTCCAGGCTGAACAAACCCAACTCCCTCAGCCTGTCCTCATAGGGGAGGTGCTCCAGTCCCCTGATCATCTTCGTGGCCCTCCTCTGGACCCTTTCCAAAATCTCCATGTCTTTTTTGTGGTGAGGGCTCCACGGACACAGTACTCCAGATGGGGCCTCACAAGAGCAGAGTAGAGAGGGACAATCACCTCCCTATCCCTGTTGACCACCCCTCTCCTGATGGAGCCCAGGATCCCATTTGCTTTCCGGGCTGCCAGAGCGCACTGCTGACTCATGTTAAGCTTCTCATCTATCAGGACCCCTAGATCTTTCTCTGCCGAGCTGCTCTCAAGGACAACTCCTCCCAGCCTGTACAGGTGCCTGGGGTTCTTCCGGCCCAAGTGCAAAACCTTGCACTTTGCCGTGTTGAACCTCATTAGGTTCACCCGAGCCCAGCTTTCCAGCCTGTCAAGGTCCCTCTGAATGGCATCTGTTCCCTCCGCCGTATCGACTGCACCACTCAGCTTGGTGTCATCAGCAAACTTGCTGAGGGTGCACTCCATTCCCTCATCGATGTCATTAATAAAGATGTTAAAGAGCACCGGTCCCAAGACAGACCCTTGAGGGACACCGCTCGTTACCGGCCTCCACCTGGACATAGAGCCATTGACCACCACCCTCTGTCTGCGGCCTTTCAACCAATTGCTTATCCATCTAGTTGTCCACCCATCAAATCCACTTCCCTCCAATTTGGAGATGAGGATGTGATGGGGGACCATGTCAAAGGCCTTGCTCAGGTCCAGGTAAATGACATCGGTCGCCTTCCCTTCGTCCACCAACGCCGTCACTCCATCATAGAATCATTTATGTTAATAGATAGAGTGCTCTTAAAAAGGTTTTTAAGATATTTTTCCTTATGCTCTGAAGACTTGTAATTCCAATAAAATACTAGTTTATATTTTGGAGAAAATGCAATGCTTTCAATCATTAGGGCTGGAAGATGCAACTTGTCACTGAGAGGCAAATAAAACAACTGTTCGTTTGTTTTTTTCAGCCTATCTCAAAGTTTGTACTGAAAATAAACTTGAGATGCAATTGACAACACTGAGACCTGACACCTTGATTTGATGGGAAACACGTCAATAATCAGTACAACAAAATTTTACTGAACAATTAAATATAAAAGCAGATGTGCCAGTTTGCTATCTTCCATAATTCTAAAACTCAAAAATCTCATTTTCTCAGGTTACTGTACTCACCATAGCAGTCTAATAACATTCAAGCATTGTTAAGTGTAATGTTTTAAATTATCTCAGAATGTTGTCAGTATACTGTTATACAGTAATGCATCTTATTCAGAACGTATTTTCTGGAATCAAACTGTTTATAAAAATACATCAAACAATTCATAGGTTCTGCAAATCAAAAGATAACCTAGCACTTAAACTGAATGAGTACCAGTGCAAAGTGGTAACTCAATCAAGGAAAAAAAACCTTTTCAGAACCTGCTAAAACCTTGGCCTGGGATAATCTGATATTAGATGGATCACTAGTAGGTAAACCTGAAAAAATACTGCCACGCTCATCTTCTCAATAAGGCAGCCCCTCTATGGTACTCTTCTTTGTTGAAATTGCATTGCTTGAAACAGCCTTAAAACAGTCCTTATAAACAAAAACATTTGAGAGGCTGGGGATAAGTACGGTGATTTAATATTCAGTTACATCATTCCAAATGTGCTGCATCACTGACCAAGGCAGAAATGGAGAGCTAGTCTCCCAGGAGACATATTAGAATTTCTCTGTTCTGTGATTATTGTGCTGATGGGAGCTGTACAGTCAGGATTAATTGATGCCCAGTTCAAAATGAAGTGTGTGATATTTTGGCTATTTTGTAGTCTTAGGGAGTTTGCTGTGATGTTTTTACTGTACACCAATCAGTAATACCTTTCCTAATAAACTTTGCTTTGTTCATAATTAAATTTTGAAGCATATATCTCAGTTCCACTGGGAGAGAAGAATGCCCTATACTACAAAACCTCCAGTTTTTCAGGCTAAGAATAGAAGAACTCTCATGTTTCTAATCTTTTGAAATTCCCTTTTGCCTTTCCAGAAGGCTGTGGTATTGAGTTAGCATGATAATTGTATTTATTATTCAGATTATGTCTATCATTTGTTTTTGGGGTTTGTTTGCCTGTTAATTTTAAGACTACATCCTGATGGATACTCAGAGCTATCACAATGCTGGAAGGGGCTACTAAAGGCATAATTGCTGGAAGGTGCCATTGGCTTCCAGGTGGCAAAAGCACAGCTAAGAGAAAATGTGAAAATAAATCATAGGTTTGACGGAAATATCCTCTAACAACCAGAAAAATATTTATAATATATTTCATTCTTTCCACAGTTTTTCTAAAATCAACAGACGTTCCAAGTTCAATTTTATCAGTTCAAAAATCTACAACAGTAAGTATAAAAATATTTTGTATTGGTTTATATATCATGCCAACCACATTATGACAATATATGAATGCTAACCTTTAGCATTTTAGTTTTCTCAGGCTTTTTAGAATTAAGTTTATTTTCCTACTTCATCGTTCAGACTCCAAAGAAAACAGGCTTTCCTTTTGTTTACACATTGCAACCAATTATTTTCCGAATTTTGATTCGGATTTGATTCTAGAGCAATAGAAAAAAAAATCATTTAGTAAGGATACAGCACAGGAGCATTTATGTATGTTATTGCACACAAAAAAAAATATATTCATTTATAAATGCATCTTAGTGTTATGATGTTGTTATGACCTTGTTATGATTCAAGGTAGTACACAGTTTCCCAAACAGTAAGACAAACTTTTCTGGTGTTCAAATGCCTTAACCTGCATTAACTCAGCCTGCATGGCTCAGGACAGCTGCAGGTGCCACGACTGCTGCAGGTGGCTGTATGGGAGCAAAGGAGATATGGGTATCATCTGACAGGATAATTATTTTTATTTCTAAAAAGATTAAATTACATTTTGATATGCATATAGCTTTTGCAAATATTTTGCAAGAATCTCTATAATTTGAGGCTTGGGGTGTTTCCCTTCTAGGGAAAACAAAACAACAACAACAACAAAAAACAAAACAAAACAAAACAAAACAAAAACAAAAAAAAAAAACAAGAGCAAGAGGGTTCCTTACTTTTTATTTTTTAAATGATTGGGTTGTTGTGGGTTTTTTTTGCCATACAGCTAACTTTCACAGAAACAGCTCTCTCTAATCACTGCTCAAAGCAACTTGGTCTTCCAACTTTGAATACCAGGGGTTTAGGAAACAACAGGTTACCACAGCCTGGCTTTACCATCATGAGATCAATTACAGGATCACCTGCCAAGAGGAACTGATGAGTGAAAAAGGATCACCCATCAGCTGATTCAGAAAGAGTACAGAACACACGAGGGAGAAGGCTCTCAAGAAGCAGGAATTCAAGGAGTGCACAATCCAAGTTTGTTCTTCCGAATGGTCAAGATTTAAGAACTAGAACCAGGGGGGAAAAAAATCATCTTCTTTTGACCTTTTCTCATCTCTAAATTATGACTGGCTGGTTCTGGGAAACTTGCAAACTTGTAGGTTTTTGTTTGCTCTGACATGGTGTATGTCTCTGAAGAGATGAACCCAAAACGTCTTCAAAGCTGAGCCATTCACTGTTTTAATGGTGGATCCACAGCTGCTTGTACTGATTGCAAAATGGGACTACAGATCTTGAACCATAAAAAAAGACTGAAGATCTGCATAACTGGAAGAGTTACTAGAAATCTGTGCCCAGAGACTTGAGCTCTGCTAGGTTGCGGAAAATTTTACAGTATTTATAAATATAAAAAATATTATTTTAACAAGCATCCAGCAAACAACCAAACTGCCCTCTGAAAATCTCAAACTCTACTTTATTTACTAGAGCTTTCAGAAGTTTTGACAAATGGCTGATGGTGTTAACAGTGGATTATAGGGAAGAGCTAACACATAGATCTTAGCCATCCTTTGCTCCCAAAATCTACAGGATCACAGTAAAAAGCGAGCATAAGGTCAACACCACCAGCCTAGTGAATGAGTGTTTTAGTGGAAAGAAAAAACAACTTAAAAACTCAGCCAGTAAGCTACAGGAATACTGAACCCACATTCAGGGGTTTGTATACCCACTGATGGGTTGACAGCTAAAATAGATAATCTTAGACATCTTTTCCAATCTTCATTCTAAGATTCTATACCAGCAGAGAAGTGCAAGCAGAGAACAAGCCTTTAGGACAAACTTTTGGGAAAAGCAGTCTGAGCACACAAGAACACCACATCAAAGCAGGATGTTAAACTTTCAGAAGATGTGGATAGACAGAATATTAAATGTAAGAAATGATGGAAAAAAAATGAAAACAAGTGTCAATGGTTTACAGGCTGGTTTGACCCAGTTCTGTGACCAATGGGGAGGGAGGACTCACAGATCCTGGGAAAGGGGAAAATGGTAGGCAGGTGAGCTTAAAAACAAAACCATGACAATGATCTGAGAAGGAAAATTAATTTACTAAATAAGATATCAAAATGCAAGATAACACTATATAATACAATATAATTGGAATTGAAGCTATTCAATCAAATAAAATGAGAGAGCGCATTCAAAAACCAAAAGCCTTACTCTAATTATGAAGGTGAGACTGCTATGGAACACACACTGCAGAGACAAGCAGAAAGGGAAAAAAGGGACATCTTGTGACTTGCCAACAGCTGTATCATTCCCTCTGAATGGAAACGAAAAGCTCTCTGGGGTATGCAGTTCTTCTCTTCTGAGAAGCAAGCACACAGAAAATCAGCAGTTCACAGAACTGGATCATTAACTCTAACTTCCAGAGCTCTACATCATGTTATGATGTGAAATACTGATATCAAAAATCATAAAACCATGACAAGAAAAAGACATGCTGATGACTCAACCCCCAGGAAAATGTAAAAAAATCTAAATAGTTTCAAATCTGATGGAGCTGTGTATTATAACAGAGACTCTCAAATTAAGCACTAACACGCTGTTGTTAAAGTGCATAATTATGAGAGTTCCACCCAAATCAGTAGATTAAATCAATCAAGACAACTCCTTCAAGAACACCCTAAATATCTGCTGCTTTAAAGCATGTACTCTAAAGCATGTATCTGCCACTCTAAAGCATTAATAATGCAAGAATATTTCATTGCAAACAGAGCCCTTCAGTTCATCACCCACAGCCAGGGTAAGTAGTCATTACTTAATCTAAACATCTCAACTGGTCCTGGAGAACTGCTCTATCAGGTACAACGTTGAAAAAGAGGCCTAAATTGCATGAGAGAATTAAGCTTAATTTATGTTATCACTCTATGCTGGTCTGGTCTCAGTTCTGTAGGAGTTTTGTAGACTACATATTGAATGGAGGCATGTAGCTGGAGCTCAAACAATTGCAAAACGCAAATTTTTCCTCTGGGCAAACTCTCCATGTAGCAGTGCAAACTCAATGTTGTTTTGATAGGACATAAATCATTCCCTGCCTGTGTCAGAACTAATGTGAAAAGCAGAAATAGAAGCACAGTATTTGTTCAAGATAATGGAAAGGTAATTTGAGATTCCAACATGCTGCTTTCACTCCTGTGCTGTAAAATTTTATAAATACTACGGTATGTTTAAAATTTTAAAGAACAGGCCAAGAAGAAATATTAATCTCTGCATCAGCCTGCATTTATGGCAGTTGGGTTTACTGGGAGAGAATACAAGAGAATTTATCTACATCAAATTATTTTCTAATTGTCAACAGTAAGGATGTTGCTTAGGTTTTGGACACACCAGTAGGGTGACACAGGATGACATGTTACTGTGTATCACTTATCTTTGGTCAAGGGGTGTAGATAGCGATGAGAGCTACTTTACCTAACTCTCCTAAGGTATCAATAGAAGATGGGATTGAGAAGAATGACCTTGTCCCTACAGTACATTACTGGAATTCAGTACAACTATCATGGCTCTAGAAAGCCAATGTTGCAATTTAGTTTCTTACTTGTGAAAAGATAAAGAATCCAGCATCCTATAGAAACAATCCTGCATATTCATTAGAAAATGCAGGCATGATCAGATATCACAGTAATGTTAAGCACTGATAACTGATCACAGTGACCAATTCCCTCTGATTTCACAGCACTGTAGATGAACAAAGTACGTAGTTCACTGTCAGCTTCTACCATATTACACCATGGTAACTACATTCAATTTCAAATTTACTATTTCTAACAATTATAGGTCTATTGATTGTTTAAAATAACTGAAATGATCAGAGTTTCATAGTATATTAAAATGTTTTTTTCATTAAAATCCTACTAAGAAATAGCAGGTTGACTAAAGATAAAGACTCCAACAAAAAAGAGATGATGAACAGCAGAGAACATATAATTTTCTAAGTATTACAAGCCAGCAATTTCAAAAAAAAACCCAAAAAACTCTAAGCAACCATTTCAGACCTTTACCTTGTAAATAATTTTCACAGCTTTTCCATATATATGCCCTCCATGCTACACGTTAATTAACAAACCTAATTGTGACATATAAGAAAATATTTTCAAATACATATTGGCAAGTTGGTGATGTAGTTGCTAAGTAAATGAAAAAAACCATTACACAGAACAGCTAAGGAGCTTAGTAACGTGCCACGCTATTTCTTGTTTCTGCATATTCTAGTTATGACAAGAGAATCAAGTGCAATAAAAATTAAAGCAAAAAAGGCACCACCCTGAATACTTCTCATGTAAATGGTGTGAGAAGAAATAAATCCAGCCATTGAATACCATGCAAGACACTATTTACAAAATTACTGTAAAATGAAGAATAGAGTTAAAAAAAAAATCCAGTGTTTGTTTGGTAAGGTAACTGCACAGTATTAAGATAAAGAGAGAAGCAATTTCCAAGCACATGATGCATCCAGTAAGATATTTCTCGAGTTCTTTGTACCACAGCTGCAGGGTTGGGCCGACTTCCCTTGCACAAAAACAGAATAGGGAAGCGAGGGCAGGTCCCAAGCAGGAAATCATTCCACGTTCCCTAACTTTGCAACTATTTTACTAAGCTTCTGATTCCTCTTTATACTAAGAGACAAGGTCTCACCTGCACTAAAATTGACTTCCTTTCCTCCCTCTCATGAAGATGTTACCTACCGCAGCATGCAGCTACTTAAGGGGGAAGCAGGAGGCAACAGAAAACCAAACATCTGCAGCCCATGTTTCAATATAAAATATTTGCAGATGTTAACTCTTGATGCCAAAATAACAGATTAAAGATACATTGATTACACATGCTTAGGCTTTAAGACAAATGCATAAAGCTGATGTACTTTTTATTTGCAAAACAGACTAGCAAGCCAAATGAAAAGGATTTCTTAGTATTGTTAAATCTGCTTTAATGGTTTAAATGTTACATTTTCCAACTGCTTAAAAAAAGTATTTTTTAACTTTTCATTTTTAACTCATTTGTCTTTAAATGGAGCTAAGCCAGGAAAGTATCAGAACCGCATAAAGGCTTTTTCAGAAACAACATAAGTGAGAAGGGCATAGAATAAAAGATAGCTCCTTTGGACAAAATCCTTAAATTAAGTGGTAGCATGTTTTGTCAACGTAAAAGAGAAGGAAGCTCAACAATATCATCAGTGTTTTATCTATAAATATACAACAGATTAAACAAGGAATGCTCCAAATCTTACTCCTGAAAATGCATAATAAAATGGATAGAGAATACAAGGAATCTCAATATATAAACAGATCACAAAAAATCACAAGGAATTACCAGCTACAAAGCAATATAGGGTGAAATATATATATATTTCTTTTTGTGTGTGTGCACTGGGGAAAAAAAAAGGCTTTTAATTGCCACTGAACAGATAGTATAATACACAGGTTTTGTGCGGGAGTAGTAGGCATGGGTTCACCAGGGGGAGGTCATGCTTGCCCAAACTGGTAGCCTTCTACAATGTTGTCACTGGCTGGGTGGATGAGAGGAGAGCAGTGGATGTAGTCTACCTTGATTTCAGCAAGGCATTTGATACAACAGCCGTATAACAAAGCTGAGGAAGTGTGGGATAGGTAAGTGGGCAGTGAAGTGGGTTGAGAATTGGCTGACTGGCAGAGCGCAGAGGGTCGTCGTTGGCGGTGCAGAGTCCTGTTGGAAATCTGTAACTAGCAGTGTTCATCAGGGATCGGTGCTGGGTCTGGTCTTGTTCAACATTTCATCAATGATCTTGATGAGGGGATAGTGACCACCCTCAGCAAGTTTACTGACGATACAAAGTTGGGAGGATTGGCTGACACACCTGAAGGCTGTGCTGCCATTCAGCGAGACCTGGACAGGCTGGAGAGCTGGGCAGTAAGAAACCAGATGAGGTTTAACAAAAGCAAGTGTAGTCTTGCATCTAGGGAGGAATAATTGCATGCACTGGTACAGAATGGGGGATGACCTGCAGGAGAGGAGCTCTGCAGAGAGGGACCTGGTGTCCTGGTGGACGACAGGTTGGCCATGAGCCAGCATTGTGCCCTTGTGGCCAAAAAGGCCAATGGCATTCTGGGATGCATTAAAAAGAGCATAGCCAGCAGGTCAAGGGAGGTGATCCTCCCCCTCTACTCTGCCCTGTTAAGGCCTCATCTGGAGTACTGTGTCCAGTTCTGGGTTCCCCAGTACAGAAAAGACAGGGATGGGCCACAAAGACGGTGAAGGACCTGGAGCATCTCCCCTATGAAGAAAGGCTAAGTCAGTCTGTTTAGCCTTGAGAAAAGAAGACTGAGAGGGAACCTGATCCAGGTCTATAATTATCTATAAATATCTAAGGTGTGGGGGGCAGAGTGGCAAGGCCAGACTGTTTTCAGCAGTATGTGGAGAAAGGACAAGGGGAAACAGCCAGAAACTGCAGCATAGGAAGTTCTGCACAAATGTGCACAAGAACTTCTTTATGGTAAGGGTGACAGAGCACTGGAACAGGCTGCCCAGGGAGGTTGTGGAGCCTCCTTCTCCGGAGATATTCAAGACCCGCCTGGATACCTACTTGTGCTACCTGGTGTAGAGAACCTGCTTTGGCAGGGTGTTAGACTCGATGATCTCTGGAGGTCCCTTCCAACCTCTACAATTCTGTGATAAGTAAAACAGAAATGGAATTTAAAAAAGGAGAAGAACACAGTAGAACACTGAAGAGCTCATAACAAGTGGGAACAAGCAATGAGGTGTCTCACTGCTACCAGGCAGATGTGCTGTCAGGGAAAGGCTGTCAGGCTGCACCTGGGGCAGCCACTACCCCATCTGTGTGGCCTTGCCCATGCTATCTGCACCTCATCTCTTCCTGAGGTCTCAGGATCAGTTCAGGTTGAATATCAGGAAAATTTTCTCAGAAAGAGCAGTGAGGCATTGTCATAAGCTGCCTAGGGAGGCGGTGGAAAAGTGCAATTAGTAGATTTAGGGAGGTGATTCTGCTCTGCTCTCATGAGACTTCATCTGGAGTACTATGTCCAGTTTTGGGGCTTTCAGCAGAAGAACTGCTGGAGTGGGGCTGGAGGTGAGCCTTGAAGACGATCAGAGGACTGGAGCACCTGCCCTTTGAGGACAGGCTGAGAGAGCTGTAGTTCTTCAGCCTGGAGAAGAGAAGGCTCTGGGGAGACCTTATAGAGGTCTTCTAGTACCTGAAGGGGTCCTACAGGAAAGATGGGGAGGGACTTTTTATGAGGGCATGCAGTGACAGGTCAAGGAGAAATGGTTTTAAACTGGATGACAGTAGACTTAGACTAGATATTAGACTAGATATTAGGAAGAAATTCTTTACTGTGAGGGTGGTGAGACACTGGCACAGGTTGCCCAGCAACGTTATGCATGCTCATCACCTGGAGGTGTTCAAGGACAGGCTGGATGGGGCTGTAAGCAACCTGGTCTAATGGGAGGTGTCCCTGCCTATAGCAGGGAGGCTTGGAACTAGATGGTCTTAAAGGTCCTTTCCACCCCCAACCATTCTATGATTCTATGATTTACCATCCCTTCAGATGTTCAAGAACCATGGAGAGGTGGCACTGTGGGACAAGGTTAGTGATGGCAGGGGATGGGGGTCAACAGTTGGACTGGTGATCTTAGGACTGTTCCAACCTTAATGATTATATACTGCTCCCAGCATGGAGCAGGCATAACTGATCCCTAACCACCTCAGTTTTGATATATTCATTTTAAAAATGAATATTAAAACTCCTAAACTAAATCAGAACCTTTTGATAGAAATAAATAGGAGTATCTATTCACATCTCAATCCTAGCATACAGAAGAAGTGGCAACCTCTGCGAAGAGAGCAGAGCAATGAAAAGCAGGTGGCAAATGACATAACTTAGATCAGATTGCAGCTGAAGAAGTCCACGTATGCTCTCCCACTAGGCCTTCAGAAAGTACTCAGTAACACATCACTGACCACTAATGAAGGCAGGAGCACAGAGCATTAAATGGAAGATAAAATAATCAGTATTTATGTACATTCAGCAAGTGCATCAACTCTTTGTAACAATAAAAATAAAAGACAAACAAAAAACAGTGACAGTCATCACTGCAAATAATCTATCTACAACTCAGTTGTTCAGACTGAGGTTGGGGATGTGACTACCATTTATATGTAAAAGGTTTGCAAAAATTGTTTAATCTACTTGAAACTCTTCACTGAGGGAAATGATTACCTGAGCTCATTGTGAATGATTTTTACAGGAAAAAAAAATACTGGATTGCCATAGAAATAAAGAAACTCAGAACTTGACACAATTATAGATTAATCTGAAGCTGGTTTTGTTTGTTTCTGTAACTCTTTGTCACACTAAGCACATTGATAGGTACTTTATTCACAAGTAGTCAATTAGGTAACGGAAACCCAAGAGAAAGCGCTGATTTCAGTATAATGCGCAGATAATCTGCGTGACGCATTGCACATTTTCACCTACTATGAAGTACCACAGAAGCAACACGCTCCCTGGATTTCAAAGTAGTCTATTTTTAAAGCAGAGGGGAGAAAAAACAAAGGCAGAAGGATTCATTTATTTGCAGAATTTCTGTTACACTGAACTCAGTAAAGATGTTGCCTCAAGGAAGGAAAAGGACTTAGTTCTAGTACCAATCTCACATGCAGGACCAATCTCACATGAAGAACCACATCTTCTACTTCATTTCAAAATGATTCTGTTGGTTTAATTTAGAGCCCTCAAAGTAACAGTCTCTTCTTATTTAACTCTTTCCACCACCCATGATTTAATAGGCCGACATTACTCCCCACCCACCCACCTCCAACTGTTTCTTTTCCAGGCTGAATAGGATTAATTATTCCTTACACTGAGGGCATTCCACACCTTTCAGTAATTCTCACAGCTCCACTAAGAACTATAAACATACACAGTGATAAAAAAATAGACATGCCTTCAATTTGTACCACAGCTCAATGATGGTATTACTTATGTTTTCTTCACTCTCTTCCTCATAGTTCCCAGAAATATTTTTGCTTTACAAAATACCACACTGAACTAAGCTGATGCTTTCAGAGAATACTGTAAACTTTAACAACACTTTCCCATGTGGTGATAGGTTGTTCAGCAGCCACACACATATGCTTGGAGTCCCTCTGCCTCACTAAAACTCACATCACATTCATCTGTTGTTTTATAGTACAGCCACTAAATACTGGGAGATTTTTTGCAACACTTCATTGTAATCCTTTGCTATTCAGCTCCCTTCTCATTTACAAACAGGGACTGGCCCAGAGTTCCCCGTTTCACTCTCTCTCTCCATTTATCCTTTAGCCAGGTAATCCAGGTAAGACTTGTTTCTTTTTTCTTTTTTTTTCTTTTTCTTTTTTTTTTTTTTAGCTCACTTAAAGCAGCTCTACCAAGCTCACTTAAAGCACTTTGCAAAACACTTTGCCAATCACTTTCATGGAATCTAAATGGGTTACAACAACCAGGTTTCTCCGCTCAGTGGTCCCTGTAAAGAAGCCCGCAGGCTGTGATGGAGGTCTCTCTTTACAGCAGGTGTTCTGACTTTTCCCAACACACAGCACAAATGCATACATCCCTTAATTCTACCTTAATGGAGTTTGCACTAATCTGCTGATACACGTTAGACACTGACCCACCAGAGTTACCAGTTCTGTAACAGGAGGCGCTATCTAATACATGAAGCTGTGGCAGTTTGCAAAGAAGCAGCTCTGCTGAAGTTTATTGCTCACCTATATGCTAAAATTGGGCTTTTTGAGTACTCACTCCCGTGCAAAGTTCAAAATAACAAACATAGCCAACTATATCAAGACCCACTCTTATGGTGTTTTCTGTTGGTGTTTTTTTGTTTTGTTTTGGTTTGGTTTGTTTTTTTGTTTTGTTTTTTTACAGCTGAGAACATAACAGAATTAGAAAAGTAGTTTTCAGTGTTTGTCTGCTTCAAATATTACAGCTTTTTAATAACATCTTAGCGATCAGCAAAGTGCTATAAATGTTTCTTTGTACTCTCTCCTATTGTGCACATAGAATCACGCCCAGCCAATGCTTCCTCCTCATTCTCTTCCCTCAGATTAATTCTGCTTCACTCACCCAGGTTCCCCCCATGCTAAACCAAACTGCATAAAAACAACAGAAACAACAACACACTTCTGTATCTAAGACAATATTCCCATGCAAAACAAGCCCTTTTTTTCTTATTTGAATTGCTTCCTTACTAAAGGTAGACACTTTTATTTAAAACAGAGCAAGGAGCAAAAGAATCTACCATTGATCATTTGCGTACCACAACAAAATCACAATGTCATCTACTGCTTCATGATATTTCTCGAGAATTTAAATTCTTCACTTGAGACTCTTCATGTCTGCTATGGTCACAATTCCTCCCTCCTTAATGCATCCACTAAATGGGTGGGGACTATAAGAAAACTGACAGAAGAAAGCAGCTCAGTAAAATAAGATATAGTACCTAACAGAGCAACTAAGATGTTACCTATCTGAATTAAACCTTGTCCAATTGCAATGTTAAGATGTATGCAGCAACTTGTTAAAACTAAAAAATAACTCAGAATTACTGGCATCCTCGGTGCAGCTCACTGCCCATAACCCACACCTACCTGCTTGGCTCTGTAAGAGAGAAACACGATTCGTAAGCAGCAAGCATTGCTAACCACTGCATTGCAATTTAACATCCACAATCAATAAAAACCAGACAACTAACGCTGCCAGCTGCTTCAATATGCAGCAAGGGGTAAATTATTTTCATCAGTTACAATTTTGCTCCTCCATAAAATGTTTTCAAAGTTTAAAAAAAACTTATAAAATTGAGAGCAATGTAGCATTTTGCATTAATAAGAACAGTGCATTTTTCTTTAAACAAGTCAGTGATCACTTGCCAGAGCTGTAAAAAGCAGATCTTTGTTACATTATGTCCCACCAAAAAAAAAAAATTTCGTTAACTTTCTAGTCTTTTTAATTTATTACCACATCAAGGACATATAACTCAAATTTTTAATCACCAACAGGACAACAACAAAATAATAATGTTAGTGGATTGCTGTAAGAGGAGACTTTTTCCTCCACTTGCTGAACTACAGTTCTGGTCTATGTCACTCTCAGTTCCCAAGCTTCTTTCCACCTCTCCTTATCTCTGTCTTCATTTTCCCACTGTCAAAGCCTGTTTTTTTCCAGGAAGGAAAGTTATGGTAAAGATGAGGAATATTGTTCAGCACCTCTTTGCCCTTTGGCACTGCTATCAAGCACTGGGATTTTATCTACCACATTAGCAGAGATCTTACAGAAAACACATTCCTTTTTGTATAATGTACATGGTGGTCATTCAAACAATAACCAGTAACAGATGTCTGAAGTGAGGAGAATGGACTATTTAAGTTAAACTTTATAAATTCTGATGATACTTTCCCAGATTTGAAACCACGACACTTAATTTATAACTATCAGTATGGCCATATACTTTTCTATGTCTGTTTATTTCTAGTTCCAGCCTCAGTAAGTATACTTTGTCCATCAAGTTTTAGGTTTCACTCTGACCTTACAGATACTCTTACCATCAACTTACATTCATTTAGTAGTGTAAAGATAGTGGTAAAAAATGAAAGTTCCTCTGCAAAGAATCCAACACCCAAATAAGGAATCCTGACACAGGCTATGAACTTAAATGCTTACTTAGTATTAGTGGTCACATTTAGCAGCCTTCAATGACCATATGGGAAAGTTTTTTATTTCAAAGGAAGCACAGAAAGAATAAAAGAGAACTGTAAAAGAGTATAAAAGAAATGTAACCTGTACTTTTTTTTCCCACTGAAGCTTTAGCATTGCAGGATTTATTTATTTTCTTAAATTTATGTCTGCTTTCCAGGAATTTTTAACAAACGCACTCAATGTGCACAGGAAATAAAGGATATTTAAAGCAGCTCTCCTCTACAGTTCCATATTTCATGAAAGTATTGAAGGTTTTGGAATAAAATATGCCAACAATCTACTTTCATAAACTGTGTCCACCAGCAGCACTTTTACTCATACAAGGAGGAGTTCTACACATCAGTGTGACACAACAGTCTTTACACTGGTGTGTTGTGTTTAATTGCATTATTTTCACAATCCCTTTTACCAGATTTTCACATGTATTCATGGCCACAACTACTTAAAGAAACATTTGTATTAGTTTTTAATGACTGTTATGAAAAATCTACCTCAGCTACCACACCGTCAATACTACTGGCAATGGAAATGAATGGACTTTAAAAGACAAAATCAAATTCTGCTATTGGAACATTAATGCACAGGTGTAGGGAAGGTTCACAGATACACTTCACAACTATTTGTTGTCCTTCAGAAAAAAATTCATCCCTTATGATCTTTCAACTTGCCATTATGTTACAAACAACAACCCTAGTTCCTCTAGAAGTTTTGTGTTCCTAAGTTTTTGTGAAATATTCAAAGAAGATCAACAAAAAATTCAGAAAACATGCAATACCAACATTTTAAGGCTTTGCAGTCTGCTTCAACAATATAAATTCCCTTTGTATTTTGCTCAGGACATTCAGCCATGAAATTTCAAGATCATCTGGGGGCAGTAAGTTTCTCCTCTGGAAGAAAAGCAGTGCAACAGTAGCTTCCTGTGTAAAGGTTTTGCCCTCTGTGGGATAGATAAACAGATCTATGAAGCATTCTTCCAACAGACAGATCATGTTACAGGTCAGAAAGTTTCTTTTCTTCCTTACAATATTCACCTGTACCCATGTTATTGGAAACCCACAAAGTTGAAAAAGACAGGCTGACAAGATGGAAACATTTCTGTTTCAAAGCAATGCCTGCCAGTAGTCAGAAGACTGATGCACTAATAGAATACAGTTTGAATGTTAAAAGAGCTACAGCTATTACACAGTGTGTATTAAGTGTGAAAATCACAGGAGCAAAAACAAGAGGACGAACCCTCACTGGTCCAGATTTCATCTACAGAAGATAATGGCTGGTAATGCTACACCAGCTAAGGATCTCCAGAAGCATCTGCTACGCTACACTGTTATGGCTAAGTTTTTAGCTGTGCATGTCTGCAGCTATTTAAAGGGCCAACAAAGGAAAGAGTACACTTTTGCAAAGTTTAACGAACAAATAAAAAAGGTTTTTCTTGGATTTCAACATGAGAGAGGGAAAGACGAAAAAAAAAACAAAAAACAACAACAACAACAACAACAAAAAAAAAAACACACACACACTTTGAGAGGGTATTATTCCCTGGAAAGCATGAGCTCATTTTTCTCAAATTAAAAAGGAAATAGTGTACTAGGCTCATAACTAGCTTTGTTAAATCAAGAAGAAGATGACTGGTTGTGACAGATTACAGTTCCTGGATGTCAGGAACACTGAGTACAAAGTCAGGAACATGTTAACATACAGTCCATTTGATCTCTGTCACATTAGCGGGTGAAAGAAAAGAACAGTGCCTCAATGTATCTGAGAATATAGCCACCTAAGTATAGCGCTATATTCCTTCTTGCTTGAATTCAGCAACAAAGACCAACTCAGAGCTTTAAGAAAAAAAGACACAGCAAGACAAAAATTTGTATATAGTTAACACAGCAAAAATGAGTGTTATTGATCAACTGATACGACTACGTAGCTAAGGTATACATTTAAATGAAAAGGACATATTCCCTTGTCAGACACAAAGAATGGATTTCTGCCATCTACTGCAAAGTAATTAACATCAAAGACAACGTTAGAAGCCAGGGTGTGGAAATATTTCCAATCATTAATATTAATGATTACCACACAATAGAAGTGCTAGATGCCCCAAATATCGCAGGCTTTAAAGGTTTTCAGTTCGTCCTTAACATTCCTTCACGAGACTGAAGATTATCTCAAATTATTTGTCTAAAACTTAATAAATAACAGCCACACTGAGCAAAAGTCATCTCTTTTTAAAACTGTACAACAAGTCATGATTAGCTGACTATGTATGACTAGCAAAAAAAAACCAAGTCCTTAATAGTTGATGTTTGATGAATAACCTTTCACAGATCAGAATTTCATGTGATACTTCAGAAAAAAAAAAATCAAAAGAAAAATTATAACCTTCAAATATCCCTACAATTTTATCATCCAAGCATCTTTGAAGAAAAAATAAATAAATAAATAAAAGATCACACGTCCCCCTACATGACTCCAAGTGGAGTTAAACAGTTTCTCAAAATGACCACAACAGGGGCAAGCAAAAAACTGATTAAGTAAAATTGAGCATATTGATGATATGTTGACTTCCACAGGGAAATGAGCAGAAGTAGATGCACTACAGAAATCTCTGCCAACTGATCCTATACAATTAACCTACAATGATCCAACATTCTCTAGTACTAATCTAAAGACAGAAAGAAAAAACATTTTATGACTTTGACTTCAGGGACACCAGCTTCCCTTTCCAGGCTGCAAGGCACAGCACAGACAGGTGAGTACCATCAGCATCTCCCAAAAATGACCCTTTCTAACATCTACACGTTCCCAATCTCTTCACTGTTTCAAGCTGGTAGCAAAGAAATGAATTTTGCCACTCAAGATCTTCCAACAGTTTGGATCTCTTTTGTAATCCCTAACTCTCACTTCACTCTCATGCTTTAACTAACAGATAAAAACAATTTGCTGTCTCACTTTAACTTACATTTATCATTTTTCCATCAAAGGAAATTAATCCAGGCTGGACGGCTAAACAACAGCAATGAAATACATTGATTATCTTTATTCATAAGTTCTGGGGAAAACTCCGTATTTTTTCTTTAAACTGGGAAAAAGATTCATTTGAATTTTAGCAGTTACAAATCATCTGGTCTGAGCGGTATTCAGTAATGGTAGCAGAATTTAACCAGCCAAGAGTATTTTTAGGTCTTAAAAAGAGAAGACAGTGATCTATAACTGGAAATCTTCACTAACATCCTATAATAATAGTGACACATTTATGAATTATTTGACAATACAGACTGAGTTCAGAATAATGGAGTTGCCTTTTAAGAGATTCACACCATAGCTTATTCTATCAGCCAACTGTCCCTAAAATTGATTTTGCTCCCAACAGTTTAGTTTATCCATGCTACAAGTGTCTAATTTTGAGATGTTTAAAGTGGCAGTCTTATTCCAGAATGGATCAGTGTGCACTCCATACTATGTTGTCATTTTGATCTCTTTTTAATAGAAGATACAGGAAAAAAAATACTTGAGATAGATCTGTATAACCTTATACAGTGAAATATTTTAACAAAGTGCTTCAGAGATAATGGTATTAATTAATGATTAATGGCAGCCTTCTCAAAAGTAGTGGCAAATTTTATTTGGCGATTACACAGCCTACATGTAAGCAAACAGCCCTCTCCCTCCCCTTGCTGAAGTTCTACAGACATGTCTAGTAATGTCACATGTTTTAAAATGATCTACAGAACAGTGATGTATTAAAAATGCAGAGAAGACAAGGACAGAGTTTAATATTTCATATGAATCCAAAGTAATGGGATTAAGATAAAGAAGTAGCTTTCTATTTGTCAAATGAGGGGAAAAAAACCAAAGGGACTAATCAAATTCTCCTTGCATTTCTCTTTGTAGACTGCCTAGGTAGATTAATGATGAAGGAGGATTCATTGCAAGTGCCAGTCTATAGCTGTACTAAAAATACAACCTGATCCTTAAAGTGACTTCATTTCATGTAAACTATGCTTGTTTAACAAAATTCCTCAGTCTTTTTTTTTTTTTTTTTATTTTTCCTGCTATGAAGGTTAAGTTCATTGTTTGTGCAAACTCTCAAAGTAGCTGGGAAAGAAACAAAATTCTATGCTCCCTTAGAACTGTTATTTTAGTATAATGTAGCACTTAAACTTTGTTCAACTAACACAGCTACTTAATATACCAAATAATCCATCTTATTAACTACAAACCCTCAAAGACACTCCAAAACTAATATTTATTAGTAAATTAATAATATTACAAGAATAGTCACGAAGGAAGAAATGAAGAAAAGGGTCATAACTTGCAGTCTTCACAACCTTTTGTGATGAAGATGACATGGCAGTTTGATGACATTAGAGATATGACCACAGCACTTGCAGTTCATAGTGGAAATAATAATGATGAAAACATGTTAAATACAAAAAAAAACCACTAGTTGGGGTGAAGCCACATCAGGTCTAGAGATAAGTGAGGCCTGAAATTTACATTCCTGTCTCTGTAGCTAAGTTTTATACAAATTGAAGCTACAGGTTCTTATGTGATGCATTTTAATTCTGCCTACCAATTAATATGAGAACAACATTCATGAAATGTATGGTTCTAATATATATTTAAAGAACCTAAAGGCAGCTGAAAAACAAAACCAAGAAATCTCTGGTTTTAAAACTAGAATGACAATTCTAAAAAAAATCTTCTTTGATCCATTATCTATTTGAAAGAGCTATACTCAATGCAGAAAGTAATTGCTGACAAATCCCAACAGTAAACAAACCAGTTTCACATTTTACATATTATCAAGAGGCTACAGAATTAATGGTTACAGCCAAAGAAATGTTGACACAGTTGCACATTGAGCCTTAACATGCTGATCATGTTAAAATAGCGCACAAGAAATATTTTTCCACTTTGTAAAAAGCCAGACTGTTTACACGCTTAAGTGGCGACTTTACTGCCTTGTGTGTGGTCTTATAATTTCAGTATCACAACCATGAATATAAAGAGAAACAGCATGAAATAACCTATTATATTAAAATGAATGCCAGATAGCCAATATTACAAGCACTGAGATTTAAACTTCTCAAAATGAGCACTAAAACATGCAAACATCCAAATGTTTACTGATTAAAAAATTACATAAAACTTTCCCAAAAGTAAACAGAGGGATTATATTTCTCAGAAGGAAGCTATTTTTTGTTTTCTTCACACTGATTAGAAAGAAAAAAGAAGGGAACAAAAATTAGGAAATTAAAAATAACAAATATTGTCATCATTAAAATACAACACTGCTAGCTTTGCTTGCATCTTCTTATTGTATAAGATGTAATACTAACAGCTGTAATTTAGTTTAACACATAAGTATCTTTTGTAAAACTCTAAAACTTTAGTTGAAAACCACTGGAAAGTATTCTGCAAAATCTGTTGGTTTTTTTTTTTCTTCATTATTAATATATTTTTTAAATAAAACGGAGATCTATTACTTTCAATTTACTGAGGACAGTACTGTCAATTCATTAAAGAAGGTGCTAGCTATGTGCAACACAAAAAGATCAATTAGTTGCCTTACCACTACAATCATTCATTAAAAAAAAAAAAAAGGTGAATACTGACATAGGTCAAGCATACAAAACTGTCTCATCTTCCCTTTCTTTGTCCTGTAATGAAGCATAAAATGCCAACAATTTTGAAAAGCAAATACACAGTATGAACAAAATACGAAGGCCACTTTCAAAGCAATGTTTCTATGTTACTGTACTGATCCATAATCTCAGAGACAGATGTTGGTAGCATGGCAGTAGAAGCTGAACCTTCCTGCCAATATTCTGTTACGTTTTGTTGCCCTGTAACATATGGCAGCAGAGGGGCAGTCTGACATAGTGGCCGTCTGACATGGAAATTCATACGAAGCAAAGGTATGGAAGAAAGTTCCCTCCATGCATGTGAAAATTACATACGTTGACTCTTACTGAGTATTTGCGGAGACCAACCAGTTGAGGTGAACACAGTGAGGCAATGAGTCGTGCATTTCAGCAGTGGCAACAGCAGATCATCTCCACTGGTACAGATTCTTACAACCTTTTCCAAGCAAGGTTCTGTTCATTGCTGACAAAAATGAAGAGCTAATAGTGGTGACTATGTTGAAGATTAGTGTTTTGTAGCTGAGAATTTGCTCTACTAAATATTGTTTTTGTCTTTGCATCTGCTGTAGTTTCCATGGAAATAAATTGGAGGCCTTACCTTCAGAGTGACCTACACATTTTCTTCAATCTCTCATTAGATGCATCCTCAATGTTTTCCACAGCAGTTGAGATTCCACGCCCAAGTTAAAAACAAAAAGCAGAGACCATAATATTTGCAGTATCTACTTGTTAACCTTATTGTCCATAGCTGAAATTCTAAATTCTCGTTGGAAATTAAAATAAATAAAATTAATTAATTAATTAATTAATTAAAGTAAAAGGTCTCATCAAGAACATGGGTGTAAGGGGTCAGAGACAGCTTTCTGGTTCCTTATCCTTCTATCTGAAATTTTTTTTCCCCTCTTCTTCCTTCTTCTAGTGTTCATTTGTGCATATAGGAAGATAGAGAAGGAAAATTGTCCTGTTAAGACTTCCACACTGATATTTTTTACTGTGCACTGGGAAAGAAATTTTCCTCAAAATAGCCTCATGTCTAAAATCTCCATATTAAAGTTAAATGAGAAAAAAGTCATATATATCATGGATGAACAGAGTAGCACTGTGGGCCCAATCCAATCCAATTTCGTTCGGGACGCTGGCGTTCCGCGATGCTGCGCTCGCTCCCCGGCCCGGCAATGAGCAGCACGTGCGCCGGGGCGCGCTGCGGGGAGGCGCTGTCCGGTGCTGAAGCGCCGCCCGCCCCGCGCCACCAGCAGGGTCCCGATGCAGCGCACGTAGAGCTGAGGCAGCGCTCCTCGGCTCGAACGTTATCAAACACTATCAGCGCCCGCAGAATGCCACTCAGTCCCAGCACTACTTGAGCTTTCCTTTATTTTCTTTCTACCTAGAAGGCTGCCTACAAATCCTCTCTCCCCCGCGCTGTCATTCTACTACTGACCGTTACTTCAATCAAGAAGGAAGTATCTATTTCTTACGCACTCAATGTTCAAAAGGAGTAAAAGAAAGAAGAAAAGCAGCAAAGCCTTATAGCAGCAGAAAAGCTGCCATAAAACTTTATGCTATGCACTTCTTCAGTGCGGAATTATTTGTAAACATTCAGCTTCTGCTCTAGTCCAGAAACAGTAATGGATTGGTTAAAGACAGCTGCAAACAACAAGGAAGGCCTGACTGGGAATTTATTTTCTATAAAATCAGATTGCAGAAGCTTCCCATAGAAGTCACAGAGGGAAGCTGCGGAATACACAAGTACTCAGTGACAGATCTGCTTTCCATTAAGCTAGCAGCTTTAACTGTTCCAATCCCATCATCTATTCAATATCAATTCTACATTATTGCATTTTCATGCTTGTATCTTGTAGCTAATCTGCGATTTTCAGAGCTAAGCACACACTTCAGCTATTCAACAACAGTTAAACAACTGAAACTTTGCCTGCAAGTTGCTCTCCTCACTGGACACTGACTTTTTAGAGGTTGTTCCACAATCCTGTCACTTTCCCTTTTACTCTTTCTTTCCCTAGTTCTGCTAGACTTGTAATAATGTCTCTAAAGTGCTCCTATAAGAAAAGGAGATCTTCACTTCTGAGAACAAGCCCTAACAGAACTGATTTTCAGAAAGTCTTCTCACATTGTGGAGAAGCATGGGATCAAATAAATGGAAATCTCCCATTGTGTAGCCCACAATGGATTTACCATTAAAAACAAACAAACAAAAACACACAACCACTTGTTTTCCACCATACTAGTAAGCTAATACATGGAAATACATTCAAATTCTATTGTATTTAAATAGATCTGGACAAATACCCTACCACTTTAACATACAAACATTTAGCATACTGACTTTTCAAAGTGGCTCGAACTGTTACTGAAAAGGGAACACACACCTTTAGGATCAATCTAGCTAATTTACAGATGGTCAGAATAGAGAAACGAGCATGCCACTTGCAGATCAAGATTTACCACTAAATATGTTAGCAATCTGGAGAAGAAGAAAAGAATAACTTCAAAAATCAATGGCAACATCCATCAGGAGCAGTGAATTTTTGATGTAGGTGTTACTATAACATAAATGCTCATGGCACTTACCCAACATTGCCCATCCTGGAACTATCTTCTGCATAAATTTCAAGTCACTAATGATTATAAAGGAAAAGCTTGGTGTTAAGGACACAACCAGTTCTCACACTGAACAGAAACACTCAGAAGGAGGATACAAGTAGAAGTTTTTCCAGAAAAATTATCTGTACTGTCTGAATAGTAGGTGCAATTCTGTATTAGTATAGAGGGATAATTCCAGAGAGCTCCATACAGCAGAGCCCACAACTAACAAGTGTTAATGATGATACTGAAGTTTTCCATTTCTCAGTTCTCCTTAATAAAAAGTTGAAGTTCATATTGTCATTTTAAATGTTACTTCTCATCCCACGATCAAACTAGCACAACACAGTCCTAATCCATTCAGTGTATGGTCTGAGTAAGTGCACACTGAACTGAGAAAGTCTTTTGCAGTTCTGAACAATCCCTGGCTAGAAAAGGAGATACAGTTTTCTGTTGCTATTACAAAGCAACAAATACATAGATTTAAAATATTATTTGGCTATAGTGAGAGTGCCTCTACTGTTACCTTCTAGACTCCTTCCATACGTGTCTCCTTCACCATATAAATCTACAGCCTGAGTAAATGGTGGGGGGATGTTAGGGAGAAGAAGGGTTCAACCTATTGCCAAATGATGTACTCTTCTGACTTGCCACCTCCTCTGAAATTGTGGGAATGTATTATTTGGATAAATAAAATTCCTAAAATAAAATAAACCACGCGGTATTCCAGTGAGAATATACTAAATTTAGAGTACTGCACCTGCATCTAGTTTGTTTTGTTTTGTCCTGGCTTGAAAGCAGTCTGGACGCTAAATCTGTAAGTTATAGCAAAAAAATTCCTCACTGCTTTCCCAAACTTTCTAGCAATGCTCACAGTCTAAAGACTGCCTACAGGATAGCCCAGCTGCTAGGCTACTAAGTTGTTCTACCACCCACTCCTCTAAATACATAAATAAACAAACACATTGTTGCATAATTTCCATATAGTATCAAAAACAATTCAATCAAACAAAAAAAAAAAAACACAAAAAAAAACACCCACAAAAGGCTAGAATTGTGCTTAAGTGGAAGCTGTGCTGAATAATGCAGACCACCAGTACTACTTTCTGCTCATCCTGAAAAAGTGTTGGAATAAAAGGAAAACCGAACTTTAAATTCACTGTATGACAGGAGAAAAAAAAACACAAACCTCTCTCATTAATCCTACCACCTCTCTGAATACTTATTAATATGCTTTTTGATCGAAAAGCATGAAAAATTTATATGCTCCCACTGACTTGCTACTGCTTAAACAGGCTGGATCTCAAATCTGTAATAGCTTCCCATAACCCTTTATAAATCAGCTACAATTTTTCCTCTACAACAGACTGACAATACACTACTCAATACTCGCATGCAAATGTCCATGTAAATATTCATCTAATATAAATACTGACAGATACTAACCGCTTTCTTAAGAGAGATATAAAACAGTTTTGTTCTGTTATTCCAAGTTCTTCTGTAAGGTTTCTCTGCCTGAATGCCAGATCAGATGCATGAGCTAGTGATGACATAAATCACCAATCACAGCTAATCAGTCTATTTCATATTATACTACTAACACTTATTACCAGACACTTACTGGAGACAACAATATGGTTTTGTTTGGTTTTGTTTGTTTAAATAGTGGGCTTCGCATTCAACATTATACTTGTCAGACTTACTCCTAGCATCTAAACTGTTTGTAAATTCTGAGACACAAGTTGCAACCATACAATACAATACCCAGAAAAATAAGAACGGGAGCCTTACCACCAGTACTACACATGGAATATCTCCTTTATAAGCTTCCTATCCATTAATAAAGACTGGCATATGATGGCAAGGCAATATGCTATTGTAGTGTAGGAATGGAAAAATAAAGAAGGAAAAGTTATACACTCCATGACCCTATTAAATGTCAAATTCTCAGATCTTGGCATTGAACAGATGCTCTTTAATGGCCCGGGATATAGTTCTTTCCCAGCTCTAAAGTTCAGCAAATATTTTATGTTCTAAGATATACACTTTTCTTCTCTCAGACTTTATCTGAATGATAAAAAGCAGGATAGATCACAATCATGTATACTTGGTTAATTATGGCTGCTATTAAATCATTGATATATTAAATGAAAAAAAAAGGCTGTTTAAAATAGGAGAATATTGGCTTGAATTTGAAAGGCTGCATTTAACTGTATCTTATATAAACTATTATTACATCAGCTGAGTAGTGTCAGATACACTAGACACCTTACTACTGCCTGGAAACTAAAGAAACTAAACAGGCCTTCCAAAGAGGACCCTGCTCATGGGTTAGAGTTTAGCACAGTTTTGTTACTTCACAGGTTTTTATACCAAAATGAGGATAGGGTTCTTGAAGTACATTCACAGATCTCAGTCATAATCAATATGAAAATGACAACAAAACATTCTGTGGTGCTGGGTCACATTTTCTTATCTAGAAAACAGCAATGTCATGTCCATCTCTCTTTCCCCTGTTCTTTTCCTCACTCTCTCCCAAGACCAACAACTAACTATTCTTCAACAAATATGTGATGCAATATATGTACAGTGATTCTTCACTTGAATACTCCTTCGAATACACATGGGAAGTAATAAAATCTTGGTTATGCTGAAGCCTAAAGATTCAGGATTTCATGTAAGTGGATCTGTCAATAAAAAGTACAGATAGCCAAAATAATAAAGAGGCCTCAATGAAAAGTATTACAAAAACAAGAAAATACAAAAAGAAAATGAATGCCACTTTGTCTTCAGGCTTCATAAAGGAACTTCCCTAGTTAAGTATACACAGCAACATCATCTTACAGCACTCAAATCACTGCAGTTAAGATTTTGGTTCCAAATTGTCAGCACGTGATCTAAACTACAAACTGTTCTCTTTCCACTTCCCCTAGTAAAAATTTCACAACTAGTGATAAAGTTTTGCAGTAAGCAAAAAAAGTTATCTTTCATATAGGCTTTATTAAATGTACTGTGTTTTATGAAGCAAGGAAATAAAATATAGGTTAGTTTGATAGGTAAAGATACAGACATTGTGGAGTAAGTTTGAAAGACTTTTCTTCATTAAATATTCATTTGCATAATTAAATGGACCTATAGAGCTAATCTTATTTTTATTCATTTGTCACAGGCATAGATGTTTTGATGTGGAATACTGAAAACCATAAAACAAAACCATGACATCATTATAAAAAGGTGTTTATTCTCTTAACTTGCCCAAGTAAAATCATATAAATGCAAAAGTTGACAGATATTACTTGGATGAGGGGGCTTCTGGGATGAAATAAATCAACCAAATGAAAAACAAACAAACTAGAAGTTTCCCCTGTCATTTCTTGACATAGCTGGTGTAACATATTACAGTATCTAAGAAATACATCTTATTTCTAGTATTTTCCTTAATACACAATAGTATTACTCAGTTCTGATCAGATTTTTTTTCAAATTAGATGCGTCTCAGTTTTTAGCACAGAAAAAATGTCACATTCAACATTAAAGGAATGAGTCAACTAGACAATAAATGGAGAAAAATGAACAGAAATGGAGATACAATTTAAGATTAGGTAGAAGTCTACATATTGACTTTTAAAGCATGGATTTTCCTTTGTCTATATCCGTTCAAGAAAATAGATCAATTCTGTATTGGTCCTACAAAACATTATCCATTTTAGCACAAGTTTAAATCTTGAAATCACTTCAATATTTTGGTTCCCATAAGCATGGCACCTCAAAACACTTCAAAGTAGAAATGTTTCCAATCAAAATACAGAAAGTAATTTAAGAAAAAAAAAAAATCACTAGTGGAATTCCTGATCATTTACAAGAGAATTAACCACACCTCACTACCCTACACTCAATTATTTGTTTGAGGGAATTTAACAGTGTTCGACAACAGCCTTTCCTCTCTCTGCCTATTATATAATTACACAAGTAACACTGCTGATAATATTAGTGACTTCTTCACATTCCATGCAAATTTTAGTTACTTAAATTACTAAAATAGATATCTAGAACTTACCGTTTTTGCCAACCACATTGCCACATTCTAATTGAGCAGCTGTCAACAGTTAGAAAATAATTGCATCCCTTTCCGAAGAACTAGTGTGGGAAGTGAAACACTTGGAGTCATGGTAATGAGTCTGTTTTCATCAGGTGACCATGACTCATCATTTTATCAGCAGTTTAAAGAGTTTTCACAATAGTCAAGCATCATCAGTGCTCATGCTTAGCAATGACTGCAGCAGGATACCAAAATAGGGTGCCATATCCTATGGTACCACTATTTAAGGAACTGCTTGGCTAATGAGTCAAGGAATATACTGCAAAGTCATGGTTGAATTGGAAGTACTGCAGTACAAAAAGTACTCACAAACCAAGGAATAATTTTGCTTTTCAAAAATAGATTTCATTTAAGGAAGTAGCAAATAACATGGATGAAACATAAGGAAAGAAATCGGACATATCGTCAGCCTCTCTTCTCCATTTTATTTCAGACCTTAAACAGAACACGCTCAAAAACCAAATATCCACATACCTCCACATACTAGAATCCATCCATGTTGCCAAGGAAAGAGGCAGTATGAAACAATATATACATTTCCTATTTTATGATACTAACACCAATAGCAAAAACCACATAGCCGTTGTTAAATTGGACATGATATTACTGGCTACCATAGAGAGGAATTACAGGAAATGGGGGTCCTCTTACCTCCCATACTATTAACCTCCATCTAAATTCATTAGAAAGAGCTAAAGAATTTCACAGTTTGATCTACAGCACAAGCTGAAGCTTCTCCCAAGACCTACAGACATGCGCTGAACCCATGCAGTACCTCTGCTAAGTTTTGTTGGACTGCAAGAAATTGAAATTCCCCATTCCTTCCCCTTCTCCTGCTGCACAGAGGGTTCGTGTAGGCAGTACCTCCAAGATCTCCAAAGAGCAGAATAGGGGAAGTAGAAAAAATATGTTGCTACTGCTCAGAAATAAGGCATAAAAGAAGCGCCATGAAGATGACACCTTTGTATTAATTATGCAAAAAAAAAAAAAAATCATGCGGTATGGTACATGTTTAGAATCATATCACTGTCAGAGCAGCATAGTGCTAATAATTACCAAAATTCCTTATTCTCTGCTATTAATAGTATTTTATAAACTACTTAGATTATTTAGGTTAATTTATTTGCAATACCAAAGAGTAACTTAAACTGAAGCATTCTTTTATTCATTTTCAAAGCGATCCCTGTGAAAGCAGTGTTTCTACTGCTGAAGTTCATCCCTCTCTATTTAGTTCATCAGAACTAAATAGATGTCTCTCCATCCTTTGTTGCTTATTAATTCTTGATTTAAGTCACATTTTACCCCAGGTTACTTGTTATCTTATTTAAAACTTCTAAGCACTTTTAGACAGGTATCATATTCGACACACTCCTACAGCAACTAACACATGCAAACATCACAGCTGTGAGAAGTGTATGATGGTAATTGAAAATAATAATTCCAATCGCTTGTATTTATAGATGATCTGACCAATACTGTTTTGGGAGAACTACATCCCTAGAAAACCACCACGAAGTAGTTAATACAGCTATTTTTCAAATTTTAAACATCCAAAAAGCAAACATAAGAACACATACTTCTAAAATTCAGTAACATTTAATCAGTTTAAAGAACTCTGGTACTGTACTTCTAAGATTCAAAACACATTTGCAAATTCAGTCCAAATTAGACAATTGAATCTTAGCATATTTGTACTGAAACATTTGCAATTACTCCACTAACAGCAATTTCACACACGAATGTCTTAGTTTTGCAATGTGGAAAAGAACATCAGAATTTCTGTGTTGATTAGTTATTTCAACAAAGTGCTCTCAAAAAACCTAACTCAAACCAGAAAACATTACGCCATAGTGTTCAAAGTTATGTATGTGAAAAAAGCATCTGTAATATCAGTCCAGAAACTGGGCAGTCACAAGATGTGTGTTTAAAATATTTTTTTTTATATAAGTAGTATTTGTTGTCCTCCACTTGAGAGCACTGTATTTATTTACATATGGACTTGATACAGTAGTAAAATGCACTTACTATCCTTCATTGCCCCTTATGAGGAAACAGATAAAATATTACAGAAAAAAACCCTCTCGTCTCCCTGCTTTTTTTCCTCTCCAAACAATTCACAAGAAGCAAACATGCCTCTTTCTTGTACAGAAAATATTTAAAGAAATACCAGCTAACAAAATATGAATACTTTCAGAAACTATACATTTCATCTGTTTGATCATGTAGATGTAATCTAAGGATCAGGTAGATGTACCTGATACAGAAAACATACTATCATTGTACAATATTTCAGCTAGTAGCTAACAACAACAACGAAAAACGCCACAAAAAATGAAGTCATACACATAAATTGTCCATTTTCTTCTTCCAGACCAAACACAAGACTATCCTATGCAGGCCTGTGAGCAGACCCTAAAATGACCTGTACAAAAATGCAGGCACACGTGGGCAGGTACTGCGATAAGAAGATATCTTTCCAGTTCTTTCCACTACTGTTAGGACCTAGAATCAACATAATTGGCATGCACGCTTTTTTTTGTGAGCACTTGAAGATATTAAAAGACTGATACTAAGATGTGATTGCTTATAAAGCAACATTTAAATGATTTCATTGTATTATAGACAATTAAGTTACGCATGCATAAAGAGGGAAAATAAAGGGGAAAATGGATCACATTACAGTCACACTGCCATTTTCCTATCTCATCACCTCCAATACTTCCATATTTATTTCCAGTTATAAAAGTAATAGAACACAGAAAAATACACTTGCTCCTGCAAAGGAGCTTTCAAAATAAAGTAAGCAAAAAAAAAAAAATTAAAGTAGGAAGGACCACTCCCAGCATACAATAATTTCAACTGATAACAAGGAACAATGCTGAAAAATCAATTGCAGAGTGTGCTGAGTGACCAGAGAACACTGACTCTAAGATATGTGCTTCCAAAGGCCTGCAAGTCTGAGATAGAACAGAGCTCTTAATTTCTGAACATAGGAAATGCCAAAGTAAAATAAGCTTCCCTTTGAGTTGAGCTATTGAAGTGTAGTAATAGCTTAAGAAGTCTTCAGCGTTTGGCAAATGAACAAATTGCAGAAAACAGCAAATGAGATTTTTCTATTAGTTATAAAAATTACCGTATTTAGATTTGCAGTTTCCATGAATAAATTCTATTTACATAATTTTGGAAGAATATTCTTTCTAGTTTGGCCAAAATTTTAAAACAAGGCCCCAATGACATTACTTTCAAGTCTGTATAAAGTTCATAATTTTGCTTTAAGCCTCACCAATTAAAGTTAAGATTTATTTCTCAAAAGAGCAGTAAAATATTTTAGCAACACAGAAAGCTTAATTAAATTCATATGTTTTACTTTCCAGATTTAGGGGCATTTTTACCATTCAGTGCTTTATGAAGTATCAATATTATTTAAAATTGAAAGCGCCTGATCAAAGTAACTCGTGCAAAATATTATCTATTGCACATCACAACACTGTGGAATCCATCCAAGTGGCAATCCAAGAATGTGTGTTTAGGGCTTAGCCGTAGGTTTTGCATTAAGTTTTAAAGCGATTTTACTGCATCAATTACTTTATTTCATTTGCCTTTAATTGCCCATAACCAGGCACAGAGACATCTTTCAAAAATTGGTCAATTGCTCCTTCTACTGGAAATAGCTGACCATTACACTACAGGTACAGATTCATTTAACACCATAATTAAGAAGCAAAGTCATCAAATACATTATAGGTGTTTTCTTCTTAAATTTTGCTCAAATCAGTTAAGTCTTGAAAGATGAATTAGCTGTAATTGCCAGTCTTTTGCCAAACGTATTAATCATGCACACTTACAAAACATAAAAAAGTAGAAAATGTAGAAAACAAGGAAAGCATAAAAGATTTTCAGATTCCATAAAATGGAACTAAACGTGAGAAACCTAAAGTGAAGACTACAGGATATTCTATACTTGCCCTGTGCTCTGCCCTTTAATGGAGAATCTTCTCACAAGGATCTTCCTTGAGAAAATTATGTGAAAGTTGAACAGTCTTCAAAAATGAATTACTCACATTCAGTGAATGCAAAGAAGAAAAAAATCACACACAAAATAATGTATATAATCTAAAATAAAATGATATGCATATTTCTGCACAAAAAGAATTCCAATTACCTTTGTCATATTTGCCTTGAATAAAATGCATCAAATATACAGTGAAAAGTCAGTGAGTTAATTTTCAAGATTCTGAGACTACAAAAATCAATGCTTATTTCTTAAACATTACCAGGAAGAAAATAAAACTGTATCTCAAAAGCTGCACCTATTATATTCTTACGTAGGAATTCAAGCTCAATGAGAAATGATCCATTTGCTGATGCTGAACTAGCAAACACAGTAATTGCCAGTCTGTACTGAATAAAGTACAGTCTGCTGGATCAGCAAACTGTAATTACACAGATCAGTAACAAGCAATCTTACACCACTTTATCTAGCAAAGATATTGGGACTCATATCACTTGTTTTCTTTGGCATTTGCATTAATACTAATGACATCAAGATATCTCAGCTGAAAGACAATGGCTTCACAGCTTCTTTTGTTACTCCATCCATACACCAATAGCACATGGAGCCAAAATATCAAAATCAAAGATACTTCTCCTGATATAATAGCTATATTAATTGAGAATTAGTTAACAGTATGTTAGTTGAGGAGATCTCTGAAATAACAGACACAATACTATCAATTTAAGCTGTATAATCACATTAAACAGTAAAAAGAATTAAGTAAGTGTCCTAGTAGAGAGATAACTTCTACTTGGAAAAGAACACAGATATTACTCCTTAGCATTTAAAAAATAAAAATGAAGGGTTTGGTCTGCTTGTTTAACAATTTTCTTACGCACACTAGAAGATTTCAACAGCTTCCACAACCTGATCAGTCAGCAATATTTTTGTGACTGTACTCCAAAAAAAAAAAAAAAAAAAAAAAAAGAAAGAAAAAAACACAACCCAAACAAACCAACCACCAAAACACCACCAACAAGATTATCCTCTGAGGAAAGAGTCTCTTCTAAGAAGAAAATTCATGGGTAAAAAAAACAAACAACATTTCCAAGAGAATAACACATTGCTTTAATCATTCAGAAATGCATGCTTAATCTAAACTACCTCAGACATATGTGAACAAACCAGAAGTAAGAAAAATGGTCCAAAAGAGAAACATCCACCAATTTTACTCAACAATCAAGTTAGTCATAAAATGACAGTTAAGGCAGAAAAAATATAAAGTGCTATATTTATTACAGAATGTTTTGAAATGCATTACTCTTCAGATGTTTGTATAACATTAGGAACTCTTTGGAAAAAAAAATTGTAACAGCACTTTACCAGGCATTAAACACAACTAATGGCTGAGAACAGAAAAGAGGCAGGTAGAGATGCAAGCAGAGTCGACTGTGATAAAGAGTTTAAGAACATTACTGCCTCTTAAACCAGGAATTCCTAGATTATCTGCACCTAGAAGATAATAGTAAGAGAAACTACTAGAAGATAATAGTAAGAGAAGAAACAGTGTTAAATTTTGTGCTGTTTTACTGAGAATTCATGCAGTTTCTAATTCTAATCACACAATGAATCACTCCTAGCTATGCGATTTTGATCTTCAACTGGCTCTGCCATGATACAACAGCAATTCCAGAAGTTTGCTTCCAAAGACAGAAAAAGTTTGCTTCCAAAGACCCAAAATACACTAATATGATCAGAAGCCTGAAGGATGCTCCTCTTCGTCATTAAGTTTTAAAGCCAATCTACATACATTCTAAGAAATACTACAAGTACATTTCTCTTTTCTTTTTATTTTTTAAATAAAATGCTAAATTTAAATTTAAAATTTAAATGCTCTGGCATTCTACTTACCTTAATGACAAATTTGTTGGATGACATGATGGCTCAATGTAAGCTGGTCCTATAAAAACATCAATTAAAAATGATCAGCACTAGGAAAAACTCATTATGCCTAATGACTAGGATGGTTTTTTTTAATCTGTTAGTCTTTTTTTTTTTTTTTTTTTCCCATTACTACCACTCCTCAGACTTGATATTTATATTCTCCTGCACAGAAACTATGGAAAACTATTCTTTAAAGGAGAATTATTTAACTACCTGTCTCAACTCCTCTTACTGAACTCTATTACCAGACACTGAGCAACCAACACCTCTAATACAAAACTAGAACTATTTCCCAGCCCAGCACTAGAGACTGACTAACCTTACTTGTCCGAAAAAAACTTTCAGGTGGCCGCAAACTAAAGCTGGAATATTTCTTTACTACCATGTCAACCACCGGCCCCTATGTGGATGTCCTGGACCTAGTTTCTCTTCCAAAATAACACCTTCACAAGAAATCCCTTGGCATAGCTTAAAGAATAAAGAATAAAAGAGGGAAGTAAAAAAAAAATAACATACACAATTTAATAAAAGTCTTTCTTTTAAGAAAACAAGACTAATGAAACATAAATATGATAATATTTACATATAATAAAGCATAATAAAACATATAATCATAATATATGAAATAATACCAGTTCTAGTCAGAGTCTTCCGACCTAAGTTCATCTCCTCTTATCTTAAGGATACTCCATTTCTATGTAAGCAGGAGAGCCATGACAGCTTATATACATCAGCAGTCCTATAGAAAGTCTCCTCCATTGTGCTCAGTTCAGCAAGGTTGAACTGTAGCAAGAAAATTTCTTAACTGAAACATCTATTTGCTACTGGCAGTTCAAATAATCATGAGTATCATTCAAACTGATTCTGGAAGAAACGGTCAGAGGATTACTACTCAAACTGGACTGCCACAAGTCCATGGGGCCGGATGAGATCCACCAAAGAGTGCTGAGGGAACTGGTGGGGGTGATAGCCAAGCCGCTTTCCATCATCTACCAGCGCTCCTTGTTGACTGGTGAGGTCCCGGAAGACTGGAGGCTTGCCAACGTGACTCCCATTTACAAGAAAGGTTGTAAGGAGGATCCGGGGAACTACAGGCCTGTTAGCCTGACCTCGGTTCCAGGGAAGGTTATGGAACAGATTGTCTTGAGGGAGATCATGCGGCATGTGCGGGATGGCCAGGGGATCAGGCCTAGCCAGCATGGGTTCATGAAGGGCAGGTCCTGTTTGACCAACCTGATCTCCTTTATGATATAGTGACCCATCTACTGGATGAGGGAAAGGCTGTTGATGTGGTCTACCTAGACTTCAGCAAAGCCTTTGACACTGTCTCCCACAGTATTCTCCTGCAGAAGCTGGCAGCCCGTGGCTTGGACGGGTACATTGTTGGATGGGTAAGGAACTGGCTGGAGGGCCGGGCTCAGAGAGTGGTAGTGAATGGAGTTAAATCCAGCTGGCAACCAGTCACGAGTGGTGTTCCCCAGGGGTCGGTGCTGGGGCCTGTCCTCTTCAATATCTTTCTTGATGACCTGGATGAGGGCATTGAGTGCACCCTCAGTAAGTTCGCAGATGACACCAAATTGGCTGGGAGTGTGGATCTGCCTGGGGGTAGCGAGGCCCTGCAGAGGGATCTGGACAGGCTGGAGAGCTGGGCTGAAGCCAGGGGGATGAGGTTCAACAAGACCAAATGCCGAATCCTGCACTTTGGCCACAACAACCCCAGGCAGCGCTATAGGCTTGGGGCGGAGTGGCTGGAGGACTGTGTGGAGGAAACGGACCTGGGGGTGTTGATTGATGCGCGGCTGAACATGAGCCAACAGTGTGCCCAGGTGGCCAAGAAGGCCAACTGCATCCTGGCTTGCATCAAAAACAGTGTTACTAGCAGGAATAGGGAGGTAATTGCCCCCCTGTACTCGGCACTGGTGAGGCCGCACCTCGAGTACTGTGTTCAGTTTTGGGCCCCTCACTGCAAGAAAGACATTGAGGCCCTGGAACGTGTTCAGAGGAGGGCTATGAAGCTGGTGAGGGGCCTGGAGCACAGGCCTTATGAGGAGCGGCTGAAGGAGCTGGGATTGTTCAGCCTGGAGAAGAGGAGGCTCAGGGGAGACCTTATAGCTCTCTATAACTTCCTGAAGGGAGGTTGTGGTGAGCTAGGGGTCGGCCTTTTCTCTCGTGTAGACAGTGATAGAACTTAGAGGCAATGGTTTCAAACTGCGCCAGGGGAGATTCAGGCTGGACATTAGGAAATATTACTTCTCGGAAAGGGTGGTCAGGCACTGGAATGCACTGCCCAAGGAGGTGGTGGAGTCACCGAACATGGATGTGTTCAAGAGACGTTTGGATGTTGTGTTGAGGGATATGATTTAGCTGGGGAGTATTGGTGATGGTTGGACTGGATGATCTTTTAGGTCTTTTCCAACCTTGATAATTCTGTGATTCTGTGAAATCAGTTCGGGAATAGAGCACAATTGTTTTTTTGAAGGGTGGATTAGAGAGGGATAGGTTGAATGGGTGATAGTGGGGAAAGATAGTATGGCTTCTCACAGACCATGCACGTTTGCATACTCATTTAAAGCTCTAGACTATTACAAGCATAAAGCAGTGTGACCTGAACACTATTTTGATTGCACAAAGTTTGAACTGAATTTCAGTTCTTCCCGATTAATCCTCCTGCTTATCCCAAACAGGATTTAGATTGCTTAATTTGTCATACTGGGTGAGAAGTATTGGGCTGCATGAGCCCTGACCATTCCAAATAACTTAGGAAGTATTAATTCATGCTGCAATCTAAACCCAACCCCCTCCTGATGAGGGAAGAAAGCTCTAGTTAATCACTGATTTTTTTTTATTTTTTTTTTCCCCTCCATAGAAGAGCACTGGAACTCACTCAGATGGCTACAGCCTTCAAACAGACTTTCAGAACAAGCCACTGGTCTAATCCAAACTCATTTCACTTCAACTACCATTTTCCAAGCCGACAAAATTGTGATTGCAGTACTGCCCATCACTCATGTGGTTGCAGACAAGTCCATCACTCAACACATATCACAGCTAAACATTCACATGCCAAAAGGCAGCAAGTTAAGTAAAACCAACAAAAGCCTTTCCAGATAACTCCACAGTGATGGAATTCCAAAGAGACACAGAATAGGCCATGTTACCAAATTAATAACAATACAAAAACAGGGAATTAAAAAAAAAAATAAATAAAAATAAGATACATTATGTTTTCACACAGGAAAGGACAAAAGACAAAATACGTGGGAAAGATGTGGATTGTACTGAAAATCAAGTGAATGAGGGTCGCTCAAGCTTCAAATTAAAGATAAGAGTCTGTAGCTACTGCTGCTATACAGACTGCAACTGAAATTACAACAGAGAACAGAGCTGTTTTTCATATTCTACAAGATTCCTACAGAAGTAGTCTCCTAAACTAGAGAAATACAGTCAATTTTCTGATAGTTTTAAAAAAAAAAAAGTGTTAAAATTTAGGAATACATACCTATTTTTCACCATACGCTTCCAGCTATTGTAAAGCGTTGTGAGAGAGCTGTCAAAATTTCAGGACACAAGTCCGGTTGGTGACACTTGTCTCTGTCAGACACTACACTTACATATTTAAAAACATAGTCATTTTCCTCAGTAACTCAGTAGCAGCTGTTAGAACTTGGTCAGATAGAAGCTAAAAGGGATAGCAGCCACCAAAGGAAAAAAAATAATAATAAATCAATGATACTATGTTGCAACCAAAGGATGAAGATCTGTTACAATTGCTGCTATTTGGTAACAAAATCTAATTCATGGAATAGTGTATCCACCACAAAATAACCCAAGTCCTAAATGAAATTAACTATAAGAAAACATGAAGACAACTACACAAGAGAGAAAAACCTAGCTAAGAAATTCTACTCTCTAAAATACAAAAGTCTTGATATGGTGTTTGTAGTGTTTCAAACATCTAAATTACTGATGGACAGCCTACACCAACAAAAAAAACCCACAATGAACAAACATCCAAACAAGTTCCAGAACTAAATACACAACCTCCTGGTAAGAAGCATCAGATATGTTCTAAAATAATACAATAGGATACCTTCCTTTCTAAAATTTAAAGTCAAGTGAAATGGCAGATGCTTAGAAAAAAGGAAATGAGGCTTCCCAGAAAGCAAATTTTAGCAGAAATGATAAGCCACGGCCTGAACCAGTGATGGAGCACCCGGTAGAATGGCAGGGCCAACCCAGGGGAGCTTGGGTGCATGTAATGCTCCTGAGTGACTGAAATGGATGGAGCCAGGATCCACCCCTTCCCGAACCTCATTTAAGGGTTGGCAGTGGAGGCAAAGACACCTTTTGGTGAAGATCCCCACCTCCCAGAGGTCTTCCAAGGGTAAGTAGCTCTTTTTCTTTATTTCTGTAGTTGCTGCATTTGGGTTCATTTTTATATGCTACAGCCAAAAGCTCTACTACCCTGCTATTACCATAGTACTTTCTGTCCCATTATAACATTACACAAGTCAGTCAGCTGATCAACTGCAGTGATGAAGTGGCTTTCAGTGCTGACAGAACTGAAAAACTCCTGCCACGCATGCCTGCAAAGAGCAACTTCTAACACTGCAAACTATTTATGCTCTTCCTATCCTTGGGGGCTGTTATCACATGTGAGAAGAGGTAGGCACCTGAAAAAAAAAGGCAAAATCAGAACAATAACTGGATACCTTTCTAGGATGTGCCACTGTTAGTTATCACTTATAAAAGAGTCAAAATCAACTATCATAACATAAAAGACTTCTTTTTTTAACTCTCTAGAGCTTAGATGTTGGACAGCAAGCACTGCCAGTGCTCTGGCAGATAACTTCTAAATGCTGACCCTGGACCTTGGGTCAGTAGGGTAACACCATGCAACACATCCTTACAAAGCATTTCTGCTTCTGCAGAAATATGCCACCACTTGGGGCATTGCTATCTCAGGAATTCCAGTCCACTGTGTCCATATTTTTTTTCCACTTCATCAGAAACTACTCTTCCAATAAGCCTGCAATTTCTTTTAGTTCATTGTTATCTGAACGCTTTCATTCAGAGTGCCAATTCACCTTTAGAGCACAACACCACCAATGTAACAGTGGTATATCTCACCTACACAGCTGATGATGTTTGAAAGCAAAGAGATGCACACCACAGCACCCTGTCAGATGGGCTGGCTGTGATCTGGCCTCACTGAGTGAATCCCCGCTGTTCTATGTGTGCTTCAGAATTGCTATGCTCCTTTCAGAGTAGACGTTTAAGTTAATTTCTAAGAAACCTGCCTTTTGGCTACGGTAATAAACTCTGCAATCCTCCATCAGCTTGAAACCACGGGCAAATACGACAGAAACGTTACTAGCAGAGACTGGAGGGAACGGGGAAAGCGAAGAGTGAATACAGAAGTACAGGTAAGATAAGCAGAAGGAGGTTCAGACGAGCAGCTCAGGCACTGAGAACGCCTTGACCCCGTTCCGGTCAGGTCACACGTGTACCTGCACGACGGCTCGGGCAGAGGAGCGCAGGAGCGAGCGGGGCGCGCAACAGCAGGCAGCGAAGACGAGGCGGCTTTTTTAAAATCAACGGGAAGCTTCGGGAGGCGGAGCCTGAGGGACAGCCGTTACTCCGAGCCGCCACCGCGCGCCTCCGTTCCCAGGGAAAGCGGGACCGCAGCCTGAGACGCCGCGGCTCCAGGCAACGAGACCCAGCTCGGCAGCAGCACCGCCCCGCCGCACCGGCACCGCGTCTCCTCCCACGCCTCCAACGGTCCTAACGGCTACGTTGCCCCCAAGCAAGATGGCTGCCAAACGCGAGCTTCTTCTCCCCTATCCAAAATGGCCGCCGTATGAAGCCGCGGCCCGCCCAGCGTTTTGCCCTAAAGTAAAATGGCCGCCAGGGCGGCGGGTGACTGTAGGAGAGCGAGCGCACTCCCCGATCACGTGATATAGGGCTGGCCAACGGCACGCAGGGAGAGGGACGTCCTCGCGCATATTCGCACAAGCCCCATTCGCGATGGGAGAGGTGCTTCCGGTCCTCGTAAGGCTCCTTCCTGCTGTCGGGGGTTTAAACGCGCAGGCGGCCTTGTGTGTCCCCGGCTCTTGTCCTGGCCCGGCTTCCGGCGAGCTGGGGTGAGCGCTGGGCGGTCGCGTCTTTTCTCCAACTCGTTCCTCCCGTCTCAGGGCTGGCCGTCGCCCCGTTGGCCATCTGCGTCTGGAGGTCGTCAGGGAGGGATGTGTTACTGGGTGAGGTGAGGGCTCCCGCCGGCACGGCCCTGCGGAGGCACCTCAGCCTGCTTTTGTGGGGCCGGCTCAGAGCCCGAATTCGCGTGCCGGGCTTTTCCTCGTCACTGAGAGACTGAAGCGGCCTGGAACGCTTGTTGTCTGAGCTGTAACGTGCAGCTCTTCAAACCGAGGAGACGTCTCGATGTAAAATCAGAATGCTTGTACTTGTCGCTTCCTATGCGCGCGTTGCTACCTACTTCTCCATGAGACTTCGTGTGGGCGCTTCTTCGTGCTCTTTGTAAGAGCGGCTGAGTTCACTTCGTGATGCCCTTGTAGTTTCTGAGGCTCAAGGGCACAGAGGTGAGGCAGGCAGGCTGGGCAGCCTGGAGTGCTGTCAGAAGCACAGCGGTTTGCTCAGCCTGCAGCTAAAAGCTGATGCTCTCTGAGGAGCCCCCTGAGTTATTGTTAACTGTGTGGGAGGAATGGTTTGAAACTACTTCGAGGTGTTGATTTAGCCTTTTATTATTTGCTGCTAGAGGTGGTAAGGTGTAATTAGGGATACATCATGAAGCTTTAACATTTAGTGTGCCAAAACTTGAAGCAATGTAGTGATTAACAGATTGAGATGTCTGAATTGAAGTTATTTTTAAAACTTTTCCTGGAGGAAAAGCTTTCCTTTGTCATGCTGTTGTAATTGTTTACTGCGTTGTAATTAAAGATACTTATGTTTGAGTTTTGTGCTCTTATAAAAGAAAATTTCTGAAATATATTTTAATTATTTTTGTCTAGGTATGTAAATGCCAGTTTATGATGAATCTCAGAACCTTCTGGAAGGACTACAAAGTTCTGATTGTTATGGGAATTAGCCTTGGCCTGGTGCACTGGTCGTGGTTCCATATCAAGTCCAGTCCTCTTTTCCAAGTGAAGACAGAGGAGATTATTCCAGAACCTGGGATTGTGACATATATAATGCAAAGTGATCGCAAAAATAAGGAAGAATAATATCAGGGCTGTGTTTTAGGTAAGCTTCCTAATCAGTTGTGCCTGTGTCTTTGAGGCAGGAGATGCGTCAGTTAAATCACTTCTCTAGAAAATGCAGTATTGGTGCTCTGGGGTTAGTCTTCTGGAGTTCTGTTCTTTCATGGATGAGTTAACCTGGTAGTTACTTGACTTTTTTTTTTTTTTTAGATGCATGTAAGTTCTCAAACTGTTTATCAGTCCTGTATTAGTGGAATTAATTACGCAATGCTGTTACAGGTTTTAAAAGTTATTTTGAAACAAACCCCAGTCACAAGGCAAAAGTCCAACTTCTGTGTCTGATGTGGTATGTAATAGTGTCCTTTCCAGGTTCAAAACTGGTCAGAATTATGACTTCACAGAGTATAATGCACTGTGTTGTTAATAGTGGTTACAATACAAAATGTTTAAGTCTAACAGTCTCTAATGAGAGAAGTCTCTGTAGACATTACAGATGTAAAGATGCATTACTTAAATTTATATATTTTGAAACTTAAGAGCTAAGTAAGTGTATCTTGTGTTAGTTGAAGTAAGAAGCCCTTCTCGCAGAGGCAGAGATAGAAGTTGTTTAAATGTGCTAAGATCTTTGTTTCTGAAGTGGCTCATGGGAAGCAATGCTGACTATTTCACTTCTTTCTTCTTTGCTTAAAAACAGCATCACTGTAATCTGACACTTTCATACCATTTGGTGTATTTTGTATTGCTATGCTACCTATCAACCTACACATAAAACCTAGAGGTCAAAAGTGAAAGTAATAATAAAAATATATAGTTTATGTACTGCATACCTCTATATAATGCATTTTTTTTCAGTTAAGTATCATGCTGTAGTTTTTGTCCATGTGTCAAGTTTTCCTGGGGGGAAAAAAAGATGCATTTAAAGCTACGTGATACTGGTGTAAGATCATGTTAATATCTAATAATCTTGTTTTTATTGTAGGCATAATTAACTTTGAAACATCACCTGTGAGTATTGCCAGAAGAGAAGATGAGGAAAGCTAGCTGGAGTAAAAAGAACTTTCTGCTTGTGGCAGGACTGTCACTTATAGGTGTCCATTTTGGAACCATGCTTGTAAACTTTGTTGCAAAAAAATCTGCTCGTTCACATTCAGAAACTAAGAGATGATCATCATTAATGAAGTAACTTACAGCTGTCACTATCAATTTCACAGTGGGATTTAAGCCTCATTTTGAGATGGCTGGTGTGCAGAATCAAATGTACTTAGCGTATTGTTTCACATTTAAAATAGTACTCTTTGTCAGCAAAGAATAAAAATGTACTGCTTTAAAGTGCTGTGAATTCTAGATCCAAGTAAGAATGAATGAAATCAGTTTTGTTTATCAGAATTAAAATCTAATTTTGAAAATGTCTCGCCTTGAAGCTAAAAAGTCTTCATTATTTACTAGTGAACCTTTAACTACAGTTAGTCAGCCACTGTCTCTGTTAATTGCAATATTAAAATCTTGCTATGGGCCTGCTGGTAGACTTAAACAGCTCCACAATGGCATGGGAGGCTACGTCTGTTTAACTTCACAATCTTCAGCCATACTTGGTCATCTTTCTGTCAGTCACCCTGTATTAAAGGTTTTGACAGCCTCTGTACAGAACCATGTGTCCTGCTTCAGTGACTGTGGCTTATTTACTGCCATTCTTTGCTGTAGCTTGATTGAAAGCTTTAAAAACCTGAATATTGCATCTTGCACTGTCATAAAAATAAGCAAACATCTTCTGAGTTTGTGTAGTGACTACCTCAAGTCTGAGGCCTGTGGTTGCCGAGTATCTGTGGATTTTAGTAATCTTGACACTCTTCTTTGTTTGGTACGTAGCATATTAATAAGCAAACCTGCTTGCATGCTTAATAAAACAGAGGTTGATTATCTCGCTGTGTTAATTGTAAAGGCTTTTATGTTTACCATTCCATGCCATCCTGAAACTAAGCCTATTTTAGGAAAATGTGTAACAGTACCTGTGAAAGGTAGAAGAGTTCTGGATTCTGCAGTTATACCTGGACTATTGATAGAAACACCAGAAGTTCAATTTGCAGAATTGTTTTCTGTCAAAAGAACTTACTCTGACACTGTCAAGGTAGCGGTTTTCTGTGTGTCCATGTCAGGAGACCTCTTTGACCCAGAAGAAGGAACAGTAACAGTCCACCACAGAGTTTCTTTAGAAATGTCAGAGCTGGATCAGTTGCTTAATGTAGGAAAGCAGTTGGTTAATGATGAAGTTGGCCTTGTAGTGTGCCAGAAAGTTATCCATCCATCACTGAAACAGTATCTGAAAGATAACCATGTCATTGCTGTGGACAGGGCTGGGCTATCATTGATGGAACCCCTGAGTCAAGTGACAGGTAATGAGTGATTTTTCTTTTTTTGTATACTAAATAGTTACTTTTGCTGCTAGTCTCATAATAAAAACCTTTCTAGACTTGTTATTGTGGGGCAGGAATTCTCTTATTTCTGTCTTTATCCTACGATAGCAGCAAAGCACACGTTTGAGACCAGAAAGTGTTCCTTTCCATTCTAAAAACAATTCCATAAGAGTTTGGTCTTGTACTGGCTGCCTGCAATGATCTGCTGCACAAATGATCATTGATTGTTCTATAAGAAGTATATAATTGTAGCAGCTATTTGCATATGTCAATTATTTTCAAACTCTTATGTAATGAGAATTATGAAATTACTTTTTATCTTGAACTAAATCTTACACATTGAAGACATGTTGGTTTCTGCTTGCGATTGTCTGTTTTAACTCAAATGTTAATTATTGTAGAACATAAAATATTTTAAAAGCCTGAAGGAAAAAGGTTGATGCTTTGTGAAATGCAGCAGATGGCTATTCTGATGACAGTAATGCATGATGTTCTCTTGTTTGTTTTTTTTTAAATTGGACAGGTTCAAAGCCTATAGCTTCCATATACTCACTGTCTTCCAGTTGTTACGGCAGTTTGAAGGATGTGTGTGCCAAGAGTTTTGCCTCCAAACATTTTGTGCATCTAATTCCTAATGACACGGTTGTTTGCAGCTTGATACTTTGTAACAGAAATGAAACAATTTGGGATGAACTGAAGGTAAGCAAACTTTGAAACTTCTGCTGTGATGTTTTCAGTGAAAAAATTAGAATAATGAGAAATACAATGGGTTTTTAAAATGGAGCTTTGGTACCTAAATGGAGCTTAGTTAGAGTTCAAGAAACTTCAAAATAGCAATTTAGAAGCTCCTTCATTTCCAGACCTTAAAAATCCTTGGAGTGCTTATGTTTGTTTAATAGTGCTTGTTCAGAAACAAGAGGTTTTTTGCCTCTTCTTGAAGTCAGTGCTAGGTAGATGTTGTCATTCTCATTGGTTTATGGGAGCATAAATAAATTGCCCAGGAAAAGGTCAGCAGTATTGCCTGCAGTGGCAGTGAAGCGTAATTTTTTTTTTATTGATTAGTTACTCTAAAACTGATGTTAATACAGGTCACCTTTTTATGTCAGTTTTCAAAAAAGAGTGAAATACAGCTTTCATTTTTACTTTAACACTTGTAGAGTGTGGACAAATAATGACATTTTTTTACTCAGTAAATATGGCTTTAGGAGCCACTCAACATGTTTATATTCACATTTCAATTTATGAAGTCAGTATCAGGAATTACTAAAAACTTTATTCCAGTTTGCTGTGTTTGTTTTTTTTTAATTTGGTGAAATCCTATTATGTTGTTTGTAATGAAAAATTCACATGGTTTTCAGCGTGCTTGTGAGACTGCGGAGCATGTGTTGCAGCTAACGCTCAAGGAACCCTTGGCATTGTTAGGAGGTGGTTGTACTGAAACTCATTTGGCTTCGTACCTAAGACAAAAGGTATGTAAGAGAAAGGGTGTTTTAAAAGCTGTTTAATCAACTTAGTAGTCAAGAATTTCACAATTTTTATTACAATTAGTGTATTTGTCACTTGTCTATTGCATGTTGCTTGTTTGTCTGAGTTCAGAAAAGAAAGGTGTCTTTTTGAAGCACTTCAGAATTTCATTAATATTGCACTTGTAACGTAGTGTTTAAGTGTTATGATAAAAATGTGTAGACTTTAACTGGATGATAATCATGCAGGACTCAGCTTTGACGAGTCTAGAAGCTTTTCCTATTAAAATAATGAGCAAATTAACAATTTTTCTGTTGCCTGTGAACTCTTCAAAAAAAAAAAATTGTATATTTGACTAAAGCCATTCTAATTGTTTTCTTTTTTCTTTTAAAGATTTGCTGTCTGTCCACTAGCAGTTCCAAAGACGTGGATTGTTCTCAGACACAATACCAGTTGATTGCTGATGCGTTTTGTCACTCACTGGAGTCTGTAGCTTGTTCTCTGAGTCATGATGATGGAGAAATTCTCACTGATATGACTTCTGGACACTGTTGGCTTGTTCCATCAGGATTTCCTTCTGACTCTAATTGGTCAGATTTACTTTTGAAATGTGGTTGCGGAATAAACAGTAGCACAAAGGATCTCAGCTGGAGGCATTTGCGACCCTTCTCTGGCTCTTCTCCTATGGAGAGCTGCCCAAAAGAGCCTTCAGTAAAGGTTGCTGACTTTATGACACTGGACTGCTTTGCTGCAAAGTATAATGGCCTGCAAGTAGCTGTGGAGACAGTCAATTTGATTTTGGATCTCTCATGCGTGATTGAAGATCAAAATTAGGTCTGTGATGTGAATTGTGTTGTGCAGTCATTCTGCTTTCAATTAAGAATCTATAACATATTAAGGTACTTGGGAATGGTTGAGTATGGACGACAGACAGAAATTAAGTCAAATAGTTGGTCAGTAAGTATTCATCTAATTGTTCATCTATTGACTTAGCATTTTCAAACGTTGAATGTGTTAGAAACTGCTAAATGGTTAACCATATATTCTGTGAAGCACCAATAAGTATAAACAAAAAACAAACGACTCTTCAAAAATTTTCTAAGAAACTCAAATGTTTTCCGGTAAATAGTGCTGAATTTAGAGTCTGCCTGGTGGTCTTCCTGTACAATGCAAGGTGTTGGATATTTCTGTCAACTCTATGGCCTCTTCAGAAGAATGGGGGAAACTGACTTACGGAGAAAATATGGATTAGAATTTATGTAGCCTTAGCGAAAGCTTTACACATTCAGACAGACTTTGTATTGTGGCAAGACATTATCACTGTTTTTAATGTATTAAGTAAAAGGAGGATATCTTCCTTAGCAGCCTTTCTTATTTTCAAATTTTGTTCTGAAGGCATTTTAGCCCTTTACTGTATGCACTTTGTTTCTAAATTGCTGGAGGACTTTCAATTCACATGTAACTCGTTTAGCAAGGTATTAAACTCAACCTGAATCTCTTAAATGTAGCAGGTAATGACACATTTTGGAAAAAAAAAAAGGCAAACTGAGGGTGTGAAAAAAGCTTTCAGACAGTGGACCCTTACTGTTGTCTTTGGAATACAAGATGGCTTATTAATAATGTTTCTACCGTTGAAGCAAAGCTGCAAAAATGTGCCAGCTACCTTTCACTTAACTCTTTGTGCATTGCGTCTTTTAAAAAGAAAGGCTTTGAGCTTCTCAGGCTTATTTTGATCTTTAAATAAGGCTGATTGTTGATTGAAATTTCCTCATTTTCAGCATGCATGTGAGATCAAAAAGGTTGTTACAATTTCTTCTTCCTTTTTTTTAAATCTGTTTTCTCCTCCTGTTTTCAGTCACAGGGAACAAATATTCATGACATGCCTTTCCAGAATTATGTATAGCCTGCTTATTTTTCCTAATCTCTTAAGGTTTTAATATATGTACTGAATATAAACAGTGACATTGTCTTGTATAACTCAGTCTTGAGAGGTGTAATTAAAAGCAAATATTTCCAGGCCTCTTGTACAGACTTCTCATTTTTATGAACATCATTTTATTACAGGGGGAGAGGAAGTTAAATTTATTTCTTTTCATGATTTGAAATGATTACTTCGGTGCTATAAAGGCATCCTTTGGGAATTTGTTACAGGAGTTATTCATATCTTGATCTTCCAATATACTATGAAAAATATGAAAGCATAAGGAATAATGAAGCTAAATGATTGCGTATACCCGAAGGCACAGTCTTAGTAAGTTTGTTTCCCAGAGTGGCTGAAAAGGATAAATAAGCAGCTAGCATGGCTTCCTATGGGCAGTTCAGACTCAATTCTTATTTGTGCTACTATCTTCCTGTACCTATAGAGGCTTCTGGGATAGCACATTTAAGCAACCAATTTAATATGGCCGCTTCTTGCTTTGGTATTTCAGTTTCTGTTAAGTATTGAAAACTTTCAAGTAAGACCTGAAAATGCAGAGTAATTTAGTCATCTTTGTTTTTCTATTACTGCATCCTATTTTCAAGTAGGACTCCATTAAACATTTGCATTCTTAACCAACATCAAAACACCAAAGAAAAACTGCTCTTCAACGATTCTGCTATAAAGGGGGCTGCTCCAAAAGTAATGTTTCCTATTTCTACTACATTGGTCCATGACATGAGAAGTGCATGTTGGTGGTATGGCAGTAGAGGTTGAAACTTTCCACCAATATTCCATTTCTTTTCGTTGCTGTGTGGCAGGTGGCAGCAGAAGGGCAGTCTGACAGAATGGTGTCTGACATGGAAGCGCTTGTGGAGTAAAAGGCTGGTACTGAATTCCTCAGTGTGGAAGAAAATGCATTCACTGATGCCCACTGCACAGTGAGGTGGGGGGTGGTGTATTTCAGCAGTGGTGACGGCAACACTGGGGCGCCTCTTCTGGGGCAAATTTCTGTACAGCATGCAGGCTTTTGTTCACTGCTGGTGAAAGCACATAATGTTGGTGACTATTCAAAAATAGTGTCTAGAAGCTGAGAATGTGCTCTGTCAACTAGTGTGCTTGTTGTACCTGCTGTAGTTTCCATGGAAATAAACAGGGGACACTTGTAGTAATGTGAAAACAGATTTATGAGTTCAGGAAACTGAAGCTGATTCTGTCAGTAGCGCAACATGGATATTTCAAGTGTGTTGAGGCATTTCTAAGCTAACCAGCCATTATAGTTTCAGATCTCTCCCTGTAAGGGAAGTACTTATTATTGCCAAAACTTGAAAGAAAAAGTATTTCTTGTTATGTAAGAACAAGTACTCTACACAGAGTATGTACAAACAAATTAGTTCACTCTAAAACTGATCTTTGAACTTCTGCCCTTAATTTTCTGTGCTGAGTAGCAAAATGCAGTATGTCACATTTTCAGCAGTGCCATGTGAAGTGAGTCATCTGCGTACTAAACTGTTCAGTCTCAGAAGTCAACATCCATGAGTCAGTGTCATAGCAAGAAATTTTTTAAACTGGATTTGTATTTATTACTGCTCTGAAGATGCAGACCTGGTCCCTTTATTGCAGAGATGCCCTCCATCGTGCTTTCAGTATGTGGAGACCGGCTGTGCAAGAGGGCAGTTGCTGCTAATATGTGACAATGTTTATTTAAATATTTTTAGTACTTTTTTATTTCTACTTGTTTACCAGCAAGGATGAGCTTTGTTGTACAAATAACTTTTTGGCCAGTAGTACTGTGGTCTTAACTTCTCAATTAAGAAATAACTTCATTTTTTGCTGATATACCTTGCCCTGGAAAAGTTAGCCATATACATCCCCCATTTCTTCTTTGTGCTGCAAGCAGAAATGTGGTCACAGCCATCAGTCTTTAGTTAAAAACACCAATATAACCAAAGGCAGATCAGGTTCCAACATTTAGCTGGTGGGTACTTTGTGCTATTAATACATAGAAATAGCTCATAGGTGTATGTCTCCTGTAAACTTGTATTTTTCACCTTACTACAAACTTCTAATAAAGAAGTTGAACTTTCAAATCTGCTTGCTTGTGAGAATTGTTTGTCGAAGCTTTCACCATGCATTGTGAAGGCCACAGCCGGGCACAGTCTGGTTTTGTCAGACTGCTGGTGTTCCATTTTGTTTTCTGTTCTGACAGATCAATTATCTTCAGGTTCACATTAAATACTAGCATCCTGCTGTTACTATGCAATGATTGCTAAGCATTTGCTAGGCAGCAGCATCCCCCAACAGCAACAGATATTCTTTATCAGTAACTTCGTTCATCTTTATAAACTGTTACGTCTCTTGCAAAAGCAACTCTTCTTCAACTTTAAAAGCCATCCTTAGCCTCTCCTCTCTTCAGGCTTATGGTATTGATAGTCTCATCTGTTCCACCTGGGGAGGACTGGGTAGAGCAGGTGGGAGGTTGGGGCGGAATTAGTTTCACAGTCCTTAGCTATGACTCAGCTCCCCTCTGAGTCATTGCTTCTGCGTGAGGCTAAGTAGGAACTTCTGCTGATAAATAGTGTACTCGAGGGTTATGACGGAGTGATTTTCAGGGAATTGCAGTGACTATCGTAGTCACAGCTTTTGAAAGACTTTGCGACTTTGAGAGGCTGAAGCAAGGCTGGTGTTGTGCCCTGATTTATTGCTGTGGCATGTGCTATTACCCTGCTCTTGTGCCAGGGGATCTGTGGGGGTGGAAAGGGGCTGGAGGTGGCAGGGCGGGAGGTGCAGGGGCTGATTTGGTGGGATCGTCCTGAGGAGCACACTTCTGAAGGGAAAATTCTGTGGGGCGTCACTGGCCAGCTGCCCTCCTGCTCTCCTGACGGGACCAAAGGAGGAGATACTCAAGGAACGTTTGGATGCTGTGTTGAGGGACGTGGTTTAGTGAGAACTATTGGTGATGGTTGGACTGGGTGACCTTTTAGGTCTTTTCCAACCTTTCTGATTCTATGAATACGGTGCGTTTGCTTCTGGCTTGAGATAAGGCACCTCCTCGGGGCTGTTTCTCACCCCTTTCCCCTCGCGTTTTGCCGCCTGGTGCCGCTTTGTCTGTCCTTAAACCCACCCGCCCGGAGCACGGGCCGCCGCACGCTCTGGAAGCAGCCAGAACCTTCTGGAGCCAGCAGGGGGCAGCGCGGCACCCTCGCAGAGCTCCACTGCCTGCAGCTCCTCTGAAATACCCCAGGAGGTGCCTTCATCTTGCGAGTCTTGCTTCGCTTGTTGTTGAAGAATGCGGGAAAAACGGTGGTTTAAAGAACGTTGCAAAGGGAAGAGTCGGTGTTTGTAAAACGTTTGTGCAGAGGGCGCTTCGGGAGGTGTGTGTGCTGCTGTGAGGTGGCGCCCAGGCGGCTGGGCTGACTCGGGCAAGGCGACAAAGGGTAAAGAGAGCCCTGGCTTTGAAGGACATGAAAGTATGCTTGTTGGTGGCTGTTACTGAAGGCAGACATGGCGGTACCTGTGGAGAAATGAGAACTGGAAATATGGTTGGTGACTGAGGAGCTTCCTGAGCAGAGAGCCGGCTGTAAGGGAGAATTTCTCTGAGAAGGGGGAGTCCTATGGGAACTGCTGGGTGTGGGGCTCTGGTTGCATTCTGTAGGGAAGACCCCCCCACACACACCTACAAAGTTCTGGTTTAAGCATAGTGGGAAGATCCAAGAGCGTGCACGAGGCAGCAAGAGGATCAGCTCCTGGCCCGTCTGATAGCGCCTGAGTACTGCAAGCCGTGATGCAACTCAAAAAAGTGAGCTTGTTTTCTCTGCATATTACTGCTTTCTGTTGCTTCCATTTTATGCAGGTATGCAATTATTGCCCTTGCAGCAAATAAAGGCAAGAGAAATTCTTTGCTTGGTTTACGTACCATGTCTCTGGCCTCCTGTTCTTCAGTTCTGTTGGGACTCGATGAAAAAAGAAAAAATATTTTGAAATTGCACCTAATTCAAGCGTTTGCAATCCTGATTCTAGAAAGCAGCTCCTGAAACTCTCCTTGTATTGCTCCAACATGATGAATTTTTGTGAGCAGTGCTACAGTTATTTCTCTGCTTTATATTTGGCCTAGACGTGTTCGGTAAGCCAGGTATGGAGCTCTTTTGTCGCGATAGTTTGCCTGTAAGCATGAATTTGAGCAGAAAGCTTTTTTTTTTTTTTCAGTATGGTGTAGAGGCAGTGAAGAAATGCTGGGTCTGGCCACTTAGATGTGCTAATGTTCTCCAGCTGGGAGCATTTCTAATTGAAAGTTGTTCTCAGCCGAAACATGATTAATCAGGCAGTAGATAAGATGGAGAACAACGTCCCTGCTGCCTCCCTTCTTCACAAATAAAGCGCTTTTATGTGTGTCAGCAATGAGAATTACTTAATACAAAACGCTAAGGAAGTGGAATAGTCGAGGTCTGTGTTGAGCAGTCCAACACACTTCTTTATTGCTGTGGTGAGAATTTCCAAATAACGTATTAGTATCTAAGGCAAAAGAGTGGAGAAATGAGTTTAGAGTTTTCAGAATGAAAATTGTTGCGTGAACTCTTTGAGTACTGAAATATTGTCAAGTAAGGAAAGCTATGCATTTGATGTTATTTTAAATGTAAAAGATCCTTAAGGATTTCATGTATCAGCATTTAACAGAATAACAATAGTTTTGAAAGGGAGATAAGTGAATGCATTTGTGTCCTGCTTTTAGGAGTTAAGATCCATGGCGTCTATTTAATCAAAATGGCTGCTAGATGAAGAAACTTGTTTCTAAAGCTGCATGTAAAACAGCAGATGTCACTCCAGCCTTTCTGTACGTAGGCCAGAGGAGGATTTGTTCCTACACAAGAATAAATATGCGCAATATTGTTATTTACATTTAGCATAGCGTATATTAAGAAATAACTATTACATATTACAGAATTTCTGAGGTTAGCCACGAATGGCTGCTGTATGTATGTATGTACTAGAGAAGCACTCGGTGTCTGGACTTTTTCCATTTGGATCTTTGTGTTGGCATGTGTGGAAGCAATTTATAAACTCATCTGGGTATTGAGGAGCAATACATACTTTTCTCTAATGTATGGCTTGTTTGAAGGTAATGGTGTTGTCTGTTAACTGAGAAAAATATGCAGTTGTATGGCTGAATTTGTTAATACTTTGTAGTCTGCTTTGCTATGGGGTACAAAGACACCAGAGTAGAAAGTGGAAAGCATTATACTTGTTTTAGAGATCACTTTTCATTGTTTAAAAAATGTGGGATAAACTCACACAGGAATATGTGTCTAAAATCTAGTTCCTGAATTGCTCTTAGATTTGGGGGGGGGGGGGACCTTTCCCAGTATTAAAATGCACTCTCCATGAAAACAGGTGTGGCATTGTTTTTAAGATTTGAAATAATATAGCTACACATCATTGTGCTTTAAGAAAATTGTCCTTAATGATCCTGTGTTGTTACAGAGGCAAAATCATAGCGACCATAAGTCTCTATGGCGTTACACAGAAGTGTAAATTTCTTGTGTGTGGACCAGTGAGTTCAATTCTCAATTATTAGTTTTGTTCCTGAGATTTGGATCTTAGTAATATTAAAAGTTCTCCTGTTTTAAAAGCTTTATAAAATTATATTTACTGGAGAAGAGATCATATATATATATATATATATATAAAATTTTATTTAGTTTTTGATACTTTACATAATTGATTTTTCCCACCCACCTTTAAACTCTCATTTCTTTGAATCTTATTTTGGAAAGGGTGGGATGAAAAGGTCTCAGAAATCTTTTTGCTTTTCTGTTTTCCTTTTAAAATGAAACCTTAAGTGTAACATTATTATTATTTTTAATGAAATCACTTAATGACTTCTGGCTGTAAGGCACTTTCTGGAGAAAAACTTATCAGGTGGTTCTTTCTTGTTCTGTTAAGCAGTACCTGACAGTTTGGGATTTATCATGGTAGAATTGTGTAGTCTAGACAGAAGTGTTTACGTGAAGTGAACAAAAAACAAGGCATAATGTTTGATCAAGCTTTGCTAGTAGTTCTGCCTCTAAGGTAAAGCAGAGATGAGTTTACATTTTGCCGACAGACATTGTGCCTCAGGCTTTGTGTAGTGGAGGATGTTGCAGATTGTTAACTTTTTAACAAGTTGATATTAACCTCTCTTGAGCAAGCCTAGCAACTTCGGAAGAACAGCGTTTATTATTAGGAACTAGGAGTTTATTTGCCTCTTTATTTGCCGTGGTGATTTGGTTGTGCATAGAAGTTGTTGCAAGGTGGCAGGAGGGTGATATTAGAGTTTTCAAAGTGAAAGTGCAAATCTGTTCTAGAAGTCATACATCTCTTCATCTGCTTTGAGATCTCGTGATGAGGCTGCCTTTAATTCATCACTGGCTTGCGGTTGCTCAAATTGCAAGTTTTTTTTACTTATCTGTAGTTCTGTTTCCAGATGGAGAATATTTGTCTACCTAAATGATGACTAGACATGGTGAGTGGCAAACCCAGCAGCAATTGTAGGGCACAAAATCAATTCCACAGCTGTAATAAATGTGATTTTGGAAACAGCCAAGAAATGCGGAGGAGCAAGTGGATTTGGAGCCACAGGCCAAAAGATTATTTCTGTACATGGAGGAGAAAAAAATCACACAATTTTATCATAATTGTGTAGAATGGCTCCTCAAATAGAAAATTGGATTGGTATTTCCAGGTAATAAAGACATAAAATAGCTTATACAGCAAGTGCACTATGGTCTTTGCTGTGCATTTAGTGGAAAGAAAGCCTTAGCAGAAAATCACTACATTGAATATCTAATATAGTGAGTTTCAACTTTATTTAGTAAAGATCAAACTACATACAGTATACTTGTCACTTACATTGAACAATGTTTAATAGAGAATGTGTAAATTCCATTCAAATACATGCTCTTTAGAGCTGTTAGAGGAAAAAAGGATTTGTCCTACCCAGAAATCTGACTACCAGTAGAAGTCTGGCTGAATATGGTGTTTACATTTGTGTTAGAAAAGTCAATAAGATAGGAATGTTCTTCTGTAAGGGGATATTCAGAAGCTGAAACTGTCCTTCAAGCTCTTCCAGTAGGATCCTTGGACGCAGAGTGATAATAAACTGTGTTTAGGAAATTATCTCAACAGAATGTTTTTGGTGTGATGAATTTGAAGACAGTGATAATTCTGTGTGGTTCTGACTAAATAGTTGGAGTCTGTGTTCTCTGTGTAGAACTCAGTGGGGAACTTGGAGATTTTGTGTGAGGGGTGGTTGTCTACCGAAGGGACTCCACTTCAGCCAGAAGATATGTGCAGGAGCTGCTGTGTTCCCAGAGCTCTCATGTACTCTCACTGGTTTCTCTTGGCCTTGAAGAATGGGGTGGGAGGATGTTATCGTAGTGCTTTGGGGTCAGTTTAGCTTGCTGAGATTCTGGCCTTTTGCAATTCAAAAACTCTGGCATGTTAACATTTGTCAAAGTGTGTTTTTTTTTTTTAAATGGGAGAAGTTACAGTGACTTCTATATTGACAGATCAGTAAAGGAGGGCTTTTATCTGTTCTTTGTCCTGAGAGTATGGAAAAGTCTGTCATAGAGAGTTTGATCTGTGGCTTGACTCATTTTGAGTACAGAAGGCAGAAAGTAAAATACAGTCAATACATAGTCTCAAATGAGATAAAAATCCATGTTGACGATTATCTCTGTTCTTTATAGGGGCCTATAAGTGCCTGGGGAAGAACGGCAAGAACTTTGCTGCTGTTTTGTTAGCTTCCAGCAATCAGCAGTGTAAGGACTTTTGGGGCAGGCTGCCATTTTTAATAGACAGTGTTAGGGATATTTCCCAGTTATGCCTGAAAGTGTGTTTCTTAGGTATGTCTTTATTTTTCTCTTAAAAAAAAATACATATATATAGGGACAAAAAAAGCAGGAGCTCAAATGAGACATCAGTTTTGCCAATGAGCACATCTAGGGCTGAGACTTGCTTGTGCTGGTTCTAAGACCAGTACCCAAAAAGTCATGTTGAAAATACTTAAATAGCATTCATTTTATTTAAAAACAAGAAAATCTTGTCAGCACTTGAAGTAAAGGGTAGAGTGAGGCCTATTTTGTTAGATAATCATTAGGACAGGGCAAGGGTAGAAAAATGCAGCTTCTGGATAAATTAGAAGATGAAGCCCAACATAAGGTTCTGTATATCACACCTTGTGTGGGAAGAAGTGGTCCTTTGTCTCACGAGTCCCAAACTCATACTTTGTCTACAGAGGGTTCAGGGTTTTCTGTTTTACATCCACATCTTTATGAATTAAAGAACAGGAGGTTGTTTGGTCTGGACACGTGGGATTCTTCTGTTCAATACCACAGTTGGAGAAATATGTATAAAGTTAATACTGTAGTTTACTTGGCACTGCAGGTTGAAACCTCTGAGATACCCTGTTCTTCTAGGGGACAAGTTTTGGCAAATAATTAGATGAGGGAAACAGCTGCAGAAGAGAAAATCTGTGTGTTTTGCTGAATTGGTCTGGAATAACTATGCAGATAAAAGATAAGATTCTCCTTCTCTGCTTTTTGCATCTTTTCTTCCCTCTTCTGTTCATAGACTTTAACACTTTTGTCAGCTGCAGATGGGCAATAAGCGAAGGATAGAGAAAATGGCAGGAGTCCAATCCTTCCAAGACCTACCCGCTTTTAGAAAAATGAAGAAAATACGTATTAAAGATTTGGTTGCTATGATAAGACTGTCATCAATTAGTCTGGCTTTCTGCAATGCTGTCATGGGTCTGAGCTCAGGCTGCTTTGTTGAGGCAGACAAACCCTACTCCTGGTCCTTTGGTCTGATTTGCACAAAATGATTGTGAAATTTGGAGCAGTGGTGGAGTGGGGTTGCAAATGTGCAGTTAACGCTTCCTTTGGTATTGGGCATATCATTAGAGCAGCTCAGCCCTCAGGAGTAATCCTCTTGCACCCCCAGTACCTCAGCGAAACAATGCAGCGTTGCTTATATTGACTCACAAACCTGGAAATTAAAATACCTGACATCCATGGCAAATCTTTTAAAGAACAAAATGTTGAACTTGGACTCCCTACATGTTCCATTTCTAGCTTATGACTAGGAATCATAAGAGCAAAGATTTACAAGCCCCTAGCAGTCTGGTCTGCCTGTGTTCTTTCATTGCTGAACTGGAACATTTTAACCCTCTGCTTTTTCATGTGAATCAGTGGCAACTGACACTGAAACAGGGCTGTCCTATAAAATGAGAATTCCAGCAGCTAATTTGTAGATGCTTTGGTTCAGGTCAGTTAGCTGGGGATGCTAACATTGGCCGCTACACCAGGTCTGTTCACCAGACGGGTACCTGTAGGCCACTGCCCATGCCAGCAATCAGTCTGTCCTTCCTCTTTTCCATTATCTCCTGTGGGATACACAGCGGTTTGGGCTTTCTGTTTCTCTGGTGGTGTTTAAATGAATGGATCATATTAGAGAAAAATAGCCACCACACTGGAAGTAACATTGGGGAACATGACGTGGTGGCCAAAGATTGTTCTTGTAAAAAGGAAATAGAACCAACAGCAATGGGAAAAGTTTAAAGTCAGTTTTAAGCAAAAAGTAATTGTGCTCTGTAATGATCTGCACTGATATGCAGCCATTAGCTGTCTGTGTGGTATATAGTTCTGTAAGGATGAGCTAGTCAGGGTAAAGAAAGATAAAAGCTGGATATTTATTTATTTATTTTTACATCAGAAGCTATTTATTTAGAGCTATGTTTATAAGCATTTTCTTTAATAAACACTTGTGTTTAGAAGGGAATGTTGATGCTGTGTGTTTTCACAAATCTAGTATCAAACAATTTCTGGTGGGTAAAAAGCACTTTATGAAATCTCTTCATTTTTTCCTTGTTTTCTCTTTTCGGTGGGTAAAAGCCAAGTAAGGTATCATATACAGTATATCCGGATGCTGCTACCTTTCTAGAAAACATCTCTTTGCTGTGTTCTTTTTTAAAGTAGAAAAGGTAGAGGTCAAGATAAGTTTGAATTTCCCACTTTACCAGTGTGTTCAAGATGAATGCTAACTGCGCTTTCCCCAACGACTGTGATGTGAATTCCTGTTTTTTCCCTGAAATCAGTCTAGTCTATAGCTTTGCAATGCTTGGCACTACTTCTGTCTCTGGAAAAGAATAGTTCAAGTTGGACGGGAAATATTTAGGTTGCTCTAAAAGTAATGCCTACTATTTATTTCCATGGAAACTAGAACAGATAATCTTGCCACTGAGCAGCATCTCATTACATGGCATCACCATGGCTCAAGCAAATCCTTCTCATATAACCCATAACTTGTTCTGCTTTTTAAATTGATCCTTCAATTCTTGAAAAAAGTCTTGGGTTACTTCAGTAGGTACTTTTTACTGTAGTAAAACATTTAAGTTTGTATATTTATGTCAAAGCAAATAGGTGGTCCTGAGCTGTAAGCCCTGCTAAGATATCTCACAAGTCATCCTGACCTGCTGTATTTCATAGGTATACTGACACTGTGATTCTGTAGTCACCAGCAATGTCCCAAAGGACAGGAGCCCCAAAGGGTGGCAAGCATTTTCTTTCTAAAGGAAAGATTCAGATTTTTGTCCTAATCACTTACAAGCTGTTTACAGTGAAAACCAGCAGTCATCACTGAAAATTGTCATCTTGTGGTAAGTTTGTGGGTTTGTGACTCCTTCGCATCCACTCTGTGCTGCTGTGACTCAACAGCCCTTCTGTGGCTATTAGTCGTGTTTTAGTCAGTTCCCATCTAGGCAGTTTGCTTGACTTTCATGCAGGGTGCTCAATGTGAGCTCTGAGTAGAGGGGAGCTGAGGAAGCTCTGCATAGGCTACTGCTTGTCTTGAGCTGCCTATGCTGGGAGGTGTTGCCTTGTAAGTGCTTAGGTTAGCACAGCCTTAAAGTAAGGGGAGAACTAAGCAGCGGTTAGATTTGGCACTGCTTTCTGCTAGTCTTGGTCTGTGTTTACTCAGGCTTTCTTACGTATTCCCAGCCTCATTGCTTGCTGACAAGCTCTGTCCTACCTGCATTTTCTCAGTTCTTATAGCTAGCTGGCCAAGACAAGAGAAAATTTTCTCTGGAAAAATTAAGCATTTCTACACTCTACTTTCTTGCATGCTTTCTCTTATTCACTTTTGATTTTCCAATGGTCCCATGGTGTCCTATCTCTGTAGCTTATTCAACCGTTAAGTGTTTTCTGTACTAGTGTTGCATTAGCAGAATTTATTGGCACAAAAGGAAAAATGACTTCGTACTTTACATGCATATATTATTCCACCTGCTTGGTAATTGAATATGGGAATCTTGAAGGCAGAATTGATAGAGACCAACTATTCAGCCAGCTTTCAGAATTTGATGCTATAAAACATAATCTGGTTGATAAAAGAAAACATTCTCAGTAATGAAGTGTTTTCTGTTACTGAAGAGTTCTTGTCATGAAAATACGGGAGTTTCTCACAGAGAGAAGAAAAAAGTAAAATAAATTATCAGAACCCTTTTGTTTTAGTATTGCAGAGCAAATTGATGTTTAATGCAAAGGCAAATGTAGATAAAAGTGATCATTAACTAAACTTGTTTCACTGCAGGAACTTGATTGAATCCATTTGAGAGTAGTGCGTTGTGATATCTTTCCTTTTCAGTCGGTCGGTGCTTTAAGTTAAAATAGAATGAAATGTGTCTCAATCACCCAAGGATATGGTGAAAACAGGATAACTGCAGGGTTTTTTGAGGGAAAGAACTGGTTTCTCTGCAGTTTCAGCGTAATCTGAGATGCCTTTGAAAGGAGCTCATTAAATTAAACGTTACTCAATAAGACTGACTGTTACGTGGCAGCCTTAAGTTAATATACTGGAGTTAGAAGGGATTTACAAAAAGATATTTTGTAGATATATACAAAATTAATAGAAAATCTTGGCATAATTCTGTTTAGAAGTCAAGGGAGACATTTGTGGGGAAATGAATTATATAGGAATAGAAGGAATGGAGATTTCAGTGGAACTGTCATAGTTTGGCAGTTCACGGGACTACTTGATGTGACTACTACATGGTCCAGAGATTTTCTTCCGGCTGCTATACATAGAGACCACAACATTTCTTGATTCTTCTGCCTGGGAATACAAACTCACAGATAATCACAGGATTTCTGACAGGTTATTTGTTGGAGAAAAGCTGTTGAGTTGTCCAAAATCTTTATTCTAAAACTGGTTACCTATGTCACTTCCTCCCTGTATCCAAATAAATCTAAGCTTTTCAAATAACAGAAACATTTTTCAGTGTATCTAAGAAAATATTTTTAGCATAGGGGATGTGAACAGTTAACCTTTCATAAATTGTAAGAACTTTGAACTGTAGATTATATGTAAGCTCGGGGTTTATTATAAGATAACACACAGAAATGAAGACAGCTTTACTGAAAAGCAAAGAGCCTTTACACAAATGTTATGTGTGATTTACTGGTATAACCACAACAGATGCTAGAGAACAAGACTGTCCCCAGATATTGTCAGCTAGATGCTGCAGTGCCCCTGGTACAACTTCTTTGCCACCTGATGTCCAGGTTACAATCCTCCTGGATTGTATACTCCTCTTTGACAGTGGCTTTGTGAATTTAGGCACATATTTAAAAATCTCAGTTTCCTCTCAAAGGCAACAATGCTGTTTTTTCTATATTTTCTTACCTTAATAGTTCCTATATCAAGTCCAAAGTCAGTGTCCTTTTACTTCCTGCATTATTCTCACTTTGTGAAAGTCATTCAGCAGTACAGAAAGCTTAAAAAAATGTAGTAGAGCACTCTGAAGATCTGATTCACTTCATCCCAGTAGTGGATTGACTATTATTAGTCTGAGCCTTGTTCTCATCTCGATGTCCCTTGATCTTTTTAGGGAATGGCTTCAGATGACGCATAGCCTTTCTGGATTCTCAGATGTCTATTGTACATGTATATTGTTGCTCCTAGGAAGGACTCTGCTGAACTGTCGTAGTGGTAAATGTGGCAGAAAGTTGCTAGAAGAGACTGATGGAATGACAAATGACGTGCAGGTGACTTTCATTGGATACATAGCAATACTTAAGGCAGTAAACAACTTTTCACAACTGTGCCTGTGGAAAGTGGACTAGCAGAGGATCTCTGGGCATGAGACTATCCTGAGGGTTGGGATGGTGAGTGAACACTGAGTCTGAGATTTATATCAGGAAATATGTGGGGTTTTTTGCATTTGGATGAGAAATTGAACTCATGCTGAGAAACCAAGTAACTTTCTTTAAGAAAGCTCCCTTTTGCCGTCAAATAAAAAAAACCTGCAGTTGCCAAACTGATCAGAACAGCCTGGTTGCTTAGAAGCAACATGGATAGCAGCAAGTAGTGAACAGCCAAAGGAGTCTCAAAGAATTGATTTGGATTCTTTGAGTAAAGGGGGTTCTCTCTGTTTTAATGGCACTGTTTCTCCAGACCTGTTTAATCTTAAAGTAGCTCTGTCAGCTCACAGTGTCACTCAACTGCTTTCTTGCGAAATCATCCACTTGAAGCAGCCTTCCCAATTCTTGCTTTTATGTTTCCATTCACGCGTACATACTATATGTCTGGTTTTTGTTGTTGGGCTTTTTGGTGTTTGTTTTTTTTTGTTAGAGTTCTTGTTGAGAGAGGGGGCCACTATGAAATGTTAATAATCTCAAGTATAAATTATCTCCACAAAAATACAGAAAAATTGTATTAGTACTTTTTTTGTTAATTTACTCAAAAATGATAATTTTTGGCAATCTGGACTTGTGAAGAAGGTATAGTTGTTCCTTTGTGCATGTGCTTTCTTAGCTAGTGGAGATCTAGTGAGTTATTGTGTATACAACTGAACAAATGCACGCATCATGCAGCCAGAAATCTGTCCCAAATAGCTGGTTTGGGGATAATCTGTAACATAAATTTCGAAGTATTCATACATTCGTGCCCATTTACTGATCGTGAGTGTTCTCTGGGGCTTTAGAGTTTGCGTAAACAACCTCTAAAACCGTTCCACCCTTAGGCTGCAGGAGTTTTACTGTCTGGTTAATTCTTTGTAAATCATAATGCTTGTGACCATTTGTTTTGTCTAGGAATACCAGAATACTTCTTTGCTGCAGTGTTAAATAATCAGAGTGATTTATTTTGGCAGACACAAATTTTAACTCTTGAGATTTGTCTTGAAGCAGTAGATATAGGCATGCTTGCTCTTCATGCAAAAAAATTCTGTGAGCTTGGCTTCTTCCTAGAGTTATAAACAATTGGAGTCCCTGTTGTCATTATAAATAAAAAAAAATAAAGATACCATCTGCAGAGAGAAGGTTGAAAATATGAGTCTGAGAGTTTCCAATCAGGCCGACTAGCTACAAAGATAATCTTTTGTCTACCTTTTTATGAAGGATGTGTAAGGGTGGGGAGGACTTAAAGGTTTGACATGGCTAATATGGGTTATAAAAATGGGCTAGTGAATGTAGTGCAGGACTCCAGCACAGAGTCATGATGAGTTGGGTTGGCCCATACAGGCATTTTGTCCCAGACATGTATAAGGGTAGTGTTTCCTGTTCCCACTGATGTACATAGTGAGGCACACTTTCCTGTAGCATGGCTGTTCATTTCTGTTAGCCTCTATAGCTGTTGTGTGGGGTTTTTCTTCTTTCCACACCTCTTGCTTTCCCCATGTCTCACTTTCTGACTTTGCTGTGCCCATCCCAGCTTGAGGAACTGACCAAGCAACCTTTCTCCTTCCCTGTGGGCAGTGAGCACTTTTTCCTGGAAGTGTGAGCCATAGGAAGCCTCAGCACAGTCTGTTCTCCTCTGCTGTAGTGTTATGTAAGTAATATACTCCTGAGACCTCTGCCATCTCGGCAGTGAGAGAGAGGACCAGCTGACTGATACACAGCCAAAGCATTAATTGAGAGGTACAAGGGTAGCAAGGACCCTGCTGTTTTAGAGAGGTTGACAAATTCTCTTATGTTGATGCTATCAGATAAGATCTTCATTTTTGTCAGGGTCTCATCAAGTAATAGCTGCATGATAATTTATCTGGCATTTTAAGAAATAGATTGTCTCATAGTCTTTCACTTTTTCTTCTGGGTGCGAGGAGATTAAAAATTGAAAAATGAAGTAGGAAAACAGCCAGATCTCAACTGTCCTCTGTCAGTCCTTACTGCTTTTCCTCATCATCTGTGTAGAAAGGGGGGAAATCAAAACACAGGATGGGTACTAAATCCTGCAATGATTTTCATTTCCTTTTTGTTGTTGTTGTTGTTGTTTAATTTCTTTTAAGGGAGAAGTTGCTCGTTGTTGAAAGCATAAATGGGTCATGTAGCTGCTGCATCTTAAAAATAAAATCATTGGCAGGCTTCCCTGCCTGCAGTGTACTGTGCTGAATTTCAATGAAAATCCCCCAAATGTACAGATCTCACAGGCGGCTCGGAATGCTACAACATAAAATGCTGCAGCGTACAGTTCTGGGCAACTTCCGTGCCATTACATTTGCTCGTTCATAAATCTTTTCTCAATCTAAGTACTGTTATTTTTTTCAGACTAGTATCTAGATTCTGAATTGAGCAGCATTAATAATACTCTCTATTTCTTCTTCCACGTCCATAGTGAGTATGCCTGTTAGTTTGAAAATTTGAAATACGGTCTTGTGAAAACAGGCACTTTTAAAGGAAAAAATAAAAACTAAAAAATCCAGAACCTGTGTTTTTGAAGGAGGGGAAGGAATTCTTTCAGAATTTATTTTCTTATATTAACAGATATAAGGGATTTTATCGTGCTCAAACTATTGGGCGTTCCTTTTTCTATTTGAGTTGCCTTTTTTTTTTGCTTGTTTTCTTGGTTTTAGTGCTCCACATGTGCTAAAACTATCACATATGTGAGACAGCAGCACAGGGTTACTGCTGTTTGACCAGCCTACTTAGGACATAAAATACTATCTCATGGTGCTAGTTAGCCAGTAGCTCATTTCTTCCACTACACTACACTTCCTTCTACACTACAGTTGTTGTATTGTGCTTGACATTGTGTGTAAACGTATTTGCAAAGTACACGTGAGGAAGTCGAAATCAGCTGAGGTGGATGAGCTTCTAGAGCCTCTCTTGGATTCTCCACTGATGTCTCTTATTGGCATAACGAACAGACTGAACGAAGCAAGCACCAAGACTTTTGATTCCTCTTTTCCTCCCACCAGCCTGAACTATTTTGGCAAACTGATCCAGATACTAGCAGTAGTAGCAAACTGTATATGAAGGAATAGAAGAATGATGCGTGTGTATGGCTGGCAGTGGAGTCTAAGTCTGAATATCTCATCTAGTGGCTGAGTCTAAATGCTGAAAGAGCAGGAAGAGCAGTGATTCTCTCCTAGTGTGAGCTGCAGGAGTGTTTCCTAGCGGAGGGTCTGTGTTCCTTTTCTCTGGTGCATCTTTCTCCAGAAGGGCCAGAATCATTTTAGTACAATCCCCTAAAACCCTGAGACTGACACCTGGAATACATACAACAGGATCTCTCCTTTCCTGCTGCTGGATGGTGCAGCAATATTATGAAAAGGGAAATGGGCATCTGACTCCTCTCCGCTGACAACATATGCATTAAGATATTTTCATTCCCGCATCTCAACCTAGACACAGCCAGTGGCAGACCTAATGCACAGGCTTTAGAGAAACTGGTAGCTGTGGTTTGGCAAGGTCTTTGTGCAGCTGCTCAGTAATGGAAACCTTGGTATGATTCCTAGAAAAGCTGTCAGTAGAAGGGAAGGGCTTCTCTCTGAATGAATTATTTTACCTTTCCTAACTGTGCAGACTATCTAGCTTCCTTTGCTAAGTTATCTAGTAAATGTAGAGAAATTATTCCTCATATATACTTTTTTTTTTTTTGTCAGTTTGCACTTGCTTGTGTGAAGATTGCCTGTGGTAAGAAGCATCTGTTATAACTGAACTCAAGGAGTCCTTTTCTCCAAATACTACGTTTTCCATATGTAATTTCTAAAGGGTTTGCTGACCGCATTTCAGTCTAAATTCATCTAATCTATATTTGTTTTGAAAACATTCACCATCCCATCTTTCCTGTTTCCCAGTGCTTAATTCTCTCATGTTTGTTCTTGCTGGCTGATGAATGTCGCTGTACTGGTTGTTTAATTAGCATTTGAGTTCATTTAAGTTGATAGAAGACCTAACTCTGAAGGGAAGCACGTTATCAAAACGCATGGATTAATCTTATTGGGTGAAACCATTTTCGTTTAAGTAAAAAACATTAGACTGCATCCTTATTATCTTTTCAAGAGTGGTTACAGCTGATTGCATTCCTGGAGGCTCATACGGTGCTTCCTGAGTCATCTAACTCAGAACAGAGAGTCAAAGGAAAATAGTTTCCCCTAAACGTGGAGTGCCTTGCTTCCCGTGCTGAAATCACCGTGTTGTGTTGTTCTCAGACGTCACTGCAATATGCAGTTATGCGGTGCATGCTGGGAAGTATACAAAATCCCCTTTTCCCCCTCCTAACTGAATCCACTGTTTTATTTCTCACTGCCTGCAGCTGAAGTCATGTGGCAGTACATCTGCTTTACATGAACAGGACTGCTTTACATAATTCATTATGTGCAAATACAATGTCAGCTGCTAATCCGGGCTAATCCAGCACTTCCCCAAAGAGCTACATTAACAAATCTTGCTTCAACATTTTCAGCTCAGCCTTTGATGGCCAGCAGCCACCGGATGGCACGCAGTGCTCAGTGCTTTCAGAAGGCTGAACAAGGGTGCCCCAGTTTCAAACCATCTCTCATGTTCAAAGCCCTTCAGGACAAGGCTGCAGCAAAAGCCTCATGATGTGCTGCTGTACTTTCCCCTCAGCCTCCTGTCCTTGGAGAATACATCGACACAAGCAGATGCAGAGCTAGCACTGAAAACAAGGAGCTGATGTGCCAGGGCTGGCAGAGCAGCTAGCCTGTATCAGTGACTTAGAATAAGTACTGGTGAGTGCATCTCTGGGGGTGTGCAGTATGTCCTTGCATCTCTGTGTTGCCAAACCCATTACTTCTCCAGAGATCCCTTTCATTTCCTTGGGGGTGAGCTGAAGATCACTTCTTCACTGAAAATAATGGCGCTCGGTGCTACTTTCTCATTTAATTTAATCATTAGTCCTATTTCTCCTTCCTATTAGTCCTATTAGTCCTTATTTCTCACCAAACTTTTATTTCCTACCTACATACTAACATGACCCTGCTTTACTGGTGAAGTATGCTATCTTCACTCTACCTGAAAAGAAAAAGGAAGCTTTTGCCTTTCAGCTTCTTATTTTTGGCAAATGTAGACATTTAGGCCTGACTTATTTATTTGTCTCCTGAGACTAAGAGTACAGCCTAGCATAGGGCAGCACTGTGACTCTGGATGTGCGTGTTGGGAGGGATGCAGAGGCTGCGCTTCCAGAGTGTGCCTGCTAGAAAGAAGGCATATGGCAATTTCCTGACTTGCCCAAATCCATCTATTTCTGAATGCAAAGACAGTCACCACACTACGCTACCTACTGTCTGGAGCAACTCCAGGCTGGATTTGATGTTTTTTTGACTGATAACTGACCTACAGTCACAGAGGTTTCTTGGAGGTGTCCCCTGACCCAAGTCTCTCAGAGCAAAACTAGATTGTATGTAAGTGTTTTCTCAGTGTTTTCTTTCTTCTTGCATTCACATGGTTGTGATATGCTAGAGTGTGTTGGAGTCAACATCAGTACCTCCCCCAACAGCCACACTGTGTGTGCTGTGTTGCGAACTGTTGCTTGTCGAGCCATGCTGATTTTAGCCGGGCTGCTTGTGGCTGGGAGGGAGAAATGTCCTGTCCTTTTCCGAAGCACTTGTTTAAAAACAACAAAAAAAAAAATCAAAAAAAACAAAAACAAAAGCAACAAACAACCCAACCCACAAGCAGTGGAAGCATGACTTCATCTCAGTTTTCTCCATGCTGTGCTGGGCAGAAGAGCAAGTAAGCCATTTGCAGATGAAAAAATACACTTCTAGTAGTTCTCCCTGTGGGAAGCAATTGTTTTGCAGAGGAATGATTTAAGCAGCTATAGTTTGTCTTGACAGTATATTTTCTTTATTGTTGGAGTGCAAAATAACCTTTTTACCCAAAGTTATTCTTGGCTTTAAATTCAGATACTGCAGAATGTGCCTTTGCAGGTGTCGGGCATTTCTTGAAAGAGACAGAGGTAGTCGAAAAACAAAGGGATGTTTTGACAAAAAAAGTCTTTTTCTGCCAAATGACATTTCAATTTAAAAGGGGGAATCGAAGTGTAGTTCACCAAGAAAGGGAAATAAAATTTGAATAATTAAAAAAAAAAAAAGAGAAAAATGATCCATGAATTCTGCCATTTCGTTCTGTGGAAGCTGCTGTTCATATCTTTCGTGCATTTTCAAGTTATATTTGTTTTTATTCCCCATCCCATCCCAGGATAAGCTTTCTTGTCCCGCTGTATATTTACACTACACGATATCACACATCAGTACTGAAGTCCAGTTCAGAGAAGACAACAAGAACCTGAGGTGTCGCTTTCAAGTTTTAATTCACTAAACTCTGTTGCAGTTTGTCTGAACAACGTGGTGTTTTTTAATGGAAAAATTGAAGTTCTTAGTTGGGAAACAGTGCTACAAGGACAAAAAAATGCTCAAAAGACTGTAGTTCTTTAGTGTAAAAATGGATTTCATTCTGTAAGTGATGGGCAAAACCCAAGGAATATAGTCGACCCCAGACAGTAGGGGTTTGAAGTGTTAATTCTTCTAAGCATTCCATTCAAACTGAAGTTCTGTCAACCACCCCCTTGAGAAAGGATGGGCAGTGTTGTTGAGAGAGCTTTCCCTTCTGCATACCTTCTGCTTTATTTCTTGTCTCAGTTATTAACATTTTTTGTTTGTGTGGCTCACTGGCAGCAAGTCACTGTCTTTGTGTATAACGCAGTCATTTCCCTGTGAATCACTGACTTCATAAACTGGTTGTATCACAGCATTGTATGCTATATAAAATTGATTTTTAGTCCTAGAGAGTATTCATGGAATCGTGTCAGTACTTCTGAGTATTTTTGTTTGAGAAGATGCTGCATGAGTTACAAAGCTGCTGTGGGCCTGCAACCTTTTATTTTTCATGTTAATTTTCATTGCCTGTGTCACTTCATTGGCTGAAGTCTGTCCCCTGTGTCCTAGTTTGTTCCCATTAAAATAAAATAAGATTGAGGAATCCAGCTTCAGCCTCAACACTGGAACTTTGCTTTATTGGTTCAGGATTGAATACTTAGCTAGAAGCCACTGTCAGAAGACTGGAAATAAAGCAGAACAAATGTTATGCTTAGCTATCTGTCAGATTTCACTGAAACTATAATATCTTGAGCTGTGTCACCCACTTCTTACGCTTTGTCCCCTTTCAAAAGATTTTTCTGTATTTTGGAGACCTTCCAAAAATTATTTTGAATGTTTTAAAGTATTTTCCACCTTTTGTGGTTTTCAAAGCTTCAGGAGTTTGTATGAGGCAAGAATTGTTGAGCTGAGCGTTTCCAGGCAGTACAGAACAGGGCCTGACAAGATGTAAAGTACAACTTAAAGATTCAGTGGTGGCTGCAGCCCCTTCATCATTGCACAGATTTTCCTTAATGTTTTGCAGGACTGGAACTTTTGAATGCCTAATTAATGCTTAGTTATTTTGTATAGTTAAAATTGGAGGGTGAAAATCAAAGGTGGTGCTTAGCAATGGTTAAAGAACTAATGCATCCAAAGAACTAGTTAACTTTGATTCTCATCAGCCATTCTCACTTTTAAAACTTACAGAAACACGCTGGATGTTTCTGCACTGAATAGTAGGTGGATTTTGATTAGCACGAAAGGACTTACACTGTTGCAGAGTTTGCAGATAGCCGAGGAGAAATGAATTGCATTCACTCAGACTTCAGCACTGTCAACACATTTACCAGCCAAACTCAACAAAGATGAGCCTGTGTCAGTAAAGATGATGGAAAGAAAGGAAGATAGCCCTGAGCCAGTTTGGTTTCTCCCTGTGATGTATGGGTGCTAGCTTGTAGCAAGCCACATGCAATTTCCTTTCTGTAACTACACTGTGAACTTTCTTGTCTGCTTAGACTGTAAACTTGCTGGGCAGCAGTGGGCTGTCCCTGCACGTATCAAAGGGATGCTGACCTAAGTGAGAGCCTGGAGGTGCAGCTGTGACACAAATGCTGTTAGCACATGAGATTTGATGGGCAAGGAGAACATCTGGCTGGCACCTAATGCGTAACAAGCCAGGCCCTTTCCTGCAGTGCACTGCTACTGTCTTCAGTTGAATTAAGGTTGTTTATTACAGTTCTTTAGATTGCTTTTAAATAGAAGTATTTTAGAGGGAATTGTAAACAAATATTTAAATTAAGCTACTCTGAAACTTTGATAATCTTTCTTCCTTCGCTAAATTGCTTTTCTTGACTTCTGCAACTAAGCATTAGCACGACATATTCTAGAGTAATTGCATAATACAGTAGCATATATAATGATCCATGTGAGACCCTTCCAACTCAGGATGCTCTGTGATTACACACCTGTATGTACATATGAATGTAGTTTGCAAAATGGTGGGACTATAACAAAAAGCAGTCAGCTCATGCAGGCTAGTAGTAACAGATCATTGCATGCTGCTCCTGGTTAGATTGACTCTACTGGAGTTAAGTAAGCAACTTATGGGTGAAAGCAGCTTTCTTATTCAGCACTTCAGCTACCATTTCATTTCAGTTTAGGCTTTTCTTTTTTTTTTTTTTTTAATTAATTGTACTCAGTGTTTGTTTCTGCTCATAATATTGCAGCTTCATTAAGAAAGTCAGTGGTGTTCAATGATTCCACATTCCAGATTCAGTATTTTAAGCAAAGAGAGTGCCTGCAAGGCAGCCCTATATCTGTCTGCTTGTTTCACTTCTGCATTCTCTTTCTCCTTCACTCAAACTCTCTCTTGCCCAAATGTTTGGTCACCAGGCACTGGTGATCCAGTGCTGAGCTACATTAAGGAACCGGTCTAATCTCAGAAAAGCCTGACCAGCTTTCAGTGTTCCTGCTCTCTACATGGATGTGCAAAATGCTGGCTTGGCACAAGGGGAGATGAAGGGAGAAGAGCTGCAGTCTGTCAGTGGCAGTGCTGCCTTATGCTGTCTTCAGTTATATCTGGAACTGCCATCTTTGTACAACGTATAGCATTTAAGATGTTAAAGAAATGTGATTTTAATATTTAAGACACTTCTCAAATTTATCTGTTATAACCTTTCTGTAACAAGAAAGGTTAAATATTTATCTTTTCATATCTTCTGAATGCTGTTCTCTAATTTTTCAGGGATGGCCTCTCCAAAGCACATGGAACCTTGGTAAATGTTAGCTCAGAAATTAAACCGAGGGTTATTATTGCCTGATAACTTAGAGCGATACCTTGTGAGCATTCATACTATGAAGAAAGTGGCATTCACTTTCTCAGTCTTCAGTAATTAAATTACTATTAGTTAATTAGTCTTTCCTACCTTTCCCTCGTTGGGAAGAACATTCCCAGTGTATGTGACTCGCAAACAACATCCAGTCTTACTCTCTACAGCTTAGAATGAAGGAAAGCATTAATATTAGAACAATTGTTTCTACTTCCTTTTGAGAGACAAAATTCCTTTTTGATCTTAGGTTTTTCACCATTGAATGAATAATTCACTAAAGAGACTTGGCAGCTGAAAAGGTTTATTATTCAAATGTCTTATTTCTGGAATGATCTGTCTGTGAACTATCAACTTATGAACTTGTAACTGGGTGCTGCTGTCTCTGCTGTGTGCACTGGATCCTGCGCTATGTGCCGGCCCATCAGCTACATCTGCCCTGCCAGAGCTGCAGGTGCACATTGGGCAGTGCAGGGCTGCTGGGGCTTTCTGTCAGATGCCGTCAGCATGGCTGCCGCCAGCACAGCTCTTGCAAAGGATTGGTTAAGGTAAGGTGGGGTAGCACAGAGATCCTGCAGCTCTGGTGCTTGCGGGTGCCAGGGATGCTCCTGCTGTGGTGAGCCAGTTGTAAAACCTGGTACCACGAAGGGCAAAGCATTGTAAAGTGGAGGAGCAGAAGTGGCCCCAAGGTCTGGCTGCTGCTTGGTGGCAGCAGTGAGGGGGTCAGAGACCAGCACTTTTAGCTCCCTGCTACTGCAGCAGAGGCTGACAGAGCTGAAGTAGTGCTGGCTTGGGCTTTTTTATGGTGCTTGAGTGGTGGGGCCCCATAAGTCTGCACACCTACTTCCAGATCCACTACTAGCAGGCTCCTCTCTGGCCCAGGAGCTGTCCTCTGAGCAGGCTGGGAATCTGAGCTGTTCCTTGGGTTGCTCTTGTTCAGATCTTCCTGCTGGGCAGGTGCAGCCACATCTCTTCTGGTCAACTCTTTGCTTTCATTGTTCAAGCAGTTGTAGGCAATATCTCCTGAAATATAATTACAGTGGAAGAGTAACTAAAAAGTGCAAAGAAGAAGAGTTAGTCATGACCAGTTTGGGAGTGAAAGGCAGCAAGGTACAGGAACTAAGATTTTTTTGCTAGAGACAAACATGGGTATTAAAATATATTAAAATTTAAAAATTAAAAGTTTAAACACGTGGTTTAGGCAGACTAGAACTTTGTGTTGCAGTTCTAATGATACTGTTGTGTTTTTTTGCTGTTTGGGACTGAAAGGTATAAGATTAAAAAACAAAGAAAACATAATCAGATACTACAAATTCTCAGCTTCCACGTAGAATTAACGTGTAGGTAATTCTGTACTCTTTAAATTCATTCCACGTTTGAAAAAAGAAATCCAGTCTTGCATGGCAAGGTATGTTGTAAGTGTGTTCAAATGAATAGGCTCATCACATCCTGATATCTTTCTGTTCCATCAGTTCGATCTCACTGGATATAACCCAAATATATTTTATCCACATTTCTACTATTTAGTGCTGCTACCTCTAAAATACCAAGAAACAGAACATTTACTGTCATCCTCATCTCCTCTATTAACAAAGCTTATTTTATTAGACCCTCCATCTCTCCCAGCAGAGTATTGTGAGAGTTTGTTAATGTGTGAAGCAACTGATCTACCTTTTTACGAATAGTAAATGCCTCATCCTCTGCCTCTTGGGAAGTGGGGGAGATCTCATGAAGTTGTATTGAATTTTGGTGAATCCATACAGAATAAATTGGCAAACAAAGCTTTTCATGCTTTCAGTCTCAAAAACACTTACAGGCCCTTTCTTTCCAAATACTTCCACCTGAAATGTTTATTCATCAGTAGCAAGTAGTTTCCGCTGTGATCCTACCAAATGGTCTTAAATTGGTCACTTTCCAACAACAGCCAGAATTTCTCTGAAAAGTTGGAGGGCTGAGAAGAAGCCCGCTGAGAGAGGGCTGTGCCAGCACTCTCCTCAGAAGTCTGAGCTAATCATCTGGTTTCTTCTCTATTAGTAAAAGTTTGTGAATCCTTTTTTTTTATTTTATTGATGCTACAGCAGCATCACAAGCTGATCCTTGATCCTGTCCTGCAGGACCAGGAGAAGGGGAGACTGAGGACTCAGCCGGTGTCTCTGAATGAGAAACATTCAAAGTTTCTGTTTAAGGTGGCTCACTTTTGATTTCTTCTCTTATTTTGACTGATGTTTGTACTTCCAGCCATTTCAGCTGTAACCAATCTTTGCTCTGTCAGTTGGCAGGTAGAGTCCAACTGAACTGTTTAGGCATTCTGGCAGGAGATTCTCAAACTTCACAGTGACATCCCTGTGTGGTGCCCATGGGCTGGCTGGCTGCAGCAGCCAGACCAGATGTTGCTTTCCAGCACTTGTTGGTCTTGGACACAGCCATGCATGTTTTAAGTCAAGAAGTAAATGAAACCACATAAAAGCGATTGTTTCTCACCTGTACCTTGCTTCCCCATGTGTACCTTGCTTCTCCTTCCCTGTGTGGTCCACTGAGTTGTTCTCTTCTGGTTCTCCATGTGGGAATGGTAATCAGTTTCCCAAGCAATGTTAACAAAAGAATATAGCAATGTTTTTCCCAGTTTGTCCCCTTTTCTTGTAAATGCTCCCTGATTTCAACAATGCAACTTCTGCAGGAGAGCAGTACGCAGGTGGTGCTCTGCTTTGTCAGCAGTCTCCCAGAGGTAAACTCTTGCTCAGGTTTTTGCCCATTCAGGTAACTGTGCATGTGTCTGTACTGTCAAGTCCTTTCTGCCTGCTTGCTGTATGTCTTTAAATCAGGTCACCTCGGAGCACTGCACCACTGCAAGGCTGTGGCTTGCGGTCCTGCTGTGTCCTCACATCCACTGCAGCTGTTCTGCTTCTCAGTGTGCGTTTTACTGTTACTCAGGTTTTCTTTTCCTTTGGCCCCAGCCCTTTTCTTTTCTTCGGCTGTCTGACTTGCTAGTGTTTCTGTTGTATACCTGGGGGGCTTTAAGTAAAATTGTACTTTATTTTGAGAGCAAATGGGCTTGCTTCTTTTTTGAGCTCAAGTCCAAGCAAGTCAGTGAATATAGGCTGACATCTGAGGGTAAGGATGTAAGGACAGCCTGAGAGAAGCAGCAGTTCATTTAGTCTCCTGTTTTTGCTTAGTTTCCCCTCATATTCTAATATAATCTAAGAAATAAATATGTGCAGCATGCACTGAAAATATGCTTTAAGATAAGTGCTTAAGGCTGTATCAAAATGATAGCTGCCATTTTCTCCAAAGTTAATTTTTCAGCATGTGTTTTCACAGGGTTTGTAATACAGTCCAACTGTTTGAAGGGCCACCTACGCTTCTAGGGATCCCACCCATCATCAAAAGTCATTTGTAAAACACTGACTTTATTTGGGCTTATTGTTGATGTAGTGAAGTCTGACAATACTGTGCAGTGAAGTTAAAAAACAGCTATGTTTTCTTCAAGGTATTTTGCTCACGTTTGCACACTGTTGGTTTTGATACCCAAGAAAATCCTTAGTGCAGTGGGATTTATGCATGTTTATGCTTCAGAGGTCTAATCAGCCCCCCACAAATGTAGATAAGGGCTGTTTTGTTCATTTTAGTGAACCTTCCATCAGAATTGAGATGGAAAACCTACTGTGCTCTAAGTGGAATTTACAGCTGCCTATATTTAAGCTAACGCTTAGTAAATTAGCTTAGGACTTCCTATAGCGAAGTGTGCTGAGCCATTTCTGATACGCTGTTTCATTTTAACCTTCTTATGCCAGCTTGAGTTGTTAGAGATTTTGGGTGACATAACCTAGCATAGGGAATATATCCCAGGTGGGGTGAGGGAATCCTGCTTCCTCGTACTGCTTTTTAAAAAAGCACAGTTTTGAAAGCTACAATTTAAAATCGCCACAATCTTTTTTTTATATAAAAAAAAATCTTTTTTTATATATAATTTTTATATAAAAAATTAACAATTTTTTTAATAAATAAAATTTTGGGAGGTAAAGGGAAGTTGATTTGTCTGTGTTAAAAAAGGTCCTCCAGCTGTCTCATGGCGAAACACTAGTATCTACTAGTACTGGGGACTGGAGACATAAAATTTGGTGGACTGGATAGGCTATCCAAAAGATTCCCCTGGCAGCGTGTGAGGTGTCTGCTGGGACTGACAGGGCTGAGAAAGGCTTTTTACTGGGTGTCCCTGCAGGTGGTAGTGGAGCAGTACGTATAGTGCTCAGCTGTGGAGTGGAAAGCAGGAGGCTCCTTGTTTCTCCAAGGTTCTTCCTGCTGGAATCAGGGAGACAGCCTGACTGAAAGCCTGGGACTGATAAACATGCATGTAGGTGGATGTGAAGTAAATGGAATGGGTGCAGGACTGAAAGAAGGCCAACTGAGAACAACTGAAAAGGAAAGGCATAAAGCAGTTAGTAGGGTGCTGGGAGAAGAGGGAAGGAGTGGGATGAGCTGAGAGAAACCAGAGAAGGAGACAGGAGAAGCAGTGGGGCAGAGGTTCAGGATGTACTGGAGGTTGAGTAAGAAGCAGTGTGGAGGGAGCTGGAGTCTGGTCTGTGGGGAGAAAACACATTTCAAGGCTAGGACTCTCCTGTGAAAGATTCCCAGAGCATTTTTTATTTTTATACTAAGGAATTAACAGCCTTGATTCCCTCGTTGTTTCTCCTCATTTTCAGCAAAAAGCACTGAAGCCTACCAAGCAGAAACATGCGTCCATTCTGTCCACTACCAGCTGCTTGAGTCCTAGAAGTCCAAATTGTTTTCCCCAGTATATGCAGTATTTGCACAGGCAGCGGTGATCTCAGCATACGTTTCAAATTCCTGGGAATTGGATCATCCCATGTAATAATTTATTTTGATTTCCCTCAAGGCCATCTTGATTATTATTTTTTTAATTATAAAATAACATTCAAACTAAACAAACAGATAATGCTTAGTATTTTACAACACAAGCATAATCTCTCTGACTCCTGCTGCAGAGGATCCAGCTCTTTGGAAAGTGCTTTGCAAAATGAATTAGCCAAGCACAGCCCCAGCCTGGTGCCCTAACTTCTCAGCAGAGTTCCTCTCCTGTCTGCATTTTTTAATAGTTATCATTTATAGTTATCATATAGTGATATATAGTATAGTTATCATATAGTTATCATTTATAGTTATCATATATGCATTTTTAATAGTTATTAATAGTTATATAGTAGTTTAAAAATACTACATCTATGTTCTATTACATTCCAAACTAACTGTCCCCACCTCTTTCTGGAAAGGCAACAAAATGGTTCAGAAGACAGCGGTTACATCCTGCGCACCTCCGCCCACAGGTTCACACAACAACAGTGCATGTACTTAAGCTGTCTCTGACACGTGTAATTTTCCTTATTACTAAGTGCTCAGCTCTTCTCTTTTCAGTGCCTTTGAAAGTAAAGATTTATATGTGCATATGTACATGTAGTAGAAGAAAAAGGGAGGAAAAGAGTATGGGAATGAATTTGTCTTCTTTCAGATCCTTCAAATAAGTCTTGAGCAATCTTGCCATATTTAGGTCGAGATCCAAAGCCTGTGGAAGCTACTGCTGTGGCACACAGTGTTTTGGAGAGTAACTGTCACCTTTCTCTCTTGAAGATTTAATGTACATCTGTAATAAACATGTCATGACACAGGCATTTCTCTAAGGAGAAGCTTTATAGTTTGTCAAGCAAACTGTGACGTATTTAGTTATCTTCAGAAACAAAGGATGTATCCTACTTAACACCTGTAAGCTCACACAACTTGCATTTCTTAAAAAAAAAAAAAAAAAAAAAGCTATTTACTGTTAGAGTTTTTTCTTGTCATATACACTATTAACACCAAATCTGCAAGGACTGTTAATCAATTGATTATTTTTCACTTTGTACTTCTGTATCAAGTCTGTGTTCATGTCGTAAGATATGCTCTATCAGATGACATGGTAAGACCCATAGTTTTTTCTTGTGTGTTTCAACCAGTCTGAAAAACCAGAACCAGCTTAGAATTGGTGTGGTCATGCTGATGTTAAGAAGTATCAACATCCTTGAGGCTTTAAGTTTTCTTTTGGATGAGCCTCCTGGATGTTATTAAATTTTCCAGTCGTCTGAGTTTCTCTCTACTGAAATCAGGCTAGATATTTAATGAAGATGACTTTTTGCACAGCACATTAGACTACTTACGTGTTTTATGTTGTTGAGGAATAACCTTCAAATATCCTTCTAGATGATTACTTTGATATTTCCCACCTAGACTAAGAAAGGAGGGATGTGTATTATATGAAAGAAGCCACTCAGCATGGACCTTGTTACCTTGGGGCTTAGGGGAGTTGTAATTCCAGCTCCTTGCCTGTCCCCTGCCTTGCAGTGACCCTTGCCTCTACAGCAGGTAACTCTGCACTCTACATGTGCTGGCTCAGGGGAAGCCTGTACCACACTGCGGGAAACTTGGGCAGAGCAGGATGGGACAAACAAAAAAAGGGGAAATGTCACATTTGACACAACGTTGCCTTTAAAACTATTGAGTTAGCTGCTGTGTCAGGGATTTGAGTGAAAAACGTAATGAACAGAAGTGGATTGTTCTAGGAGCAAACTGCATGAGATTGAAGCTTTCTTTGAATTATTTCAAGAATAATGAATCCTGCAAAAGTCAATTTTCAAAAACATCAGAGAAATGCAATATATTACACTTACCGAAGCCATTTTTAGCTGTCCCCTCAGAGGCCCTGCCTACAGTGGGCAGGAGGATACGACAACAAATTCAGTGAAACTTTTCAATGTTTCTAGGCTTTGAATTTTCAGTTTGGCAAAAAGCTTCATTTGGTTTTCTCTTCATCTTTGTTCAATAAAAAAGAAACCAGACATCAGGCCATAGTGATTTCCTCCACAACAACACCGTTTATTTTTGGACAGCTTTAATGGCCTTCAAAAGTCTGATTTTCTTCTGCTTTGTTGTCACCCAGACAAGAATGAGATCTCCATTAGTATCATCGTTACTCTCTTATATTTCCCTTACCCTTTCCAAATACCCTTGTATTTGTTATTTGTATGTTCTCATACTGTCACATTCTCCAGTATGATTACTGCCCTCCTTTCAGTAGCCTTGACAGTTGCAGGATGACAGTGCTGTCACAAGTACTAGAATCCCTGAATGAACAGGATTGGAAATGGCCGGCAGATTAACAATAATTGCTTGAAGTTTACTCTTTGGCTTAGAGTAGTGGGAAGAAATATTTACATAAATGAATTTTTAGTAGATACTAAAAATAAGAAGCTGCTAAAGAAAATACTGCTTGTGTATACGTTAGCGTGTGATTTTAATTATGCTAGCATTTGTGCTCTTTGTGTATTTTGACTTAGGGCCATGTGAGATGCATGAGTGAACTGTCGCTCATGTAGAGTTAATCATAATTTGTCCATATAGGGAAAAAAAAAAAGCCCTGGGAAAATATGATAACACTTTTCACTGGCAGTAAACGTTAGCTGTTGTTAGTCCTTTAAAAAATATATATTCTTAGCAAACTACACAAACTCTGTAGTTGAAAGTGTTCCTTGAAAAGAGGAAAAGAGTATAGTGTGTCCACATCCACCACAGAAATGAATTGTATTGACTAAGGAGCTGTATCCTTTTGCAGCATATCATTTATTTCATTTTCCTTTCCCTTGAACAAGAAAATATATTTTGATTCAGTGTTCGACAATCCAAGCCAAGTTATTTAAAATAATATTCACTTTGTACTTAGTGTAAAATGCTGTTTTTAGAGCAGACACTTCTCCTGTTATACAGTATTGCAAACAGAAATCTTTTGTTTCTAGTTCTCATACAGAACCAATTAGTAAAGAGTCTTTGGACTTCTTTGCCCTTCTCCTTTTCCCAGTTAGTGACAAATAACTGGGTCTCGCTGACATATAGAACAACAAATAGATAAAGCAAGCATGGATTCTGAGATCTATAATTTTTAATAATTTTTAAACTAGCTACAAAATGTCAATCACTTCACAAACTGACAGGAGACATAAGGAATTTCATATTACATGCTGTAAATGATATTTATCTCACAGTTTATCTAGAGTTCATTCATTTAGGTTTTTTTATTATTTTTAATTGTTAGCTACTAAACATCTCAGCGATTTGGTGTGCATAGCTCTAGGTAAGCAACAGAGAACTGTACTGATAACAAACCACATGGGGATAGCGACTAGTGAGAGAGAGCCTTATAAAAATTACATTTCTTTGCACCATTTCATATGGTAGTCGTTTCCTTCAAAAGATAGTCTTCAAAAGCAGCAGACAAACCCAATATATTACACTTATTCTTTTTGTCTTTGACATATTTTCAGCCAAGCACATTTTGCTGGCAGTGGCTAAATGGTGAGTGCCAAATCCCTCTTTTTTTCATAATTAAAAAAAAAAAAAGATCATGATTAATAACTCTCTATATATATATATCAACAAGAAAAAGTGGCACGACTGCAAACTTGCTGGTATAACATAGTCCCAAAAGAGTCCGAATACTGAGCATGCTTTTGTTGTCATTGTTGGTATGCTACTGCCATGGGAAAAACTCTTGTTTAAGTAGGAGTCTAAAAGTCTATTTATTCCTCATGCATAAATGCATAAATCACATCACTTTGTAGTGCAATGCTTGTTATAGTAAGATAATTCCACATTGTCTAATCATGAAATCATAACAACAGATAATGGCAATGAAGAACTGAAGACAGCAGGTTTAAGTGCTTAAACATCGTGATACCCAAAGACAGGAGCATGGCAGTAGCTCTGTGGAATGTCACAGTTTTACAAGAACAATACTGTATATTTAAAGGTTAACAGCACGTTTAGCATTCCAACATGGTTGTCATTCAGCAAACATCATTTAAAAAAAGGAGAGGAAAAAGGAAAAGGAATCCAAACAGAAACAAGGAAAGGGAAAATCCCAAAAAACATCATAGTGAGCTATAGCCATCAAATCAGCACTATGTACAACCTTTGGAAAGAAAGATATCTAGAAAAAATTAATTACAAGTATCATTTTTGGAAAGCTGACAAACTACACAGGACAACATTTACAATGGGGCTGATATGTGCATGTGTGCAAACCTAGTAGGTAAATACCATGATAAAAGCATGAAGGTACTGCCCTCTGGGGCAGCGTTAAAAGGAAATGCACTTTGCTGCATTTAACCACTGCCGAGCATCTTTGTTGCACGCTGGTTGGCTTCATCAATCCTGGTTTTATTGGAATCAGCCTAGGGAAACACAAAGAAAGGGAACAGATGAGTATGTGGCAGAGAGAGAATGTGCACAGTGCTTTGTGGGCACTCCTTTAGTTTTGGCTGTTAGGAAAAACAAAACAAATGGAAGTTACAGATTAGCCTGATTTTGTGAAGCTGAGTAGCCTTTGAGTTTTTGTGAGCTTTTGTGTTTGTATTCAATTTCTCTTAAATACTATGCCAGACCTGTGGCTGGTGCTAATGGCTTGCACCATCAACGGTGATGGATGACAGGATGAAAATTGTGGTGTGCATGTTGTTTTCATTAGTGAAAATCTTCCAGTGTTCTGTAAGGCTTGCATTCAGTGGACCTGGACTCTGTCTGGACCTTTTGACTGTGTATGTGACAAGGAAAGAAGGAGCAGGAGTGATGCCATTACTCCTCTCTCTCAACAAGGAGTTCAGTGTAGCTGCAAGGCAGGGTAACCTCTTTGATCAGGCAGCTGCACATGGGAATTTAGAAGGAAGGGATTCCACGATGATTTGGGATTCTACCATTATTTGGAAAAATCAAACTGGAATTTAGTCCAGTGTGGGCTGAACTGTTAACTTCACTGTCTTCCATGCTGTAACAGTTGCCATACTTAAAAAATACTGTTAACAGAACAACAGATTTTGGAGTTCTGTTTGAGAGGGTAGAGACTTTAACCACGGCTTTCTGTTGCTCTGTAGAACTTAGTTTTGGAGTCAAAGACATCATTGTAGCTGACAAAAACTGGTAAAGCTCCTTTCAAGTCTGTTTTGCTAGCAGAGAATTAGATAGAAAATGCTTTCAGTGTTTGAAATGAGACCTGTGGGAAAGGTGAGAGTTGTGTTACTGCTTTAAAAGCGTGACATCAAATAGCAAACTCTTTTCTGCAGTTTGATGTCTTCATTTTTTATTTTTGTTTTTTGCTTTGATGATTATTCCCAGCTCTCTGGGTGTACCCAAATAGTGCTGATTTATATTAAATGTTCAATTTGCAAAGGCTGAAGCATCTTTCCCACATTCATTTCAAAACCTTTGAAAATGGTTATACTGATCTGCAATAAATCACTCTTAAGCATCTTGGGCTTTTCTCCCTAATTGTTCTGGCAAATGTAAATATGTATTTTTAGTACAGCAGCATGTGCCAGATCCTCAGCAAGAGTAAATCACCATAACTACTCAGTATGAACCACGTTTCTGTTTTTTATCCATGAATTTGACCTTGTCTATTGCAGAACAGCTTTTGCCAAAAGATTACCTGAAAGATAAATTAATGGCTTGAAAGCATTTAACTTTATCATGAAATACATTAATATTGATTGAATGTTAAATGTTGATAAAACATAATGTTTCTAAATGGGCATACTGAAGCCTAAATTTGGTAAATGATGTTTCATCCAAGTCAGTGAGAGTCCTTGCCCAGACCTTCCCAGCTGGGTCAAGAAAATGTGTTTTTAGCCCTTCTACTTTCCTTTCAGCTCTTCATTAATGACAGTTCTTTGGAACAGGCAGTCTTCTGGTGATGGTATCTGACCTTTTTCACCTACTTATAACATCATCATTTTAGTTGTTGTCCCTTTTTCTCTGATCTAAAGGAAGGGTAAAACCTTTTATTTGTTGCCTCATCTGATTACCATGAATAGATTAGATTACCTCTCTGCATTATGAAATTGCTCTGGTTTGGATGCACACATCCAGTTTAACATAAGTGCTGTAGAAGCATTTGGGTCAGCTTGCTGAGGTACCCAAGCTTTTGCAACATATGCCAACCAAGGATCTTTCTAATGATGATAGTTGACTGAAAGCACAGTGCTCTAGTTGGTCAGAAAAAGAAAACCACTCCAGCCACCCTGCGTTGCCTGGCACCATCCAATGGTGATGCCTATTGCCAGGTTTTGTTGCAGAATGGAAGCATGTACAGTTTTTGGTTTTGGTATGTGGTATTATCCAGATTCAGTAATTTCTATCTTTAAGATAGAGATCTCTATCAGTAATTTCTATCTCTCAGCATGCAGTGCCTAGAGATATGGCCCATCTTCTTCACGTTCACAAGGGGCCTGGTCAGTATTTTCAAATTCCAGATGTTTACAAGCAAGAGCTGATAGGAGAATCCTTGTTAGGATCTCTGTTTTGTGATAGCATCCTGCAGATGTGGATAGGATGCATCTGATTTCTATCCGCAGGGAACATCTCCTGCTACGATGCTGTGTCATGAGCAGGATAGCTACTAATGTGTGGGTGTCTTTGTTCTTCCTCTGAAAAAATACTGTATGTCATAGACTTGTTATTTAAACCTAGTTATGGCATGGGATGGATAATTTTCCATGTTGCAGTGTAGATTAATTTGCTGTTTTCTGCTGCTTTTCATATGAACAACAATGGCAAATCTCTCACCTCCAACCACCCATTTCATTTTTCCCTAAAATAGGAAGTGCTGCAGAATGGCATCATGGTGACACTGTACATTTTCCAATATATGCAGACCAATAGATGCAGCTTTATGAAGCAGGCTTTTGACTGACACAAAACCATGCACTCTTCTGTGATGTATGACTATATCAGGGACTAGCTTCCTGCCTGTAAGGCAACATATTCTTCCCCCTATCCTTCTTGCAATCAAACCCATATAAGGAAAGTGAGCTGACTGAATCCCTGACTGCTATTTCTTTTTTTTTTTCTTTGTGTGTGTGTGTGTGTGTGTGTGTGTGTGTGTGTGTGCGTGCATGCATACTAGGCTCTGGTATAATTAATTGACATAAAAAACAGGCAAGGACATCCTGCTCATCTGGGAAGGTTTGCACGTGCCAGAAGGCTCGAGTACAAGCTCTACCGCTTATGGTCAGCATTAACTCTAAGCAGCACGTGTAAGTCCTTGGGTTAGATCCTCAGGCTGTGTAAATCTCAGCTGAAGTCAAGTGTTGTATTGATTTTATACCAGATGAAGATCTAGCCTCTTATGTCACTTCAGCCTGACTGCCTGTGCCTGGAGCGCTGCCAGTATGAATGCAGATGGCTTACAGATCTTGAGATGTGAGTATGGCAGTGAGATCCCAGCCAGGTTTGGAGGGTGCTGCTTTATGCTTCAGAAATCTGCAGTGCAGGTCTGGCACTGGAACAGTGCTTTCTACCTTTTTAGCTGGTGATATCACAGTAGAAATACTGAACTTCTGGACCTCACCAGGCCCATGTATGGTCCAGTTTTATGTACGCACACCAAGAGAGCTGGTGGATGCGTTGTAATGTGATTATAATCAGGTAGTATGACAAGCCTAGCTGGACTGTTACCACACAGCAAAACCTTGCTTAATGCATCCCCATCCCCTTTTTGTGGCTGGTCCTCTAAAGAAGCAATCCTATTCTAAATCACTTGTGCAGTTTCTGATGGAAGGAAAGTCCGTGAAGGCTTAAAATATGCCAGGAAGTGCCAGGGTCCAAATTCCATGGTTCTGCACAACTCAGGGTATTTGTCCTTTCCCAACAACCTTGCAGAAGTAGTCTTCATTTGTGCTAAGGGGTCTCCTCACTAGCTGTTGTCTTGCAAACCCAGAAATGCTGCTTCAACCCAACCATCACTGAAAGTTACTAAAGGTCCACAGCAGTAAGCTCTGCTTTGGCCCAAATATTTGGAAGGAGAAGAGAGAGGAGCACCAGCAGTTATTTCTGTCATCTGTCCGCTGAGCAGAATTAAAACTACAGCATGACCTCTTTTAAAGAGCTGAGAGTCAGCTGGTAGACACATCTGCCCTTCTTATACACAGTCTGTGCTTGCAGAAGGGAAAACACTGCCCTTCTTGGGGTTCTCTTAGAAATGTCAGCTCTTACCTTCTCCATGATCCTGTCAATCTGGCGATTCTGTGTGTCGATCTCATTGCCCATGTCCAGGGCCATGTGACGTAAGTTGCCAATGATGCCGCTGACCTGCTCAAGGTTCTCATCCATTTCATTTTCCCGGGCATCATTTGTTACCCTTGAAGTAATAGAACCAACCAATTATTTGAAGCAAGGAGAGAAGAGATTCCCCTGAAACTGATTCACCCCAAACCTCTCCTGCATTCTCCCTTGCCTGTCATCTGTGGAGCATGCTGCAGTGCTCAGCTTTGAAAAAAGGGGATTATTAAGTAGCTGTCCTGAAAACCTTCACATGCTTATTTTTTGGATGCTGGGATTAATTTGCTGGGTTTGTCACTCTCAACTTGTACTGTTCATTCCTTCTGCTCCTAAAAGTGTTGCTGTCTGAGCTAGTCTGTACCACTTATTACGTCTCCCTGCTAGCAGTGTGCTTTCTCAAAAGATGTGGACGAATGAAAGGACACTTCATTTGGATCTTTGTGTGATTACAGTGTGGGAAATGCCAGAGGGCAGGGGAACTAAAGCTGTAGCAGCTACTTGTGTTCAACCACACAGGATACCGTTCATTCTTCGCAGACTTGGGGCTTGCCAAAATATTGGTCAAGAAAATCCTGACCCAACCTTGTATTTAATTAAATATGTTTTCAATAGGTAAAATCAGATTTTCCCAGTTTATTTGCCTTTTGTCTGTCCTCTTAGCCCCATCTTTTACAGTTGCTTATTTTTTAAAAGGAAACACTTGCACTTGATTGAGGTCCAAGTTCAGTGTTCCCAGTACTGAAGAGGCACATGAAGACTGGCACTTGGAAATGTTTCCCACTCGTAAAATGATTTTAGTCTCTTGTGTAATTTATTTCATTGAGGTGCTAAAAGGGCATTACAAGCTATTTGTGGAAGAATTATGCCATGGCGTAACTTTCTTGACTGCTATTCTGTTAGCATGTCCCAGCCTTTGCTGTGATGGGGCTGCCATCCAGAAATAATAAAAAAAAGTGAATGGCAGACCCAGCAACTCCATCCCACGCTCCAGATTGCATGGCAGCATTGTTTCTATCTCACTGATTTCCTTTTATCACAGCAACCATAAAAAAAAAAAAGTGGATAATAGTTTTTGGAAAGATAATTACTTATTAATCCAGCATCCTTAATCTTCAGAGATCAAAGCTTTGCCTACTGGTATGCCTTTATCCATTCAGCTGATAACACTGTCATCTAAATACATGCCCTGTAAGCACTGTAATCAGTATGTAGTTGTTGTTGAATCCCCATGTACTGGAGAAAGTTTGCACTTTAGTTGCCATTAGCATAGCTGCATATTTCAAAGTAGCTTTCACCTGAGTGCCAGGGATTGCCAGTGAAGAGTAAATGTTTCTACATGGTTTTGGCTTTTGAGCAGCTGAGGAATGGGGCAGCATTCCCTGTTCAATGAGGGTCTCTGGATGATCATGAGTAGGGAAGTGGTTTTCTCAAGAACTGTTTACCTCTGGTAGAAATCGTACTTCAGGTTTTATGCTTGGCTTTGCTTTGGCAGAGAGCCTAAGACTCTTTTCTTTTAGAAAAGAAAGGAAGAGCTGCTGAATGCTTTGGTGCATGGTAACATGGAGGAAAATACGGGCACCATCACATTACCCAGTGTCACTGAAGGAGTTAACAAGTGTCACAGAACTCATGACCATATGGAAGAAATCTAAATATATCAGTGACAAGGAAAATAGAGAGAAAACAGTGGATAAAAAGGCTCACCTGCGGATAAAGCCACCACTGATGGCCATCTGCTCCCGTTCATCTACAACACGTGCAGGCTGGCTGGCTACAACGCCATCCTGATTATTGCCCCAGGCTTTTTTGTAAGCATCACTTGATTTAAGCCTATGCAAAAAAGTTGATGAGTAACAAAGCATCCAGTGGACAAGGACAAATGCAAAATTTTACTTCTCCAAGCTAGAAGCTGAATCAAGCAAATGAGTTTTCAGAGGGTCATTGATTGTATACCGATATATCATAACCCTGAGTAAAAGGATGGTTTTTTGTTTAGTTTTGGGTTTGTTGTTTGGTTTTTTTTAATATACTTTACTGCCACAACAATTGTGATGGTCAGAGGTTTTGTATCCAATAGGGTGAATTGCAACTTTTAAGTCCACAACACTTCACACAAGTTTTTGGATGTTGACTTGAGTTTCCAGAAAAGAAAAAGAAAAAGAAAAAGAAAAAAAAAGAAGAAAAAAAAGAGAGAAGAAATACAGATAAGTAGAAAACATTGTTTCATTTCAGTGACACATACGTTGTGACATCAAACACAGAGAACATATTGGCAGACAGACATAAAAACATAACTGCCAAGTATAGTGTGTACATCACATCACAGCAACACACCCTCTTAGAGTAAAAAGGATTTGGCTGGACTTTAACATTTTACAATGCAGAACATTGGGCTTTTGCTGTTGTTAACATATATGTGGCATAAGAGGCAGTTGAAGCCCCTAACCTTTTCCAAAGTGGTTTGGGGATTATTTTATCATAAAATTCATAGGGTTTGTTAGATTTTCAAATAATATATCGGTACATGAAAATAGTAATCATACATCTACAGTTGATGTACAAACCTTTGTCCACAGAGACAAAAAGTAAAATAGGCAGAAGTGAAATGAGTGCAGGAGAAAATAATAGATATAAGCAATCTAGCATCAGAAAGGGAAGTTCTTCTACATTTTCTTCATGCACCAGCTACAGGCATGAATAAGAAGTAAAGCATTCTCACTAAGCACAGTTGCTCCAATAGTTCGTCATACTCTTAATGCATCAGCAGTTACAGCCTTCACAATAAGCAAGACACAGGCAAAAATGGATCATTACTTCCTTCAGGATTTTTAAACTACAGGACTTTTTAGTAGCCTAGCATGTCACTGTATTTGTTATATTTGTTATCCACTTTCAAAGAGCCATTTTTGACTGAGCTGCCGTGGACAGAAAATTAAAATCCAGGCATACCTTCAGTGGCAGATTAGCGTGTGTAGCATATTTAGGATTGCTGCATTGGAACTGTCAGACAAGATTGAATACTTAAACAAGACAGCATGAGTGTTCAGGATCTGTCTCTGCAAATTCTTGATTTTATTCTAGAAATGGGGCAGTTTTCAACAGACTTCTTGGAAACTGCAAATCCCCATGGTTCCCCTGTTCTTCAGTCAGCAACAGTCAGTCATATAAACATCCCTGTGGCTTGGATTTTGGGAGAGAAGCAGCATGCTTCTGGGGACTTCAGGAAAGAACACAACAAACTTATCTCTGGTTTTATGTTCTTTCCTTGCCCCCTGAAGGAGCTCAGATCTGTTAAGCCTGAAGATGTGTTGCATCCTTCCATATAGGATTAAAATACAGACGAAAAGAAGATATTTCCCAAATAGTCATCTGTTGTTTCATTGCTTACTTTCTATTAAATTTGTGAAGAGTTAGAAAGAGGATGCTTGGCTTATTTCTTCTTCGATCTCTGAAACTAACAACTGAGTTTCACATTTCCAGAAATAAGTGAAAGTAGTTCTCATATATTTACAGATATTTGTCTGCTCTTTAGACCCACATAACTCAGAGTCTACGTTTAGAAGTGAACGATTTGATATACCCAGAGCCCAACCTCTATTTCCTTGTGGAGTTGCAATTAATACAGGTGGAGCCTGGGCCTGCTCAAGGTCAGTAGCATTTATCCTTTTGACTAGCCTAAGTTTCATGACATGGGCATTGTGGGTCTTCTAAGAATGGAGAGTCAAGCTTTACATTTTGATATGACTCACTGAGTTATATTCACAGCAGAGTACAGTTATATGTGAAACAGTTAATCTTTATGAAATATGTGCATTTAATTTACCATTAACCAGAAAAGCACTAAGAGATCATGGTGATACTAATGCTCAGAACTATCTGGATTTCTCTCCCTCCTACACTACACTTTTCAGAATATCATCTTATTTGTACCAGTTGGCTCCTGGCACGGTGATTAAAGGAACAGACTACAGAAACATTGTTATCCACATTTTGTTTCTAAACTTGTTCACTGATTAGCAGTGCTAGATTGTCTCAGCTACTAACCCCATCCATGCCACAGGTCTGGCTGTCAGTTCAGAGCAGCCTTTCCTACAGAATAGAACAATTAAATCTGCTCTGAAAAATGAAGATTCCTGCAAAATACGTGATGAATTTTTGTGCTTCGGGGAAGAACTTTTGTTGTTGGCATATGCTCCAGGAGGAGCAAGATGCTGTCTTGGCTTGCACCTCTTTAGCTTGCAACAGCTTTTAGAGTGTGGGAGTGTCTCAGGTACTGCTGCATACTTCTGTACCTGCCGCTCTCCTGCACTTGTTCAACTGCCTGTTCTAATTCAGAAGGCTATCAGGGATGAAGCCAATATCAGAGCTGGAACTGACTGTAGGAGAACCCACTCAAAAGGTCTATGTGTGTGTGTCCTTTTTTCCATTTCTTATTGCCTCTCTCCCACTCCGTATATCAAGGGAATAGCATACATATTCTGTGCAGGCTGTTTACCTCTGCAAAGTATTTGTAGCTGGGTACACAGGAGCAAAACCAATTTTGAAATCTGAGGCAGTAACTGCATTGGGTCCCAAGGGAATTCTCTTCAAAATAAATCAGGATTGAGAAGGCAGAAATCCAGTCCTAGTCTTTCTGTTCTGGGCCAAGTTTCCACTGAATTCCATGGCAGCTTACTTTCATTTGGTCTGGATAATCTTTGTAGGACTGACTGTTAAGAAAGCATCTGTGCCATGCAGGAAGAGAGTACAGTATTGCAGAACCACTGCTCTTTGCCTTGTTCTCTGTACTTTCTCTGGTCAATCACTTATAAATGCTTTCACTGTAACCTATCTGATTGCTGACTCATTGCATGCTGGGTTTGCTGTTCCTTGAGGACTTCTGGTCTGCCCACTTTGTCCCCACTTCCTACACCACATAACAGTACTTCACATTTTCATCTGGCACTTAAAACAAGCTTTGCATTACTGGAGGACAGTTTCGTTCAAAAGTGATGGCATGCAAGCACATTTGATACATTTCAACATTTCTCCTTAGTGTACATGCTACCCAAATGAGATAATTTTTTTGCTTGGATTTTCTCAAATCTGGTTGTTCATGACAGGATAAAAATCATTTCAAGTTGATTTCCAATTGTGAAACATCATGTCTTCTTCAGTTTTGTCAAGAACAATTTCTGTTGAAGAATGAGAAGTATAGTTTTCATCTATAATTTTGAGTAGTGTTTATTATTGCCTCTTCTGCATTTTTAAACTATAGGGTTTTTTGTTGTTCCTTATTAAACTTGTTTGTGAAAATGTTTTAAAATTTAGGACCTCCAGGAATAAAGTAGCTCCAGTGGTTTTGATCTCTGGAAAATGGAACCACTCAGTACACTTTGTGTAAAATGTTGAAACTTATACCATTAGAAGGTGTCAACAGTGAAGCTTTCACTGCAGTATGCCTGATTTTAATGCATCTACAGTAATTTCCAGTCACTTGTCTATGCTATGAGATGAATGCGTTTGAACCAGAATCGTTCCTTCTGCATGCCACATGCTCATCCTGTCCATGTGCCTAGCAAGGATGAGCTTCACAAGGCCTTTGGGATCAGCCTTAAGTGCTCAAAGAGATGAGGCAGGCAGCACCTACTTGTTACATGGACAGACACAAAGACCACAGAATTTTCCTAGGTCCGTCAAATTCTTTTCTGCTTCTTTCATGTCCTTATTGATTTGGTCCATTCCCTCTTCGATGCGTTCCAGTTGTTCTGATTAAACACAAGTATTTTATCCCCACAGAATGAAGCAGATGGAAAAGGACAAAGAAAAAAAAGACAAAAACTTCAGACATTCACTGTGACAAAAAAAACTGGACACCACATAGCAGAGCCGGTACCCAGTACCTACTTGTTACAAGGACATATGAAAAGGCCACAGCATTTCCCTAAATCTTTTAAATTTTTCTCGGCCTCCTTCATGTCTTGGTTGATATGGTTCATGCCTTCTTCAACACGATCGAGTTGTTCTGGTCAGGACAAAGGGATGACAGTGTGGAATGAATTGTATTTTTGTTTGTTTGTTTTTGTCTTCAATAGAACGTGAAAAATGACCATGTGGAACTGAATCAGTAATGACGTTACAATGCATTAATCCAATCTGATGCATTGGTAACATGACGTAAGCCGTTCTGGATGCTGAAGATGTTTTTTACTAATATGGAAAGAGTAAAACAATGGAGGAAGATGTTCAAAATATATCAAACTGAACAAGATGCAATGATGTAGAAAGTAAGGGTTATAAACTTTAAGGTCCAGAAACATAATACAATGCACCACTTACTAAGACACCAATGACATCCAAGAGAAAGCAAGATAAAATGTTATTATTTTGCATTTATTCATGTTAATACAAGAGAAAAGGTAACTTTCCATGGAAAATACCTCAGTTACTTACGCTTACAAGTGCCTTGGAGTTAGGTGAGGTGTGGCAATGTAACTGCTTGGGTTAGTGGGGACTGAGTGAGATAATTGGCAGTAACAGGGACCAGAGGTGGTGTGCGAGCTGTTAAGAGCTATGTCCAAGTACTCCTTTTTCCAGGGGCTGAGAAAACTGAAACCTGCCTCTCTGATTGGCTTTGGAGGATAATCTTGAATCTGCATATGGTTTTGGGGCTGATTTTCTTTCTTGCATGGATGCAGCAAATCAGGAGTAAATCCTGCAAACAGAGAGGAACTACAGGCACCGCAGGAGCCTGATGCTCACTGAAAGAGGACCACCAGCTGTGGCATACATTGTCTCTGTCCCCAGGCAATTTTATGAAAATAAACAATAGGTAAAGAGTAAGATTTTTCAATGGGGTCATTTCTGATTTGCTCCAAGGCAAGTGACTGAAGCATCAAGTGCAGTAACCAGCCTAAAGCCAGCACTGCCTCTGCTGGCATTAAACAGAATTTGTTTTATTTCTACTTAAGGTTGACAGTGATTTAGTCTTCTCTTAGTGACTTAAAGGTTCAGAATAACTTACTGTGTTAGAGAAACAGAATTCCACAACACAAAATTGTAGGACCAGATTCTCCACTGACGTAAATACATAAACAGATATAGGATCCAGTGGGATTGGGGATCTTATATGGAGTTTGTGGTAGTTATGGTATTTTACACTGGTGGAAAGCTTCAACATTTGTTTCATAAAAGATAAACTCAAGTATTACATGTGATGAGAAAGGTACTTGGAGTGGCATTTCAATCCAGTAAAAATATATATATACCTAAGGAGTCTGTGAAACAATCACATTCCTGTTCCCTATATTGAGAAGAAAAAATATAAACACATAATTTGAATTGAGAGGAAAGGAACTAAAACAGCATTGATTATAGGAGAAATCCAATGTCATCCCTGACATTAATTGAGCTCTGCCAAGATTAAAAAAAAAAAAAAGAAAAGGAAAAAAAAAATTTAGAAAAAAATAATAATGTGCCTATTGACGTCAGTATGAAACTCCTCCTGACTTGTTTGAGAACATGAATAGGCCTAATTTCTTACTTGGGTTTCTAATAACAATGGAGGCTTAGATTTTCAAAGCTGTCTGGGGGATTTGGATGCTCAATTCCCATTAAAATGAATTGTATTTAATTAATTTTAATGAGAGTTGGGCATCTCACCCCCAGAGGGCCTTGAAAATACTGTCCTAAATTATTCAAGCTGAAATAATTCAAATACTGGACTTAAAATGTTTGCTTAATCCTTGCATGAAGCTGGACTTGGAGAAGAAGTGCCATGTCAGCATTGCTGGCTGCATCTGCTCTTCAGCTGTCAGTTCTTATTCTTCCCAGCTGGATGTGCCTGCCTCCTGATGGCACGGGCAGTATGGACCCCAATTCCAGGTGGTTTAGTTACCTGGCAGTGTCCTCTAAAGGGAGCACATGTAATGTGAGCAAAGTATTGGGAAACTGAGAAGGAAACCTGGGAGGTACATTGCTCAAGTTTTGCCAGATAGATAATCTACTGAGAAAATAAATAGAATCACAGAATCGTTAAAGTTGGAAAAGGCTTTTTAAGATCATCAAGTCTGAGATCATCCCTACCATGCCCACTAACCCATGTTCCTCAGTGCCATATCTCCATGGTTCTTGAAAACCTCCAGGGATGGTGACTCCATCACCTCCCTGGGCAGCCTGTGCCAGTGCCTCACCACTCATTCTGAGAAGAATTTTTTCCTAATATCCAACCTGAACCTGTCCTAGCACAACTTTAGGGATTACTTCTCATCCTCTCACTGTTACGTAGGAGAAGAGGCCGACCCCTACCTCACCACAATCTCCTTTCAGGCAGTTGTAGAGAGCAGTGTCTCCCCTGAGCCTCCTCTTCTCCAGACTGAACCATCCCTGTTCCCTCATCTGCTCCCCATCACACTTGTGCTACAGAATCTTCACAGCTTCTTTGCCTTTCCCTGGACACACTCCAGGGCCTCAATGTCTTTCTTGTAATGAGTGTATTTCTTGTAGAGGTACTAGGTTGTATTGTTTTAATGCCCACCGTAATTTTACATTTTGGTGTGGGTGCTTGAGCAGAAGCAGTAGTTCATATACCCACAGATTGTGAATCTCATCAGAACTGTGAGTACATGGTAGAAGATGGTATTCCTCCAGACTTTCCTGCTCCACTAGCTCTGAGTCTTGTGCAGCTGGGCAACACACTTGCTCTGGGAGGTAGTGGTGGGAGTGTGAGTTGGCTTTTCTGATGGCTTATGCAACATGAAGGGAATTGCTGAATTTCCATTGCAAATTCCCTCCTTTTGCTCTTGAGAGCTGTTTGCAGAGCCTAGCTGGTTCTCAGGGCTCTCAATTAAAAAGATGTTACCAGATGCATATTTGACACTGTGGGGACAAGAGGTACTGACCTCTCTTCCAACTTTGCTGCCTGTATTTTTCTAACCTTAGCTGGGCAATAGAAAATGTCAGATGAGACTGCAGGGATCAATTGTAGATCAGATACCACTGGTTGGCTTCTAGTGCAAGCATGTTTCCTTGCTCAGGTCTCTGAAGCCAAGTGTGTAGCAGGGCATTTTGAGCTTTTTTTTTTTTCCTCGTTTCCTATTCTGCCTGAATAGATGAGTATTAATTGAAGATTATATTTGTCGTGACTTAAAGACTTTTGTTTAAGTTATAGCTCTCTCCAGGAGTCTGGCTTAATTTAGCTTTCTTTAGCATTTGTCTGATGCTTATAGTATTTCTTGAAAGAGACTCATAACTAATTTATCTCCCAATGAAGGAAACCTCATCAGTGTAAAAAAACTACGCCACGTGTGTAGCCCAGAAGTCTAGACAGTTCCTAAAACCATTTGCTAGTTGATAATACAGTGGACAGCAGTTAGCTGGTTTAAATAAGCATAGTTATGCTGGCTTCTTGAAGCAACACCAGTTCATACCTGTCCAAGTTCTGGTCTCACAGGCAAGTAAGTAGATTCATGAATCTAATCACAATTATTGAGGCATGAATATTATAGAGGAATTAACTTAATGGGGTCGCTCTGGATTTGTTTAGGTATGAATGATATTAAAATCTGGCCCAGAATGAATCACTGTTGGCAAGTAATTAGATGATTATCAAAAGCTTAATTTGTTGTTCTCAAAGACCTCCCCTAGTTCAACTTTGTGTATTGTATTAAAGGTCTTAAGAAAGAAAGTCTGCTGGCACGTGCTGCCATGAACCTATGCAAACTCACACCAGCAAAGATCATATTCTTTATCAGTAATTTACAGATGCACTTCAAGGTTGGAGCCTAAACATTTTTTCATAGTTTTTGCAGTGTTCTTTAAGTATATTATGTCTGCATGTACATTTATATGCATATATATCCTATATATTGCATATAAGATAACTGGAACTGCCTCAGTCTGGCGGCAGAATACACATTAGAGGTGTGTTCATTCTGATTTCCTTCTTTTTTTCTTTTTTTTTTTTCCTTCCTCCAGGAAACTGCTAAGTAGTAGTCCCTTTTCACAGAATGTATCACAGAATGGCCAAGGTTGGAAGGGACCGCAAGGATCATGAATCTCCAACCCCCTGCCACATGCAGGGCCACCAACCTCCCCATTTAATGCTAGACCAGGCTGCCCAGGGCCCCATCCAACCTGGCCTTGAACACCTCCAGGGACGGGGCATCCACAGCCTCTCTGGGCAGCCTGTTCCACCACCTCACCACTCTCTCTGCAAAGAATTTCCCCCTACGTCCAACTTTTTGCATATTGATACTATTCTAGTCTGAGAATGCCACTTTAATTAAAATATAGTGGCCATATTTCTGCTTTCAAATCTTACGGCAAACTGATGGTAGGCCTTAGGATTTATGCAAGGGTATATATTTTTAACCTACATGATTACACTTGTGAATTACTTCTGTATCAACTCTGCAAGCATCTGAGGTACTATAAGCTTGCGCAGCCTGTTTTATGGTATCATTTGCCAGTCATCTTCTGTAACAGTTTGGCAAATCCCCTGTCTATGGCTGATCTCTGGGGAAGTGGCTGGAAGGGGGCAGCAGTGGTGAGGGCATCCCTGAGCTCCTCCTGTGGCCTCTTGAGCAAACACAGCTGCAAAAGCATCTTTAGCACAATGTTGGATGTAAGAACGGGACAGGGAAAATGTGGTGGTGCTCCACCTTTGCATCCCCATCTGCAATTAATAAAAAATATTCTTCAACCGATATTTGGGCCTGGGCTTTCTGAATTTCACTTAAATGCCTTTGAAGAAGGGAGCTTGCTCCTTCAATGAAGAAATGTAGAATGAAGCAATTTCCACCAAGAACAATTTTAATTTTTTTTTCTTTAAAAAAGGACATTTGAGAGTACATTTTAATCATAATTGCATACCAAGAGGGTTGAGTTTGAAAGAGAGTCAGCAGATTAACTATTTCCAGTGATAGCTGGTGATCCAGTTTTCCACAAAGAATCATTATGGATCAAAGTACATTTCTAGAACAGCCTTTTTAGATATCCTGAGCTGTGACCTAGCTCCACTCTGAAAGGCCCTGCAAAGCATGCATGCGAATGGAAGAAAGCCAGTGGGGAGTGCTTGTGAGCCCATGTCAAGTGGTGCTAAAAATAACAATAGACAAGGCACAACCTGCAATTGTGGGGGATCTGTTTGTCTTTTGTTCTGCACTACACTTGCAATATAATTAATGCTATTTTCCCTATAGAATCTGGGATTTTTTTATTATTATTATTATTTTTTACTAATTAGCAAATCGTTTCTGACTGTGATCAGCTCAGCTCATAGGTTTTGTTGGAGCACCTCTAGCAATTCTGCTTCTGACATCTCGCTGCCTATCTCAAACTGGAAGTTCCATACAAAATGACAAATGCCTTATTTTGAGGGTGGCAGCACACTGGGATAGGCTGCCCAGAAAGTTTATGGAGTCTCCTTCCCTGGAGATACAGGAAATACACCTGAATGCTTTCCTGTGTAACCTACCGTAGGGAACCTGTCTTAACAGGGGGGCATTGGACTTCTTGATACCTGGAGGTCCCTTCCAACCCCTATGATTCTGTGACTGATTTTTGTGCTAGGTGTTAAATAGGAGATAAGTTGGAGAAGGGGCCTGCATGCAGGTTTAGCTCTCAAGAGGAAAGAAATAGTAATATGTTTGTATTCACTGCAGTTATTTCCCCAGAGCTGCAGAAACAGGTCAGCCATAACTGATGGAAAACCTTTAAAATTCAAAATTAATGGAAGAACTATAGAGAGCTCAGCTGGCAAGGGCACTGTTGAATGGTCCCAGCCCTTTTACATGGGGGATCTCCTGGTTATTCCAAAGTTTTATCTCCATACTTCAGCTTGATCTGGCGTATAGAGGTATTGGGTAAGCTAAGTTACTCTGTGTTCATGGGCACAGTGCTTGTGCACATGCAGTTTCTTTGCAGGTTTGGTCTCATTGACACTTTTTTGGCGGCTATCGAAGTTGTGGATTTTCCTCAGTCTTGGCATGGATGAAAAAGAGCTGTGTGGCTGCTGTTGTTTTTGGACATACTTTCTTCCCCTGCCTCACTTCGAATACAAGAACAAAATTTCTTAGTAATGAATGAGTAATATGCATGAGCATTTCACCATATGTCAAAAAAAAAAACACCCATACATGATAATCCAGACTGCTCTGCCTCCCGATTGTTACAGTGTGATGGGAGTTTCTGAGAAGGAAATTCCCTCCCAGTGGTAGAAGAAAGCTGCTATTCTGCCTGCACCAGTTCAGCAGTCCAGGTTTATCTTTGTATTTCTGCTTTGTACTATCAATTTCATTTCTACAGTCTGTTTTTAACCAGCATGCATACAAATGTTAACATTTTTTCCAAGCCAGAGTGTTTTAAAGATATATTTTTAAAAGGACACCAATTGTCACTCCTCAATAATACTTTGTTTTGTTTTTACATTTTTAGTATGCAATTTCAACATTTTTGTTTAAAAAGTTGTATGTATATATAATTTATATATATGTATATATGTGTATTTAATTAAATGTGAGACTCAATATCAGGTTTAAGAAAAAAACACATAAGAATTATGGATGCAGGTAGGCTCTGGGAAAAGCTTCCTCACTGTTGTAAACAATCTCATTCAGGAAGAACCTCATCTCATTCCTGTGGGCTCCCCAACAGAAAGACAGTGTGGAATGGTCTTGGGTGAGAATACCTGACCCAAAAAGTGGTAGATCTGTTTTGCAGAAGGACTACTTCCTCAGTGGTGCAGTTGACACAGTGGAAGGAAGGGAGGGCATCCAGAGGGACCTGGACAGGCTCGAGAATTGGGCACGTGAGAATCTAATGAGGTTCAACAAGGCCAAGTGCAAAGTACTGCAGTTGGGTCAAGACAATCCCAGATGTGAGTACAGACTGGGAGAAGAATTCATTGAGAGCAGCTCTGTAGAAGAGGACTCAGGGATCCTGATGGATGAAAACCTGAATTCGAGCCAGTAGTGTGCTTCGTCAGTCCAGAGGACCAACAGTATCCTGGGCTGCATCAACACAGCAGGGTGGCAGCGGGGAGAGGGAGGGGATTTTCATTCTGCTCTGCCCTTGTGAGACCCCATCTGGAGTACTGTGTCAAAGCTTGAGGCCCCCAGCACAAGAAGGATGTGGAATGAGACATCACTGTGGCCCTCCAGTACTTGAAGGGAGCTTACAAGCAGGAAAGGGACCTACCTTTTACACCGTCTGATAGTGACAAGACAAGGGTGAGCATGGCTTTAAACTAAAAGTGGGGAGATTTAGGTTAGATGTTAGAAGGAAATTCTTTACTCAGAGGGCAGTGAGGCCCTGGCACTGCTGCCCAGAGCTGTGGATGCCCTATCCTTGGCCATGTTGGATGGGCCCTGGGCAGCCCTGCCCATGGCAGGGGATTGGAACTATATGATCTTTATGCATCCCTCCAAACTAAGCCATTCTTACTCCAAGAGCTCACTCAGATTTCCAGTGACTTTGAAGGGCACCAGAAGAGGCCACTAGTTTTCTTTGGCAGCCCTGTGAAACAGGAGTAATGAAAGCTCTTGGAAAGCTGCACTTTTCTGGAAGGTCACAGTAGACTCTGTGATCTGTTGCACCAAACTATTAGGCAGTAGGAGCGAGCCAGACTAGCTTTTTTCTGCACCTTTACTGCCTAAGTGCCTCACACTGTAACAGTCTGCAGTCCGGAAGACTTACGCTTATGGTATCAGAAAATGAGTTCTACTTTGTACCATTTAGATTGGGTTAACTCAAGATGTTTTTCTTGTGAAGTATGTTTAACTTCAAAGCAAACTATTTTGTAAAGAAACCTAGAAACAGAGCTTTGAGCTCTGCAACAATTAGATATTCTTCTTGCCGCCCACTGGAAAGATCAATGTCATGGTTTTTGTCTGTTTAACACCTAATAATCTAAAGTGACTTGTAGAGTCAGCTGAAAAGAGATCACATGACAGTGTTAGCAAATTATTTCCTTAATCTGATAATCTGTTGAGACATCCGTGAGTTGCACAGATTGCACTAATTACAGAGGGTTCAAAGTAATCATTAGTGTACTTTGCCCAATAATAGACGTCCTTTATCGCTAAAACAGAATAAAATAAATAAATAAATCAGGCATTATCACAGATACATATGGCTAAAATGGACAAAACATAATTAAACATTTAACATGGTGATTAAAATATTCCCAGGGTTTGTAGCACTTGTTAAACTGTTTTCATTGGGAAGCCCAAGCTGTATAGTCACAAGCTTAATTTACTGAACCACTTAAGGCATGACCGTAACCAATTTAAGGAGGCTTTTAAATTGTCTGATTCTTTCCTGTAAGTATCAACTAATTGTTGATACTCTGGCCATACAACACAGCTTCCACTGTCAGTAGGAGTTTAACACTGAGGTGCCTGGACTCACGGGAGCTCAGTGGCACCAACCTCAGTGCCTTGGCTCCCACATTCTTCCTAGCATGGCTAGGCGAGATAACTCAAGTGCACAGGGCTTGTCAGTAGTACTCGTGGAGAACTCCAAAGTAAAAACAAACAAACAAACAAACAACCCCTCCCCCCACACACACAAAATTAAGAGTTAAAAATAAAATAAATAGCCGTAGCAGTCTGTGGAAAAACAAGTTAAAGAAAAGGAATGTACTTTTCCAAAACAAAATGCAAGGGTAGTTAGAGGTACTGGTACAGTTTCTGCTGATCTACTTCTGAGTTAAATCGCTAGACACACCTGGCTATTTACAGAATTTCTCTGACAATATTTCTGATGTATTTCAAGTGTATAATTCATTTCTGGAACAAAGCACATTATCTACACGGGTGCTGTCTGTTTCGATATAAATAACATCTTTTCTTCTGTGTTCAGTGATAGTTCTATTGCCATTGTTCAGGAAATAAAAAATATCCATAGATAACAAAATATGCTCTGTAATATTTTTCTTGTCAAGACAAACGGATGAGAAAAATATTTGGTTAGTTTAAATTCTTTTCCTTAAAAGGGAAACATAATACAAGAAGCAATAATATGCATACATAAAAGCAAACAGAAGAAACTATTTTCTATGGAGGCCCTTTTATTATTTTTCATTCATTTTAGTGCCAGAGAAGCAGAGATGTAACATATGAGAAGAACTTGTCAGGTTATGCAGTCTGTTTCTCAATAATGTTGCACTATTGCCTGTAACCTATGTTTGGGCTTGATGAGCAATATGGCGTCACCACTGTAGAAAGCATTTCCTAAGACAGCTTTGTATCATGCACATGCCAAGTAATTCTGTGGGCTTTGGGGGGGAACAGCTTTGATGCAGAACGGTAGAAAGTCACATTCTCTTGATTAACTTCTCTTTGGAAACACCATATTGCTTCTCCTTTAGGTCTGCAGCAAATATTAGTTTATTTTGGGAGGGCAGGAGGAGCTACCCACTACTTTGTAATATTATAAAGGGCACAGCTGTAATTTCCTGGGATAACTGTAATTTCCTGGGTTGTATTGAATACATCTAGCTCTTTCTTTGTCACAGTCATCCACAGGCAGGGACTTGTCTAAGTCTAAAGGCTCATACACTGTCCCTGTAATAAACCAGTTGTACCATTGCTTTTAATGTTAAGCTCCTGTTATCCTCACTGACATTTCTATACAACAAGAAACTGCATTTTGTGCAAGCTAAAACCTTTTAGCTTCTCTTGGGATACATATACTGCATGCCTCTCACTTGTAGCTAGAGAAGTGAGAAGATTACAAAGCACCTGATGGAATAATATTGGATTTTATATTTATGGAGGCAAGTCATGTAGCTGGATCTGGACTCAATGCTTGTTGAAGAAATGAAGATTTTGATGAGTTCAACCTGCAGCTCACTTTGATATTAATGGGAAACGGTTCAAAAGAAATACAGACTCTCACACAGTTATTGTGCGTTCCTTTACCAGACAGTGAAGCTAAAGGCAAAAAGTTTCTTGGGTTCTCATACATAACCACAGGTGTTTTATGGCCCTGGTTTTCAGAATTGCACACGGTTAGTACAGTACTTTGAGAATGGTTTACATCCTTACTGAAACAATCTGAACTTACCTCCTTGCTCATCCAACATAACCAAAGTCCTGATACCAGCATCTTTACTCTACATCCCAATAGTGGTAGCAAGGTAAGGAGAGGGAGGGAGAGAAGAAAGAGAGAGAGAGAAAGAGAGATCAGTGAGGGAACACTCAGTCCTAGGTACGGGACATAGGAAGGCAAAAGGAAAACAGTGAAAAGAATGACAAGGTCATAAGGGGCTGGCAGCACTGTCCAAGGCCCTTATGAGACTGAGCACTCTAAAGGAAACCTTATGCTCTTAGTTGTGCCACCAGCACTTTAGGATTTCCTGGGATACTGAACTACTGCAGAAAACACGAAGTCCCAGACCTTGAGATTACAGTAATGACTTTATTCAAGAGTCATTTCTAAAAAGCGTGTTTCCAAGTTCTCTGTAGTGGGAGAAGGGAAGAAAGGGGTTTTGAAACTGCAGATCTTTTTTCATCCCACAGAAGAGATAGATGACACACAAACATATGTGGTAATAAGACACAGTGATTTGTACATCACTCTTGCAACACAGAAGTCAGAAAGCTTTCCTAATTAGGAAATGCATTTTAGGGTAGAGTAGCATTTACTGAGATTAACTCATATAATTTAATAGATAATTATTTATATAATTATTTATTAATTTTTATTAATTATTTATTAATTATTATATTAATTATAATATTATTTATATCTATTTAATAGATAATTATAATAGATAAGGGTTTAAGGCAACCCACACCTTTGGTATCCATCAGTAGACTTTGTATTGAGCTTGAAGGCAAGATTCTTAAAACACATCTACACAGATCCTATCTCCTGCAGGGGTTAATGGGAGTCTTTCGATTGCCTTTGCTGTGAGTGGGATTTGGGCAAAGCTGAGCACATCAGAGCTCCTTCCTGCCTGAACCAGCAGCAGAATACCTTTCACAAATGCAGTTTTTGCATGCATTATCACCACTCTGTGTTGTGATCAAGCATCTCAAGTTTCTGGGTGCTGTGATACAAAGCTATATCACATATTAGACTAGTTCCTTTTTAATTACAATGGGGAAACTAGCTCTGTTCTGCTTAAAGCAGTGATAATGTCTGTGAATAATTAATAGCCTGAACAATATCCTTAATGTTGCATTTCAGTAACAGATGCAGTAAGTCCTCTGTGGTCTGTCAGCTTGCCAGAGAAGTTACCTGAATATGTGCAGCAGTAATTTAGGTGCTTGAACATAAAGCTTCCCGTGCCCCTGGGAAGTAGACAGTACTGGGGGTGTTGATTTTATAGGGGCCAGAGGAGATGCAGTTGCTTGAGCATGATTGCCCTGACTGTCCTTTTGGGTTTTTTTTAGGCTATCCTCTCTCTCCTCAAGGCACATCAAGAGCTTCATGTTGTCCTTCCTCCCCACTGCCCTGCTCACTGTCATCACTTGTCTTTTTGTCCAGGAGCAGTGATGTCTCTCTGGCCATCAGCTCTGCACTGCATTTTTGCAGGGTGCTCCCAGTGTGTCAGCAGCACACTGCGTACCTTGGCTCTGCTATAAGCCTGCCTACAGCACTCGGGCTGGCTGGCTGGTACAGCTGCTGTGCTTCTCTGTTTGACTTCAAGAGGGACTCTGCTTGGTTCAGGAGGGAGATGTGATGCCTCTTTTTGCACTCTCATCTGCCTCCCTCCTCACTGCCGCTCTTGATTTTAATGTTTACGTCACTGTAGAAACTGGGGAAAACATCAGATTTGCACAGCCTGGTTCACCTCCCCTTGTTTAATCCCTGTGTAAATTGCCATGAGGAGAGAAGTCTCTTGCCCAACAGTCTGCAGGGCCCACTTGCCCTTGGGTCAGTGACCTGTCAGCTACTACTGCTGCTCTCTCTCGCTTCTTGCTTGTACCACCCTTGCTTGAGTGCCAACCAGCTTTTATTGCAACAGCCTTTAGAAACTTAGAATCCAAGGATCATCTTAGACTTGCCTTTTTAGAAGAAGGAAGCTGCTATTAATAAGCTTAAATTTTCTGTGAGACAAGCAAGTGTGAAATCTGCTAAGCACTGGATTGTTCAGTAGCTCATTACTGTGCTCTCTCTACTCTCTTGGTACACAAGTGTGGCTTACCTGGAATTATTTGTATGTATTTTAACAAAACATACATTGTGCAAACATGAAGAGGCTGCTTAGGACCTGAGTCCTCTTGGGTTTGAGTAAATACAGTGCAGTCAGACATGGGGCTTTTCTAAATTTTAAACTTAGAAAATCTGCAACTAATAGTGTGATAGTTCTTGGCCTTCAGTGAGTCAAACATAACCAGGCTGAGAAATGTTTGATGTTCCTTAACCCTCTGACCTTCTGTTTCTTCAGATTTTGAGATCTAAGCAAACTGCCTTTATGTGGTTAAGATGCCCAGTGACCAGAACAAGACCTATGCTGAAAGAGGAATAAAGCAATTAGAATCTACAGTTTGCATTTCAAATAAAATACTCGCAAAGAGCAAAAGAGGTGCAATTTTCTTGTACTTACCTGACCATCAGTGCCATTTAATTTTATCAGGCAATACTCTTTCCCTTAAGAAGGTAACCTGTAGCTCAGTCTGCCACAGCATTAATACTAATGTGAAAATATTAAGAGCGTGCATTGAATATACTTCTCTGCATCTGTGGTCTAACCCAAAACATATTGAAGCTAATAAAAAGATGCTCACTGACAAAGATAAGAGGTGATTCAGACATCAAGTGACAATCTCCTTCTGTTCCAAGTTTTGGTTAAGCATTAATCGTCAGCTTTTTCACAAAAATTTAACTGTGTACAGCCAGTTTAAAAAAAGTATATAAAATTGCATTCACACATTTAAAACAGAGCCAGCCAGACTTGTGATCTGTCTTTTAGATACCTCAGAACCAAGCATGTCTGTGATACAGAACTATTTGGAAAAAGTGCTCATCATCCAGATGTCTGAGCAGGAAAAAAACCCTCTTAGTAACTGGCTCTCAGTGAAAGCAGACTGAGGCATCTGTAGAAGCCACATACCTTCTTTGTTTAAAGGAAGATAGAGGAAAAAAGGTGGCACGCAGGTGTACTTGGTGCTAAAGGAAAGACTTCCCAAACAGAAAATATTGGCATTTCTTACACTATGGCTGCCCCAGAAATTTCCTTTAGGCTGAGTGGGAGCAGGTGTCTGTGGACGCACTTGAACTGGTTGCTGAGAGAGCATGTAGCAGGAGGTGACGAAAGCTGTGTTTGCACATTATCAGCATATATCGTGTTTTACAGCAACTGATCATAAAATCTTGGCAACAAGTTCCCAGCAGAGCCATTGTCACTGGGGTAGGGGCTGTGTTCTGGTGCTGTAATTTTCTGGTCCACAGTGCCCAAGAAAGGCTCCCACTCGTGTACAAGGCTTCCCAACACCAGTGGGATCCCAAGTGGTAAGTCATGAATGAGCAGAAGTAGTAAGATCCGTGGTGTTACAAAAAGGTGTCCTTATAGCGTGCTTTCCCCAGAATTAGGGCATTTTTGTCTTCTGTGCAGTGAGGGAATTTTTTAAGACCTCCAATCCTTGCACAGGCAGTCCTCCATTTGGTTTATGGCAAAATAAGAATTCTCAAAAAACAAGGTGCTTAAAGGTAGTTCAGGCCAGAGAAAAGAAAAGTACACCTTTGACAGAACCCTACAGAGTTCATGGAGTACATGCCACTTGAAGCCAGCTTTCAAAAGCCTTCTCTCTCATGTTTAGTTTTGATTTTTTTTTTGTCTCCCAGTTGCACTTGAGAGAAGAATTTGAACTGTTGGATTTTGTCTCGGTACAGCAAACATCTCACACTCTTGTTCTTCAGAAGTAAATGGCACAGCGTGAATTGCTTTTGTTGAGCCATTAAACTGACAGCTTTGGAGTTCCTCTGTTTACCCATAAAACAGGTACACCACAGATGGTAAAACATAGAATCTTTCCCATGCAGCCCTCGAACATACTCAGCCCTGACTCTTGGAGTGGGCAGGTCAGCCTGCCTGTCCTCCCAGACTGATTTCCATGGAGACTGACATGTGTTACCAAATCTTCTGCAAAGCAAAGGGGTATGCAGACCTGGCAAACTTTGCACACAGGTTGACCCCCTCATAGCTCAACTTTTAAAAATTAATTAATTACATTAGAAGAAATAGTGCCATATAGACCCCATCAAGTTCATGAAAGTCAATGACCTTTAAATTTTTGGTAACACTGAATTCTAGTGTTTGGCTCAAGGTAAACCAACAAGAAGCTGGTTTGAGTTCAGCTTTAACATGCTTTCTATGAAGCACATACCCAGGTTCTCCACTGGACTGCGATCTAAGGTACTGATCAGAAAGCCAGAACATACGAATTTAAAACTGTGGGCTTACTTCAACTCCTAGATGTGTCACCCTAAGGTAGTCTGCTTCAGTGAAGCCAGTTTAACAGCATAATTTGGATCCCTGTTGCAGTCATAATTATGTGTTATCCTCAGTCTTCTGTAACAGCTTTATAAAGCTTTCAAATATTAGGGTTTCAATCAAAGCCTTTTAAATTCATCTACTAGATGTTCAGTGGGATTTGACAGCACTTTGGAGAAATGCATTGCTGTATTATTTCTTATTATTACTGTTACGAGATTGAGTTTCCCAAGGAAGGGAGTTGGAATGACATCTCTCAGGGCCCACTAGGCATTCCAGAAATACAATGTGTCACATCCTGTCCTTAGCCATTACAAAAAGCAGCTACTCCAGCTGTGACTAAGCCCAAAGTCTAATTCTCATAATGATAAACTGGAGCAAAGCATCAGATGGAGAACTGGAATCACTAGAAATCCCTTCTTCTGCATTTCAGGAAGTAGCCTGGAAAACGCACGTACACTCTCAGTTATGTGAAGAATACATAAACTTCCACTTCAGTGAAGAATTTTGCTTTAATCAATATGGATTTTAGAGTTTGTTTTGAAAAAAATAATATAGACAATTATATACCAGGACAGGCTGATGTAGCTAGCAGTTCCCAGAGACACTAAAGAGAAATGTCAACCCCCTAAAGACAAAAATGTGGTCAAAGAAACATTTTTAGTCATCCGTAGTAATGCATTTCCTCAACTCCTGCTCCAGGTTCACTGTCACCCTATTAACGCTGTAGTCTCTCTGTGCCTGATTAAGGAGCCATGTTACCTCTCAGAGCCTGTTAATTCACCCTGGGGCTCAGAGTCTAAGCTGATAGGAATCTGCATGTAACTTCCCTTCGAATCACATGTTCCTGGTTTTCTTCTAGCTCAATGACCCTGACTCTGAGTGCTCTCCAGATGATTTACATAGACCCTGCTATGGGTTTAGTTCTACTTAGCAAATGCTGGCACCAAAATTATGAATCACCTTCCCCTGTGCCAGATATGTATTTCTGTGGAATTACGCAGATTAAAACTCTTGTCTGTGTAAAACCATTCCAATAGTTAATGATGTCAAGGGGATTTTTTCAAATCAGCTTTGACAAGCTTTGAATGAAACTCTAAATTAATAGATTTTTTAAAAATTCTTTTGTCATTAAGTAAGGAGCATTTGACTCTGGTATTAATATCACAGGAAACTCACTTCCCAGTCACAAATGAAGGAAGCTCAGTGTCCTCATTAGAGATGCATCTTGATTTTATCAAACTTCTTTAACTTACTATTTCAGCTTTGATATACTGGTAAACTTGACCCAAACCCCACAGCATGTAGGAGGAGAAAATAGATTTGTCTGGATTTGAATGTTCAGAACAACCCTCTTGTCTTTAGTTGTTGCTGAGTGCTTTCTTGCTGGTCTTTCTACAGTACTGATCTTGACAATCATATCCTTGCAGTATCAGAGCTAGAAACCATCTTTTTCTTCCACCCTATAATGACTGATTTTCTTTAAAGGTGATGATAGTTCCACTGGAATATGATAATGGACTCACATTTTATTCTACTGCATTATTCTTCATTTCATGAGGTTGCCTCAAAGATAAAAGGCTTAAACAAGAAAATAATAGGGTCAGCTACAAATTATGTTTTAGTCTTACTCTCCTGCCTAAGTTCATTTTTATTTTATATTTTGGCCTGAACATTGCATAGCTACATCATAAAATGCAGGTATGCAGGTATTTTTAGTGCTGAGTAACTGAGTGGGTCCAATGGCCGTTGGTTAATATAGATGTACATATGTGCTGCATGGCTATTGTGCTAGAACAGAAACAATCAGCTCCTTGGAAAGCTGGGTTATAAAAATAAGCAGTAACAGGCTTGGTCTTTCGGCAAGCAGAATAGCTCCGTTTTCTTTCTGATGTTTCCTGGGAAGAGCACCAGAGCTTAGTCTTCAAACTCAGCCTTAGTCTGCTTGGGCAAGGAGGGCATAGAGCCCTTGTGAACATCAGTTTTGTCCCTCATGTTATGACCTCTGTTTCAGCATTGTGCTGCTATAGTGCTTCCCAGAGTTGACAGCACTTCTCTTTCTCTAGAGTTTGTTCTGTATTTTCCCAGTATCTAATAGATTGGAGCCAATCATGACAGCAATCCATATATATGTGCGTAGGAATGATGTTTAAAGTGGAGATATACTGTTCCCTAGTAGGTAATGGATTTGCTGTATAAAAAGAGTATAGTAAGCATTCTTTTATTGACAACAAATATTTTCTATCACTACTCACTAGACAGGTTCTGCTAAGCCAGTGAGTCTAATTAGATCTTTTTTATTAAATCAGAGCAGTTCAAAATCAATTTCAAAGACACTCACCATTTGTCTTTTCAGTCTAAAATCTTTCACTCCCTAAATGCTGCATTTTTTGAAATGTACTTAAGAAGTGGTGTTAGAGTAACTAGCAGTTGTTCAGACCACAGAAGAATGTTAAAGGTCTTTTTTTGTCACAGTAGTGAAAATAATATTCAGTGCATTGTGAAAGAATTCCCTTGACTACTTAAGCTAGCTCTAAAAATTCTGTATTTGCATTGGAAAATATTGCTGCATCTGAATAAAGGCAGGTCTGGAGAGATGCTGAGCTCTTCCAAGAAGCAGTAGAATCCTATGTAAACTTATTGGTAAATTCAGCAGTCCCAGTTCTCCTCCTGCTTTGCCATTTGCCGTGATTCAATACTGAAATTCCAATAGCATTCACAATATGCTCGTTCAGTATGTTAGGAAAACTCAAGCAGTGCATAGGTCGCGCAAATACGGCTCAGAAGAGACAGGACTGATATTTACTGATAGTGTGGCCCTGGGCAAATCACTTCCTTTTCCTGTGCCTCTCCTTCTTCCCACTCATCATCTGCCTCATCTATTTAGATCCCAGGCATTTTGGGGCAGCAGGCTCTCACGTCTTGTGTTTGTGGAGGTACCCATGTAAAACTCTCATGTGTATTAGAGAACTGCACCCAGCCCTGAGGTGGCATAAAGTGATGGTTAGAAATGGCATGTCCAGAGAATGACTGGGGAAAAGGGACAAATTGCTCACAAGACAAGAGCGTGTTTTGGCTACAAGAGGCCCATATCTGAAGTGTTTGTGCAGAAGCAATGCTGACTATGCTCAGTGACCCATCTGCCTGTCTATCTATGCACAGAAATTTAATTTTGTCTCCACTGGACTCCATTGATTGCCACAGTCCTGACTGATTTCAACACTGCGAAGCCTACGGCCGGGTTTGTGCTTGTTCCTGAACATGGGACTTGATGTCATGTTCCACCCGCTGTGTCTGCTGGAGACTCCTCCAGTTGTCAGGAGTACTGGGACTGTCAGTACTGATGACCCTGATTAAAAATGTCACCAGCTCCAGAGCCACAGCTCACATGGTGTCTGAAAATAACATGGCCTGGCAGGCAGGAGCAAAGTTTTCCACCACCTGATGCCTGATTGCTGTAAGTAACCTGGGCTGAGTTTGGTAGTGCCCATCTTTTAAAACCCTTCATAACAAAGAGGCTGAAATGAGTGTGAATTACTTTTTTCCCTCTTGCACCTTCTTTTCAGGTGGGTGCAAGCTGTGTTAGCAGTGGGGGCTGAGCCCAAGTTCCCTTCCCGTGCACTGTGGAAAAACAGAGAACTTTCTTCTCCAGAGCTGTCAGTTTAGGACATCTCAGAGCCTTGAAAGCCTAATCAATGTTTCAGAGATGCATAAAGTGGTACTTAAATGCTGTGGTGACTGATGCTCTATAAATAGCTGCAAGTGTTTATGGAGCAGGAGGTACTTGGAGAGGACAGGGCAAGTAGGCGAAGGGTCTTTCTCACCTTCCCTTTGCAGTGTTACAGCAAGGACATTGGAGCAGGGCTGGCACGAGGCTGAGGAGCTCTTCAGCAAACTCAGCTGTTTGTCCCTCACTCAGGTCACCTTCAGAGGTCGTTTCCTTGGCTTATCTCAAGCAGCCTATCTCAATGGGTTCTCAGATATGGGCAAAACATCGTGCCTCAGCAGCTGGTCTGCAGTTTGACACTTGGCAACCGAGGCATGGTGTCTCAAATGACCCTTGTGCCTGGGGAAGGATAAGGAAGAACAGAGCGGCTTGTAAAGCCGTGGCCATGCCCTAGCAATGTGAGTAAGGCAAAAAACACCCCCAGTGTGTCAGGCTCTCCATCATCTTCCCTCACAACAGAAGCACAAATAAAATGCTGTTCCTTACCTCTTCAACAAGCTGCAGCATTCGACGTGTGCTCTCAAGGGACTGAAAAAAGCAGAGAAAAAGTAACTTAGATTTGGCAAAGCATAGTTCCTACCACTAATGTTTGGGCTCATGCTGACAATATGTTTTTCCAAAGCTCTTTGCCTTCCCTCCAAATCAGGACATCAGCAGGGGACTGGTGCTCTTCCATGCTCTGGGACTGCTGATACCACAGATCCCACTGCATAGGCTCAGAGCAGCCCTAAAGCTTGCTCTCTGTGTGCCTGTGTGGTGCAGCAGGGGTGCTGAGAACAGCTGGTATTCCACTTTAGAAATAAAATCTGTGGGTTTCAGCTCAGACCTTTCAGAGACCTAACTGGTAACATTTAATATTACATAGATTTGGCAAATTGAGGGAATCCTAAGGCGATATTACACTGCTGATTTTGCTTGAAGGTCAGTCAAGTTGATGCACATCCTAATATCTAAACCAAGCTCACAATCAATAAATATCTTAATCTAGACTACCTAATCTGGACTAAACATAACATTAAGATGTACCACCATTCATTTCTTTCCCAATTCTACCTTCAGTGTAAAGCTGATGGAAAATGCCATCAGCCCTAGAAATCCTTTGTCAGGTCAGCTCTTATTTCTGGCCATGCCTCCCACCTAACCCCAAACCCAAGTTTCCTCTGTAGCTATCAGTCTCACTTCATCAGCAAGCTGGTCGGCACGCCGCTGCATTTCTTCCAACTCATTGCGCATGTCCGCGTCTTCCGCCATTTCAGCTGTGGGTGTGTTTGTGGAAGCTGCAGATCAAGGATTTCTGCTCAGCTGCCTGCAAGCCTGGAAGACAGTGAAAAGGGAAAGAAACAGCGAGGTTAGGCTCCCTGAAGCACTGAAATGCACTTAAATGTCAGTCACCCAGAAGTCCTTTTGTGACATGAATGCCTTCACCCAACCTCTTTCATTCTGGACAGTAATTCCTATGTAGAACAGAGTGCACAAGATTTTTCAAGGTGATGTCTTAATCCTGTACTATTAATCACTCTTTAGGAAAAAGGATTTATTCTTGTCACGTTAATTGAGGAAAAGTGAATCCTTCCTTTATCCTTAACAGTGAAAATGCTATACACATCGCAGCTGAATAGTCATATCAGAAGTGGGCTTGGCACCCAATTATTCTTTCCTAGAATTAAAAGCCTTACTGTGAAGGAGGCCAATGTCAAGCTTATGCTCCTCAAATCCTAAATTTAGCTGTATTGCTTGGAAGGCTCTATGCTCACCTAAGGAATCTCTAATAAAGTTAAACACAATGAAACTTTTGTATCAGCAGAGACTTGCTCTGCTGCTCTAGTTCAGTCTCCAAAATAATATTTACAGCTAGGCTGGGTGAAGTCATCTACCTGGGAGAATCTTTCATTTCAAGTGAAAAGGCTACAGGAGTTAATTAGTGCCGTCATCTTCCCCTCAGGTTCTCATCTATGTTATCCCTCTCAATACCGATCAGCAGCATTGAGCTCCTCCTAACCAGAGATCAGGATGCAACCTACTAATCCTCACTTTGTTAGGGCTTCTTTTTTGTTATAAATTCAAGCTAGCTCTGATTACTGAGCATGACTTGATTAAGAAAGGCGGGTCCTCCTACCATCTGTCAGGTTTTTATAACAACACTGGCTTATTTTTCTGCTTGATTCAAGCATGGCACATTGCAAATTGCTGCTCACTGAATGTTAGATTTGTTCATTGCAGGTGCAGAAGAGATGGAAAGTTGTGGGGGACAGAGAATATACAGCCATAAAGCACATGCTATCATGCTCAATTATAGAAAGACGACAAAAGGAGCCCCTTTCAGTAAAGCTTGTCTAGGAAAGCAAAATCCCAGAGGCTATTTTCTGTCCTTTCTTTGCATTATGTACATCCCTTATAAAACAAGGGAGAACTTGGCTCTAAAATTTCAACAATAATAACTTTAAGTTTAAAAGCAAGTTATTTTCTATCTGAGATGAATCCATTCCTTACTTTGACAGCAGACTGTACCACTACAACAGGAGTATGGGCTGAACAGGTAAAGCTGGATGGCTGAGATATTTCCTGTATTATGCCCCAAATAGGGGCTTAGAAAAGTGTAGGGACAGCAGACAGCTCCTTGCATTTTTCCTGAAGCTTCATCAGCAAATTTGCTATTTTTCTTATCTAAGAAGGAATATGTGACCTTCATGCTTTTTCATTAGCTGTGCCCTCAGTTGTGTTTGTTTTTCCTCTTTGAAGATACAGCAGGAAGAAATCCATCTTGGAGAGCCAGCCCTGAAGCTATTGGCACAGTATCCTGCTTTCATCATTGAGCACATCACTACATCTTTGTCAGAGGGAGGCTGACGTTCTGTGATGGGACACACAATGTTTAGGAGCCAAATATATTCTGGAGAAGAAGCCCACCCCATTTTGCCAGCTGCATGGTCACAGCGGTGTGAAGAACCAAGCTTAAGCATCTCATCTGCAGCCCCAGCTGATGCAAATGCAGAGCTTAATTTCATGGCTAATATTCAGACTGATATCGGGCATTTCAAGGATGCTCACAAACAGCAGTAAATAAGCTTTATGAAACTGTCGCACTCTGAGGGTTAGGAGGAAAAATGGAATCAGGAATCCGTCTCCTGAAGGGCTTGTAAATGTGTGGGGACACTCTCAAGGCCACCTTAATCTTCCCACCTCTGTTGCTGCTCTCACAGTGCCTTTTGAGGCGTATCATGGAGCTCCAAAAAGATACTGCTCCTGGAAAGCAAATGGAGCCAGCTTGACTGGGATAAAAATAAGTTATTTTGATAAAGAACAATTGTCCAAACTCCTGTTCCACTTGGCACAAGCTGGCACTAGAGTGGTCACTGCTTTGCAAATTGTGTTTTTTTTTCCCAGATCAAGGTAAAACTCAATACTTAAGTATTTCTAGCACAGCTTCTGCACTAGGGCATCGGGATTCGATTTGTGGATGTAGTTTTATAATATTTAATTAAAATGTTCTCCTCTGCCTGGATTCCTCAGTACACTTGTACAGGCAGCAAAACAGCACTGAGCTTTAGCAAAAATCATGACAATGTAGACATGTTCCAATTGGTATATACACGTAGCTGTGAGAGGCAGAAAACTGGTTTTGTTTGTTGTCTATCTGATAGCATTTTCCTAATTGTAAACAGGGGATTTGGTTCAGTCTCTAACCATATCCCACGCGATCTCAGTGATCACAGATGTGTGAGTGAAGGTGTGATGAGTGCTTCTCCTGACGATAATGAACAATGCAGTCTGTTTGTCAGTCACCACAGATAATAAAAATTGTGCAGAAGATTCAGTTCTCAAGTAAACTCCAGACTTGCTCTTGGTCTTTTACTTACTAATTTTGGATCATGAGCCAGCAGTAGTTTTGGAAGATGCAAAAAAAAGCAACAAAGGGGTGAAATATTGTGATTTTTCTTAGGGTTATCCTTTTCAGTTAATTAGAAGCATCAGTTGACATCTTAGTGACAGATGCATCCTACTTTGCATCAAACTAAAAAAAATGTCAGAGGTTGTAAGCAGAAAGATGGTTTGTTGCAAGTGATCGAACTTGACAGGTTTATTGAGCTTGTTTGGTATTTGTAAAGCACTTAGAATGGATTGAGAAATAGCAAGAAGCATTCTTCCAGACAAGTCATTTTAAATCAATGTTTAGTCATAAACAAAAGTACCCTGCAGCAGTGTTGATTCAACTTTATTTAATAGAAAACCATGCATAAGAATCAATAAAGGTTACTCATTTGCAGGCAGTATGATAGACTGCATGTATGTTGCAGGTGGTTGGGAATGGATTTAAATTTTTTGCATATTTTGCAGTTCTAAATGTGGAATACGACAGATTTCTCACAAGATTTTCTTTGAAAAGCCCCATAGAGGCTGAAATTCCATTTCAGTTTCATGAAATTTCAGCAACAAACTCTGATATATATAAAATCTCATTGAGAGCATATTTGTGTGTTCTAAAGGGAATTACATCACTACAAAACAAATGAAGTTTTCCTTCTGTGATGTTTTCAGGAAAAATTCAGGGCCTGTATGTTCCTCTTGATATATTAAAGCACTGAAACTGAAGTAATGGTCAAGAAAAGGTAAACAGTAATGGAAGCTGCTCTCACTGATTGTGGGACAGGCTTTCAAAAGCATGACAGCATGACAGGCTTTCAAAAGCTTATCTTCGGGCTTGCTAAAGCCTGCTGCTATTTTGGTAAAATGGGAACTGATCAAGGATACTGTTGATGACTTTGGGGAATAAATTTCTTATCGTATTTTGCATTCTGTTCTCACGCAAGTTGATTTGAATCAGCTATCAAAAGTCTATAATGGTCTTAGGAATCCTCAGCATGAGTGGATATAATCTCTTAAAAATATGCTCTTTACTTTCAGTAAACTACATCTTATTTTGCCTACAGTCATTGTGTAGATGACAGATCAAGAAATCAAAATTGTGATGTACTGAGGTATTTAGATCTTCAACTTTGATAAAAATAAGTTGCTACAGAAGTTGCAGCCACTTGCATGCACTCAGTCAATTTTTGGTAATATTTACATTAATTATATATGCAAAAGCAAGCTCAGAATTTCCCAAGGATCTTGGTTTCTCCATTTCAGAAGGGAGAAACCCTGTGGGTTTACCCACAAACATTCATAATTTTCTGTTAAAAAACAAAAATCCCAAATTCATTACAAAAAACTTTGTGTACCAAGCTGTGCTCTGTGTTTTCTACACAAAGGAAATAGCTTTAGCGTTGGATGATTTATATAGAATTCTCTGAGAACTAGTCTTACATGACAGTGCTGGTAGAGAAGCACAACTTCTCTAGAAGACTAAGGGTTAAAAAAAAACACCAAGAGAAAAGACTGGCTAATGGAAGTATATGGCCAATTATACTTTAAATTCTGCATTTGATATTTTAGTAGCGGTCAGGCGCAATGAAGAATCTCGTAGTGAGAACGTTATATATCCTTGCAGAATTATAGTGAAGTCTGAGAGACCTAAATATATCCCCAAAGGAAGGGAGAGACAATGAGTGACCTTTGAAAGCAAATATTTGCTTCACAGTGATATAAACACTTCAGTACAATAAATACAGGAAAATGAAAATGCTGCAATTTACTGTGGTGAAGGCAATGCTGCAATAAAGTGTTCTTTTTTAAGCACTCTCCCTGTTATTAAAGATACATCTATTCTTCCCGTGGATATTTCTGGCCAGAGGAAAACTGCATTGACATATTCTAGTAAAAAAGTTGGTCAGTACATCACTTTCCACTTCTTTTTTGGAAGATTGAAAGAGCATTGCCACAGTGGTGTGGCAGTGGAAAACCCAGTGAGAGACTTTGGACATCAGGCATCTCAGGAAGGATGCTGTGCTGTTTGAGTCTAAGTGCTTGAGTTGCAGCTATCCCCCTTTCATTTTCAATCTGCTTGCTGGCAGAGGGAGCAACATGCACTGCCAAAGTGGAGAAGTTCAGCTGTAGGGGAAAGCATCAGCCTTCCTCCCTTGCAGTCAAACAGTTCCCTAGGTGCTGCACAAGGTGTGTTCAGCCATGGGACATGGCCAGGAGCAAGGCAGCTTCAGGGCTTTATAGGATCCCACCCTCAAAGCATCCATCCTTTTCCCTGCTCAGCTGCCCAGCACCTTGGCCATGCCTTTCCCCACTTCCTCCAGTCTTCCTTGTTTTTAATAACTTTGAAATAAAATCTTAGAGGAAGACTTTTTGTATCTTTTCTGCAGCACAGCCTATCGTCTGGCTCTAAGTTAGCCCGAGACTTTCAGTAGAGTTAATATTTCCAAAAATAACCCAACCCTGTCACGTCCATGTTGTAGATTAAGCCCCAGAGCAGCCTCCATGTTCCTGTGGGGTATGTTAAGGTCCTCATCTCCCTTCGTTTGTTCTCTCACTGTGGTTTTCTTGCATGCCTTTGGGCACAGCTCCACCTCCGTGACTGATTCTTCTCTGCGTTTTGCTTGTAATTCTGCAAAGAATAATGCCTGCTGGTGAGGGAGTGACTGGAGGCAGGGAGTGACTTTGGAAAAGACAGGCACTGAGATCTTGCAAATTTGAATTCAGGAGAAGGAGCTGATTCCTACTTTGTCACCATCTTCCTACATCATCTTAGACAACTTATTTTACTCTCAGGGCTTGCTTGTGTTGCGTAAAGACATGTCTCTGGAGCTACGTCAGATGCTTTAGGTATGTGGTTTCCTGTTGCTGACTGTATCTGTCAGCCTCGTGCAGATATCTGGGTTGCCCTCTTGTCCATATTTAACAACTGAATCTGTCTCCCACTCCCTTCTACCCAATGTGGATTGAAGTCTTCCTACCTCCTCTTTTTTTGTTTGTTTGTTTGTTTTGTTTTGTTTTGTTTTCCTGTTACTTTGCAAGTGTTTCAGAGCTTGGGCTGCTCTCTGTTCAGGAATGTTCTGGTGCAGGACAACAAGAGCTTGTGAATAAATGCTAGTGAGTGCATCTCTGAGTTGAAGCCCCCATCTAGCTGGAATGAGAACTCCCCAGTCAAAGGCCAAAATGAAGATGATAATTAGACAAAATTATGATTCCTGACTGTTTGCTGAATGTGTTGGAAAAAATAACTGGAAACCAGATTTCCCTTGGGCTTGTGTTGCTATAATGACAAAAAACTCAATAAAATGATTACTTACTTTGAATGTAGCTACACAGCATAAATGCTACCAGGGGAATGACTTTTTCCTGCAAACGTGGGCACCTCTGTCCCCAGCACCGGAGGGTACATGAGCGTGACCACGTATACGCAGTTGCAGTGCAGCAGATAAGTTGTACTGACATGATGACTCCATGACTCCTGTTTCTGCACATAGGGAAGTTATGAGCAATACATCCCACACTTCCCCCAGGCGCTGCAGCCAGCAGCAGTGGCAGGTAGAACAAGCTGTTGCTGAGATCTCAGGGAATAAGAGGAGGTCATAAAAGAAACGCCTGGAGCCACCCTATCCCCATACAAAGCAAGGTGGTGTTGTCCTGTCAACTGTCAGACAACACTGCTGTTTTATGCAGCTCCAACATGTGTACGTCACTTTACCGGCCTACTGCACCCAAAGAGAAAAAAAATGAAAGAAGCAGAACAGCCATTTTGTAACAATTTCTCTTCATAGAAATAATAACTTGACTTCCTATCCCTTTTACTGATAACAAAACCATTTTCGAAAATAAACCTTTCAACGTGTTATCTCCTTGCAGTCATTTCCAGAGCTATGTACTCACATGTTTTATCTTCTTTCTTTTTCTTTTTTTTTTTTTTTACTGACAGTAACAGCAAAACATCACAAGGAAAGATGTTTGTTTGTTCTGTCTGGGAGAGAACCAACTGGCATGGAGGATGGTGAAGAAACCCTCATAGCATGAGCGGGCATCACATCCAGAGGAAGCTGCTGGCACTGCAGAGACACCAAACAGACCTGGACTGAACAGGCTGCAGTGACTGATTCCCGCTACCACAGGTGACTGCCTCATTCAGCTTCATTCCTTATTTAGTTGGCAATGTCCTGCGTTTCCCTAAGTTTATTTTGTTGTCACTAATCTTGCTAAGACACTATTATAGACCTTCACTTCTTCCGCATATAGAAAACATTTTATTTCTGGCCAAAACTAATTCACAGCCAGCAAATAGCAGCTCATTCCCGTGCTTGTCTTCAGATTAAATAGTTCCTCTTCTTCCTGGTCTCTATCTCTGAAATATAAGGAATAGCAGTATCAACTTTTCTCATCTCCTGTGAAATGAGAGACCAGACTCTGTTAGTTCTCCCTTGGCAGGAGGACTGTTTGTTGCCCTTACCATCCTAGCAGTTGCTCATTCAGTTTGAATTAGTCATCTCTGGAAATGGCTGGCCAGCATTTCACAGGGGATGATATGAGCTTTGCTCAAAGGGCTTAGTGCTTCCCCATCCTTCCAGGAGATACCTGCTCCAAAATATCCTCCAACCTCACTTGCCTTTTGCATAGCTGGATCTTGGTGGCTCAGGACAAGAAATCCAGGTATTAGTATAGAGGATTAAATAAAATATCTTGACTTGTGACAAACATAATTTTGTGGCCAGAATCTGGGAGAAAAACCAAAGGAGTCTGCTCAGCTGCAGGATGAAATTTCCAACTGACACAATTCTCAGTGCAATTCATACACTAAATTTGTTCAGGTGCTTCTCAAAAGACTCCAATACTGCAGCAATGGCAAGCAGCCAGTTTCTCCTCTCTTTGATTACAGTGCAACCTGGGTTTCTTTATGCTGCTCCTAAGCCACTAAATCCGATTAATGGCCAATTTTAGAAGCTAGGAGTGACAAGTCATGCCCCATTTCAGGTTGGAGGAAGTTTCACCGCTGCCATGACCAGGGTCAGGCTTGCAGGTGGGGCTACCAGCTGGCAACATGCTAGTAAATCCCAGCAGTATACCGAGGGTGAACAGTGTGCATGTGGGTTTCTGTGAAAGCATAAAAATTGAGTGTTTGGAGTTTTAAATGCTTTAAAGACAGGTTTTCTTGAGACTTTACCTGTGCCCTTCTGTTTCTCTTAGATGTCAGTTACAAAGGTAAGATGGGTAGGTAGATAGATGGACAGTTAGGTGGAATGTATATGAATTTATAGAATTGAATTATTGCGGTATTGTGGTATATTTTCCTGAGGAGCATAAGGGAGGTTCCCACAAGGCTTGTTGCATTTTTTTTCCTGGGTGTTTAGAACAAAAGATGCGGTTCCCTCTGCACAGTCTTCTCAGGAGCATGTAGAATTCCCAGTCCAGCCCTTTCTCTCACTCAACACATCTGGACCTCTTCCACATCTCCTGGTTTAAGCTAATTATCACCTCTGCTGAGCATCTCAAACCAAGATGATCTTTTATTGCAAAGGTTGGAATCAAACCTGGGCAGTGGTGGGGAAACCAGTGAGCAGGTCTGGCATCCACTGTCATCTTGTAGCACCAAAGTGTCCAGTACCTGTCTGCACTGAAGTGTTATTGCTTCTTTTCCTCACTATTTTAAGAGTTGTTTACAGAACATGACTGCTAAGTGCTGAGGTTGGGCAGGTGGTACGAAACACCTGCTTTCACTGGGCTCAAGGAAAGGGGTTGGTCATAGTGTGGGCTGGTGGTGGGCAGTGAGAAACAGCCAGTTTGCTCATGTCGCCCACAGAGGCCAGAGCAATCTGATTCAACCTTACAAAGTCATGGTAATACAGAAGATGAACAGTGTCTGTGCCTATTAACTACTCCCCAGTGCTGCAGTTAGTGTTTGTGAGTCAGAAGCATTTCATATATTTAATTTGTGATGCAGCATTAGAAAATTGCCCTAACTCAGCCCTATCTGCTCATTCTTTTGCACTCAGTCCTGCCAGTGGGCATGTCTTATATATCAGCATGAAGGCAAACAACTGGCTGCTGTGTGTTTGTGAGGGTGAAGAGCCTCCTTCCTCCTTCTCTATCTTCATAAATGAAGAGGCGCAGACTCTGTGCCAGTGGAGAAAGCAAGCTGAACAAAACAATGGCAGTAAATGCAAGACAGTAGAGATCATCTTCAGGTTTCTTATAATGATCCTTGGAAGCAGACAGATAACTGAAGAAAGAAATTTTAGACTAAATGGATGATAGAAAGGAAGTCAATGAGTATTACAGCAGGAGAGTGCATTTGCATTGGCCTCTGTCAAGAAGTGGCAATGCTGTGTTTTGTATGTTTTGTGAAAGTCTGTAAGAGGGAAATCTTGCAGTAATTTATTTAATTAAGAAGTGATTTTATAAATTAATTTAATGGAATAGCGAATAACTCCATTATTAAAACAGTTATAGAATTCTTAATTAGTATGGTAAAATATTATTAATTTGGTGCTATCCCTTCTTTACAAGCCCTGATGCTTTTACGGCTTCAAGAGACAAGCTCTGAATGAAGCCAATGTTTTTTTTCAAGCTTAGTATGGAATGGATGGTGATTTTGGTAGCTGGGAAAATATAGAAAGAAATGTTGTGAAAAAAGATCCATAGCTCAGTGATTCTGTTAAAGAGATTGGCAGTGAAATGGTTAACACCATCAGCACCAATGCTGTTGTAATTTTGATTTCAAGGTGATAGAGGGGAATAAGGCTTTCCCCTGACAGTGTTTGTTACAGGCTGTCAGCAGACTCAGGAAGACAGTGTTTCATTTATTTCTGTGTGGATTGTTTTTGCAGGACTGCTTTGCAGTCTAGGGTTCACGCCCCCCACCCTGAGCTCTCTTATACCACCATTAAGGATTTCCTTATCATCCTTATCCTTATAAGTGCAACACTGCTTTGCCAATGAAGCATACATGTACTTCACTGCTGTGGCTTCTCTGGGTAGGTTTCACTGGCTTCCAGTGTGCTTGCCTGCGGACTGAAGTGTAGACACAATGCCAAACAGTAGCTTTTTCTAGCAAGAGCTGGTAGTGAAGACTTCAGCCTATGCAGATGTGATCTCGATAGAAGTGGATGACAACTGATACAACTCTTGGTACATACAAGAGTTCCAATACAGAAGTACATTTCTATGAGTTATGATCTTGAAAGTATTAGGAAAGTAAATGGACAACTTTCCTCTATAGACATATACTTGTTGTAAATAAAGCAATTTGTTGTATTTATAATATTCATCCTTTCTCTTCATTTCTCTCTGATGGAATATGTGTGGCCACGTTTCAATTGAAGACCTGATATATTTTTAGCAGAAAGACTAAATCTTCTTTGACTAAGTCGCCAGAGTCAAATCAGCACTGACAAAATATAAGCATTACGAAACTGAACTGATGATGTTATCTGAGATGTTTAACTGAAGAATGGGGACTTTTTAAAGCTATGATGGATTCAGGGAAGATGGTGAATAAAAAATCACATTGTGTTTGTGTCTCTTGGTTATAGCTGATTATTTATGTGCTTTTCTTCTTCAAATGAAGAGACAGTACCTCAGCTTTAACTATATGATTTCATTGTCCATCCATCAATTCATCTGTCCAGCCATCTTTCTGTTTGTTATAGCACACAACATTTGAAGCAGGTAGCTAGAAGGTTCACCAACTTGAGTTCTTTCCCTGAGGCTTGTGGCCATTTGTAGAGGGGGGATTGTTTTGATGAAGTACAGTACTGTAAGTGAAATAGAAAAGGTACAAGAAATGTTAGGCCTGAGGCAAAGAAACCACTATCCAAAAAATGTCTCCTGAAGTACCTCACCTGAAGTACTGCATCCAGATATGGAATCTTCAGTACAGCAGAAACATATATCTGTTGGATCATATCCAGAGGAGGGCCACAAAGATGACTCAAGGGATTGGAACACCTCCCCCATGAGAACAGACTGAGAGAACAGGGGCTGTTCAGCCTGGAGAAGAGAAGCAAGACCTGATAGCGCCTTTTCAGTATCTAAAGGAAGGCTATAAGACTCTTTACAGTGTCTGCTGTGATAGGTCATGGAGAAGTGGGTTCAAACTAAAAGAAGAGAGATTTACATTGGATATAAGAGAGAAGGTTTTTACAATAAGGGTGGTGAGGCACCAGAACAGGCTGCCCAGAGAGATGTGGACGCCTCATCCTTGGTGACATTCAAGGTCAGGCTGGACCAGGCTCTGGGCAACCTGACTGAGCTGTAGATGTCCATGTTCACTGCAGGGGAGTTGGACTAAATGACCTTTAAAGGTCCCTTTCAGCTCAAATGATTCTATGATTCTATGATTCTTCAGTATTTCCTGTGGATTTTCTGTAGGGCAACAGAGCTGTAATAATGGAAAAAAAAAAAAGAAAAAAAAAAGGGGGGGACTGGTCTTTTCCAGGATACTCTGAACAACTATGCTTTGCAGACAAACAGCTGTGCTCTTGGCTCAGTATTCACCTTCTTGCACATCCGGAGCAGCACAGCCCTAATCCCAGGTCTGTTCTCCTCAGCTTTGTTCAGTAGTCTCCACTGGGCCCTACACTGTGAAAGGTAGGAGCTAAAGCTGAAGAAAGTCCAGCAACTCTGACAATCTACGCTGCTTCAAGAAAGAAATAGTAGTTGCTATGGCTGCAGACACATTATAAAAAGAACGGACTCTATATAGGTTTTAACTGCTCACATTCTTTGATTACATATAGATGATAAATAGATAAACACATGAATATGTAATATGCAGCAAGCACAACATAAGGACGCAGCACAGTATCTTTTTTAAAAGCAGTTTAAGTGGTAAATAGGCTTGAGAACCCACTTCCGAACCCACAAGCCTTTCACAGATCTATTTTTTGTAATTTCAAGGCTTCACAAAGGGCTAAAAATTCTGCTATCATTAGACAGCACATCTTCCTTAAGGGAAGCTGGAGCTTTGATAGAGCTAGACCCTCCCAAAAGCCAGTGGTTTTTCAGATGCCATTCAGACAAGGCAGAGAAGCTTCTGTTCCTTTCACTGGACATGAGTGGGAGATTAAATAAGAAGATTTTAGTATCATATGCACCATGCATTGCTGGCGAATCCTTATACTGAGAATAATAAATAGGGAATGGCTGTTTAAAATGTGTACTTACAATGCCCTTACAACTGCACAAGTCAAATATTGAAAGCATCTGACATTTCTAGGCTACGCAACAAATTATATTAGCCACAGGAATGCATAATAGCCCCCCACAGATATGCAAAACTTATTCAGTCATTTTCAAAGGCCTCTGCTGCTTTCTGATTCACACCTACGACTAATTCCTAGCTGCTACTTTTTTCCCAGGAATCAGTATTACAAATCCAAAGAGGCCAAGGGCGCACATTGGCTTTCCCTGGTGCAGGATATGAGAACTCATTATTTATTTTAGGCTCATTGGGCTGATTTAGAAACCTTTCTTTGTCTGAAGTCCATTTCAGCCGTTGCAGGCTGATAAAAAAATCCAGCACACTCCTTCAGTGCTCTGAAGATTACCCAGACTCGCAGGCGAGGATTTAGCTGCACTAATACAGGAGCGCAACTTCTATTCTTTTTTTTCTCCTTTCTTTTTTTGTTGACCAATCAACTCCACAACAGGCTAGATTGTGCCTCAAGGGCATCGCTTTCAGCCACGTGATCTCCAGATTAACAGAGAGGCTGCAAAATCCTTTCCGCTCAAACTGTTTTAACAGAGGATCAAAATCTTCCTCTCTGCATGGGGATTTTTATTTAGCTAGTTCTTTTTGTACAGTTTGCACGTGTTTGCAAAAGAATTAAGGCCTGCAAGAGCATGTGAAATGGCCTGTTTTGGTTTTTAACCTTTTCAGTCTGTGTTTGGAAATAGAAAGTTTTCTAGTTCTTTGTGGTAGTGTTGCCTCTTTCCTGAGACTTATGGTTGCATCCTTATTTGTTGAACTTATTAAGCATAATGATGATGGCCCTCAAAGGTCAAAGATTAAGAATGTTTTGCAAAACTCCCCCTTTCCTCTGCTTCAGTTCATTTTCTCATTAAGGGAGGTGGATGTATTGAAACAAGTAGTGATAGAATCTGAAGAGGAAGAGCCTGGGAAAGGTGTGAGCTGGGTGAGTCCTAAGGAGTTGCATGAGATTTACGGGGCTCTGCTAAGCAATAAATCACAGGATTAAATGTGATCATGTAAATAAAATAAGTTACAATTGACTGATCCTTGGCCCCAGCAGCCTGGCTACTGGGAAGCCACCCTTTCCATGGAGATTCCCACTGAAACTTTTTATATTCAAAAAATCGATCTCCTCTAAGATATGCAAGTCTCGGGACAGCTCTTGCTGACAGGAAGAGGGACCGAAGCACATTCAGTATTGTAGCAGAGAAGTGCTTTTACTGGGAAAAAATAGTTTTTAAAAAAATGAAGAAAAGAAAAGAAAACCAGACTGCCTTACATTCATTTAAGGCATGAAAACACACCTGGAGCTACATAAGGTGAGGATCCCATTGGAAGGTGTACACACAGCATAGCCAAGTGGTTTCTTTGGCTATGGCATTTGCTGAAACAAAACTAACCCACTCACTCAGCTGACAGGTGATGAACTACAGCAGCGAGCTTGGAGGACAGCAGTTCACATAAAGTCAAGAAAATCATAGAATCATAGAATGATTTGGGTTGGAAGGAACCATTAAGATCATCTAGTTCTAGCTCCCCTGCTATAGGCAGAGGCAGCTTCCACTAGACTGGGTTGCTCACAGCTCCATCCAGTCTGGCGTTGAATACCTCCAGAGAGGGAACATCGACAGCCTCTCTGGGCAACCTGTTCCAGTGTAGCAACAGCAACAGCAACAGCAAAAATAAATTCAGAAAAAAAATAATAGTTGGCCTTTGAAAGCAATCACAGTCTAGTCGTAAACAGAATTCAGGAAATAGAGGATTCTCCTTGAATCATGCTTGGATACTCCCACAGTCTCACTGTCAAAATCCTACAGCTCTAGATTTCAAGCTGGGGAGCAGGGTGTGTGCTGCACCACTGAGGGTGGAGGGATTTTGTTTCATATCCTGTAAATGAAAACTCCAGTTCTTTTTTGTTTAAATCCCTAAACCTTTTTCTGCCACCACTGAGAGCTATGTGAGGTGAATTTTGTCCTGAGGTTTTTAAATAGCCATACCAAGATGAGGGAATAAAATACTCCTTGCAACCAATGAATAGTAATAGCTGATTGATTTTTCTGAACATGAAAATATAACTTGTTTTATATCGGAAACATGGGATTTGCCTTCCAGACCCTACCTTCCTGAGATTCATATTTATTTAAGCACACCTGCTTATTCATATTATATCATTTACCTGACCAGAAATCCAGACAAATTTTGGGTTGAGACAGCCTGCTTTTCTAGCACTCTAAATGAGAACAGAGCTCTTCCCAAGGACAGACAACTATCAGCAGTGCTTCCTCCCAACCACTGTAGAGATGACTCACTCAGATTCAGTCCCCAGCTGCCTAGGAGCAAGAGGCGCCATCGCTTACAAAGCTGCAGCATGACAAGGACCACAGGGCAAAGACTAAGATAAGACTGAGCTGGGGATGTACAATTCCTAACACTGAGCACATCTGGCCCAGCACAGGGTTTAGATACAGAAGAAATGTCTAAAGAGGAATGTCAGCAGGCATCCTCCCAAAATGCACAGACAGCAGCAGTAGGTGACTTCTGTCTACATTTCCAAATGAGAAGTTAGGAACCGATACACTATGAAGTCTGTGAGATCAGATGTTGTAAAACATGGAAACTCTACCCCACAAGGTGCATTAGGACTTTTAAGTGGCCATCATTCGATGCAAGGCATCACAAGTAGATGGTGCGCTTGTGTTTTGATGGAGCTGGAGAGGGTACAGTGTGTGTCTCTCATTTGAGACCCACTCAAAAAGAATTTATTTTTTTTATTTTGATAGAAATGCTCTGGTCTTTCAGTATTAGTCAAAAATCCTTCTGCATATACATGTTTGAGGATTTTGAGAGAGAGAAATGTTTTGAAGACAAGAACAGTGCTTGCTAATGAAATCATTCTTTGGTAAAATAAGTTCCAATTAGGAATACCGACCTCATTACTGTGTATTTATAGATACCACTCCTGTGAGTTAAGGCAGCAGGATGGGGCATGAACTTCACTTGAACACAATCCAATTTAAGTCTAAAACAATCACAGTTTTCTCATGTGTTTTACACATGAAAGTTTCCGGATAAAGAATCAGTGAGTCCTCTTCCTGGACCTAGTAACAACGTGGGAACATTTTCATGTTAGCTACAGAATTCAGTTTTTTGAAAGCAACTTTGCTCAGTTCTTTCATAGGGCAGACACCTAATAAGTGAATACAAAGAGGGAGATCATTCTTTCCTTTATGAAGCACCAATGGCATATCTGGCAGAAAATCCACGTAGTGTAAGAGATGGCGTAGTGCAGCTGCTGCCTGCACACTTACCCCACGGGTATATTGAAGACCACAGCTCCTAAGCTTCGAAAATACATCTAACAAACACATCTCAAGGACACTGAGCCTGGACCCATCTGGTAAACTGAAAGTCCTTTGTTCAAGCAAGTGAGAAAAAAATAAATAAATCAACTGTTGAGGGGAAAAAAAGAAAAAGACTATTTATGTCACTTAAAACAATGAATGCCTTAAAACAACTTTGTTTTTCATCTTCTGTAAGCATGGAGCCCACTGACTGATGGCCAAGCCGTGTCTCAAATGCCCCAGGCTTAGCCCAGATAAGCTGTGCAATTGGCAAGGACAGCCAAAATGGCTGTGGTTACAGCCCTCAGGCTCTCTGTCCTCCTCCTCATGTGATGAACTGCCTACAGCTAGTGAAAGAGCTGTACTTCCAGGTGACCTTGAGCACAAGGGAACAGGGGCAAGAGATTTATTTAAGGAGCTGGGGGGGGGGGGGGGGTATGCTCTATTTTTAAAGAAAAATAATCTATTTGGGGAGTTTATTACAACTTTGGACCTGGATGGCTGCCCAAAATCAAGGAGCACCCTCCCCCTCAGAGGGATGTACTGCAAAACCTCCATCAACCTTCACACTCTCTACAGCACCTACCTTGCTCATTCAGGCTCACGTGTTGATTAATCATGGCACGTTTGCTGGATTTCTTGACTCTCCTTTGCTGCGAACTGCTGTATCAGGCTGAGAGATGAACACAGACCATGCAAAGGTTCACCCTGAAGGGCCCAGGAGTTCTGCTGGAAGCCAATGCAGTCTGGCTTGACAAAACTTGCACTTGTAATCACAACCAGTTTCCAAGCTGCCTGCTGGGCTCCTCTGCTTGCAGACAGTCTCATCAGCAGCTGAGCGCCATTCCCGCTCCTGGACCTCCAAGTGCCTCCAGATGCACAAATCCTCTCTGCAAGTGCTGCTACCAAGATTGGCAGCTGATGTCAGCTACATGGACTTCTGCAAGGCCTTTCACATGGTCCTGCACTATGTCCTTATCTCTAAATTGGAGATACATGGATTTGAAGGGTGGACTATTTGGTGGATAGGCAATTGATTGGAACGTCACAGCTAGAGTGTTATGGTCACTGGCTCTATGTCCAGGTGGAGGCCAGTAACCGTAAGTGTCCACCAGCAGTCTGTCTTGGCACCAGTACTCTTCAACATCTTTATCAGTGTCATAGGTGATGGGATTGAGTGCACCGTCAGCAGGTTTGCTGATGACCCAAACTGTGCGGTGCAGTTGATACAGCAGAAGGAAGAGCTGCCATCCAGAGGGACCTTGATAACTCAGAAGGTGGGCCCTTGTGAACCTAACGAGGTTAAACAAAGTAAAGTGCAACGTTTTGCGTTTGGTTTGAGGTTACCCCATGTATGTATACAAACTGGGAGAAGAATTCCTTGAGAGCAGGCATGCTAGAAGGACTTGGGGATCTAGGTTGATGAACTAGGTTGTGCACTTGCAGCCTGAAAGGCCAATGGTATCCTGGGTTTCATCAGAAGAGTAGCCTACAGGGCAAGGGAGGTGACTGTCTCTTTACTGTGCCCTCGTGAGGCCCTGTCTGTGTCCAAATCTGGGCCCCCCTTCAAAAGAAAGATGTGGAGATTTTGGAGAGAATCCAGAGGAGGGCCATGAAGATGATCAAAGGGCTGCAAAACCTCTCCTATGAAGACAAGCTTTAACTATGCTTGTTCAGCCTGAAGAAGAGAAGACAGCAGGGAGATCTCATTGCAGTTTTCCAGTATTTAAAGGGAGTTTATGAACATGATGGAAATCAACTTTTTACAAGTGTAGATGGTGATAGACAATGGGGGATGGTTTTAAGCTAAAGGAGAGGAGATTGACATAGGATGTCAGGGGGAAGTTTTTACTGAGAGAGTGCTGAGGTGCTGGAACAGGTTGTGTAGGGGAGGCTTTGGATGCTCTGTCCTTGGAGGTGTTCAAGGTCAGGTTGGATGGGGCCCTGTGCAATTTGATTTAGTACATGATCTAGAGGCTGGCAACCCTGCCTGTGGCAGGTAGGTGGGAAGAAGATGGAAAGATGATGAGCCTTGAGGTCCTTTCCAACCCAAGCCTTCTATGACTCTAAAATTCTATGATTGCAGCAGGGAGTCTTAGAATGAGCTTTACTTTGCATTAAACACAGGCAGAAGTAAAGCAGGGAGGGCATACCGCAGTATCCATCTTAATATTTGATGCAATGAAGCCCTCTGCCTTGGGGATTTGCTCTCAGCTGCCGCAGTCTGTGCAGACTGCTGCAGGATCCAGTGCTGGAGCCATGCAGGAACTGACAGCCCCTGGTGCCTGTTTCCGGGGCACAGGACACAGTGGCAGTGGGAAGGGAGAGGGTCCACGTTCTGCAGTATGCATCTGCTTGGGCAGCATGCAGCTGTTAGTGCTCTGCCCTGCCTCTGTTCATACCCCAGATGCAGGGAGACATGATGATAGACTGACAAGTTGTTTATATTCTTCTCTTTTCCCTACACCTTCCATTCCTTGTCACGAAGCTGCCTAAAATCCAGGTTAAACAATGTAGGAGAGCAGAATCAGAAAAAGACTAATTACATTCTTAGGTTTCATTAGACATTGAGGGTAATCACTGTCAGAAACTTCAGACAGGCCCTAGATGAACACAAACCGTAATTGATGCCCCACAGACATCTGGCAGCAGTCTGTGAAGCAGGCTTAGCTTCAGACTCAGAGTTTTAGGCACCCCAAAGATAGAGGCCCTGACTCAGAACTTTGTCCTGACATATGGAAACAGCTGTAGCTGTAGCCGATGCTGGCAAATGTGGATAATTAATTTTAGATGAGTTCTGTATTTAAGAAAGCAAAGACAGCTTGTGAGGAAGCACTCTGTGGTCCACTTTTTCTTCTCATCTGGAAAGCAGGGATGTGCCTCGGGCTGAGTGTACTGAACCATCTTTGGGCTCATTGAGGGAAGCTTTTAAAATCAGCAGATCTCTTCTGAGGACTTGGCTTAAGGGGCTGGAGCAGGACACTCCCATTTTAATGAAAAAATACAGGAGCTGCTCCAAAAGTAATGCCTCCTTTTTTTTCCTGTTAGTTCATGATATCAGAGGCAAATGTTGGTGGTATGACAGTAGAAGTTGAACCTTCCCACCATTACATTTTGTTGCTGTGTGACAGATAGCAGTGGAGAGGCAGTCTGACACAATGGCATCTGACATGGAAGCATGCATGAAGCAAAGTGTGGAACTGAATTCCTCCATGCATAAAAAATGGCACCCACTGACATTCTTCTATGTTTGTTGGACATTTATGGAGACCAAACAGTGGATTTGAGCACAGTGAGGTGATGGGTGGTGCATTTCAACAGTGGTGACAGCAAGAGAGGATCACCTCCACTGGTGCGGATTTATATGAACACAGCATGCAGGCTCTTGTTCATCGCTGGTGAAAATGCATAGCTAATGGTGGGGACTGTGTTGAAAAATAGTGCTTTGCAGCTGAGAATTTCTTCTGTCAAATAGTGTCATTGTGATTTTGTATCTTTGTGATCTTTGTAGTAGTTTACATCAAAATTAAATGGACAGCATAACTTTTAGAGTGACTTATGTATTAAGATCCTTCCCTGTCAAACTAAGCTGAAAAAGAAACTCCTGCAGACCTTTACTCAGAGGAGGTAATCTTACTTCTGCTGTAGCAGCAATGTATTTCTTATAAACCCAGTGGTAGCATATTTTATCTCTAGTATCTTCAGAGCTCATATTGACTACCTTGTCTAACTACAGATATTTATTCATAATGAAAACTGTCAATATTTATTTACATTTAATAAACATTCCTTGAAAGCAGAGATTTTTTTGTTCAACAATATCAAGTAGTTTCCCCCTTTGGTAAAAGAGGGCACTCTGCTACTGAAATGAGGCATTTCTGTGCTGCATCACAGTATGAATCTTCCCAGTCCAGTCACCTGCCTCCATCCTAGCTCTTCTTCTGAGGAATGCATCAAATCATCTGAGATGGAAAAAAATAGACTAACCCATCAGTCCTTGGCTAGAAGTTGATTATTTCCGGGAGTAAGATCAACCACTAGGGAGTTTTTTCCTGGTTATTTTAGGTACGTTCGGGAAATTTCATGCACTTGGAATCCTAGTCTTTGGCAAGCTCTCCTGCTTCAAATCTCCTCTGACTTAAGACAGGAACAAGAATTAAAATACTCCCCCAAAGCTTAAAAAAGCTATTGTATTTCCAGGACATTTCAATAGGCCTTAAGCACTAATACAAACTCAAATACCACAAGCATAGTAAACACTGTTTTTTAGCACACCTATGGCAAACTGAGTAGAAACTGTGTATCTTCACTTCATTGTATCCAAATGTAACAACAAAATTCATGTGAAGGCTTATTCCTAGAATTAATAAACATATGGAACTGCGGAGCTGGGAGCACTAGGTCAGGAGCAAATTAACGTCATTGAGCCAATGAAACTTGACTAGGTAATGTGTGTGCTGCATTGGGACTGTTGAGAAGGCTCCTTCATTCCACTGCTGATTAGCCGTTGACCTTCGTTAGAAACTGAATTAATGGTGAGATGTGAAGATGACCTGTCAAGACAGTCTGCCCCCTGAGTCAGCACAGGGATTTATTAATAGACCCTCAGGGGTCCCTGCTCAAGAACTTAACAAATCCAGAGCCAAATCCCAAAGCAGCATTGTGTCACTTCTATCCACTTTAAGGAAAAGCAGAGTCATTAAGTATGTTATCTCCTCTCCCTGCTACCTCGGAGTATAGGTCTGACGACTAGGATTTATTGCCTTAACTCCTCCAGACATAAAGACCATAACCACTGAGGAAGTGTTAAACAGTTAAAGGTCTATGGGCAAATCTGTAAATTCGTGGCATGAACTAGTTCTTGCAGAGACTGAAGAAAGAAGAAAAGAAACCTGCCCTTTGACCCTCAGTAGACATCCACTCCTGAAATAAGGAAGGAATCTCTAACTATAGTCTGTTCAAAAACTGGACAGAAGATGATGAATATGAGTCTTTCAGACATTCCCAAAATCATCTCTCTGCAAACACCTTGGAAGTATTCCCTGAGTAATGCATTGCTTCAAACCCTTAGTGCCTCCTTTCACAGCCTCTGTGGTGGGTGCTTCTCTCCTCTGTGAGCCTATGATCTGAACAGGTTCCCAGGAGGCACCATGAGACATCAGTTACGAATATATATAATGATACAAATAAAACAAATAACTCAGTAGGACCATCAGAATTAAAGTAGGATTTCTCCAGCTGTTTGTTGTTGTTGTTTTTAAGAAATTATGTTCCCTTTTGAAATGTGACACAGCATTCACTGTTTCAGCCTATAAAACATCCAAGGCCTTACATCTTTTTGCTTAATTCTATTTCTAGAAGAGACAGGAGATGTATATTAGTGTATTAGAGGCTACCAAGCACAGCTTCTGCCTTATCCCGAACATCTAATACATCATCTCTGGAAATGGCTTAGCCATAGGAATTCCAATCAGTTTTCATCTGCTTGATATCACCCAAAAAGGAAATGTAAAACTTTCTTACTTTGACTATGTTTCCATCACCAGAATTATGAGATTAGAATCTTCATGTGCAAGCAACAAGGCTTTGTCATCTTCTCTTTCCAGATCTAATTGTTTATCAGTATTTCTTGGCTTTGCAGTCTATAATCAGTCTAAATACTTCAGGGGGTTTGGACAGCAGTACAAATGTCATCCATCAGTATAGACTTTTTGGCAGGAGTTAAACTAGATTCATGCCAGACACATAGATAGATACAAGTAAGCAAAAATATGGAAAAAAATATCAATTTATGTAGAAGTATGCAGTGTCATGATTTTATAAACTCATCAAATAATGATCAAAAAGCTTACCACAAAGATTAAAATTCTTAGTTTCTCACATAAACTTAATTTGCTACCTAATTTCTTACATAACCATTTCTTAGTTTCTTATGCATTTTTGCAGAAATGAAATAAAGCACAAGTATTTTTTTCTAAAAAAATATTCTTAACCTTTTTGAAACTTAAACATAAATGGTTCCCTTTCTATCCACTGGCAAAGCAAATGTGCATTTTTAGTGCCCACGGAACTCACTACTTTATAAAACTTTCTGCAACCATGGTTGCTAACTAGTTATTAAAATAAATGCAGAAGATAATATTACCTCTGGAGGGAAGTATTGTTCTATTTGGTATTGGAATAGATAGAAAATGGTTAAAAATCGTTTTTCCCCAGCATTTCACATTCTGAGTGGTCAAATTTTGATATATAATTAATACGTCCCCATTTCAGAAATATCAGCTAGTTTAAACAGCAATGGAGACACAAACAGAGTTAGGTAAATGAATTCTGGAACAAATTAATTTCAATAGCACTGATTAAAGAATATTTCTATGTTCTTTGCTGATCTGATTTATTAAGCAAATGATTTTTCTGCATTGTATTTGCTCATCTGTCAGTGACTTACGTACAACATGTCTACCAAGATATTATGCAATAGGACACAGCAACAGTACAGATGAGTAAATCTGACTGATAATTTTCTCAAAAATCTAATTAGTCACAATGATAACTGTATCTAGCAGAAGAAATGCTTACTTTTTTTACATATGCAAAACTTCCAGTACTCCTTTTTACAGAGACAAGAAATGTTGCAACTCTTTTCTTCAATTCATCTTTTTCTGAGTATTAGAGAAAAATGGCTTACACCATTACCTTGTTGTTAACCTTTACAAAGTTAATTCTTCACAAAGTTTTACAGTGTGCTTTCCAGAAAAATGGTGCTTGTCTTTTGCTTTTTTGTGAGTTCTAGGCAGAAAACTTCAAGAACAGTCAGAGATGTTTGCAGTAATGGCCAACTAAACTGTCATCTGACCTAGAAATAGAACTTCTTGAATCACAAACACAAGTGAATGGCTTAATTTCCTATGACATCTGCAGTTACATCTGGACATTTCCCTTTGGTCCATCTGTATTTGGCAGTCCTGCAGTGTGTTTAATTTGCTCAAAGAATGCCAGATAGCTACTGACCATCAAAATCCCGCATGCATACATTTTCTCTTCCTTTGAAGGGAGATAGGTCCTGGCAATTCTTTTAAGAAATTTCAAATAGTGGATCCCAAGTCTCTATCTCAGGTCAATGCAGTTTGCCCCTGGCTTGAGAGGTAGATTTTAATCTCGTGCTTCTGTGTTCTGTGTTCCACGTGCGACTATGGGGCAGGAGTTTGTGAAAATGAGATTGTCAACCAGCCAACAAAAACTTTTTAAATTTCACTAGTTCAAAGCCAGTTTCATAGTTCTTCCCCATATTATGACATCCAGCAGTAGAGAAAGTGTGAATTTTCTAAAATTCAGAATAATGGTCTTGTATCAGCATCGCCAGGAACTTCAAATGTGTCATATAGCTGTATCGTACTACATTAGCCTTCCTGCAATTGCCATTTGTTGCCTTTTTACTCATGGCAGACCTGAATTGCCTGTCATCTTTCTTTAGGAGGTCTTTTAGCAATGTTAAAGATTCTGTGAGGGAAGTTACACTCCAGGCAAGCTGTATCACTGTCCTGGATATTCTTTGCGCAGCGTGGTTCTCTGGTGGCTGCATCTCTCGTGACTGCTTCTGGTGACGGTTGCTATTTCTGCATAGATGAGCATCACAGCTCAACTGAGAAAATGTGACCAACATACCTACAACTGCAGTCCTGCATTTTTAATAGCATCTTCCTGGTGCCTTAAAATAACATTGTTTCACATATTGCTTTTGGGATTCCTATCAAAAATCCTGTGGATGAAATTACTGGAAGTAATGCTTGCCAAAACACCATTACAAAAAAATAAAATAAAAATATTTAATTAAGAATATTCACAGAGAGCAAATTCTGGATCTAAATGCAAGTTTTCACTCTAGCCATATCTGTAGCCATTGTACACTTGGTAAGGGAGCAGAAAACCCTCTGTACTCTTTGCATGAAATTGAAGCAACGCAGACCAAGGTTGGGGGGGGGTGGGAAGGGTTCATATGCATGCAGTGAGAAGTCTGAAGAACTAGAAGAGATTTTCTCAGAAATGATTCTGCAAGTCAGTTGAGGCGAATGTAAAGAAAAATCACAATTTGTGCTGAACAATCCCACAAGAAAGGTCAGAAAGGTTTCACTGTGTAATTGATTTGCTGCAAATTGTTCTCTTGCTTCTACAACTGTGTTGTGCCTTAAAAGAATCTCAGCTTTGTGACTACTGAGGTACTGATGGGATATTTTTCTCAGCTTTGCTCCTGCTTTGGACTGAACGAACTGACTCAGTAGAGGTGAGTCAGTTCTGCTCTGCCATTTTGGAGAGAGGACCTGGCCAAGTTCTCCTTTAGGCACACAGTGATTCATAGCAAAATTCCTAGTGAGCTCAACTAGATGAGGCTGCTTTCCTGCCTTCTATAATTCACCACATGCTTGTGTGTATGTAGTTTTCTGCCTGGCTTCTCAGTCAATGAATTAAATTATTATAAACCCAGAGCTTTAGGCAGTGGTTGTATATAGAGGCATGCAGAAGACAACCAAGCACAGCCCCTGTTTCCTTAGGGCACATTGTGTTCAATTCTTTCTGAACCTCCACCCTTCACTGTGTGCTTCAGTTCATGCTACTCTTGTCTTGGAAAGGAGGAGCTGCTCTGCAGAATGTCTTCTGCATGATGCAGCTATGCATTATTAATACATTTGCACTTAAGATGCTGGCTTTTTGAGTAGACCCCTTTGTTACTGTGTCCAGAGATTTCAAAATTGCTTAATTACTGCCAGAAAGACCTTCCTTTTTCATTTAAAGTGTGTCAAGTTAGGATTTCTGTGTGGTTCAGTCTTGTTGTATGATTTACCCCAGCTAAGCCACTGGGAGTAAGTGCTGAGCTGAAATGGGAAGTGTCCTTCCTTGGAAACAATTTCCTTTTCTTGTCCCTGTTCTGGTTCTTTCAGCTGAGCAGGATGTCTTGTTACAGGCACAGTCTGTCGGCACAGGACTATTTCTGGACAATAGGACCTGCCCAATACAGATTCTCAGCCATCCAGTTGCTAGCATTCTGCACTGGTGTTTCTGGCACATTCCTGTAGGTCTTTATGCACCAGGACACTCCCATTCCAAGTGCTCATCTAAATGACTGAAAAAATGCTCTTACTTGTTTTTTGGATTGTCCTTTCTGTGTTGAGGACTCTGTGTTGGAACATCTTCCTGTAATCCTTCTTCACTGTTATCTTGCCCTATTCATAGTAAAAGCATTCTTTCACTCCTTGTTCTTTCATTTCACCTGCTGAAAGTGGGGATGCAATATGAAGAAATGTTCTTCTTACCCAAGTGAAATGAAACTGAAATGTTATGAGAAATGCAACTAATAAAGAGTTGTTTTCTTAATGTAAGAATTGTCACTTTTCTGTAACAAAAACCTTAAAGCTGGTATTTTTCTGATCAATTTTCAGAGGAATTTTTCTGATGAAGATCCCTGTTGACCTAGCAGCAGCCTCAGTAGGTACCAGCCCTGCTGCACATTTATTCAATTCCTATGTCCTGGTGACTCTGAGCCAGCCCAGAAGACAAAGCTCCATAACATTTAATTGTAGCTTGTGCTGCTGGGCTGCTTGTCTTGAGCAAAGCAGTAAACCACGAGACACAATCTTCAGAATGACTGGGACTTATTTTCCTTTCTGTCTGTCTCGTAAAACCATTCATCTGAGCAACTGCTTACAACCGTGAATGTGGCATTCACAAATCCCACCTCACACTGGGATCTCATCTCTTCTGGTGATGCCCTTTTTCTAGTCTACCACTTTCATTCTGTCTCATGACTTCAGCTGTGAGGCAGTAATTTAACCCCCCATCTGGCACTATTAATTTGCACCGATAACTTCATGACTCTTCTAAAATAGGCTTCTATTTCTAACACACTTGAAAAGGGTGTCTTTTTTAGGCTTTCTAATAAAAACAGAAGTCTTGTCTGTGCTTTGTGATATTCCATACAGTAGTTTGCTTTTTTTTTTTTTTTTAATTCAAGTGCTGCAGAGCAAGTGCTTGTCTCATTTAATGCAGTGAATAGCTAGCAGCCACTAATGTTTTGCTCAGCTTTTGTCTCTGAAACACAAAGTTGATGGTAGTGGAAAACTTGATTAAATTTTGAAGGCTTTCTGACTTCTTGTGGAAAGTAGATAGTTTTGAGAAATTGATTCTGGTTGCAGGCATGAATGTCTGGAGATGTATAAGTTGTATGCACAGCAGCACACCTTTTGGAGATGCCACCACAAAAACGGGCTAGACCATAGACAGAAGCTAAAGAAATTGAAATTTGTAAACAGCTCTGGAGTCCCACATTCAGTACTTGAAGGTTTAATCTCCCAGCATCAAAGAATTTGTCCTGGCCATTGGCTCAGCATTTTATCACTTCACCTGCCAGGCTGGGGAACCTTTAAAAAGCTTTGCTTATAATCTCTTAAGTGCAAGAAAAAGCTTTCTGGGTGCAAAGAAGAAACAGAAATATTATAATGAGATCCTTATTCAGAAAGAATGGAGCTCTCAAGAATATGAGTGGTACTGAGGAAGCCAAGTATTATTCCATAAAGATATAGGAGTAACCATGGGAAAATCAAAGTAGGGCAGCAGCAGAGCTTCTTATCAATCTAAATAGCAATTTAATAGCAATTTAATTCTCAAGCAAGTAGTTGCATCCACAATGAAAAACTTATTGGCTTTCACTGTTTGATTAAAAGCCATATATGGTGACTTTCTCTACCACTGGCAATTCTTGATATCAGGACTGGATAATTTTGTGTCACTGGAGTTAATCTGGGAAAGCCCTTTAGCCTGTAGGATGTTCTTTTTTTATAGGGGGTTCAGCTCACTGATGGGCAACCTGTTCTGACCTCCTAGTCAATGAATCTGGCAAAGAAGAAGGACTGATGCTGTTGCCTGCTGTCAGGAGGCAGTCAGCTCTTCATCTCCAACCTGCACTCTTTCCCTGCTTGTCCCTTTGTGCTATGGGTGGCCCGTGCTGAGCAAAGTCCCCCCTGTTTGTAGCAGCACTGACATCTCTGTCCAGAATGAGGCTGCTGGGTGCCACACTACTTGCTAATAGTGCTGTTCAATATGGTCTAGAGAAATGAAGATAAGGTTGAGTGACAAAAATTTGTTTCCATCACCAAATCTCTCTCTGGCTTCCCTGACTCTGCTTGTGATAAAGCTGTAAAACTAAGGTAGGCTCTGTGCAAATTACTGTGTCTGAAGGAAACTAGATTTTTATTCAGGTCTCTGCTGTGCTTTGACCATGTAAACCATATCCAGGTCATAAACTCTTTCCTTGCATCTCCCTCTCCTGGGTGTATGGTTTTTCCCACAGCATTCAGGAAAGAAAAAGAGAGCAGACAGCTAAGGGAGAGGTGAGGTAGGGTGGGGAAGAGACTCGTAGACCCACAACAAAGAAAAAGATAGCAGATTTACTGAGGCTTCCAGAGGACAAAAGGTGCTGCTAGGCTCTTCTGTCACATGCTACCATCTATCAGCCTACTTAACACTGTGACATTAAGCGCCCTGGGTGCTAATCTGGGAATTGGGGTACTACCATAGCTAACCATGGTCTTATGATGCCTGCAGCTGCCTTGCATTCTTATTTGTCAACTTCTTGGAAATGCACACCAGTCACTGTTTAACAGGCTCAGAAAATAATCTTCAGAGTCTACAAGTTGCTCCAAGAGCATTTTATACAATTTAGAACAGTTAATTAAGAAAAAAGGAACTAGACAATGCAATGATTTAAAAATACTGTGCTAATATTGAAAATTGGAGGTATGCAGATGGCCCTTCTGTTTGTTATGTTAAAAAAAAAAAAGTGGGCTAGGGCATTTTAAATTATAGTCAATGCATTCTTGGTACCTCGAGGGCTTTTTCCACTGTCTCTTTCTTGATGTGCTCAACTCTAAAATGAACTAAACTGACAAGCCTACACCACAGCAGAGAGCCATCCAAGCTTTTTTTCCTCTCTCTTTTTTTTTTCTTAATAAGGAAAACCTCTTATGAAAATTAGACTTGAGGGGACTTGCTGCTTTATCAGGTCCAGTGTCTTGTGACCACCGACAAGTATGTCATATAATCCTCTTCATGAATTAATCAACAGCCATCTTAAACCATTTGCTGCCATTGATTGGCCTTTCTATCTCTACTACTCTTGTTGGTATGATAAAAGATGCCTTTTAACAAGAAATGCAAAAATGGGTGCCCTATCTTAAGGGCATGTTTTTAATGGCAAAAACCTGTAGGCAATCCTTCAAAAGTTTGGGCAACCAACTGACATTTCCATACAACTGAGCAAATAAAACAAATGCTTCTCTGGGGAAAGAGGCTGTTAGAAATTGGTGGTGAATTCTGATTTAATTGGGTTTGCATACCTCAGTTTGTTTCTTGAGGGCTTTTCACGTATTTGAGTGTCACTTAGGTGAATACTCTCTGGAAAAGCAAATGTTTGGCTGCAGCAATCAAATATTCACAGAACATCTCTGGGTTGTATATTCAGTTGTCACACTGTAAGTTTGTCACTGGCGCTGTAGCACTGCTATCCTCTCTGCAGCTTAACACAGCCCTGGCAAACTCATGGCATTGTGCTGTGGCTGTCCATGAGAGTACAACCAAATGTGTGAACATTACATTTACCTTCTGGTCTGAGGTTTCTTTCTCTTCTTGCTGTCATGAATGTAAATTGAATACTCTCAGTCTATATGACACCTTTCTGCCAAGCTTCCCACAGATCTGGAGGGTGCAGATCATGTGTAACACCCCCTTGAAGCTAAGCAAACAATATTCACCTACACTGGGACAATGTTGCATGTATTAACTTTTAGGTTACCAATCTCAGGCACTGGAGACTGCTAGGCCCTAACATACATAAAAATATCCTTCCGAAGATAGGAGATACCTGTCTTGCACCTAAAGCTGTGGAATGCAAACTAGAAGTTACTTTAATCTCAATTCTTTTTTTGGAGATGAAAGTAATTGAGGCATTTGACAAAGATTGTATGTATTTAGTGTGTTATACTTGCACCTGAATCCAGATATTCTGGTTGCAGACCCCTCTGCTTTAATATCTAAACAATAATATCTGAAGCTAAAATGACCATTACCGAGCATCTCCAGTCCACGTAAATTGTGATAGCTCTCTTACTGCTTTCTGCAAGAACAAATTGTTCTTAAGAGATGACAATGTCTAATAAATGGAGAACAGAAATTTCTCTCCTAATGATGTTGGTCACCTATGGAGTGAGCAGTGTTGAGCACAGGCAGACCTGAGCTCTGCCCATGTGTGTGTATGCAGAACGGAAGCATGCCAAGCAGGAACAGCACTGGGCCGAATTAAATAGCAAGTCCCTCATGCCTACAGAAATGACAGCTTGTCTGAATCCCTTTAAGGTAAATGATGAGCTGTCTAAGAATGTGAATGAGAACCAGACTGAACTCAAAATACTAACATGGAGGGGAAAAAAGAGAACTTTAATTTGCATCTAAAGTGTGGCAAAGCTAATTTTTGTTCCTTTTCTTTTAAAAGATACTTAAATATTCATGGAAGACTTCTGTTTAAAAAAATAATCAGTGAATGGTAGCACTATTTTGACAGATCAGCTCTTCTAAAGAATTGTACTTTTGTTTCATGACATTTTTAGAGTAGCTGGAGAAAGTACATTTACCTCTGTGGGGCAGATCAATAAACTGGCATGTGCGCAGTTCCACTGTGAGCTATTATTTCCAGGAGAGGGGAAAATCCAAAATGAACAGTTGGCGCATGTTCCAAATAGCTGGTTTGTATGAAAAACAAAATTACATTGTCTGGTAAAACTGTACTGCAACCTAGAAACAGAGTTTGTCTCCTTGGGGAGGAGAGTAATTATAACATAAATAACTCATGACAAACGCCATAGCTGTGCTGTGACCAGAGCCTTTAGTTTTCAACTCACTCCATGCTAGTCCTCTATCTTTCTGACAGGCAAGTGACTGTGAAAATGTTTGGAGATTTGCAGCCTGGGATATTTTAGTGAGAATACACAGCTGAGAAAATGTGGGAGATGGACGTGAGCAATGTAGAATTACAAGTTTGCCCTAACAGTCATTCCGTAGTGCCTTTGTATGTGCACCTTCCTCTTAATTGGAAGCTTTTGAGTAAGAAATAGCAAATCTTTCAATAATTCTAAAGATCACATACATGAAGCATCCTTCCCTAACCATGGCCTGGCATATACATTTTAGTGATTAGCACTGACGCAGGCTGTGGTAACTATCATTTTCCTTGTGAACTCTGCCAATAAACTGGTACAATAACTCTGTTGTATTAAAAGCACAAGAAAAACTATAATGTATAAAAATGCATAAAAACAGTTCTCCTCTTTCTGTTTTAGAAATAGGTACAGCAAGACCTCTACGCCTTTTCTCTTTTATACTTCTAGCAGTTATATAGCTGAATAGTCAAACAGTTAAAAATATTGCCTTAAAAGGCTTGGGGGAAGATGCCTGATATTCTTGTATTTTTATTGGAATGTAAGAAAACTTCCCACTACTTCCTGCTTGGGCCAAAAAAAAAAAAAGACTACTTCTGCTAGCAGATGCAGCCTGTGAGGTCAGACTGCATTAATTCAACAGAAAGTGCAGGTTTCATTTTGCAACATATTCATTTTCACAATTCTGGCTTTTGCAGCACACAGGTGTGCACCTGCGAAAAACTGCGTTTTTGGGTTTTATGCTAGCACAAAGTTCTGCTGAAGTCACATACCAGCAGAGTGCAGTAGAACCCAACCTGAAATACAGCCAGAATGTGCAGTATGCCTGCTCCACTGTTTCATCATTGCTTACCATCTCTATTTGTGAGGCAGGAAACTACTTGAACCTTGAAGCTGTGAGAATCTGCAACAATAAGCCAGACTGGTACATACAGGGCTTGTAGAAAAGATATTTTGAGTTACATCTGTTTCATGAAAAAACTGTTCCTTCAGCAAGTATACTGATTCCAGTTATAAAATATGAATGGTGAGCCCCAGCTCAGCATCATCAGCCTGTAGTGTAACACAGCACTCAGTTATGCTAATGCACACCAATTGACAGTGTGGCCTGATAATAAGTTAACTCTCATTTAAAAACAGAAATGGAGCATTGTTAGCTTTTCCAAAAAAGAAAAAAGAAAAAAAGAAGAAATCATTTTAAATAGCTGAATTGGCCAGCATTAGCTTTCAGCTTTCAAAGGCCACGAAGAGCCGTAATGAATTACATAATATTTATTTCTTCTTCTCCCTGTGCTTGTATTGGAATTCAGCTTCCCCCAGTGAATAAGATGACAAAACTTATCTCTCTTTAGAAAAAGCAACTACTACAGAAACAACACACACACACAGAATAAAATAAAGGAAAAGGGTATAATGCAATAATTGAATTCTCTTTCAGAGGGGACATGTCTGCAGAGGGGATATATCTTGCTTCCCTTTGAAAAAACAAAGCTGCTAAATGTTCTCTTTTGTTATAAGTCTCACAATATGATGTGCAAACTTTCTTCATGGACTTCAGTCTAACCAATATATGCCCATTGTTGGGAGTGGAGTGCTTTCCATACCCTGTACACATCCCTATTGGCACACAGTCTGACTTGTGAGCTTACTCAGAGATTCATCCAAAGTCTAGCTCACCGGTGGAACTATTTTCCTTGATCTCGACTGACTCTGGATTAGAAGCCTTAAAATAATCAAAATCAAAAGTCCAAGCTCATCTCCTATCCTGACAGCATCTTAATGCTTTGTCCAAATCTGTGTTTCTTTCATCACAGTGCTTTTTAAAAGTAAGCAGAAGAGGACTGTAGGTGGGCATGACAGTGAGGCAAGAGAGGTGGAAATAAAAGTGCAAACAATGAAAGATGTGAAGGCAAAGATAAATTTCATTCTCAATTAACAGGGCAAATGAGCCAAACATTTCCTCTAAGCCATTCAAATCCACTAGCATTCAAAACATTTTTGAGTCTTGGAACATCAGTCACAAGGTCATCATAATGCAGGAAGGAACAACCTGAAGCTTATCACGTTGATATATGCTTGTTCTTGGTATAAGAAAAGTCCTGGAAAATCCAGTGAGATGCAGGACAGCTTATTAAAAATTATTGTTTGATGAGAGGCAGATTTTGCTGGTGGGAGTGTGTATCTGAGATAGTATTTGTGGGGGAAATAAGAAAGGGGTGATAGGCAAGAAGTAGGAATATAACTTGTATGTTTTGGAGAAGTGCTTGTTGTAATATGATGCAGGAGCTAAATCTGCAAGGTCAGTAAGGAAGGAAGCCAGAGTTTATCTAAGCTAAGGGCGCAGATATCAGTAAAGGCTCAAAAATGATGAGCTAAAAGAAATAAGCTATTCTTTGACAGCTGATGTTCCTGGCAAACTATATCCAGCTCTCCCAGGAGTAGATATATGAGCCCTAGTGCCTGCTCCAAAGCCCAGCCTCCTAGAGGTAATTGTGATCTGCCCAAGACTTGCATCCTGCTGCAGTTCTTAAACGCATTATTCTTCTCTCTGTTAGATGCTCTAAAAAGCTTCAACAATTATACTGTTACAGACTACCTGGCACTCGCCCAGCCCAAAGGTGACTGCAGTGGAGGAAACTTCAGATACAGAAAAATGTACTCATTCCAGCAAAGGCCATAAAGTGAGTTTACATTTGTTGTGGTTTTAAGTGCCTTAAACCCTAGAAGTCTGAAATAAATGTGAATGTGTTTTAGTATGTTCAAATGAAAGTGCTGTGATTATATTACAGTTATGAGAAATTCAGGAAAAAAATATCAGAAAGAAAAAGTATGGTTGTTTAACAAACCAAGGTAAACTCATTTTCTTTCTTCCTAAGCTTTTTTACATTCCTGAGAGGAGGAACTGTTAAGAGATTGAGTTCTCCATTCTGCCATATACTTTCCATTTTACCTCGAACATTGCAACATATATGGAGGCTATAGCACTGTGACACAAAAGCCTAAAAATTGCTGAAGTTGTTAATACTGACAGGAGAGCATGTTGATTAGTTACCTTGTTCAGTTACAGCAGTGCAAGCATTAGGTATGGACTACACTTTATTTGGATTAGTAATTTATTCTCAGTATTTGTTGCTATGCCTAATGTGTATGCAGATGAATGAAAAGCGTTCTGTTGACCTGAAAAGCAGCTTCCACCTCCAATGCAGTAAATCTGCAAACTGGAGCTGTTTCACTAGATGTACTTTAAGGGTACTTTATTTTTCTGCCCTCATGAGTTCAGTGGACACTGAATCCAGTCCTTAGTGTTCTTGGATATCTCACTTTGATTTCCTGGCTAGCTATAGAAATATAGTTAAACTGCGTTTATTTGGGGTTGCTGTTTAGCTGCATTTTGTTTCGTAACATGCTCAGTTATTTCCAGTCCTCCTGACTTCAGTGGGAGCCTCAAGCTCTTGCTTTAGCAAATCAGGCCTTCTTATACCTTTGCTTTGGTCACTTCTGCTGTCTCTTTGGCACCCGTCCTAGGAATCAAACTCTTCAGCAGTGACCTCCTTGCCAACCCCTTATGCACTATGCAGAAGCAACGGAAAACCACTGCCACTTTTTCCTAGACTGGTATCTTTGGCCATGATTCAGTGACATGCAGGGATATGGGGGGCCAATTCTGCAGCTGTATCCCCTGGAGCTCTTATATCCCAGATGGCCCCATTCCCTCCCCTGTAGCCTATGGAGGTGGCTGCTTCCAGACCAGCCTCGTCTTGTCATGGTCTATGGAGCTCAGAGCTAGGATGGAGCAGGGAGGAGAGGGACAGGCATGTCCTTGTGGATGCGGCAGCCAGGGATGGCAGTAGCCAGGTACGGCTTGGAGGATTGTTCTACCATCCCCAGGCTTCAGCACAGACTGGTCTCTCCATCCCCACCCCCCTTCCCCCCGCCCCCTTTCCAGCTGGGAATGAAACCAGCAGCAATTACTCAAGCCAAGCACGTAAATCTGGCAGGTCCCGCGGCCCTCATTTGACGCAGCTACGCAGTGCAATGTCTGGACGCCCAACCCACTCCCCTCTTCCCCTCTTGTTTATTTGCCCTGCAGAAAACAGCAAAGTTACCAACTTTGTCAGCAGTGAGCTGTAGCAAGGGGAGAAGGAAAATGGGGTGCCAGGGAGCAGGAAGATCAGGGAAAAAGGATCAGCAGGGACAGGGAAGCCGGGGCTGAGAGTGCAAGGTGGGTTTGGCTGCATTGCATGAGGAGCTGAGCTGCCCCGGCTCAAGGCTACAGAGCACCCGGGGCCGACTCTCTCTGGGTGCGGGGATGCCCTAGGGGCTGCCGCTGGTCCGGAGGGACCCCACAGACCAGGTGTTACATAACTCCCGTTTCCCTTGCACCAATGCCCTTCCACCAGCGGGCCGGGTGGGAAACAGGCTGAAGTGCTAAATGCCGCTTAATTTCAAGAACCAAAGCTTACTATTTTTATTTATGATTTTTTTTTTTAATTTCGACCCCTTTGCACTCTGACTTGCCGAGGAACCCCGCAAAACCCCAACTGTTTCAGCCTGAGGTCCCGTCTCGGAAGGAGCGAGCAGCGCAGCTGTCAGTACGTCTCCCGTGCGGCAGGGCAGGGGCTGCCCGGGGCTGGCGGCCGGGGGTGGTGCGGAGCCGCAGGGCGCTGCAGCGCGCCCGCCTCCGCCTGCACCAGGGCTCCGCACCCGGGGCGCCGCGGCGCTCTCCGCGGTGCTGAAGACAGACGCTGTCCGCGGTGCTGAACCGCCTCCCGTTCCCGCAGAGCCGCAGTGCTCTCTGCCGACCTCCCCCTGGCCTCCGTCCGCGGTGCCGAAGCCCCGCCGCAGCCCTGCGCGGTGCGGCGCGGGAAGGGCGCTGCAGTGCCCTGGGAGGCTGCAGCCCTGCGCGACCCAGCCGAGCGGAGAGCCCGCAGCACCCTGCTCCCGGTCCGGGTTAGAAATGCGCTGCTCGCCCTTCTCCTCCGGCCGCCTTCGTTTGAGCCCGATACAGTGGAAAGACAGATCTCGGCTTCCTGCCTTGGTTCCAGCCGGCGATAAGGCTGGCGGCAGCATTACGCCCCTCTCCTCGACTTCCTCCATCCCTGTAGCAACCCAGATACAGGAGACAAAACGCCGAGCGGGTCCCTCTTTAAACAAATCCTTTTATCGTTTCATTTTCGTTAATACGGCCCCCCCCCCCCCTTGCGCAGTTGGTGGCCCGGTGGTCTCCCGCCCTTACCTCGGCTTGTGGAGCGCTCTGCCGGGCCGCCTCCGCGGAGTCGGTGTCTCGGTGCCGCAGCTGAGAAGCAAGGACAGCCGCTGCTGACCTCCTCGGGTCTCCTTCTTCAACGGACCGAGAGCCGTGCCCTCATCAAAGATGGCCGTCCGCTCCTACGTCAGCAGCTTTTAATAGCCCTCCCCGGCGGGGGGGGGGGGGGGGGGGAGGCGGGAGCGGGCGGGGGGCAGAGCGGGCCGGGCGGGCGGGCTTGAGTCATCGCCGCCGCCTCCCGCTCCGCTCTCCTCTCCCCGCCGACAAGCGGCCTCGCCGGCCCTCTACCGAGGCTCGGGGCCGGGGGCTGAACCGCCCGGGGAGGGGGGGAAGGGGGCCTCCTGCAGCAGCATGCCTCCGCCAAAGGGGTGGTCCGAAGAGGGTATCCCTCTGAAGTCCCCGGTACTCCATATATGGCCAATCTACGTGGGCTTCTATTTTTATGTGTGAATTCTTCCTTCTCTCCCTCTTTTTATGTTTCAGAGCATCCTGCCACGGGTCTGAGTGTGTTAATCTGATTATCCCCCTTCTCCTCCCCCTGAAATAAGAGCAGGCAAATGCAAGAAAATCCACAGATAAGGACATGTGCTGTAACCGATCATTTGAGAGACAGGTTCAGAAAAAGAGAGAATGAAAAAAACAAAAAAAAAATCACCAAAAACCCAGGCATGTACGTGCAGAGAGAGAACAGACCACTGCTGCCAAGGAGGAAAGCAATGATTCTGTTCTGGGAAAAAGCTTGGCTTATTTATCATGGATTAATTAAAATATTTGTTCAGAGCTTACCTAATTTGGAGCAAATGGAGCTGTCTGTAGCGTGATATTTAATGGGGAGGAAATCCTCTCATTTGTTACAAAACATCTTTCTGTAAAAGGTATCTCTTAGTGGAGATTTTAATGAAGGATGGGGATTGCATCTGAAATGCGACACTCTTTCATAACCTCAGTTATCCCTTCCTTCCCTTTCATTCCACAAGCCTGCGCACGTTCGTGTATGGAACCATCCAGACCTACCCACGAGCAGAGGTGCCTCCGTCTGAGCCTCTCTTGTGAGCAATCACTGAGCACTGGCTATGCTTAACTCTGACACCATGCTAATGGCTTTTCTAAATACTCTGCGGATGACAGAGAGTCAAAACATCAGTCCCATATTAGTGCTAATTCTACCCTAATCATTATGATTTTTTTTCTCTTATTGCCATGGCAGGGAAAACCGGAAGAGGGGGAAGGCTCTGCAGCTGTATTTTGGAGCACGTTTGTCTCATGTTGTGGTTGTATGGGGGTGGGAGAGAGAAGGGGAGGGGAGGTGCGGGGGGAAAGAAGAAAGAACTGCGGTGGTTCCTCCTCCCCTGCTCTGTAGTTCCCCACAGAAAAACGTGATTGTAGATCATGCTTTGCAATTCTCACCCTCTCCTACGAAAATATGTCCTTCAGTCTCGTTTGGAAGGAAGCAGTCAAAAGTTTGCTAAATATACAACAAAGGAATTCTCAGGGAAGAGGGGCTCCCTGCTGCAGTAGAGTATCTGATGAGCTGTGCACACGAAAACCGCAGGGAAGGAGAGAACCTGTAAGATTTAAGAGCTGTAAAGACAGACAAGCAGAGTGAGATCAACGCTGTGCAGACAGCCCCCCTCCTAGGTGAGGGATCTGGATCAGCAGCCTGAGCAGGACATGGGTTTAGCATCATAAATGACAGCGTGGAAAGGCAAACCTTTTCTGGTCAACTCATCCATGGGTTAACAGTAGCCAGCATTTCAATTAGGTATGCACTGCAGAAGGCAAGAGGAATCCCAGCGTGTGTCTCGATCTGAAATCCAGGCAGTCCATGCCCATGCATTGTGCTTTGCAAGTTCTCAGTACACACAGAAAGTTAAGAAGAAATTTTCAGACAGCTTGTCTGGTAGGTGGTTTTGAAATGAAATACAATTTTTAAGAGAGCAATGCTAGTTCTTATTAATAATTCATAGTGACGGTAGATAAGGAAAGTGAGAGAGAAATTATAAACTGTTATTTTGACTGAGCCACCAGCACTGCAGAATCCTGGCTGAGTTTGGATTCAGCCAAATAACACTGTTGAGAAGAATTTCAGTCCATTGGATACCAGTGGGGAGGAATTTGGCCTCTTGTGTCAAAAGCCTGTAAGGAAAATGCAGTGAAGGCAAAATTAAATAAATAAATAATAGCATAACTTAGGGAAAGAGTGCTCAGGAATGGTCAGAGACAGAAGGAGGGGGCAGAAGGAGAGGTGGAGGTAGGTTTCTACTGAGAAAACTGAGTTCAATTTCAGATTAATTTTCAAGCTCTGCTGCAGCAGAAATCATGTATTCTAATAAAACAACATAAGGCAGAATCACTAAATAGACCATGAACATTGCCCATTAAGCTCAGTAGAAACAAATACCTCTCCTACAGTTGCTTTGTGGTTGTTTTTTTTTTGTTTTTTTTTTTTTTTTGGGGGGGGGGGGGGTGTTGTTTGTTTATTTGGTTTTTGGTTTATTTTTTTTAACTGAATAAGGAAGGAGATACCTTTTATGTTGCTCAGGAAGGTGTATGCCTCTATCATGGGAAATGCGGGGGGGGGGGGGGGGGGGGCGGCAGCCTTTTGCCCCCAGCACTAGGATTTCTCTTGCAATAAGCACTACTAAGCAATTTCAGCTTGTTCTCTAGCATCGTATGGGGATGCTTTGGGGATGCTTTGTTTCTTAAAAAAATGGGGGGAAAGGGGGAAAGGGGGAAGGGGGAAGTTTATTGACTGTCTCTAATAGTATATAAACACTCACTTAATGCTGTGTGAAGGAGATCTGTGAGAAGTGAAGCCTAAAAATGAAGTAGGAGGAGAGAGAAAACGGGAGTTTGCTCTAAGAATGATTCAGCTCCCTCCTTATTATTCAGGCAAATATTCACTAAACTGAACAACTAGTACCTGTGGGCACAGCCTGTGGATAATGAGACAGGGAACATGTTTTGCTACATGAGGGTGGCATGAAGTGGGTTTCGGTGTTAACGGCCAGGAGCCAGAGTGGTGCAGAGCAGGCAGAGCCTGCAGCATGATAGCAGGGAGGAAATGACAGCCCATGTTTTGTCCACAAATTGAGGTTTGGTTGCAGACAGTAGAAGCTCTTTGACTGCTCACAGAATCACCTCCAGTCTCCAAAACATGAACCTGCATGCTGCAAAGCTGTGCTGTGAGGCAGAAAGCAAGCAAAACACCAAAATGCTGAGTAGTACCACCAGGTCCTGGATGTTAATCCCTGGGCTCTTCCAGAGACAGTCATAATGCAGAGACTGCCTTGGTCCCTTCCACATTCCCCAGGCATTTCCATTTTTTGTTAGCAGAGAGGGAAATACCTTGTGCTGCTCATCCATGCCTCTGGTATGCGGATGGGTACTAGGAAGAAGGAGTAAAAAGAAAGAGAATACAAAAATATACCTGCTTTGGCACTAAACATTTTATAGCCTTTCTGATCTCTGCATTTTCCCAGACTTGGATGCCAGGGCATTCCCTAGTCCCTGAGGGCTGGGCAATTGGAGTCATTTGAGGATCAAGCCCCTTATGCTCAGATCCTAATTATTTTGTGGCATTTACTACTGTTTATGTAACTGCTGAATTTTGACCATCAGTGGCAGTTGCATGTATATACCCCAGGCTACTTCTGCTTAAATTTGAGGGAATAGCTAGGCCCAAGTTACTTTATTTTTCCTGCATTTTCAGATTCTCTAGATACACAAGTAATCTGTGGGCTTTTCTAAGGACCTGTCTGTGATACAGTGCTCCAATTCAAGCCAAGCCAACATTCCTCTGAGACTTATGTTCAGAAAAAGAGAAACTTAAAATAAGAATTTAACATAAACCCTCAGAGATGAGTCCCTGCTGATTTCCTTGTTACTCTCTTAGCTGTGCAGAGCCAGATCCCTGAAGTGTTTTGGTACCTGCCTTCCAACTAGCTCCTTGGCAAGCAAGTAGGACTTAAATATTTGGAGAATCTGGGCTGCTTCTGCTGCCCCCACTTCTCCCAGCCTGGGCTGGGCACCTTCCCACTGCAATGTAGTCTGCTTTGAGTTGCTTCCAGCAATGCCAATCTTTAACATCTATTAACCAAAAGGAGAAATAGTCACAACGTAATTGAATAACCAGGGATTATGGTGTAGCAAGAAGGTGTGACTGGTTTAGGGTCTCCAGGAGGCTCGCCAGTGGAGGTTTTAGGACAAGCTCAACAAAGGAAGGCAAAGGGAAGCAGGTGAAAAGGAGACCACTGCCCTCAGGCTCAGAGGGATGAGCTGTAAACCTTCATATTACAGAAGGAAAATATCTCAATCAGCTGAGTAGCTCTAACAAACACAGCTGAGAGGGCCAGTAGAGCCTTTCTTTACCTTTACTACTTCAGAGAGAAGTCTCTTAGCATGAAACTACACATTCAGAATCAACCCTATAGTACTGTGCTACCAGGAGGCATAATAAAACCTTAACTTATTCTTGACATGGGAAGAAGACTCTGTGTAAGTTGCATTAGGCACAGAGAGACTGTCAGAGATATGGGATACAGAGGAAGAAGGACTAGACCCTTCATACTGCATACTGTAGGCAAAAGTAGGTATGTACACAAGTGTGTCTGTCCAGGTGACAGAGATGGTAAATAAGGGTTAAACTCCATTTTTCATTAAAGCAATCTCTGCTTCTTTAATAAAATAAATCAAAGAGCTGTTTTTAATTCTGTCTACTTGATAACAACCTGTTAGAATGCTCTCCGAAACACTCCTGGTACTCTGTGGCACAATGTCCAGTGTCTAATCTTCCCTCTTGAACAACAGTGTGATTCAAGTCAGGATGCCTTAACTATCAAAGGAAAAACAATGCTCCAGAAAATGTTCCTGTTCATGCAGTTTATGCTAGCAAGTTAATGCTGCCATGTGGCTGATGCATGGCATGTGGCACATGGCTTATGTGACATAGCTTTGTAGCTTGCAGCACGTCTCATGGCATATGGCTCATGGCTTGTGGCATGTGACCTATATATATATGACAGAATACGTATACTCACTAGACGGTATTATATATTGTATTCTGTATGATCTATTCTACAACAGAAGGAAGGGATGCCTTCCAAAGGGATCTGGACAAGCTTAAATTCTCCTCCTGCACATTTGACCTTAACTTGGAAACCATTTCAAAAATTTATCTAAAAGCTGAATTAAAAGCAGAAGCCACTTAAAGGCATGAGTTTTCGCTTGATCACAAAATACCCACTAATCCTTCAGTTGCATTGCTGGACATTATTGGCACTGGCCAGGTGAGGTCTGTTTGGGTAAAGCTATTGCCAAACAGGAGTTATGTCCAAGTTTGAGAAAAGAAGGAAGACGCTAGGCACTTGGGGTCCAGGTCAGCCTGTCTCAGGTAATGGGCTGCAGAGCCAAACTCTCAAAACTTAGCTGCAACCAAACAAACAGCTGGAATGGGGACCTCGAGCTTCTGGCAGTTGCAGTGGATCAGTGCCTCATGCACATGCTGCTCTGCAGCACTGAAGGCATTTTACGCCTGTAGAAACAGCAGAAGCAAAAATACAGGGTAACAGTTAAAAAAATTGATCTTCAAATTTGTCCTTTGAAAGCTTCTTTAGCGCCCCATCACTTTTAAATTTCAGTCTGCTGAGTAGAACAAACAGTTTAGTTTCTTTTGACTAATTTTTCTATGAGCGCAGATGCATAGTACTGCACTACAGTTCCCTACATAATGTTGTGTGTATACTTCTTTTGACCACTAAGCTTTAAGTAAGTGCAAATTAACCCACTGATTTTACCTATGCTTAAAATGTGGTTATACTTTTTGGGAACATTGCTTGCTTATAGGAAGCGCCAGCTATTTAAAACTGTGAGCAGGCTTTCAGAACTGAGAAGTACAATTCATTCCATTTGCGGGCTTTGAAATCAGTGGAGCTCTGATGGGTTTAGCGAGTTGGCTGGTGATAACTCACCTGGAGATGAGAGTAGGGATAACCCTCATTTTATGGTTATAACTGTGACCCATATAGTACATACATTTATTACATTATGTATTGTAGCAGTCAAAACTGGTACAGCACTACTGACTTTACATTAGTTATGCCTGGTTGTACTGAGTTAGGAAAAGCTGTTTTAAGGAAGACATTAAACCTCACAAATCCCAAAGCAAAAGACAAAGCAGTAAAACAAACTAGAACACTTCTTCTGCCTTCAGATACTGATAGCCATCTAGAAGATAAAGAGCTCTTGGGCTCCCCTATAGAGTTTATGAGTTCAGGGCTATCTGTTGCCACATCAAATGGTGAAAACCAAAGCAGATGAAGATCTGAAGATACTTGGCTTAGACCGATGTGAAGGCAAGAGCTGCTATAACAGATAATGCCATCAGGTCAGGTGATTTCCTGTGATTTCCTCTGACACCAGCACGGGTGGTACCAACTGTTTGGTCATTTACAAGGAGAAAGAGTAACTATTTCCATCTAGCCTCAACATGACTGCTACCCCTTTCTGGCGTGAGGGAGTCTCAGATGGTGTAAGTGGCTGAGATCACTTGGACATGATTTTTTTTTAGCACCTGGCCTGGACTTTGTTCTGTCTTCTATCATAATGCTTTTCACTGCCCAGCCCCTGCCCTTGCACAAGAATGGTGATAGAAGGGGTAGCCTCTTTTCTGTAGAGCTTCTGCTATGCAAGTTGCGTCCTAGAGGTACAAACAAAAAAAGTGCTATGAGCAGTGAGTTTGTTCCTTTCCCTTGCTGTTTCCTTTCCTTAAAGTGTGTGGGAAGGTGTTGACTGTTAGTAGGTCTAGTTCCTGCTCTTCCTTTAAACTGGGTCACCACAATTTACCCTCCTACCTTCTGGAAGTTTTTTCCCTATTTCACCCTTTTGATGTTATCCTTCTGCAATTCTCCCTCTCTTCCCCTTCCCCCTATTTCTTCCTCATACTAAAGGAGAAAGGAAAAGTGGGTCACTTCATAATTACTCTTGTCTATTTCAGAGAAACCCAGAGGCATAAACAGAACAAACAGGTAAGTGTCACCAATTCAGGGGAGCTTTAAAGGTGTTTTCCTGTTGGCTGTCTCCTGGGCTTGCTTCATCTCCTCCTTTCCCTTTGCTTCCAAAGCCCCGATGTAACAGCTAGTGCTACTCTCTGCTTATATAGTTAAAATTCTAGTTGAGGCTAAATGACTCAGGAAGCTGGAAGTGAGGTTGTTGGATGACTTGACTTTCCCTAATATTTATATTTTTGACACAGTGGATTGACAAAACATTACATAGGGGGTGTCTTTACTTAGATATGCATAGGAGGGAATAGCAAAGCATTGTGCCTGAAATGGCTGCAAACTATTGCACCCTGTAGAAATAATCCAGATAAAAAGTAGATCTCCCATGTTTAACAATATGTATCTGGCAGCTGTTGTCTGCCATACAACAGGACTTCAGATCACCCTGACAAGAGAGATGTGCAATCCTGACAAGCATGCAAATGCATGTTTTTTTAATGTTGGTGCAGATCCAGGGACTTCTGCCCATGACATCTTACTGTTTCAGGGCTACCAAAGCCACCACCTACTGCTTTCACTTAAAAACTTGATGCTGATCTGAGTCCCTCTGAGAATAAAGTCTGGCTCCAGATGTGGCTTTGGAGAACTCACAGAAGTATGGGATTCTAAAGCTGAGGGCTTGGACTGATGGGCCTGCTCTGTTTTCTGAGATTCTGTGTATGCAAACACTGTGCTGCTCTCTATTTGCTGTTTCTGTGGATTAGATTAATTAATGCTGTTATACATGTCAGGCAGGGCTGCTGCTTCTTATGGAGCCCACAAGTGTTCGCTGCACATCAGAACAAGTTTATTGTATGTATCCAGTGGTTGGGTATCTCCTCTTGTTTTGATTTATCACTGTTCTGTGGAAGAAATGGTCCTTCCTTCTTGATAAATTCTTTTGCTCTTTGCTGTGTAGAGTAGTGAAAGAGGCCAAGCTTTTGCAGGAAGGCAGTGATTTGAATTTTACTCTTAGCCTCACTGTTGAACCATTGTTGTAACACTCTGAAAATCAGTTACCTGTGCTGAGAAATCTCCCTTGTAAGGGCTAATCAGCACAGTGCATGGTGATGTTTTATAACATATCTTGCACTGTATTTTCCCTTTTTTAAATTGTCTCAGAGCCTCTGTTACCATTGCTTTTTCTCCTCTCATTAAGTCGGTAAATATTTTTCTCTTAAACTGTTTACTATATATCTGGCCAGTGTTCAGTGCAGTGAGACCTGGTGCAGCCTCTATAACTTATCTCCCCAAGGAGAGCTCAGAAAGCAACAGGGCAATTGCCTGGAGAGGAAGTTTTTGTTTGTTGGATGGAGGGAAGATGTAAGCTTGCTCGTTCTCTTGGAGATTCATTTGTTGTTAAGGGCTCTTGAGAACACCTATGTGTCTAATCTCCACCCAAAAGGGGATGACACCAGTCAAGCAACCAACTTGAGGGATATATAATCAATGAATTTACAGATGTTATAATTAAAAAGTATCCAAGAAAGTTATGCTAAGTAAGATTATTGCAACAGGAGGATAATAAATGGAAAATGTTTACCAATGTTGTAGGTTTGTAATATTCTCCACAAGGAGTGATCTCCAGGAAGAGATCCTTTCTCAGTAGCGGTCAGCACTTAAATGGTCTAGGAAGGGTAGAGCCAGGCTCCATACAAGGAAAAACAGTAAGTGTTCCTCTGGGTAATGATTTAACTTTCCAGTATGTGGATGCTCATCTGGAATGATTGAGGCCATGTTTAATCTGTGTTATAGGGCTGAGTTTTAAGACAGGCCAGACAGATAATTAGGCTAAGATTTTAATTCTTGTTTCTTCACCTTTCATATACATAGCAGTGGGTTTAAATTACTCCTAGCAGTGTTTTTCGCCTTCTTTTAAGGCCAAAATGTGTTTTATGCATCAGTCTAACAAAAAGACTTCCTGGGTATACAGGTTAATCTCTTAGTATATCTGAATATGATTGGAAAACATGATTGCTCTTTAACCAGAATCTTAAATGAGAGCGAATGCTGACCTGGAAACTTTGAGATTTATCTCAGTTTCATTTCTTTCCTATTTGTGTCCTGCAAAGTACTTTTTAAATGGAGAAACTCACTGGAAATGGCATGTGAGGAGTTTATTTGCCGAGAAATCACTAACTTCTTGAGTGTGGTAGCATACTGAATCATCTGAGGAGAAAGCTTTCATGTCTTCTGATCACGGTGTGCTCTTCCAGTGTAAGAAAACAAGAAAGGAATGGGAAAAGTGGAGATCTGACCCAAAGTCCAAAAGACTTTTCCTGTGGACTTCAGTGAAAGTCTGTGGACTGGGGGATGATACGGATCACTGTCTAGTCACTTACTGTTCTTAAGAGATTGTTTCCTGAGACAATAGTGAGGGAAGATCCTCGTTATTTGTTAGCTATCAGAGCAACTCTCTTTAAGTTATACTGTAACCTTTGTCTGTGTTTAAAAAAAAAAAAAACAAAACAGTCCTTTATTAAGAGGACTCCCTCAGCCTCTATAGACCACAAGAGAACATAACTAGGTGAATTTGCCCACCATGTGACCCCTGTGAAAACCATTGGAGCTTTTAATATGAGGCTTAGCTGCCTTTCCAGTTTCCACCAGTGCCTGTAGCAGTGCTGCCTCTTGCCCTGTAGCAGGCCTGTGGCACCTGCCTGACTTATACCAAAAATGCTGTGAAAGATGTCCAGAGATCTGGGCTTCCTCATTTATCTCCGAGCACTTTTCCAGAGTAAAGGTGTGGAGCTAAAAGATGACTATTACGCCTTTTAGTTGTTACTATAGTGTTCTTACTACAGCTGAAACAGTTCCTATACCATCCTTTGCAAGCAGTGCATTCTTCATAGCCAGGATGATCCAGATAATGGGGAGATTAAAGTAGAGCATTGTCTCTGGTGCTTTCATTGCTTGCTGTAATGGGCTCGAGAGATGCTGTGGGCTGAGGAATTCTGTGCTAGAACCAAGGCTGTCACTCTGGCTATGTGGCCAAGTAGAGGGGACAGCTTCCTTGTGTGCCTCTCTTCAGGCAACATGAGTCTTGCCAGAAGAAAAAGCACGGGAGAGGCAGGTTAGAAATGGAGCTGAGAGCACTTCTGTAGTAGTTAGCTTAGTGCAGGGACTGTTTCTTTGGCTGCTCCAGAAGAGAGGGGTAGTGTAGCCCCTTAAAGTGCGTCCAAGGCACAGCAAGCTGCAGATCCCAAGCTGCCCTTTCCCACTGCTTTGCTGGTCATGAATTCATGGTTTGCTATTTCTTTTCCTGCATCTGGAAGCAAGAGGTTAAGCGTTTGTTATATCTCTGTTGGCTGCTTCCTTCTCCCTCCTAAAGGAAGACCAAAAATGAAAGGTTGACATATAGACTTCTTCTCAGCTGCTAGGTGATGGACTGTCTGCTACTGCTGCAATTTGTCTGCTCAACATAGGAGGGTGAGATTTGGCACGTGGGTGTTTAGGGAAAGACAGTAAGAAATGAAGAACAGAAGATGAAAAAAATCTGTAGGCAAGAAACAGCTGAAATGATGAGGTTTGTTGGATTGTAGAAGCACAGCTAACGAAAGGACTGTTTTGGTCTTTGCAATGGCAGTGATGGTTGTGAATGTGGGAGGGTTCTGCTCAAAGGCTTAGCCCCCAGAGTGCTCAGTACTGTTACCTCTTCTCAACACTACCTGGATGCCATCCTGGGTTTAAGTACCATCCAGTAACTGACATAATTGAGCATTTGCTTTTCTCTTCTGCTTACTCCAGGCTCCACCAGCTTTCAGTGGATCTAAAACCATATGTGTTGTTTGTGAGCATGATCTGTTCCTGTGGGGTTTTCCACCACCTTGAACCCATGAAGTTGCAATTAAGATGTGCTTAGGTTAATATCTGGCTCTGTTTGTGATAGTTCAAGGGGAAAACACACAAAGCTTCACCAAGGTCTGCAGGGAAGGCCTAGACAGTAGTGAAGATCTTTTATTGGGTTTCTGAGCTTCCCCTTGTTCCTGTGAGTCACCTACCTGGCACGTGGCCCCAGTGCCCTGCTCCATGCCTTGTGTTCTGTTTCAGTGCTGGAGTCTCTCTGCAGAATATAACCTTCAGCTGATCTAAGATCTTCTGCACAAAAACCAGCAGGTTTGCAGAATCGATCACGCTAAAGCATAAATAGCTTTGCACTGGAGCCAAGGTCCTTTCAAGGCAGGAATCATTCATCTGGGAGACTTCAGCAGTGCTGGGTGTGTTAGAAACAGCTTGAATTTGCTGGGAATCCACCCTCATGTGTGGTGCTCAAAAAAAAAATTGTGTACCCCTTGGAGCCCACATCTTGCTTTCTAGCTTTCAGCTGTTTGAAAACCATGTTTCCTGTACTTCTACATCCAGCCACAGGGGCTAGAAAATGGATCAAACACTGCAGCAGGACAGAGCTGCAAGGGTAGGAGCTGCCCCATTGGTGCCTGGGGAGCTTGATCATATGGTAAGCTTTTTGCCTGACTAATTTTATGGATTACTCCCAGGATTTTTTCCTTGGCGTCTCCATTTTTTTCTTTACTTCACGTGGTAGTAGCCAGGTCCTTGTGGCCCAGCGTGGATAGGGCAGCGTTGCTATGCCCTCTTGTGTTGGCACAGGGGTTACCCAACAAGACAGACTTAAAACTTTATTGCATAGGTCAATCATTCCTTGCACATAACGAAAGCTGGAGGAAGCTCTGGGTGTTAGGAAACGTATCAGAATTTGCCTCAATTTCATGATCAATCTGTGGATATCACTTGTGGGTGTGGGGGGGTCGAGGCTCTGCAGCTGTTTTTTTTTATCTTTGGTCATAAACAGAAAATGATATAGCACAGGCTGAAGGGAAAAGCAACCTGTGTTTATTAGTATCTGGCATGGCACTTCCTTGTAGAAAAGAGATGCATCTAGCTTACCTGTATGAATAATTAGCACTGGCACTGTTTTCTTCCTGCACAGGGACTGGGACTGCTGCCATCCTATGCACCAGTCCCACTGCTTATTTGGCAGTGAGCTAGAGGAGCCTTGCCTGGTGCTGGGTATGAATCCACAGCAGGGAGGAATTCTCCCACACACTGCTGGAGAAAAAAAATGTTGCCACATATCCACACTAGGTGCTGAATTCACCTCGGTATCTTCTAATGTTATATTTCAATTGCTCATCTCAGCCAGCTAATGATAAATCTGCTAAATTTGCAGCGGGGTTTTGGGGGTAGAAATTGAAAGATTTTATTGATATTACTCAAACGTGTTGGTTTGTTGTTTGGTTTTTTTTGTTTTTTTTTTTTCCTCTGAGTAAATGAATTCTTTTGGCTGTATTAAAGATCTTTTGAAACCAATCTGCTAGCAACCCTCTGTGCTCTCTGAGCAATGTCTGTTCAGACTGCTGCATCCCTAGCCAGCAAAACGCTGTGCTGGCTGCAGCCCTCAGCTCCACCTGCCTGCACTGCGAATCAGAATGCAGGGGAGAATGAGAGATTTCCAGCAGGTTTTTTTTCTTGTTGTTGTTGCAAGCCATCCTGTAGAGCTAAACTGTAGTTTTGTCAGAGTCAGTGTTTATGGGACAGCATCTAGAATAAACAGTGTGAAGCAGTTGCCTCAGTGCAGGAGCATTCAGCAACCCATAACCTGAATTTTGTAAAGTTGCAGTTGTGCTATTGAGTTTATAAGGTTTGCTTTCTTAAAATGCTATAGGAAGCCTATATATTTTTTTTTTTATTGATCTATTAGCACTTTCCCAAAGGGGTAGCACTGAGGCTTTTGGGGAATGGTGGGTGTATCACAATTTGAAGATAACTGCAGTTATAAATAGCAAGAATGACAGTTAAGCCTAAAGCAAGGCTGAACATATCTTCTGTCACGTGCAAATACAATGACTGAGGTATTCCCTGCCCCACTGAATTTGCAGTGTAATATATGTATACACACACAAACGTGTGTGTGTATATATACACATATATATGGTTTTTTTATATATACATTATATGCATACATAAAAAGACTGGTAGAAGGCAGTAGAAAATAGCCATTTCAGGTCTTCCAGGTCTATGCATTTCTGCTTTCAGTGAACTTTCCCTGTATCCTGAAGCTCATAAATCTGGGAGGTGTTTAAACTGGTATAATTCTGGTTATAACTCACCTCTCTGAGGAAGCCATCTTTCTTGATCTTGATTTTTCTAGAGATAGTCTCATAACCACTGAAGTGAGGAGACAAGCCAGGTTGGAAGAAAGTGTTTTTGTCTCCTCAATACTCCTACTCTGCATGTTAGATCAGATTGCCACTAATGACTGATGTAATACAGCACCTGTTTCCAGTGAATATTTGTTGCACATGGAGATAATTCCTTTAGCAGAAAACCTGCAAACTAAATAAAACTATACACTGAATGTCCCTTGAACTCTCCTAGTGAGCTGGCATTGGGCTGTTGCTCTAAGCAGGTTGTTTTCACTTTTCCCCTGTAGCTGTAGGACGTGCGTGAAGATGTCCTGGATAGGACTGCTTGGTAGAATAAAGTAGCTATTGCATTGCTAAATGGCCATGCTGAGTAGAATCAGGGCAGCACACTGGATAAAAACATTCATCATGTATCTTGTAGGCTCTTTGTGTGTCCTTGAAAGATGTATATTCTATACACAATGCACCTGTGCATAACGCTTCAAATAGTTGAAACTCTTCATGTAAAGAGTGTTTCTGTGGACACTAGCTCTGACTACATAGGAAAACCTGACAACTCGTTACAAAAGGGGTCAGAATCATTGGGGAAACTCCAGTGTTATTTGCCTTGTTACTTGGTTATACAAAAGGCTGTTGACACAGATCATTAGATTTCTGGCTCTTTACAGGTCCTTATGTGCAGCTGAATTGTCAATAGATTATTTTGAATGAGGGTAAGAAAGAAAAAGATCCAAACCAGGCACCCTTTGTGCATAGGGAAACGCTATGCTTATAAAGGCATGTGCTTCATTCACAATTCTCAAGCTACTTGTAAGAACTGGTTTCATCAGGATAAAGCCTGTGATTCATTAATATAACATTTTTTTTCCTAATCTAAAGTATATATATACATTATATTAGCTTCTCTGAGAGATACCAGACCTTTCTTAGATGCCAACAGTCAATGTCAGTGAAATCCTGAACACTCAATGCACATCATGGCTGGTATGTACAAACTGTACAAATTCTTTCTGATGACACCCTTCAAGGGCAGTGCATTGAGTCAAGATATGGCTTAAGACTGCTTTCTTTCTCTGTGGAAGCTGTGAGGAAATGAGAAGATAATGATACTTTTTTCAACCGCAATAAGCTTTGCGGGTAATCTGTCTGGCCATGAGTTAGCTGTTGTCATCTGAGAAAGAAGGATTAGATTTGTCTGAAAAATGTAACATGTTTGCTTTTATAGTGCAACACACAAATGAAGTTCAGAGCTCAGTTTTGAGGACTCAAGCTAACTACTGCCAAGCTCACCAGTTTTTTTTCTAGGACTACTGGTTATGCAGGTGACCTCAGTGATAAGTTACAAGACCATGGAGGTTGCATGGTGGTTGTTTACTCTTTTTATGTTGTTGTAGTTTGCTCTTCCATAAGTCAAAAGCAACCAGAAGTATTGGATTGAAAATATTCTGGAGTCTGCTACAGGGAATATGCTGGTTTCTTAAAAAGTTAAGGATATTTTAATGAGAAATTGTATCAACAAGGAGTAATGGTATAGAAATTCCAGGTGAAAGCAGTCTAAAGGGAGCTGTAACTTGCACAGCTATTCTTTCCAGTTCTAAACCATAATTTATCTGATAAAACAATTAAAACAAAAAAAAAGACCAAAGCAAAAAAAAAAAAAAAGATGCTGCAGTAACTTGTCCCACTTGCTTTTGCATGGGTGTGGGGGAGATGGCAGGCAGCAGCTGGCTGCCTCCAGAAAGCATATTTTTAATAAGTCTTGCAAATCTTCACGGAAGAAGACATCCATTTCAAAAATTACACCTGTAAATGTTAATAGTTTTTTTTCCTTCCCTTTTTACTTCCTGCCATCATCAGAAAGGACCTCAACAATTTTCTAAGGTATCATTTTCCGAAGACCTGTTTGGTTCTCTGTGTACACAACACGTTGCTGAGCCTGTCCTTCCCTTGGGAGAAGCCAATTAGATATCTGAACATGACTGAATTCTTAATTGTAGGCTTCAATCTAGTATGAAGTGTACTGCTGTTGTTATTTATTTGGGCAGGGAGGGAAAAACACCAGTAATGTCACCTACTGGCTGTGCTTTTCTTGATGCACCCCAGGATACTATTGGACTTCCTGGCCATAAGGGCACACTGCTGGCTCATGGCATGAAATTCAGTTCTTTAGTGCTTGAAGATGTTCCAGAGCACACAGTATAATGCAGGACCATATATAAGCAGCCTGGATGAAAGGTACCCTGAGAGGGTGTAATGTGATGTTTCTTCCTTATCATCCCCTGATAATGTCTTATTCTTGCTCTTCTCTTCCATAAAGTGAGGAGAGCTCACTTCTCAGGTTCTTCAGCTTCTCCTACGTGCAGCCAAATCTGATATGAATGATTGTGATGTGGATTGTGATATAGAGCCTTTGCTTTCAGAACTATCTCCAGATAATTTCATCAACTGCTGAATGGATGTCAAAGACCTTGGACAGATTGAAATGTTGTAACAGAGGTCAAAGGTCCCAATACCATTATTAGCTTTCTAACTCACTAACTTCCCAGTTTCCTACTGGACAAGAACAATGAAGATATTGGGATAGTTTCTCTAACTTAACAGAGGCTACACAGGTGGCAATGGAAGTGATCTATATTTATTGTGCAAGTCAACCATGGTGAAGAATTATCCCTCTCTGTTGTAAAATACCATTGTAAGAACCAGACCTAAGCCAGACTTTGGCACCAGCAGAGCAACCATACCATGGTTTATCATCTGTGCCTTCCAGAGAGGGCCATACTGATGAAGCTGGAGCTGTTCTAGACCTGAGGCAACCCAAATCCCTGCATATACCAGGCCAGTGAGGTTGGGTTTTCCAACTAGTTTAGATGCTGACTTTTAAGTTAGGTGAATCCATTCTCAAGTCTGGTTTGGTAGAGGATCTCAAAATGCGGGTATATGCATAAGATAACTGCTGTTTTCTAACTGTTGTTTTCTCTGCTATCCAAATTCTGAGGTTTGTGATTCTTCTAAAGAAATCAGAATACCAAAGGCTATTCTGATATCCAGTTACTTAAGTGAGCAACAGGGTTCCCTAGCAAGAGCAGTCTCATTCTGCTCCAAATGATGGTTTGTGGGTGAAGTTCATCAGTGCCCACTGTGTTGCTCACCCAGGCAGAGGTTTATCTGGAGGCAGTGGTGAGTTGTGAATGGTAAGCAAAAACTCCAGGCTACCATTTTTTTCCTCAAACAGTCTTTCACTTTCGATTCTTTAGTAGCTGTATTTGTTCTGTATAGTGCTGAGGAGAGGATATATTGTTTTTTTTTCATTTGTACTCTTACTCATCTCTTCCCATGTGTTGGAGCAGCTGTCCTTTCTGTGGTGAGAAAGTATGCAGGCAACTATTGATCAGACCACTTTTCTTTGTAGTAATACAGCAGACACGTTTCTCTGCTTTTGACCTGAATCGCATCTGTTTTCTCCAATAAATCAGATACTGAGGAGTATCCATATGAAAGGATAAAATTTACATTTGTGAATGAAACAGGCCTTTAAAATAGATACGGAATTTCTGATAAGTGATCTCCAGAGTCCCATAACCATTTTGATGACTTCATTAGTGCCTAAACAACAGGGAGCGTCATGTGGGGGAAGGAAAAGGAGGTGGGAATTAGCTGCTAAGAGAAGTGATGTTCCCTGCTAAAAACATAACCTTCCAGAATTGGCACTGAGGACCTCGATGTATCTTTTTTTTTTCATCTGCTTCATTCTTGTCAACCATACTAAGAAGGAAGCAAGACATTAAATCTGCAGTGATAAGAGCCCCATGGAACAGTAAAAGATATATCGGTGGGGCATGGTGCTGCCCAGCACCAGGCTTGACACATCACTGCTATGTGGCAGCAGTGGGTTGCCATACCCCTGGCTCAGCACACATGGTAGTGCTCCTCTGCGCTGTTTCCTTTGCTCCAGTGTGGAGTTCAGCAGGCATTTGACTTTTTCTTCCACTGGGGAGTGCAGGGAGAGGTCAGTGGAAGGGGGAGAGGGAAAATTTTCCTTAAACCCAGATGTAGGAAGAGGTGTGGCATTTCTGGGAGACACTGCAAAGGATTGCTACCTGTCTCTACAGTTCTTATTTTCTCCGAAGTGCAGTACTTTCTCAGAGAGAGGTTAGTCCTGGCAGACTGTGAGAACAGAGGCGTTGGCATGTGAGATTTGGAGGCCAGCAGCACAGCATGATTCACAAAATCCTCAGCCCTTTCTTCCATCCCACCCTGTCAAAGCCAAGGCTGCTTCTCCTGCAGCACTGTCCTGCTGACAACAGTGAATTTCTACCACTTAACATATTAGCTTGCCGCAGAAGTTGTGGTGCTCTTTGCTCTCTGGAGTTGCTTTCCCCTGGGGTGGGGTATTGGCCTCCCTGCAGCTGTCCTGCTGCTCCTTGTCTTCCCTGAATATCTGTTCCTAAGGGGAAAAGCTGGGTTGTGCTCCACACTTTCCAGAACCCTGGTGAGAACTGTCACAGTCCTTACCAAACGGTTGTGCTGATGTTGGCTGCAGGCAATGACTGACACATACACTAGGTGTCTTGTGTGACTGTTGGGACCAAAAATACTCAATTCTGTAAGTAGCAGAAGAGCATAGGATGTATGTCAAAGCTATCAGTATCCTTGATATTTCTCACTGTGATCCAGCAGTTGACTAGTTTTCATCCAGTTGTGGCAAAAACAAAAATACAAAGCTGTGAAGAAAATGAATCTTGAAGATTCTTATTAACTGAACTCTGGAAATGAATAATGTAAGTGCAGTCTTATTTGAATACATCGTTTTCAGTGGTTCAGTCTGCTACAGTGTTATTTAGAGAGGAGAGGGAGAGTGCATAAATGGTCTGAATGAGCAGACCCAAGGGTGAATGGAAGAACCAATTCTTTCTTCAAGTAAACTTTTTAGACCTTTGTACAACCAAGAAGAAAAATTGGCAGTATACTGAATTTTAATTTTTATACAGAGGATGAATTATGGGCTTGAATTACTTGACTTGATTTGGTGTTATGCCACTGGCTTCAACAGAAAATTTACAGCAGGCACATACCAGCTCTATGGCAATTTGTTGGAATCATGATGAGAAATGAAAGTTGCTGCAAGATTCCAATTTTCTGGAAGATCCCATAGTGACAAAAGTAGAATGTATGACTGACTTAGTGATATATTTCTTCTGTTAAATGCATTGTGTCTTTGCCATGATGTCTGAGTTTAGGCATTAGATAAAAACTAACATAGCTATTTGGAACCTTGACTTACTGGGAGACTACCTCAAACTTCCAATATATCATCTGCTAGCCTGGAAAGATTCTTACAGAATGGTCTTCAGTTATTGTTGATATCTCAGAAGGTTTTTAGGATAGCTATTCATTTTGGGTTTGGGCTCCCTTGGAGCCCTTGGTGGATAGACTCATGATAATGAAAGTGCTCGACTTCATGGATAGATGACTCAAGTGCTTCCTTTTTAAAGAGTTTTTAAAATATCTTCCTTTAAATCATAGAACCTGAAGGATTCAAAATGTGAATGCATGTATAAATATGGTGTGTGTGAAAATGTGTGGGGGAAAAAAAAAGACCTATTTAAAAATGAACAGTCTAGGAAAATTAAAGTCCTTGAGTTCCTACAGCAAAGGTACAATATTTCCAAGTTACTTTCAAGGAGAAAATGTTCAGGCAGCCAACACCTCAGCTTTATCAAGGGGACTATTTATTGTCAAGGCATCTTTCTAATCTGTGACTTGCAGACTTGTCAGAGGACTGAAGAAAAGGAAATGAGTTGTTGAAGTCTCATAGCCTTGGCATGGAACAAAGAATACTACTTATTTTGGTCTCTGTAGCCTTTTCTGCCCTACCTTTATGGTGCCATGCCTGATGCCTATATGATAAGAACTTTGATAGGCAGCTTCCTACAGGAAAATCTTTATTGAGGCTGTTTTCACTCAATAAACCATACCTTGTCAGTGTTAAAATATGCAGTTCCTGTGGGCCTACCAGCCAAGCTTCCTGGAAGGTAGATGTTAGTGGCGAGAAAATTTATCTAAAGTAAGATTTCTTCTGAAGCATGTATAAATGAGAAGAAACTTCACCTTTCATTTGCTTTTATGCTTGTGCCTATTTCAAACAAGTGAAGTCTTTGGTGTAACACAATTTGTTATTCTATATATGAGGCATAGATGCGGTCAATAACCTCACTTTCACAGCAAAGTAAATGATTTGCATCTTGTTTTAAGGTCAAGTCTTTCTTACATCATTTCTAGATTGTGTCTACAGTTTCCCTCATTACAAGGGTTGAACTCCCTATGTATGTTGTTACACAAAAGAATGGGAACTTAATTTTTAAACCAAGACAGACACCTATGTGAAATTGTTGGTACCCAAAATATCTTTTTGGGTATCAAAATATCAATTGCTGGTCCCTAAATATCTTTCAAAATCTGAAGCTGTGCAGCAGATGGAGAATCAGTATTTAAAGAGTAATTTCGCAAAGGATGTGGAACATCTTTAGCAAAATTATTTCCTTTGGCGCACTGCTGCACAACAGAAAGAAAGCAGAGCCAGCATCTTGCACTTGGAAATCATGTTTACTCTCCTTCTCGTCTTTCCTAGACCTTTTTTCTGTTGCAGATGTATCCAGTCCACTCCATGATATGATGTGCAAAGTGTACCGAACTAGTCATCTGCCTCTTGGCACTGTGGAGCAGGTCAGAGTGAACACCTCCATTTGTCCCATGAGGCACTGAATGCTACTTATGCACTTAAGTGATTTTAATATAGATATAAACATCAAAAACATTGAACAAGGATTCTTGGCTTGCAGTACTAGTCCAAGATAATGTCAGAGGCTCTTAAAAGCAAGCTATTAATATGTCAGCCTCCTGTAACTGAACTCTCATCTATATATGCCTGTGAGGTTATGTGCAAATATAGTGGCTGCAGGTTGAGACAATATCCTTGGAAATGTGTAGGAAAATCCCATCCCATGGATGCTTGAGTATCAAAGATTAGTGATATTCCTGATGGGGGAAAATAGAGCCCTAAGTAATCTTTCAAGACAATAGTGCCACTACAGATTGTGGGTAATGTGTCAGGAATAAATATGTGTCTAGAATGAATCTCTAGCACTTCCTTTTTCTGAGCACTGAGGACATGAGCAACACACAAACAAGCCTGCAGTGGTCTAGGCAAATGACAAAACTTTCTTGACAGGTGGAGCTCATGTGTTTTCAAAAAAAAAAGCCTGCATCTTCTGCTTAGTGATCAAACAACTGCCATATGGTGCTGTTTTTCCTATAGCACCAACATATTTAGCTCTGCCATGGGAAATCCGGGGAACTGATTTTCAGTGGTCATATAGGATCTGGCTAAAATTGGAGTAAAACAGTAGCAAAGAAAAACAGCTTTGGCAAAAGGAAGCTGAATAGAAATGATGGAGGGAGCTGTGTTTCCCCTCTGGCGAAGCCCCAGGAAAGAATCTGGATAAGGTGGGCTCTGAAGTTGAGTGATAAAACCAGCATACAGCTTGGGTGGGCCTGGGGGCAGAAGCTGTTTCCACCATGAAGGTCTGAGACTTCAAGGTTGCCACAGAACAGAAATATTGTCATGGTCAGTAGTTTCAGCCACTTGCTTGGGTGTGGCACACTCCCTGACTTTAGAAGAGGTAGTCTCCAAAAGCACCCAGGACTCTTGTCCTCTAAAAAGTGCCAGCTTTCTTTTGGGGTTTCAGGCAGGGCAAGTTAAAGACAAGACACCCCAATTGCAATGGCTCACTTCAAAGAGACCGTGCTGAACTTAACCTATATTAATTTATGGAAAATTGCCAGATGCCAAGGTACAGGCACAAAAAATAAATAAAATTGTTTTAGAACTTTCTGTATAACTCCTCCACCAAGCTCAAAATCAACACCATTTCAGAGGAAATATGTATATAGATAAATAAAATTGCATATTACTGCTCTGATTCTCAGCTCTAAGACCAAATCTCATTAAGAGCTGAAGTAATAGCACACATAACTAGAAGCAAAATTTGGCTAAGGACCCATTCACTTGTGTAACACCATTTTTCATTTGAGCACACAAAGTTGCTGCAAAACATATTTTTGAAAATTAGCTTTTAAATATACAGTAGTAATTTTTCCAGTGGCAAGTGTTACATGGTGCATTTGCACTGCAATGAACTTTCCGCAGTACCTTAAATTTGTCTTATTGTCTATCAAGTCTTGTTAATGTTAATCTTATTCCAGTGCTGACTCAGTTGATGAGTATAATTTTGTGATGTAGGCAGCCCTAATTCGTGATCTGAGTTTTCAGAGTATCCAGAACCTTCCTTGAAAGCCATTCTGTGAGTGACTAAGACAGTCATGAAAAGTCTTTGGGTTTGGTGTTGAAAGTTACTCTATAAATGCAAGGAAACATTATTTGGGCATTGCACATGCAGGTTTAATTTTGGATTTACCAGTACTTTGTTAATAAGGTGACCAACAAAGGAACCATTTATTATTCCTGCACTTCTAACCAGCTTGTTGTGTCATATTAGTAAGCAAAAAAAGGAAAAGAAAAAAAAAAAAAAGGGAAAAAAGAAAAAAAATGTAGCATGAGAGAGAGCCTGAAAGGGATATGGGATCAAAAAGAAAAAAAAAAATTCAGGCTTTCTACTCCAATAGCTCATGTTGTACTGTACTTCAAGTGACTTGAAAGCATCCATAATGCTGCATCCCCTGCACTGTAAGAAAATAAAGTATTTTTGTGCAGCCGTCTGTAAGCTTCAAGAAATATTTTGTCATCTACTGACAGACGTTTAGGAAGGCTCAGGAGGACTGAGCAAAGAGACTGGGCGCTGGCAGGATGAGGTGACTTTCCTCATCTTCCTTGATGGATTGCATTCAAGGCAAGCTGAGGAGGGGTCTTGCAATTTTCCTGGCATGGCCATCAGCAGTTTAGAATGAACGGTTCAGCTGGAAGGAACAACAGAGATCACTGAGTCCAAGTGCCTGATCACTTCAGGGCCAACCAAAAGTCAAAGCATATTACTGAGGGCATTGTCTAAATGCCTCTTGACACTGACAGGCACGGGCCATCCGCCCCCTCTCTAAGAAGCCTGGTCTGGCGTTTGACCACCTTGTGGTAACGAAATTGTTACTCATGTCCAGTTTGAACCTCCCCTAGCTTTGTGCTGCTCCTACATATCCTGTCATGGGTTACCAGAGAGAAGAAATGGGCACCTTCCTCTCCCTTAGAGAGTTAGTTATGTCTTGATTACTGGATCGGTCCCTCATGTTCAATATCCTCTAAATCAAAGAAAAAACCATGAGCCCTCCTGCCCTAAAGTCACAAGTTGGCCTTCAGGGTAGTTCTGTTTTCCTTTAATTTCTAAGTTGTTTTCATAACTTTGGGCTATGAAGCGGAGTTTATTGAAGTCTTATGTTCTTTCCCTCCCACTCGAGTTTCACAGGAGCTATGTTTTTTTTTCTGCTCAAGATCAGATTGCTTCTCCCTGTGCCACTGAAACTGCTGTTTGTTGAGCTCCCTTCATATGTAGTGCTTTCAGATTCAGGATGGGATCAGACCTTTTGAAGCCTCTCCCATATGCCAGTTTCAAGGTTTCAGGCTCACCTGCTTTTTAGCAAACCAGCACTGCCACCAGTGAATTTCAATGTTGATATATGCTTTCTCCCTACTTCTTGCTCTTTGTGAATGAGCTGTTGGCAAACGCTCCTGACTGCAGTGGCTGATGCCTTAATCTTTCTTCAGGAGATAAGGGAGCTCCCTTTGTAGTGAGTCCCTGAAGTCCATTGCTGCAGTGTCAGAAAGCTCGGTTCACTGCAGGAATGGAGTGCAGTGTGCAGAGGCAAGTTCTCTGAAGTGATGGTAGAGCTGATTTTGTTGGGACCCACCCTCACAGTGCCTTGCAGCATAATGTGTGTCCTGCAGCTGGTGGCCTGCTTGCAGCTGTGTAAGTATGTCTCAGTTAGCTGGTGAGGGTATGAATGCTAGTACCTAGAATAAACATACCTTGTGTTCTAAAAGCCCCACCAACATACTTTCAGATGATGCAAAGCCAAGCAACGTAGGCTTACATCTTTAGTACTTGTGTTATGTTGCTGACTGCAAGTTCCTGGGGCTGGTTAGAACTGTGGCCCAGGAAGGAACCCAGTGGTGGAGCACACCCTCTCCCTCCCAGCAGTCTTGCCTGGAGATGAGTTTTCCTCTGCATTGAGCAGAAGTCAAAATTATTCAAAGCAGGTTAGGTTTGACCTACATTTTGTCTTGTACATGCAAGCTCTCTGCTTCCTGCATCTTTTCTAGTGGTGACCTTTCATTCTTAGGAAGTAGAGAAGAACTGCTTTGAGGCATCTCTGTATGCTTTGTAAAGCAAATTTTTCCTTCCAACCAGAAAGAATAATCTGAAGATTATTTCAGTAACAGGAAATCCCACAGCTGAATTTTTTTAAAAAAGGAAACTTGTTCTTGTGAAATCTTCAAATATCGTAGGATTATATCTCTCTTTAGGTTCTGACATTAGGAATGGGATGATTGCCATTGATTCATCATATGTGCCATGTGCCTCAGTGGGAGGTTTTGCCAAAGTCTTTCTCACCAGCAATCAAATATCGGTGAGAGGAAAAGAACCGTGGTCTACATCACAGCTACCAGGGGGAGGGAAGGGCAGCATGCTGGCATTGGAGGTGTCACGTATTATGGCTGAGAAAAGTATGGATAATTTTATTTGAGCATTTTAATCACTAAACCTGAGAGTAGAGAATAGAAATTGGTCATTCAGAGAGTAAGAGGGGACACCTAAAGAGCAGGATGTGGTAGTCCAGTGCAAAGCTGTGCCAATGCTGTTTTTGTTTGTTTTTTCCCTCCCTTCTGCTTTCTGGATGAACAAAAGGGAGACCTTTAGGAAAACTGATTGGGGTTCAACATCTGACCTGGAACCAAATATCTGCATTTTTCAAGGGGTGAAGTGAGACTCAAAAGGAACAGAGAGCCTTTCACAAACTCCAAAAGGTGCCTGTATCCCCTGTACACTGCCCACCATGCTTCTCTTAGCCTCTGCTTCCTCCCAAGCTGCTCTAAGTCTTCAGATGATAGAAATAATGGTCTGGGAAGACCTTTACCTAAGATGAGCACAAGCCTCAGCCACGAGCCTCTTACAGCATTATTGTGGCACTAGTAGCGCCATTTGACTTCATCATGACAAGTGCACAGTGCCTCTTTCATAGTTCATAGCGGTTAGTAGCACTACTTATGGGTGATATTGTGGCACTTCAAGGATGTGATCTACAGCCAGTGACCAGGCAGCTTGGTATTCATCTGTGAGTCAATGCAAAGGAAGTACATGCCATTTTGCTCTGTAATTACAAAAATGTGTTTTTTTTCTTTCTCAGTAAGGAAGGGGATGGAGAAGATGTAAGTGAATGTGGACACAAATGCTTTTAGCAACTTGCCCACTGTTGAGCCAGCTGTCTCTGTGGTCATACAGTATGTGTTGGCTGGTGTCATGGTGTTTGTAAGTGTTGTTCGTCACAGCTGACAACCTGCAGAGGGAAACAAAAGCATTGTGTGGAAAACCATAAATGTCTGCAGGCAGCAACATCTCCAGTAGGTCTTTCTGTAGCAGGAGTCAGCCATAAAGCTGAGCTGACCTATTTTATCTTGCTGGCTCCTGACACAGGCACAATGTTATTCAGTCACAAATCATTTTTGTGAGGTCACTTAACATCTGACCACATTTTGCTGGCTGGCCCTGCTTGCCTTCCATTACAGTACCTGTCTTACCTAGGTAAGCTCAGCTGAGCAGTCACCAATACCTCAAAGACAGAGAGCAGCTTGACCTTATCAGTGGATCTGCTTCTTTCATTTGAAGGATGCTAAGGTTACCAAGTCAAAGAAAGGAGAGGGCAAGCAATGTTTGCTAGAGTAAAATATCCAGCCCTGCACAGTGACATGAAGCAGGGAGCCTGGACAAAGCCCAGGGTACAGCTCTAGGCTGTCACAGTGTTATGAAGGCTGAGGTAGAGTTACCTGTGAGGCCTTACTTCTAATGTATTGCTTTTGGGAGCTTAACTGCTGGTGTTCCCATGTCTGCTGTGTGTGCATCTCTCCTTATTTAAAAAAAAAAAGAAAAAAGAAATCAATAAGCTTTATTGTGTGGCATCACACTTAACACCCACAGGGAGCTGAGATCTTTTGATTAGTTTTACTTTTATGGACTAGCAGAGCAGTAAAAAATTGAATACCTGGACCAGACACAAAAGGGCAAGGAGCATTTGCCAATGTTTTGTTTTTTTCCTCTGCTGCATGGTTATTATTGGAGCCTCTGTTTCTGCTTTGGGATCTAATGTCATAGAATCCTAGAATCATTGGTTGGAAAGGACCTACAAGATCATCTAGTCCAACCATCCTCCCACTGCCATTGCTGCCACAAGCCACTAAACGATATCTCCTAGCTCCATTACTGATCAAAGAGTTGGCCTTTCACATCTGCTTCCTTCAGGGCTGGCCATGTCCCTATCTGTTTCAGGACTTCTCCCTTTTCCCGTTGTTTATCCCTTTCTTTCATGTCCCATCACAAGCTTTCAGCCCTGCTGACCTCATGAACATGGCCCAAAAAATAGCCTCTTCATTTATGTTCTAGCCTTGTTCATTTGTCTTTTCCCTCCTGTACTACCTCCTGCTTCTGATAATCTGTGCTTGGATTTTTCATGCTGCCCTTCCTATGTCCAAATTGTGCTGGATCATTAGCAGTCAGCAGAATTTGTTTGCTGTGGAATACAACTTGTCAGCAGGTTGTTCTTGTTTAATACGAAGCATTGGAATCCAGTGTAGCAGTGCTGCCACTAATCTTTGTGCTATAAACTCTCCCACTTGGTGATTTTTACTTGTGCAGCATCTCCTTTTGTCCCTCTTTAGTGGTTGGCATACAAGCAGAGATTTATGAACTTGAATCATGAAAATAGCTTGTAGCATGAACAGGCTTGCTATTAGATGTTGTGGTTAACCCCTGGTGATCATCATCCAGCTTGGAATATCAAGTTTCAGTCGCAAAGAAATTGCATGTCAGTCAGTGTTGATATCAGTCTCTGCAGTTTCACTGAAGGCAACACAACTACGCCATTTCACACCACACATGGTGTGTGCCAGTCTTATCTGGCATCTATAGCTCTAATAAGAACATACGCTTTGCTAAATTAAGAAGGAGTATTTTTGTGAGTCAGTAGAAGCATGCTAAGTATTCTGACTTATTTTAAGGATGTGTCTTAAAAACATTAAAAGGGACATGAGATAATAATATGTAATTTAGCACTGTGGCGACTGTCAAGTGTTGTCATGCCACTGGAATCACATGTAATACACAGGCTGCCAAGAGGCATTGCTAATAGAATTTGCATTAATATACAAAGCTTCATTAAAAATTAATTAGCCAAAGTAGAGCGACGTCTGCCACGACTCTCAAATGAGAGAGAAGCATTGAAGTAGTAGTGAAAGAAGCAGTCCCAAAGCTGCTTGCAGTGACAAGGGCAACTAGATATACTGCCCTAACTGTTTCCTTCTGCCTAGATGTGTGCAGGATGATGGGGATGCAGACATAGCCTGACAGCATGAAGTACTGCCATGGAATCTTTTAAAGGAAATCATAGGTTTGGACTGGACCTAGAGGCTGTTGCTGCTGCCAAAGGCTGCTGCACTGCAACTGTAAGCTAGAAAAGGTGTAAAGAAATACAAGGGACTGTTAAGACACTGAAAGAAAATGTGATCTCTTCTAATATTTTATTTCTGGCTTTTAGAAACACCAAACTAGGTGGCACCAGCACTCTGCAACTCATGCAGCGTAAGTGTGGGTCATGTGTTTGTATGAGTGTATGCTGATGACAAACACACTGCAAAATATATGCACAGGTCACAGAGTCCAGTATCAACACTGAGACGCTGCAGAGCTCATCAAGTGATGATCCTCACTCCATAGCAAGTCCCTTTGTTTTTGTGTTCATCAGCCAGCAGACACAACAGCAGACTGCCTAGTTGGGATGTTGTAAACTTGCTTGAGTTCATATATTAGGAAGAGAGATGCACCTTTAATGCCTGATGCCTTCATTTTCTTCCTGCTGTAGATTTTCTTCCTGCTGTAGAAGTGGCTGGAGATGGATTTTGCCATTTTATATGGGGGAGACAAAGCAATTGGTTCGTTACCTTTTGCTGGAAGGTGATGGCATTTGTGCTAGCAATTTGGCACGTTGTGATTAGCTCTGCCTTAATGCCTTAGCTCAGTTTGGTCTGAGTCTTGATGTGGCCCTTAGTAGCGACCTGGCCTCATTGCCCACTGGCATCCTTTGCATCTGCCAAATGACAGGAAACAGGCCCAAGGTTTCACTAGCAATGAGTTTCTCAGCCTCTTTCCCACCAAGAATTTCCCTCTGCCTACAAATATTTTCTTTCCTTACTACCTGTAAGCAGTCCTGCTACCTATTAAAAACATTCATAATTCCCAGCCTTCTCATATACTGTCACCTTGAAATATTTATAAGCCACAATCCTGTCCCTTTTGAGTTGAGGCAGTGCCATCATTTCTATTGCAGTCACTTATTCCTCAGTGCCTTATTTCAGGGTTTGTAACTTGGCAGTGGAAGTTTGGTCTGGGCTGGAATTTAGAAAGTGAAGTTTCAGATTGGGAGCAATAAAAAAAAAAATCAAATATATCCATTAGCTCTTAAGCTTACAGAACAGCAAGGGAGATGAGCGTCTTTTGCTGCTGCATGCTGGTTTGGGTAAGCTAGTTTTTGTAAGTGAAATGAATTTCAAGCAGTGCAGCCTTTCTGTTTTTGCTGCAGCTGCCATCCCCTCAGCACCTCCATCTGTACTGTGCATGCAGTCTGGAGAGGAGAGTGCGTTTGCAGGCACCGCTGCAACCTTGGTGGGCAGCCAGCTGTGGCTGGAGAGCTGCAGGCCTGTGCTTCAGCTGTGGCTGAAGGCTGTGAAAGCTGCCTCTTCTATGATGCATTCTGCAGTCATAATCTACCCCTGGTCAACACTAGCAGATTTTTTCTCTCTCTGTGAATGAAGAAGGCAAGGCATAGACCTTTTTGTTCCCTTTTTGTTTTAAAGGAGCTTGTTACCGTAAGACCTGACGTACTTAATGAGCCTGTGCTTTTCTGATTCATCATTTCAGCTGTTTATTCATATGGCTGTCTGGGTTACTTTCCCTCTCCACTCCCCAGGAAGTCGTGTTATTGGTGATAAGTGCTCAGCCTGCCACTAGCGTCAGAGGACTCAGTGCACAGATTGAGCTCAGGGGATGCGAGCATCCCCTCGGGAGGTCTGAGGGGGTGGCTGGCAATAGGAAAACACCTACGCTGAGTTTTGTAGCAAAATGAGACATAAACACTTTCTCAATGAGTAGGTAACTCAGAGACTTGCTGACCAGATGCGTTGAGGGGCAGGACAGGAAGGTAGAATGTGGGGAGGATGTCAAAGGATCCTGATTTCCATCCTATCTGGGATGAACTTGTAGCTGGAACATGATTAGAAGCTGTAAAAATGAATGTTGAGAGCTGGGCTTCACCTTCTGGGAAACAAGGAATGGAATCTGGTTCAACCCATCCCCAAAGATGCACTGAGAGCACTGGAGTGGGTCTGAGAAGCAAAATAAGTGAAGGAACTCTAAACTTAGTAAGGTTTTACCTTTATATAAAAATGAAAATGGACATATTTTCTTCCTTTCTTTGCCTCTGCTGGAGGGAATGTTGTTCTGGTGACTGCCCCAGGAGCTCTCTTTGCTGTGTGCCTTTGGAGTCCTGCTCCCCTGGCCATCATCACCCAGGAAGAATGGGATGGAGGAGGTCTGGATCTCCCAGCACACTGCTCCCAAGGTGGGAACTCAGGCTACAGCCAGGAGCTGAGAGTTGCTGCAGCTCCCAGGTTTTGGTGCAGGACTCCCCTGGGTCACAGTTCAGACTGCCCCAAGCAACTTTCAAAGCAAAGAACCAGAAAGTGCGGATATGGTTTGAGCAGCAGCAAGCAACTTCTTGTGGCGATGGTCCTGCTGAGATCTGGGGAAGGGAGGCTTTGGGATGATTGAGGGGGGACTGGCAGCTGGAAACAGTGACAGAGTGAAAGGAAGTCTGAGACTGAGACTCAGGGGATTTCTGTGAGAGAAGGATCAGGTTTTGGGAGAGGGTAGCACATGCTCGGTGCAGTTTGCTCAGGATGAGTTATAGAAAGGGTGTGGTGTGTGAAGCACCTGCTCCATGCTGCTGCTGAGGGTATTTATCTTGGTTCCACGCTGTCTTCCATTTCCCCAGAAGCAAATCCAGTCCCATACGGTCTTTCTTTTTCTCACCTTCCTCCTGAAACATGATTGTTTGAGAAGGTTCATGTATTGAGAAGAATCATGTATTTGGGGGATGAGGTTCCGAGGGAAAGCAGCTTGCAGAGCAGGGCACGCCAGCCTCCATGTCTGCTGCATGCTGTGCCCAGAGGCACATTGGGAAATGCTGACCCGATGCTGTGGAAAGTGCCTGCAGCTCCACGGCTGGGGATCTGAGCCACCAAAGGGGCTGAAGCAGCAGCAAAGTATGCTCACAGAGCATTTAGAGTGTTGTTTTCCCTTGTCTTTACAGTAGTATAACTTGTTCAGCCTGAGATTCTGCCAGCTGACAGATCCTGTGTTCAGACCCAGCTTCCGGGCAGTGAGGAAAGTGCAAGACCAGAGCCTTGCCCCATGTCTGGAGCAAAGCTGCTGTGTACCTGAGGAAATCCCAGTGCCTCACAGTGAGGTCCCATGCTTCCAGGCTACTGCAGTATCCAGCAATGTAATGAGCAGGAGAGAGAAAAGGTCAACAAAAAGAGCAGGCGTGTGTCTCTGAATTATATCCTAGACCTTAGTTATATCACTGACTAAAACAGAGGTTGAGTATTATGTATTTTTTTATTATTATCCCAGGGTCTCAGCAATGCTCCAGACCCTGGAGCATCCAAGCGGGCAGGGGCTGCATGGTCCTGGTCCTCCGCTGCTTATGATATGGCAGCAGGCTTTGCAGCTGGGACTTGAGTTTGTGTGCTAGCTGAAACCCCAATAACACTTCCTGTTGAGTCAGTGTCTCTGTGGGAGCATTTTCCAATATAACTTTGGTACTGTAAATACTGGAGATATTTACTTTGTTTCAGGGGAGTGAGATTCCAGCATGCTATTTATTTCCTTAGCTTGGCTTAGCCTTTATTGGCTGCGGGTGGCTGGGCAGGGGATGCAGGCAGCAGTGGATTTCTGCTGGTTTTCTCTCTGATATGTGAGGTATAACCTGCCCAAGAGAATGGCTTTGAAAAGGAATGTCTGCAAAAAGCAGGACTGACACTGGGTGTGACAGAAGTCACACAGTACGGAAATATTAAAAGCAAAATAAGATGTTATCCTCAACTCACCAACAGTCTCCTCTCTCTAAAAAGTCCTGATGAATACTTATAGCATGAGAAAGAGAGACTACCATGAAATGGCTTAGGTTAGAAGGGATCTCAAAGCCCACACAGTGCCAACCCCCAGCTGTGAGCAGACCTGCTCCTCACCAGAGGGGCTGGGATGCCCTTGAGGGATGGGGCACCCACAGCTCCCTGAGCAGCAGTGCCAGGGCCTCACCGCGCTCTGTGTGAAGAATTTCCTTCTGACATCTAACCTAAATCTCCCCTATTTTAGTTTAAAGTCTTTCCCCCTCGTCTTGTTACTATCAGACTCTGTAACAAGTCAGTTCCCCTTCCTGTTTATAAGCCCCATTCACTGGAGGGCTGTAATGAGGTCTCCTTGGAGCCTTCTCTTCTCCAGGCTGAACAAGCCCAACTCCCTCAACTTTTCTTTATAGGAGAGGTACTTTGGCCCTTTGATCATCTTCATATCCTCATCTTCGTAGCCTGTGGACCTGCTCCAACAGCTCCACGTTTCTCTTGTGCTAAGGGCCTGGATGCAGCAGGACCCCTCCAGGTGGGACCTCACAAGAGCCAGAGCAGAAGAGGACAATTTCCTCCTTCCCTCCTGGCCACCCCACTTTTGATGCAGCCCAGGATACTGTTGGCCTTCCAGGCTGCAAGAGGACGTGGCTGGCTCACATCCAGCTTTTTGTCTGCAGGAACCTTCAGGTGCTTCTCTGCAGGGCTGCTTCTCAGTGAGTTATATTCTCCCAGTGGCTAATATGAGGATCTCCTAAACCGAGTATTTGTCAAATACAAATGCTGCCATCGAGGCATGCATTGGCTCAGACATTTTTGCAGCAAGGCACTAAGCTTAAACTTGATCTGCCCACACAGTGCGCTACTGTGTTGATCTTATGTTAGCCCCAGCCATGCTTGGCCTCTCGCAGGGCTGGTGAAGAATGCAAGCCAAACCCCTCCTGCAGCACTGTAGCATACGATGGGGTGTGCTGCCAGTGAGCGGGTGCCACCCACTTTCTCACCAGGAAAATTTCTCCTGAAACACATGGCTGAAGCAGGAAGAAGCCCTGGGCCAACCTGTGTGAAGCCAAAATATCGCACAGACACCAACAATGTACCCGCTCACACAGGGACCCAGTGTCATTGCCAGAAGGTGAATCAGGTCTGCCCGGCTCCTTACATTTAGACTTGTCAGCCCTCATCTCCCTCTGCAGCTTTGTGAAGCGCAACAGGATCCAAGGTAGTTACAAAACAATGTCAAAGGTGTTAAAATGATTACCATAGAAATACATCTGTTTTCTCCAGTACAGCCTTGAAAAGCCACAGAGCTGCAGGAAACGAGAAGGATGGCACCCAGCTGCTGGAGCATGTCTCGTGTAGACGTGGAGAACAGAAGCCTGTTGAAATGGTGAGATTTTCCTTCCTTTTCAAATCATCAGTTTATACAATTAGAAAAAAGCGATTCTGTTTCCCATGTGATGCAGATCGCAATCTAGCTTCTAAATCCCTCTAACCTGATTAAGGCCTTAGGAGTTCCAAGTACCGAAAAATACGAGTTTTTTCATGTAAATATCTTAGCTTAATGTCCCCAGTGCAGTGAATAAAATTAGGTGCCTACGTCTTATCTCAAGGAATTCAAATAGCTCAGTCTGTAGAAACCAATCAACCTTAGCAAAGCCTTTAACACATCTACATGTGTAAACATAGTTTACATATATATAAAGCTTACATACGTATATGTAAATGTACTTTTTGTATAATATTACAGCTGATCTTCAGAGGTGTTTTTGTAAACCTTTTTATGATGTGTAGCTGGACAAACAACCTGATCTAACCCAGACAGTTGAGAAAGATGTTTGTTACTTTCACTGTCCTTCGGCTCACACCTTTGCTAAATGCAGGTAGAGATCAGGCATGTGGATGGTAATTGCAGAGATATGGCTCCATCCGCGTGTGATAAAATTGCCTCTACATCACATACAAGAAAGTGTGTTGGTGTGGAATATAGAGATCCAGCGCTCTGATAAAGGCACGCGGTGTGTATTTTCCATTGCAAGCACTGCCATTTCCTGAGGATCAAGGACCTTGGGGATCCAACACCCCTTCCAAGGAGAGCATACTGAGCTTCCTCGAGTGGAGGAGATGATCAGCTAACTCCTGCCATGTCAAATTATCTGCAGCCCTCTGAACCTCAGGGTTAGAACCCCATGGGGTTTGGCCTCAGAGCCTGATGCATCCAACACATATGCAGAGCATGGCCATACCCAGAACAGAAGAGAGAAACTGCCTGGGATACAGGGGACATAACACTGGCATGAGCAGCAGTAAGAGATTTTATCGCTCTTCATGCTTTCCTTTCCCTGCTTCCCAACTCTGTGGAGTTGTAAAGGTCAGAGTACTTAAACTCACCAAAGGAAATGCCACATGTAGTATTTGTCTTTGCAGAAATACAGCATAATGGTGAGTGTTAAACCTGCTTATTTCTGTGCATCATCAGTCCCTGCGAAGTAATGTGGTAACAGAATATATCTAGAAGCAGATGGTGAAGCAGAAAGTGAGTGCTGGAAAGTGGCTGAATGCTGCAACCGGAGTGCCGTGGGCAGGCCTCTGCCAAACCTCAGGTGAGGAGCTGCAGAGCTGTGGGTGTCCTGCAAGTTTGGGGCAGAGCCCATGGGTGGAAAGCAGGAGCCTTGGCCTGTGAAGAGAGGAATGAAGGTGAGGAAGAGGTGACAGCTCCTGTAGGGATGTCCCTGCATCTCGTGCCATTTGCCTTCATCTCCCTAGTAGAATGCTGTCCAGACCAGGCAGTATGCCGTGAAACCCCAGCCTAGAGGAATGGGCTTAGTTGGTGCTGTTGCAGACTCCAGGTAAATCCTGCTGGCCTCATCTGTTGGTATGAACCTGGTGGACCCCTGCTGTTATAATGTGTCAAGTGGCCAACATAACTCAATCACACATCTGGGTTATTTCAAGAATTGGAATTACAGGTATGATCTCAGTTGGCCCAAAGTTGCATTTGCATTTTAGCAGCATAAATGCAAATTGTAATCCAGTCAGTGAGGTGAATCTTTGCATGTGTCCTGGTGCATGCAAATGTGCAAATTTCCTTGAGACATTCCTCACTGTAGCTATGGTGTGGGTTAACCCCAGTAGGCAGCCAAACACGAAACAGCTGCTTGCTCACCTGCTGACAGTGGGATGGGGAACAGAACTGGAAAGGTAAAAGCAAGAAAACTTGAGGGTTTGAGATAAAGTCATTTTAATAGGTAAAGCAAAAGCTCATTGTGCAAGCAAAGCAAAATAAGGAATTAATTCACTACTTCTCTTTGGCAGGCAAATGTTCAGCCATTTCCAGTAGAGCAGAGCTCACCATGTGTAACGATTACTTGGGAACAAATGCCATTGCTCTGAGTGTCCCCTCCAAGTTGCTCCTCCCTTCCCCCAGCTTTCATTGTTGTTAAGGTGTTGAGTACAAAGTCACATGGTATGAAGCATCCCTTTGATCAGCTCCACAGGCTGTGTCCTCTCCTCTTGCACCTCTGGACTCCTTGTTGGAGCACAGCACAAGAAACAGAGCAGGTCTTGATGTCGTGTGGGCACTGCTCAGCAACAACTAAAACAGTGGTGTGTTATCAGCACTGTTGTGATCACACACAATACAAAATGTGGCACCATATAAGACATGATGAGAATTAACTCAATCCCAGCCCAAACCAGTACAATCTCCACCCTTTATCCCTTACTATTTGTGTTATGATCAGGTCCCACTGTATTCAGAACATTCTCACTAACAGCCATCCCCTTCATATCCTTTGATATACATGCAGACGGTGTGCTGCTTTGCTCTGTTGCTGTACTGAGTTGCAGGACTCCAAAGCCAGCTCTTGTTGGTTTACTGCTGCACTTGTGCTGCTTCTTGGGGACTTGAGATAATTAATGATTGCTTTTTGAAGGTCACAAAATTCTGGCTGATTTGTCTTTTCTTATGGAAAAATACTAAGATATATGATCTCAGTATGTGATGGTGGCAGAGGAAGAGCTATCGACAGAAATAGAGAATACTCCCGAGGATGTTTCCTAAGCTGGCAGCTGAAAACTTGTCTGCTGAGCTCCCTTTTGGGTAACCGGAGAAGAATGGCTGTTAGCAATGGGAACTGAAAACCATACCCAAGAGTGGTGCCTAGCACTCTTCATCCCGGGTGGGAATACCAACTGGCTGCTTGTTTTAGTGAAAGGAAGGCAAGAAAAGAAGTTAACTGTGGGAAGGAAGAGGCAGATGCAAAAGGAAGAAACATACGGTGCTGGAAATGGTGTAGCGGAAGCACCACTGAGAGTGGAGGAGAAAACAAGAACAGCGTTCATCTTAGGAACGCAATGGGAACCCAGTGTGAGATGCAGTTCTGGAGGAGGGGAAGGATGGATGCAGTAGAGAAGAGGAGAAATGAGACAGGCCAGATGGGTTTCAGCTGCTGCAGTGAGAGAGGAGGGCACAAAGGATTAAAGCAGTGCCAAGGGAAGATAAAAGCAGGTAGCACAAACTGGAAAAGTCTGTTCCCCAGCAGAAATTATAGCAGGAAAAGGCCACCGTTCTTTTTCCACCCAGATGTGCTAGAAAATGGCGAATGAGAGCCTTAAGGATTTTATTTCACAGCCTGTAGTTTGACCTGAAAACTCTAGATTATTCCCAAGCAGCTTGCGGTGTCAGGGCTGAGCGCGGGGGTTGGTTTTGTTAAGACTCTCATTTCTTGTGCTGTATTCACATCTGTGATTATTTATGGGTAAAAATAATTCAGTACAAATATAGTTGTGTCTGTCTTTAAGAAATCAAAGTTGTTGTGATGCCTGGGGCTGTGGTGGAGAGAGCGTTAGAGATGCACGGGCAGAAAGCTGCCGCTGTAGGGAGGCAAAGAAATCCGGAGTTAAATAAAGCAACACACTCCAGCAGCACACTTCCACCCAGCCTGTCTCAGCCACGCTCACGCTACATCGGTGTGCGCTCCCCACAGCCCCCTCGGATATATTAATTAGTGCGCAGCCTAACAATGGGAGCGGAGCATCGTGTTTTGGCGGTGATAAGCCAAGCCTTACTGCCCAATCTAAGGCAGGCTGCCTCATACTGAGCTTTCAGCCGCTGCTGCAATAACGGATGGAAGCGGATGGCGGAAAAAAGGGGAAGCTGGGATCTCTCCGTGGGGAGACGGGAGGCTGCGAGGCGCTCACTGCGTGCGGCACAGCAGCGCGAGCCAAAGCACAGACATCCCCCGCTGGAGGAGAAGCAGAGCTCTCCAGAGAGCTCCTGCCGCAGCCTGCTGCTTTTAAAGTCTGGTCAATAAACATTAGATGCAGTGGATGTTTCTTTGTCGATCCCTTGATCTGAACTTCAGTTACACTGGATACTAGCCAGAAGCCATAAAATGCTTTTGTGCTGGTTTATTAAAGAGGAACTTCAATTACCTTATTAAGAATTGACTATTTCTTCCCAGTATATGAAAATCAAAATCTGTCAGTGCAGCTCAATGATGATTTCTTGTGTCCTGAGGAGGAAATGGCCCAGCACTGCTGAGATGTCCCAGAGCACACCGGCTCTCCCAGCACCACCGGCTGTATTGGTGTCTCCTGCTACAACGTCTGTCTGCGGGTGCTGTCTGTCTGTGAGTGGGGGTCAGAGCAGAACAAAAACATGCTTGAATAAAAACCTAGCTTTGGGGACTAGAAGCCAAGGATTGAGCTTCTGCCTGGCACTTGGTTAGAGGTTGAAAGCGACCATAGGGTAAGACAATGAAGCATTTGGAGGTCTGCATTCCGAGGACCTGCCAGAGGCACTGCTGAGTCTAGCACCCATAGAAATGGGGATATTTACACTACCTTCCTCACCTGCACACAGAAGGCTGAGACAACTGGTATGTGCAGCTCCAGCAACATCTTTTGCCTCCCTCAGGGCATCGCCTGTGAGGGCATCATCTGTAAAAGCATCAAAGTTCCTTTGTACATGCAGTTGAGGCTTCCGGATTTGAAGAGCAAATATCAGTGGCCAGAGAGATGAAGCACAAACAAAACCAACCCTGGGCATGTGCCATTTCATGCTAGACTGCAAATGGGCAGCTCGACTACTTGGAGAAAGTGGCCAAACAGCAACTTGTATAAATGAAGGAGAAATGCTGCTGAGTAGTTTGATATTTTATGGGCTTCATGAAATCTTTCTCTTTGTAGACAGATTCCCGTCCTTAAGATGCTGAAATACACTCACATGGAGGATGTTCAGGCAATCTGGCAATCTGCTCCTGACAAGAAAAGGTAATGAAGTCTTGGAGCGAGCTGGTGTTTCCCAGCTACTAATCCGTGTCCTAATGTGAGTTAGGTTAGTAGATGGCCTTCTATGCAGCCTTACAGTATTGAAAGGGAGCTTATAAGCAGGAAGCGGACCAATTTTTTAGACAAGCAGATAGTGTTAGGACAAGAGGAAATGGCTTTAAGCTAAAAGAAGAGATATTTAGATTGGATGTCAGGAGGAAATTCTTTACTCAGACAGCAGTGAGGCCCTGGCACTGCTGCCCAGAACTGTGGTTCCCCATCCCTGGAGGCACTGAAGGCCAGGTTGGATGGGACCTGGGCAGCCTGAACTGGTGGGAGGCAGCCCTGCTCATGGCTGAGGGTTGGAGCTGGATGAGCTCTGAGGTCCCTTCCAACCTATGAGACTATGATTCTCACCTGAAACCAAGCACTGTGACTCAAACAGGATGTCTCCCTTTACTCTGATGCTTTGCAGCTTAGATTATTAAAACAACTCATTTTCAAGGATGGAAGCTTATGTCAGCTTAGAGAACCCACTCAGAGCACAAGCCCTTCACAGGGGGTTATATGGCAGAGTAAAGAAGTGTGGGATGGCAGACCGGCAGACCTAGCCTAGATGTTGAACTGGCTGCAGGAATTACCTGCTCTGAGGCTGCTGTCACCTGCTATTTTCCACAGAGCTCCTCAGCAATACTCTAGATCTAAGTTAGCTTCAGTCTTCTGGTGGTCGCAGCCAATGCTCTTCCCTTTGCAGCTCCAAGGTCTGGGTGCTGCTCTAGGAACAGCCTCTGAGTGGCCAGGGTGAGCTAACGGTAATAGCAACAGGAGCCACGGAGTCTGTAAAGCAAAATCAATGAGGCAGGATCTAAAAGCTGTACTAAATAACTCCTCAATAATCATAAATCTCGTTACCAACGGCTCTCAAGCTGCTTTACGATGGAATTGAGGCCTTCACTTTGCAGAGGGGGGAATTCAAGCTTTGAGGAATGAAGTGATTGTTCCTAGAGATGCAGGAGGGAAACAAGGGGCTGGATGTCTGTGTCGGTATGTTATCTGCAGGGCTGCATTGCCTCCCTCCTGCTGCTGAGCAAAGCCAGATGGGAGTAACCTGCCTGGTGCTGGTCCAGCGGGTGTCTGGGAAGTGTTTCCCTTTGGGCTCCGGAGCAGGCACAGCGCTGTCGGGCTGCCTCTGCTCTTCCCCACAGTCCTGTGTGCACTCCAGGCAGGCAAGATGCTTTGATGCTCTGATGCTTTCACTGATCTGCAGGTGGGAATTTGGGGCTGTAAGAGCCACAGATGGGTTAAGGCTAAGTGTTGCAGAATGGCTTCCAAAGGTGCAAGGAGAAAATCAGGTGGGAAACTGAAAGTGTAGGGATGCAGTTTCAAGACAGAGCCTTTTACCCTCATCTTAATTTTTTTTTTTTTTCTCTCTACTTGTCTGTAAATTGGCTAAACCAGTATTTACTTCTTGCAAGGCAATGAGGATGAGCTTCTAAAGCGCTGTGGTGTGATTAAACAAGAAAATACTACCCCGAGCGATGTGCTCTATAGCTTCAGGGTTTCTGTCAGGGACAAAGAGAAAGAAAACACAGGCTGTGCCCGCGCTGGCGGTTTAACGAGGATGAGTGAGCTTTTGCAGCAAAAACATGACGCTTTGGCTCATCACAAGGGCTCTCCTCTGCCTTGGCTTTGCATCAGCAGAGGGCGGCAGAGATTGGAAGAAAACACCGCGACAAAAATCCTGCAGCAGTGGCCAGTGGGGGGTGGGGAGGGGGGGTTATTCTTGCCATACATTTGCGCGAGCCACCCGCATGTTGCTTGGGGACAGCCTGTCCCCCAGACCCTGCTGGTCTCTTTTCAGCTCAGCAGCCCTACTGAGAGCTCAGCCCTGCATTGCTGATGGACTTTGAAGGAATGCAAGTGCACTTCTGTCCTTTTGGCCTGTGCTTTGCAGTGGCATCTTGGTGCTGTCAGCAGGCTGGCAGTAGGAAAAGACAGTGGTTAAATATTTGCAAGGAACAGAAAAAGCAATTCACAATGACGTCTGAGCCCCGGGCTTTGCTTTGAGCTGCCAGGAAAATAGAGCGTGCAAAATGTTCTCTGTCCCTCCTGCCCAGCAGAGGGAAAAGCCTCGAGGAGGGACCTTTCCCCGGCAGCAATTGGGATTCATGGTGTGTTGGCAACGGCCCCTTTTCCTCCTTCGGCTGCGGCTGTCTCCTTGCAGAGCTCCTCTTCCCCTCTGCAGTCGCAGCCCGAGGGCTAGAGAAGCACCGCAGAGACAGCTTGGGATGCTCACACACAGGTTCCTGCCCACCCTCTGCCGAGGGACCAGCAGCAGTCCCTCACCGAGATGGTGCCAGGGAGCTTCCCACTCTTGCCTTGGGCTGAGTCTGTGCACATCTGCAGCAGGGAACAAATCTTCACAGCGAGGGAAAGCAGGCAGCACCAGCAAATGCCACAGCACATCAGCATCACCCCGCTGCTCAGGCTGCTGCGCATTGCTCTGGGGGGGGCACCGCCCAGCAGCGTGGCCAGGTGCTACCAGGAAGCGAAGGGACAGCACTGGGTAATTGCCTCGCCTCTGCTCTGCCCCGCTCTGCGGTTACCTCAAGCACAGTGGGGTTGCGGATGGGGAGACCTACTTGCTGGACTATAGCTCCAAGAACAGGATTATTAGGGGGCCGAATATTTGCATTGTATGACGATTAGGATCGTTAGTTTAAGTTGTACTGTGTCATTATTAGAGGCTGCAGCAGAAGGAAGGAACCAATATTTCCTTTGCTTAGGAGTGAGCCTCTCAGTGAAGCAGAGCTGCCCGCTGAGGACTTGCAGGTATATATTTGGCATATATTTGAAGGATTAAATGGTCTAGAATATCCACAGGGCTGCTGACTGCTTTGGCACGGTGTCTTGCCTGTTCAGATGTGACTTTCAGTTGTGTCTTTCCCTTGTGCTGTATTGTTTTGGCAGAGTTTCTTGCTTCCAGGCAACTTTTTGACAGTTGTCAGTACTGCAGGCAGAAAACCCAGTGGAAAAGCACTGACGTCTCAGCCGCTGCAATGTAAGCCTTTTTAAATTATAAGGCATTTCTCACTACAAAAGGGAGGAGCAGGGTTTTTCTTGCCTCTCTGCACTGTGATGCGGTATGCCAGGCTCGCACCCTTTCTCCTCCTTTTTCCTACATGATTATTAAGCTCTTTTTGTTTTTCCCATTGCCTCTTTACAAGGTTGACAAGCAATGCCTAGATGTTTGACTCTGTAATAGCAGTGGGCTCAGTACTGTTTTTATCACGGTTTCTGGAACCGAGTTGCAGACTGAAAATGCTGAGGACAGGTGCTGGAGAGTTTGTCAGACATGCTCTGCATATGGGCCTTGAGGTGCAGAATAAGAGATGAACAAGCAGCTCTAATAGAATAATGGATTTACAAAATTTAGCCTGGAAGAGACGTCAAAGCTCACCCAGCCCCAACCTGCAGCCATGGGCAGGGCTGCCTCCCACCAGCTCAGGCTGCCCAGGTCCCACCCAACCTGACCTTCAGTGCCTCCAGGGTTGGGGCACCACAACTGTGGGCAGCAGTGCCAGGGCTTCACTGCCATCCGAGTAAAGAATTTCTACATAAAATCTAGCCTAAATCTCCCCTCTTTTAGTTTAAAACCATTCCCTCATCCTATCACTATCTGCTTGCATACAGCTCCCTTCAAGACAGGAAAGTCTGTAGTTCAAGGGTTGAATGGTGGTCATTGGTATCTTAGATTTGGGGTAGATTTTTAAATCTAGGTATCTTGTGTCTTTAAATTTAAGAACCTTGCTTTACATCTCCTCCAGCACATATAAACTGTGTCATCATGCACTAAGACTCCTGAATTTGCTCCAGGAACACAACCAATAATGCCCATCAGCACAGCAAACCTCTCCCATAGCAGCCAGGAGCACTGCAAACTGGCAGCACCCAGTGGTTAGCATTCAGCCCTGCAACCCAGGAGTTCCACAGTGATGGGTCAGATGTATTATTAACAGTTGTTTGTCTTCCCTCACTGGGTGAGTATGCAAACAGAGTCAAGTAAATACAACTGTTTGCAATTAACCAGCCCAGTCAGAGGCAGCTGGGAAGGGAGGGCTGAGCACATCCATAAATGAGGTGCCCTCAACTAGGGGCTGGATGGAAGGTAGTATTGGGGTGGAGGCTCTCCAACATATATATCTCCCCAATATATAAAAATATAAATAATAGTTAGGTGGTGCTTCCAGTTGGATTAAGGTACTGTGAAGTTTGGGATTAAGAGGAGGGAGAGGATAAAAGTGATGATGAAATATTTTCCTTGTTATTTCTTTCAGTAACTGGGTGTATTTGATCTCTTCCTTTTTTCTTAAGTGGATATCAGCTCATTCTTTCCCATTAGATAGTAACTGCTGGCAGAAGCATTCAGAATTAATGAGCAATCTCAAGTTGCTTTTGATTTATTTGTTTCTGGTCCTCCTCCATGTAGAGGCTGCATGGCTCACCAACAGCTCCCTGTAATGTACTGGGTTTCTGTATTTTTCTTTCACTCAGAAGGAACTGTAAACCACTCTGCTTACTCTAAATCACCTTTTCTCATTGTTTATTGTTCATTTTTCTACAGCTCTTCTCCTCTACCTTTTGGGGTACCTGAGTTCCATTTCTGCTGTAAGCAACTTGTCTGAGTAGTGGTTGAATGGAGTAGAAGATGGAGCAGCACCATTGTGTTTGATTTCCTTGGAAGCCCTGTGCTACAGAACAAGAGTTGTCAGGTTGTACAAGCATTGGTGGTCATAAGAGAGACAGCTTCGTCACCCACCCTTCCAGTAAGATTGCATTGCTTTTTCTGTTATCTATTCCTTTCATGTTTCTTGGCCCTTTTTATCTTTCTAGAGGATCTCAAGGGCTTATAATGGTAGCATGCCATGACTTAACCCTGTCCCTGTTGAGTTCATTCTGGGAGAATACAAGGGAAGCCCTTGCTTGGAAATGAGGAATGCCTTATTTCTCCAGCCCCTCAAAGCCTATTCAGTTCTTTTTCTTAAAACTCTTCCCTGTTCTGTTATTACAAATGAGATGTTCCCCAGAGCTATGGCAAGGGACTTGTAGCAGTAGTAAGGCTAAATTAAATTTCCTGGAGCTCGAGCTCAAACTATTCATAATGTGGGCTATTCAAGAGCCATTCAAAGGTCTTATGCCATAACCATATTTATTATTTCTACTGTGTTTACACCAGCTTAAAAATTCAACTTTTTGTACTGCCTGTTCTTTATTGTCATAAGAGAATAGATTGCTGTGACTGCAACAATATTTTTGTTGTGATTTGCTTTCCAAAAAACAACTCTGAATAGTAAATGTATTAAAAATAGGAAGCAGAGCAGAAAAGCATTTGCTAACATTTTGATTCATAAATGTGTATTTCATGGTATATAGGGTAAACTAGGAAAACTACACATGCTGGATGTAAGAAGCATGTAAAATAACTTGAGGACCAGGTGAGAGGACTTCTTGTCAAATGTATTTTGTTTTGTGGCCATTATAGAAGCTATGCTAATGTCATCATCCTGAAATGGTTACTTCTTCAGTTTGCTTGGACAACACAATCGGAGCCTTAAGACTCTCAACAGAAATGGCAGAGGCAAGCTGGTGAGGCTATATTGTGGCTTAGAGGAGCCTTGAGGAACTACACAAAGGGACAGACATACTGTGTGTGCTTGCATTTTGACAATAGGTCGAAATGTGTGTATTTGGGTGGGGGGGACTGTAGATGAAAAGGAGAGTTAGAGGTGCATGAAGCAAGCTACCTCCACGTTTGGGAAGAAAGGAGTGTGCTGTTAAGTGTCACAGAACTTCAACCTACGCCTGAAAGAAGCTTGTAATCTGCTGTGGTCTCATCTCTCAGGTATGTGTTGGTGCATAATTGTTATCTTGTTATCTCCTGTAGTACTGGGTAAGTTTTGGAACTGTTATGGAGCGCTGAGGCTTCCCGAGTAAATAAGAACCTCTGAAAAGCTCTCTGATATTGGAGTACTGTGCTTTGCTCACACAAATGATGTGTGGCTATAGTATCTACACCACCAATACCTGGCCCTGTGTAGTGCAGTAGAATGGCGAGTGAAGCGCTTACTTCAATAGTAGCTAGCCTGTAGGTTTGAAATGGTCCTTGAAGATTCAGGAGTGTCTTGAACATGAAATGGGAATTGCAGAATGACTAAGGCTACATTACAGCCTGACTATGAACCAAAACTGTTGTACAAAGCATCTAGTCTTAAGTTGCATGGATGTGCAGGGATAATCTTTCCTTTTTGTTTAAGTATTGCTGCCCTCTGTCTGCTTAATTTTTCTGCACTGATTTTCCCCTTTGATTTCTCACTTGTGCTGCCTATATCAAGAGACTTATTCAGTGTTTAATCTCCCACCAGCAAGTTTCCTTTTTCTCAGTACTTTGACACAGTTGATTGAACTTTCCAGAAGAATCCCTCACGTGGGGAGTGGTGCTTTACTCTTTGCTCCCAAGGTCTATTTCTAGCACTTGGTATCCTTTAAAAGTGTCCATGAAGTCACCAGTCAGCTTTTCTATGATCGGGCCAGGAGCACTGAGTTTTTTCCTCCCCTCTCTGCTCATCATTCAATACTCTTCCTTCTGCAGATGCTAGTTGTAAGCTCTGCAGCTTCATCTCTTGACTCCTCTTACTTTTTACAAAATCCAGCTGAACCCCTCTGCTTGTTCTTCTGAGATCATGAAACAAAAGCCAACATTTCTGTTTAAAAAATAATAATAATAATAAATTAGAAATAAGGGTCAAACTTGCAATCCATTCTTTTATTTTTGCTGAATCTAATTTAAACTTGCTGTTCTCCATTGTGGCCAGACTGAGGTGTCTCTTTATATAGGCAGTGTCAAAACAAAAGGTGTTTCCAAGCTTCTCCTTTCATGCAGCTCTTAAGTTTGAGGATCAACGGGATATTCATGAGCCTGTTTGACCACTCTGCAGTGTTCATGGAGTCTTACATCTGTGCTGAAATGTCCCAAATCATACAACTTCCCTGTCTCTAGACTGACTCAAACTTCTGATACTTGTATCCTTAGGTAGTCATGGCTATTTTGGGGCAGTAGGGCTAAAGCACTGATAACGTTCATGTTCAATCTATTGCAAAATACATGGCTCTTTCTAAACTTGGTTTCTGGTTTTCTAATCTCCTTGTAAGGTCAGACTAACAGAAATGTGACCAGTGTGTTTCAGTGTGTGCATCTGATTGTTATCAACGCCTTCCAAATAATTATCCCATTTTGCTTGTTATGCAGAGCTGGTGCATCTATGGCACAGAGCTTTCAATGACTCTCTGTGTGACTTGAGATGCAGGTATAGTTGGGTGATGTTTTTCTTTGGTCTTATTTTGCCAAAAGCTTGCAGATATTTAGTGGCTGACTTCTGTTGGAAGTCTGAGTGCTTTGCTAGGTCTCTGAACTGTTCTCCTGTCACCTTCCCATCTCAGAGCTCTTGACCATTTTCAAAAGAAAACAAGAGTTCAGGTTTTTCTGCTGTCACCCTGTGACTTGTTCAGAGAGGTTACAGTTGAACAAAAGAGATGCCAGAGAACACAGCCACTGGCTTCTGGCCTTAGGGTACTTAATCAGGTGACTATTCATGCAAAAATATTCAAACACTGGAATTATTTAATGGTGTTTTGACTTGTAACGCCCAGTCAGGTTGGTGGGCTTATTGTACTTCATTCTCTGAAAATGCCATAAGGCATTTCTGTGTTTGTTTTACACAGTGAGGAATGTCACTGCCTCTTCCTTCTGGAAACAAATACAGGGTAGGCTCAGGTATATAAATAGTGACTCCAGCTACTGTTTGGTACCATCAGCAGACAGCACGGTGACCGCCCAGTTAATATGCCTTAATGTTAAGACAAACATTGAAAGGCCTAAAATACAGCCCTGTATCAGCTGGGGGGGGTGGGGGGAAACCTACCCAAACCACCTGAAGAAAGCAATTGGAGATGGGAGTAGAAATTCCTGGCTTGGATTCCTAGGTCATGTTCCTGTGGTATGTTTGGGAGTGCTTCCTAGATGAAGAAAAGCTGCTGCCCGATGCCAAAGGAGGAGCAATAGCAAGCTCTAGCTCTGGTGGGTCCAAATACTAGCAAGTAGCATAAGACAAACAGTGCTTTGGACAGGGAAGCCCTCTGTGATTTACGACTATTTCAAACCCTCATTAATAGAAGTATAACTGGTGAATTGTAACTCCTTCCTGTGCAGATTATGGTAAATGTTTCTTCTCTCACACAACGTGAGCTGTCTCCACACCTGTATGTGGTGGTAGCTAACCTTGCACTGCATGTGGTGATGTGCCTCTCACCTCTTCCATCACTGCTCACTGTGCTCCATCAGAAGGCTGGTCCCACAGTGCTGTGGCTAAGACAAGCAGTAGGAACCCCTGGGGTAGTTATACTGATGCATTCTACTTTAACTGGGGTGCTTGTTTCCAGCAGCGCACACTTCTTGATTCCTAATACATGAACACTTGTCTCAAAATAAATGAACAAGTGACTTTTGCCTGCAAACATCTTTGGCTCACACAGCTTCTTAAATTTACTAAGGGTATATAACACCCACAGGGTAACACTGAAGACAAAAAAGCACAGCTCGTTCTCACTGTAGCCCATACTCATGTACATGTGTGCCTTGCTGTCAGTGTGTGAAGGCCATGTGATGTTTTGTGTCCAGTTCATTAAGATTTTTTGCATGAATTCCTGTTCCTTTAAATTCTTAGCTTATAACTGGTCTTTAGCATTTAAGTAGTTCACCTTGGTAGTCCAAAGGGACATTGACTGCTCCAGCTGTGGGGTGCAATCAGCATGCCAAGGTCAGCCAGAACACATGGGTGCACCACATCCTAGGGTGGATATCTTCTAACATGGCTGATCTCCTTCTGGGAAATACAGGATTGGATACAGAAGATGTGTGAATGCATGTGAATGCTTTGCTTTTTTTTTTTGTGTACGTGCACCTATCTTGTTCCTCCTCCAAACAATTCCATTATTTTTAAAAAGTTGAAAATACCTGATGTAACACTGGTGTGCTGAGGAAAATTGAGTAGATGGATACTGACTGCCCCAGTCTGTCATGAGGTCTGTCTAGGACTGCTTTACTTCCTGGACCTGGTTATCTTGATGGCACAGCACGCTTGCAGGTAAAGGACCTGCTCCTCCAACCATCTCTGTACTGTTTGTGGCTGCTGCTGTAGTATGACTGGGGAGTTTCCAGAAGTGCTCCTTCAAGCTAAAGCCATCCTATCTCTTTCTGTCTGCGTGTACACAAATACTTGTGAGAGATGAAGTAGCAGCCTGCTGTGCAGAATAGTAATGCAGGCTAAGGGAGAACAAATATTTTGTTCTACATTATGCTGTGTACAGTGAAGGCACAGCTCTTCCTCCCTTTCTTTTTGAGGGACAATGTGAGGAGATGTGTGAGAGTTTGCAGCTCCTTCTGGCTGGAATGAAAAGGCACAAGGATGAGGCTTATAAGGAATTATTGTCGGAGCTGAAAACAACCCCTTGCAGTGCTTTTTTCTTTTTTCCCCTTTCAGAAGCTACTCACCAGCAAGCTTAATTTCACATCGTTATTTCAGCTGATACAGATGACACCTTCTGCTGTCTAGATTAGCTTGTTCCATTTAACTTCTCTTCCAATTACCTTAATGCTTACAATTACCTTAACAAACACAAGTCAGGTGTGCAGTGCTCCTGTAGTACCTGTGCAGAGGAGAGCTGAGCAGCTGCCTCATAAAGGTGGGGGATTCTTCTGATTAATCTCTTCCAAAAGCTGTATTACCTTACAGAATAAGCTAGGAATTTCTAACTGTCCTACTTGACTGTTTTGATAGTTATTGTTTAGTGAACTGACCTCACATCTCTCCTTCTTTAAAGATGCAGTTTTATTCATCACTGTTTGAGCATTCTGCTCCTTGTCTGCACTGCCTTCTAGACCCAGCATTCACTGTTTTTATTCACAACCATCTGCAGCCAAGCGGAAGTTTTGTGCTGACAGGCAAAGATGATATGCTGATGTTAAGAATTCCAAGACAGCTGATATGCTGAAATTGTATCTCACTTGCCCTTAAGGTTTTTCTTTATATTAGACTATTAAAATGCTACGTATATAGAGATGTTGTTTCAAAGTGAGCAACTTGTCATAAACTAATCATACACAACTATGTTTATCTAAATGATCAGCAGTGGTATTTGAAAATACAAACAGTAGATGGGTTTAGTGAGGTAGTTCATGTTTATCTTGAGTGTCTACTAGTTTTTAACATTTGGATGTGCATCTGGAACTTAAAAGGATTTTCTGCATGTGATGTCACACAAGCAGTAGTGGTGATTACAAGGATATAACAGCACAGTTTTTCTCCAGGAAGTTTCAACGAATGCACTTCTTTCATCATACCTAGGCAAATCCAGGCATGGAGATGCTGCATTACATGCATGTCAACAATGGCCAAAATTGGTCTTTATTGTAAGTATTACTGTAATGATGATCTTATTTGCCCATGTCAGTGTCTCTCGCTTAAAGGACCTGCATATCATTGCACTGTATGATCATGGAGTGAACTGGACTGCTATAAAATTTCCTGTGTTATTAGCTGAGGTCCTGAAACACATGGCATTTTATCCCTTATACATTATTTAACTCAACTCTTCTCACAATCTATGTAAATACATATATATTTTTAAGCTTTTAAGTGTAATTGGGCAGAAGGTTCCACAGGATAGTTACACATTGCACAGTCTTATTTAATGTGCTGCTCTCCCATCTTTCCCATTTTTCAATATTCTCAATGTTCTTTACAAAAGGATAGGTAGATTTTACTACTTCACATTCTTTGCTTCTTTCAGATCTTTCATGGCGTTCACTCCTGCTTCTTTGCTCTCTAAGCTGAACATTGCCAGTATTTTCAGCCTCTGCCTACCCAAGGCTTTATCATCTGCTACTGCCTTTGTGAAGCACCAAATCAAGCTTGCTTCTGTGCTCTCAACTACTTTGCAGATGTACTCAAAAAATGCTGCATCCCTCAGCGGATTCATCTTGGTCCTAAAATACAAATCTTGATATTATATGCTTCCTATAATGAACTTTTAGTACCTCTTCACATTCAATTATGGTAGCCTGGTCAGCTTCTTTCTAAGACACCAGTTTCTCCCTTGCCATCTAAGTCATTTTAATGGCGGGGCATCATCTGTTGACTTCATTTGTTTGAGAAGACAAGCACTGATGACTGTCTTCAACACAGATTAGTTATGGATGTAGCTCTTAGTACAGGCACTTGCATTCACAAAATTTCTGAATGTTTTTCAAAGTTCAGGCCAGTTTGCTACAAATTTCCTTAAAAATGTATTTACAAACAAAAAAGGTCTGTGTTTCTCAACAGTGACCATTTCCATAAAGTACACTGAGCCAGCTCAGATGCTTACAATTGCAAGGATAAATCTTTTTCAATACTAAATTAACAAAAGATTGTGGTGCAGGCAACATCATGTACAGAAGAACAACTAGCTTTATATTCATTTATTTATTTATTTTTACTGTCACTGTGATTTTACGAAGTACAACCTGATCCCTTTCATAAGAAAAAGTAGTGCTTCTATCTTTGTTCTCTCAAGTATGTGTTGGAGTAGCTTTTTTCAGCTGATGTGCTTATTCTGTAACTTTCCTTTTAAAGGGGCTCTCGAAGTTTTCTGAGTCCCCCCCAAGAGTAGATTGCTCCCAGAGCAGTTCTTGCTTTCTTACTAGCTCCTTTGTTGCAGCATCAGGGGTCCAAATCTGGAAAAGAAGAATATTTGTAGTTAACTTTAGACTTCTGTGACTGAAGCATTTAAAAACAAACAAAAAAAAACCCAAACTGTTAGCTAAACAGAGGCATGCTGTAGCACTTGTTTACATCCTGAGATGCAGAAGAAAACCAGTGCAGAATTCCTGCAGATAGCACAGCATTTCTATATACAAGTGGAGTACGCTCTTATCACTTCTCATTTGTAATATGTTGAGTGTTACTCAGGGCAAATGGGAAGGGGGGGAAAGATGGTCCAAAGCTATTTCAGAAGGACAGACTCAGGCCCAAGGTTCTCATAGCAGAAAATAGTAATTAACCATAGAATCACTGGCACTGTTGTCTTATTCCTGAGACCACTGCAGAAACTAACACGAGTCAGAGTTAAGGAAATGGTAAACCAATGTGAAACAGAAAAAACTTCTTGGTTTATAACGGTATTCTTTTCCTTAAAAAAAATGTATATATACACACACTTCGTGATCCACCATTTCCTTTTCTCAGTTACTTACATGATCAAGTCCTAATGCAAAAATTATGCTTTCAGTATTCTAACTCTAGGGTGTAAATACTTAGTGGCCTGTGATCCATGCAATTCAGTAACTGTCACAAATTCAGTAATTGTGTGAGTGAGAGTGCAAGTTGGGCATTGGTGCTGGTCCCATACACAAGGACTCCTGCCCATTAAGTGCACTGCATGAATATTAAAATTCATCCCATGAGCACAGTTGCATTTTATTGTAGGTCTACTTCAATCCTATTTTAAAACTTGATGTGAGCTTGACTTCCATGATCATTGTATGCATATAATATAAATACACATGTGATATTTTAATTTATTGTTGTTTTATGATAATCTGTACCCTGTATCACATCATCTAGTTAAACATCAGTTTATTCTGGTTCGGGTTCTACAGCAAAGCCTTGTACTTATAGGTTATCATGCACAGAGGAAAAAGCATGACTAGCTAGAAAACAAAAAGAACTCGTCTTGGATTGAGCCACATTAGGAAACATTTACTTTCAAACAATATTTCTCTCCCTGAATGAAGCTGCTCCTGTGTTCCTGCATTTCAGTAACTAAAGAAGGAAGAGAGAGCAGACAAAATCTAGAACAAACCTACTGGAATCAACTGGGACCCCTTCTATAACATCTTCACTAAAAGTGTAAACCTTTGTCTCTTTTTGCTTTGAGTTTTGTTGAAATGTCAAGTTTTCTAAAAATCTATTCAGAAATGTATAATGAGAGAGAGAGGTCAGCTTCTGAAAACATGACTGGAATATGTAGTACTGGCTCTGAGTAGCAAGTCCTGAGAAATGCTGTGTGCTTTCTACTGCGTTTTGACGCTGGGTCAGTCTTTTTGCTGGTATAATTGGTCCAGCTTCAATTAATTAGCAGTTACAAAACTCTACAGACTGACTTCCAAAGAATGTGATTAATCTACCTTTGACATAAAGCTATACTTATGGCTTGCTACTGTACATACTTTTCTGGGTTTGAATGCAATGTCGTCTTTCTTAGTAGCACCACTGCTTATCAGAGAGTTCAGATAAACAACACTGTCCTGTGCTGGTTTCTCAAGATGAGTTTTTCCTATAGGTGGCAGAGATGCATGTGATGGCTGGAAGAAAAGAGGTTAATCAGTTAAATATGTTACATCTGGAAACAAAGCATGAATCCTACATATACTGTTACTTGTTTCACCATTCATTCACAGAGTGTGTATTTTGTGTATTTGAATCTATTAAGTATCATTTGTTTTTCTCAAAGTTGTTTTGTTGTTTTTTTTTTTCTTTTAATGTCAAGTTTGTGAGGGGAAGCCCTTCAAAAAGGAAGAGATGACTCTCCTTTCTGGATTTTAAAGCGTTAGCTGCCTTTTAAAACTCCCCAGACAATTGCCTTGTATTGCTGGTGTTCTGATACTGCTCTGGGTGATGAATAACTAAGCACCTATAGCTGTCATCCTCCCTTCTATGAAAGTATTATACTATTTCTCAGAAACTCACATTATCTTCAAAAGGCATAAATGAGCACTTGGATACTGTGACATATTTATTTCAACATCTGGGGTGGGACTGATGAAGCAGACTTCCAGCAATGCAGATAAAGTTGCATTTTCTCTCTAAATAGAATCCCAGGTCTGATTAGCAAGTAGCACTGGTGAATTAGAAAGACCTCATCCACAGTAGAACAGCCAGAATGTGATCTCTGAGGCTTATGTCAGCATGAATAGTTCAGAAACAGCAAGGTTCTCAGGGCTCTAGAAGGGCACAAAATATTCAGAAGTACAACAGCTAAACAGATCAGTGTAGACCTCAAGGAAAAAGGACTTGGCTTAACAGTAGAAAAGGAAGGATAGTGGACAAACCAGGAAATCAGAAGTCAACAAGCCTGATCACTTCAACTTGTTTAGTTAGCAGAGGAAAAAGACTCTCCTACTGACTAGAAGGGCTGATCCTGGCTTATCCTGTGAAGAAGCACATCCTTCTGCTGAGAAATTATGGTTACTAATGACTCAGCATTTGCAACATCATAGTGGAATGATCACGATCTTCAAGAGATAGGAAAGAAGAGGAAAGGCTGTGCCCCAACAGTGGTAAATGACAGAGTTCTGGAATTAGGGAACACATAAAATTCATAAATTATGAAGCCACAGATTTGATCGGTGAAAAAGACCTGGCAAAAATACGTGCTGGCTTCTGAAAATACTCTAACAATGCTGCATGCTTTACAGAGTTGAATAGCAAATAAATGAAAGAAATAAGCACTCTATTAACCAATCAGTCCTTTGGCACCATTTCTCATACCTCTTTTTTCACATCTTGTACTTCTGCAGGAGTTTGTGTAGAAGGCATCTTCGGCTTTGCAACCTTTCCTTTCTCTGCTCCTTTTTTCTCTGTTACCTTTGGCAAATTGTCCAGTTTATTTTGAAGCAGGTCAATTATTCTAGAATCTGCAAATACTTTAGCAATATCAAGAGCATTTTTTCCTGTATTTAAAAATAAACACCTGTGTAAGCCATGAAAATATTTCCTGGCACTTCTTATTGGAATTGGATAATGGTGCTACAGTCTGCATAATTTAATTAGGGATCTGCTTTATCAGTCATTCAGCATGCCAGCAACCTGGCTGCTGTTGGCGTGAGGGTTGGCAATCATCAGCACTGCTTGCAAAAATAAGGGCTTGCAGAAATGAGACCTGAGACAAGATATTTCAGGAATTCTTGGATGTGGTTTCTTTGCTCTTAATGTCTTGACATTTGCAGCTTAATATACTGGTCTTTCAGGTTGTAACTTTGATCTTTAAGAACATTTAGCACTCCGGAATGGCTAGCACATTACAAGAGTTGGAATTTAGACTAAGTTCTTGTATGTATCTGCACTATTCAGTGATTGCTCTGCAGCTGGCAAAGAGTTGAGGGAAAGTCCCATGGCACAAATAGGACTGAATCAACTGCCACCTGCATATATAGAGAGAATTTCATGGTAACAGGGATGCAGAATACACAGCACTTCTATAAGCAGAGCTTCACCTTCTAGGAAGAAAAATCTCATATAGCAATGTTGCTTCCTACATTATAGCAAGGATTTAAAATGTGATATTAACAGTTTAAATGACTCTTAAAATGGAGAAAGTAATACTAATTGAAGGATCTGCTATGAGGAGGTAACACTTGATTATCAGTTCAGATTTGTTTTTTTTTAAGTCACTTTTATTCTCATGGAGTAGTATGTACAACATAAGCAGCATGAAAATATTTAACCAGTGTTGCCTGCACATACAAAATAATAAGCATTTTAAATGAGTGGCAGAATACACACTGGCCAAAACCAAAATCTACTTTTTCATAAAATAATATTAATACCTGGCTTTAAGGGGGAAAAAAAATCTAGCGACTTTTATCTCTGAATATAGCTTGTGAAGAACAGCTTTGCCAGGGATGTTTTCAGCCATGGTCTTCAGAGGAGTGGAAAAGAAGTTGTACTTATTAATCATGAAATTAGTTGTGTTGCTTTACTTTCTAGGATTCCATTAAGTTTCTATTCCTTACAAAACATGTATACTAGTAAGTAAGGAGCCCTCTGGGGGAGACACTGATACTTACCATTGCTGTTTGTTGTTTGGACATCAGCACCTGCATTGATTAAAAAATGTACTATGTCCAATCTACAAATCTCTATGGCTCTCATTAGCGGTGTTGCATTGCCTATTGCAGGTGCATCTATTGCTCCTCCAGCCTTCACCATCAGTTCAGCAATATCTAGGTGTCCATTATAGCAGGCGTGATGGAGGGGGGTCCACATGAAATTGTCTGTTGCGTTTACATCTGCCCTGCAAAAGAGTAAGAGATGCTGTGGCAGATGAAGCCAGATACAGCTCTAAGTGTAGTCAGTCTTAACTGCACACTGAATGACATAATTCATGTAAATAAGTATTTTCGTATTGCTACTGCTACTTTGAAACCGTTCTAGAAAACAATACATAGCATGCTCTATTAATCTTAGTTAAAGTTATTAACATGCCCTGGCTAGTGATCGTGTTCCTCTCTAAGTTGACATGGGATCCTCTACAGGGAAATTCTCACAAGTACCAAGAAAAACAGTTATTCAGGTTTAGTCCTTCTTTGATATGCTGATATTGCTTGTTCGCCAGCTTTAGCAGGGTTGCCCAAAGGCAGAAAGCTTCTGCGCCAAGAGCAGGTGCTTGGAAAGACATGGCAAACTTGCTTACTGTCCAATTGAAGCATGAGTTAGAGAATATTTATCATAGAAAATCTGAGGATTTAAAACTTTTCCAGCTACTAGATCAGTCTGCTCCCAGATCAGTAGTGACATGTTCTGGAGGATGCAAGTGTTCTGGGGTAACATTTGCAATACGCTGCTTTAAGATAAAGCTTTGAGAAAAGTGTTATCAGCCCTTTGGCAATTGGCAGCCTTCAGAGATTCAAACGGGGGCGTGAAAAAAAGAGCCACTAGTGCCTAAGGAAAAAGTATGGTTTTTCCCCATGTCTTTGGTTATAGGACATCCTTTGTTTGCACCCAGATCTGACTTCCATGTTTGCCATGTGTGGGTTCAGAGGCGAGTCAAAGCCTCATGAAGGGTATCCCAAAAAACCTGAGTGAAATTAATTAATTTCTTCCGTGTTTAGGGCCGCCTAGAAGTGCTGAATTGAATTGTCTTCTTTAGGGACAAACAGCTGATGTTAGCCTGAAAGACATGGGAGGAGGGAAAAGGAAGCTGTCCGCTTCCCCAGATAGCTTTTGTGCTTGTCTGATGACATGGTTAGTATTCAATTCTAGATCAAAAGAATAGACTAATATATTTATTTCTTGTTTAACTATTAATATTTTTCAGAATTCAGTCTTTACTGAGATCTTATAGCAGTAAATTCTCCAGACCTACTGATCTTTTATCTTTCACTTGCTTAGCTGTTATGATTTATTTGTATGCAGTTGTCATTTCCTCCACATATCTCATAAAAAATAAAGAGTTCCCATTTCTCTTTCTCTACTAATTCCCCATCGCTATACTGATCATCTGAGGTTCCTGAATTCCTTTTGCTAATTTCTTCCCATCTGAAACAAATTTATCAAAGGCAATGGGAGTGACACAGTGCTGACATAAAAATTCTTCAACATTTTCTCCTGGTCAGAATTTGCCTTATTTCAGAGTCTTTCTGAAATAGGATAGAAAGTAGATACCACCAATTTATGTTTAACCTCAGTATTTTCTAAATGTTTTGTTTTCTGTTTGGTATGCATTTGTAACACCATACTGGAAAGGTCATTAAAAGCTACTTAAACTTCCATTCTAAAACAGAAGCATCTGAATGTTCACCTTATTGAAAGATATAAAGCTAAATGCTGTCCTGAAAACCTTCCTATTCACTTTGTGATTTCTATCAATTTCAACTATCAGAAGTAAAGCCGTTTTTTTAAACGAAATTACTACCTTTCTGGGTCTGAATATGGTGAGATGCAACTCCAATGCTCATGAATTTTGGTGAAAGCAATGGAAATGGATTTGCTAGATTAACTTGATAACTCTTGCATCTTTATCTTTGGAAGTATACACATTTACACAGCTTTACATGCTGCAGGAGCATCAGTATAATTACCAAGGTGCATATGTTTGCATGTGCTGTTAAGTCTTTACAGGAACTAGAGCAATGACTAGACCACTTGTCCTTGGAAATGAACATTAAAATGAATCTAGCTAGAGGAAGAGGAGAAAGCTAGTATAAATATTATTGTCTTTGAAAAATGTTTATGTAAATATTTATCGCAGTGGTGATTAATGGTGGCAGTTGGCTCACAAAAAAAAAAAAAATTACACTATTACACAGCTATGAGTGAATACTTTTAAATGGCTATAATTTTTAAGCTGTTAATATTTTTCCCAGGTGTAGTCCCAGGCTAAAAATTGCTGAAGCACTTCTGAATTGGCAACAGGCTAAATAACAACAGGCACTTCTGGTGAAAATCCTACTGCTTCAGCTGCTGAGGCTGCAGAGAAGTGATTATTTGTAGGCTGCGTTCTCTCAAAACATTTGCATGCAAAGGCCTGACATGCAAATGCCTGACAGGGAAGTCCAGGACTGCCTTTCTGGTTCATCTAGGTATGTCTTGATGATTTCAGACAACCTGCTTGTGTCAGATTTCCAAAAATTCATTCATCTAATTTTGGTAGTTCTGTTTTGAGGATCTCAGAATCATAAGGGTTGGAAGAGACCTCTGGAAATCACCTAGTCCAACACCCCTGCTTCAGCAGGTTCCATAGAGTAGATTTCACAGGAGCATTTCACAGGTTTTTTAAATATCTCCAGAGAAGGAGATACCACAGCCTTTCTGGGCAGCTTGTTCTAGTGCTTCCTCGCCCTCACAGTAAAGAAGTTTTCCTCATGTTTGTATAGTATTTCCTGTGTTCCCGTGTGTGCCCAAATGCACCGCTGGAGACATGGATGTCAACAAACAACTAGATGGGTTTTGTAGGTACTCTGCCTCTAACTGAAATGTCAATAATCCAGACTAAAACAAATCAGGACTGGGGAACTTCTGAAGTGGTTTTATTTCCTCATTACTAAAATGTAAAAAAATATAAAATTAAAAAAAAAAACAACACCAATAGACTAAACCTCTGCAACTCAGCATTTTACAGAACTAATTTTTATGCTAAACATTATGCAAGTAAAAAAAAAACAAACTATAGTCTGTAGCATCCAACTATTTACTGCAAATTTATGCTCTCAAAATAGCAATTAAAAATTCTCCAGAACTCTTACCCCTTTTCCAGGAGATACTGCACAACATGTATATTCCCACTTGTGCATGCAGTCATCAAAGGTGTTTTGTAATACTTATCTTTTATGTCTACTGGCACACCCTCCTCAAAAGCTTTCTGCAGAGATAGAATGTCTCCTGCTCTGACCAGGAAGTTAATATTCATGTACATTTTCCTTGGTTCATCTGTGTACCAGGCACGATCATCGTGCACGGGATGGGCAGATGGGTGGTCTCGGTTAATGTGGTAGCTATCAGCAGTGCTCTGAACAGCCTCAATCATGTATAAAGGGAAGCCATCTTCCCTGAGCAGGCATGCACTCTTTGGAATAACACAAATTGGCATGGGGACAGCAACACTCTTTTTGCCTCTTCGTTTCTTCCCTTTCTTTCCTTTCTTCCTTTTGGGTCCAAAGGATGTTATCAGACAGCTTTTCTGCAAGTATTTAAAGCCTTTAAAAAATTCTTCAGTGTTTATTCCTTCAGAGTCAGATTTTTCATGTGCTTCAGCAATAGTTTGTATTTGCTCAGTATCCACGAAGGAACACCGCTTCTGAATAACTGATATGAAATCATCCTTGGCTACAGTCCCATCTCCTTGGTCGACAGCCTCAAATGCCTGGTGGAGGGCAGTCTGGTGCTCTAAGGACCAATCATACAGCCTCAGTGCCCAGAGTGGGTTGTTGTTCTTAGCTCCAGGCTTGGACTGCTTTATAAAGTTCTTTTCAATTTTACGCAGTTCTGTTGCTGCTGCTTTAAAACCTCCTTCCTTGGCAACAGCTCTTGGAGTCTTAGCTAACAAGTTTGTCCATGTAGGATCACAGCCTAAAAATATGAACACATTTCCATTGATAATGTACTGGAATTAATAATTACTAATTATATAAGAAACTTATGCATGAAGCTAATTAGCAGAGGTCTACAACTTTACACAGACTTAACTATAAACAGTGATAATAAATGGAACTATATCAGTGACCCCAGCCTGGAGGGCTAACAGCACATCTATTTCTGTTTCCCACAGTGAGATTCATCAGAAAACCCATGTTTTTACTTAAAGAAGCAAGTTTAAGAAGAAACTAAGATTAGAATGTCACTCACTCTTCTATATCCCACCCTTGCCATCTGGTGACAGACCACAAGCTAAGTGTTAGGATCACAAGAATAGAATGTAGGATTTTGCATGATCCTATGGGAAGAAAACCTGAAATAATATGATCATCTAATTTAGAAAATGATCGCAGCTTCTTTGATGTATCCATGGGTGCTAAGCTTTCCTTGTGACTACATGAGATTGAGTTGATTAATTGATCAGTGAGGCAAAATACAATTTTCTATTGAAAGCGTTGATACAAGTTATACAACCCATGATCTTTCTGCAGGTTTCTTTGAGAAATGTTTTTTAGCTCATGCCAGCCCTGTTAGTAGATATAAATAATAATAGCCTATGTTTGGCTATTATTAGAAAAATTACATTTGCCACATGATACTGAAGAGCCAAATCCTTCATAAATGCCCAAGTGAAATCTTTTTTCAAGCACAGAAAAAACATACAGTTGTAAAGTAACTTCTTTTTAACGTACCTCTTTGTCCTATAAACTTGCAGCAATTTGCAAATCCTCCCTCTGCAGCATAATGAAGGGGTGTGTTACCATTCATGGCAATCAGTCCCAAGTCTCCATTATAAGCTGAAATAATCCTCAAGATCTAGAAGAACAAAGACAGTATCACCAGAAGACATCTGTGTTTCTCAGGATGGGGGAAGCATGAGATTGATTTACAAATAAAATGCACTGTCATATATTCCCAGTTTATACAGTGAATTTCCCTGCCATGCCCAGCTGATCAATGCACTCATTAAGCTTTTGCTCTCTATAGTACGTGCTTTATTCGGGAAATAGAAACCCTATTCATTTGTAGATATCTAGGACAACAACATTTGCTCCTGCTAGCCTGCTGCAGTTGACAATCTTACAGTAACGCTGTATGCAAAATCATGGTATGCATTATTAAAACTACATAATTTTATGTACTTTAAAGGCAATACTTCAGACATAGTAGGGAAGAAACTGCCTAGATGCAGCTGTTTGTATCTGCCTTTCTTATAATGGTAAGATCTCATCCATGTTATACAACTGTGACATGATGCATGTTGAGGGAAACAAGTTCTCCAAATGAACTGTTCACATCAGACAGCCACAGCAGCTCACTCAGAGGTACAAGAAAAAAAGGTTCTGTAATTATTATGCCTTGATCATCTGAGATACTGGACTTTAAAAACAAAATTAAAAACCCAACCAGCAATATTTAACACCATAAAAGTTACCTCAAAAAAGCCTCCTTTGGCTGCAAAATGTGCAGCATTATGTCTCTCATTGTCAAATAGGTTAACATCACCTCCTCTCTCAAGTATACCACGCACCACCTCAAGAACACCCTCTCTTGCTGCTTCCATTATGGCAGTGCGACCTGTAACCTGCAAAGTAACAATAATACAATTCAGAATTTGTAGTGTATGCTAATTTAGGTTGGAAATATCCTCTGGTGCAATATGATCTGATTGTTGCAAGGCAGCATAAAACTGGATGACTTTTTAGATACTACTGAAAAAAAAGAAGACAAATCTAGTAACTTAAAAGATGTTTAGAAGCAAACTTCAGGAATCTAGTCTTAATGCTTCTAATTAAGAGTAGTCAAATCCCAGTGACTCAAGAACATTAGTAACCAGAGTCACCTGAATAGTTGCACAAATATCAATTCCTTGCTTGAGGGAATTCTTGTTTCTGTGTGCATGCTTTCTTGCAAGTATAAAAGTTTAACAGAAAATTGCTACCTCTGTCATGAAAGTATACAAGAAAACTGGCTGTAGGAGTGCTGTGAGATAGACACAACAGCTGGGAAATTTCATTGATATTCTGTCTGTGAGGATAAGTTCACATACTAATACATTCATACTGTGTTCTTTTTTTTTCTTGATGATAGCGCATGCTTGATACTATTTGTACATATTTTCTTTATAATGGCTGACTTTGGTAGGTTTGGTGACAGTCCCAAAGAAAAAAGCACCTTTCAGATCAGGAATAGTCCCCGTTAACCTAGTACCCCACAGCATCACTTAGAACCTGTCACCTGTTGCTATACGGGGCAAAGAAGAATAAATGCTAGGAAGCAAACAGTGAGCTGTGGATTTCATTGTGCTGAACTGTGCTTTGTTCCCTACATCTTTCTCTGGATCCAGCAAACCATTCTCATTATATTACCAGGTGTGTGCCCATCATATTAAAACTAAAATGCAAGTATCTCATCATATGGCAGGTATGCAGAGTCGAGGTGGAGGCCAAATGTTTTTGACATAAAATGGTTTGGTATAACTACAAACTATGACGGTATTACTGCAATGCTATGACCAAAGCAAGAGTCACAGGCAGCTCTAAGGGAAGGTCTGATGATCCTGAAGGTCTTTTTCAACCTAAATGATTCTAAAATTATATGACTTGGTCAGTAGCACAGGGTTTTGTCCTTAATGTCACTGTTCAGTTTAGCAAGTAAACACATAAATTACTGAGATGTATAGAAGAGAGAAGAGAGCTTCTAATATTTCATTAGTACCTTGATTCCCCTTCAGTTTTTTCATGCTGGAGTGACGTTTTTAGTGAACAGTACTTCAATCCTGAGAAGTTTGGGGCATATCCAGGCAAAATACCAATAAGCACTGCTCCACTGAAGTATAATGAGCCACGATTTTTAAGAGTTGGCCCAGTTATACTTCTTTAATATTTTTACTCTAATCTACAAAAATCTAACACAAGATACATGGTTCAAGCAAAAGACTTAAATATCTGCTCCTGAAAAAGAAAAAAAAAAAGTATAATAAAGAAAACAAAGAAGGGAATAGATGCACCCACAGATTTATGCACTTGCCAGTGCTGTGTTATTTTAATGTGAGCATTTATGGTCATATACTGCAGTCATCTGGTAGCTATTCTGTACTCCTGTATATGCATTCTTAGGTACTGAAATATTCTTACTGGGTCTCTTGCATTGGGATTTGCTCCTCTTTCCAAGAAATTCAGACAAATTTCTTTAATATCGTGAGCTTGCTCACAGGCTTGCAGAAATACAGGCTTCCCATCAGTGCTACAGTTGTTAATATCTGCACCATAATCCAGGGCAATTTGAGTGCAGTGATAGTGCCGTCTAGTAGGTAAAATGCAGTAAAACAAAACACCTGCAAAGAAAAACAATAGTGATTATGGTGTAATGCCAAATAATAAGAGGGGTTTCTTACACTGTAAACTTCGCAACTGAATAGAAAAAGTCCTTCAACCGAGACCCATTAACATCTCTTAGGGCATTTTGTAAATACAAAAAAAGAAATTTTAGTTTAGGGCCTTTGAACTCAGGGAGTAAACCAGAACTGAATATGTGACTGGTCATAGGAGGATGCACGAGAAGTGCTGTGATTTAAGGGCCCAGATTGTTCAGGGAGAATAATTTTAATTTCTACCTGGTCACTAGCTTCTGTTGAGCTTTAAAAATTAACCTCAGCCATGGTTCCTCTCCACAGATTTAACATAACACATACAGCAAGTACATAACAAAAGAAGGAGCAATTTTATGCTGGCCTAATGAGGTTCCTTTTTTCTTACCTTTTCCTTCATTATCAACAACGGTCATGTCTGCTTTAATTTTTGCTAGTAACTCCAGAACCAAACTATGGCCTAGCTCAGCTGCCTTCATTGCTGGAGTGCGCCCCGTTTTGTCCTGAACATCTGGATGAGCTCCCTGTTGTAGCAAGAAACTGCACATGTCGATATCGTTCTTAATGCAAGCCAAAGAAAGAGCACTATGTCCATCCATAGGCTCGGTGAAATTGATGAGGTTTGGGAATCCATTCTGGATCAGCTTTTCTATTTGCTTCTTGTCTTTCTGGTGAACACACTGGAGAAGTCTGTAGATCTGTAAGTTTCGAAGTCTGTTATCTACCGGTAACATTCTGGAATGACAAAAAATGGCTTCTTTCAAGGTAATAATTTCTGCATGGAACACAGAGATGAAACTGCTCTCATATACTAGAAATTGCAAGAATCAAACTATGTTCAAGGCATGGAAATAACTACTTATCTACTTGGCAGAGCACAGGATTCTGTGTGAACATATAAAGACTACATAAACACTGCACCTTGCAAATTGCTTTTTCTTGTTTTCAAAATGTTCTAAAGAAGTCTCATTCAACATGAACTTAATGTTAAGGAACTGTAAGAAACTGCTATAATCTGCAATTACTTGGAATCCCAAAGAGAGGTTGATCATCTGCCATTTTAGTACTGCAAGTGGAGATTTAAAAAAAATCACAAGACCCAGTTACAAGTCTTGCTAAAACACAAAATAGATACTGGCATCACTTTGTCTGAACCTGAACACCTTCCTTCTTAGGTAGCTGATGCATGCTTTCTGCTGGGTTGTGACGTAAGAGGGTAAAACTGAATTTCTCTGTGGTAAATCCCTTGTAGAAAAAAGGTGCAGGCAGGAACACTGACAGGGCAAAAGATTCCCCCACGTAATGCAACAAATGCTTCTAGAGAAAAGTGTGGTGCAGAACATCAGCTTCACATTTGCCTTGGCTGTGATTTTTTTTTAAGCTTTGTGTTCTCTGGTATCTAGTCTCAGTTCTTGTAGATGGAGGAACATGCAATGGTCAGGACCATTTCTATTAAGTGAATAGGAAGCTTCCTATCAGCTTCAGCAAACCTTGGATCGACCACTGCTCCAAAAATGAGACTTACAGGACACAGAACAAAAATGTGGAGGTGTAGTGTCCCTTTAGAGAACTTTTCTTTCTCTTGGTAACAGACTGTAAATGGAACCCATGTAGCAACTTGCCTGGATGCTGTTGAGTGTTTTGTGGACATCCAAGAGGAGGTGAGTTTTAAGAGAGGTGAAGGATGTGTAATTTCAGTAGACTTTTTAAGGCACTACCTCCCATTCTGTAAAGGAGGCCTGAAAGAAAGCTGCAAGAAAAATAGTGTGAAGAGGTGTTATTATTAGAAAAGGCTAATTTTCTAAAGCATTAAAGTGGGCACTAAAATTCTGGTTGTGTAATCTGTCTAGAATAGGTTAGCTGCTCCCTCAGCTAGACTGCTTTCTCTGATTTCAATGTGACATTGCTTAAAATGCTTTTGTTTGTTTGTCTGTTTCTGCTAATTTTGTACGCTCTGATCATACACAAAATAGTGTCTTGCAACACATAACCAGCAGTAACTCAAATCTGTCCCCTGAATCATTACTGTGTAATGCTGATGTCCCAAGAAATGGAATAAATGCAGAGATTGTATCTTTTTTTCTGATAGGTGTTGCAACTGTAGCAGCACTGTGGTTCTAATGCCTAGAGTTCAGAAATAAGGCCCGATTTGAGCAGGAGGGAAACCAGAATACCCTGTGGTGTCCAGCTTTCTGAGCGAAGTGCCCACACAGGAAGTAGTGCAGTGAGGAGCCGTGGGACGGCACTCCAGGGAGGCTCTTAGCTGCTTATGCCTCGGGAGTTCAGGAAGAGAAGCGTCTTTAAAAACGTGCAGTGTGAATGCAGCGCTCTCACACTCCCGTTCTCTGTCCCCCTGTCCCCCGCTGCAGTTACGGAGCTTGGTTGCACTCACAAAATGGGACTGACTCGTTCCCCCACAGTATTTGCAAGCACCGAGAGCCCAGGCTCCTCTCACTGCAGCAATTTTTCAGCAATCCAAGCAGTACCCAGTCGCTTCTTGTTACCCTGCACAACAGGAGACTGTTTCCCAACTCCCCCCCCCCCCCCCCCCCCCCCCCCCCCCCCCCCGAAGAGCCGTGCGTACAGCAGCTCTGCCTGAGCCCCGGCCGACGCGGCTGGCTGGGAGCAGGTGGAGGAGCGCCTCGCTCCGATGGCTGCGGCACGCGGCGGGCTCCGGGCCAAAACCACCCTAACATTTTAACATTTAATATTTCTTTGCAGCATCTCTTCAGAGTGACCGGGTCGGGTTGGAAAGGAAGGGGAGGAAAAACGGGGGAATAGAAAACGCTACCCGGCGTCCGGTGCAGCCGGCAAGCAGCGAGGCGGCCTTCCGTGCGGGCGTCGTAGCGCCGGCGCTCCTCTCCGCCGCCGTGCCGCGCCGCGCTCCCCTCAGCGCCGCGTCCCCCCGCGGCAGCGCGCCGCCATCGCGCCGCCGCCTCCCGTAGCGAGGGGCGACGCCGCGCGCCTCCCTTAGCGACGGCGGCGCGCGCTCGGAGCGGCGGGCGGCGGTTGGCGGCGCGCGGGCCGTGAGGCGGCCAGGTGAGGAACGGCGGAGGGAGCCTGGGCGGGGGGTGGCGGGAGGAGGCGTTGACCGAAGTGAGGGGACGTGGGGAAAACGGCGCGGTAGCGGATCCCAGGGCGTTTGGGCGGCACGCGACGTACGTCGGGGAGGAAGAAACGTACGTATCCTCAGGGAACGGCGCTGTCGGAGGGAGCTGCGGCGGCAGCTGCCGCTGGCTTCTTCCAAGGCGACTGTGCTTCTCCTCCATACGCCGCCTTCCGTGCCTTCACTGCCCCGGGGTGCTCCAGAGCTGGGGATGTGGCACTGAGGGACGTGGTCAGTGGGCACGGCGGGGCGGGATGGCGGTTGGGCACGGTGATCTCAGTGGGCTTCTCCAACCTTAACGCCTCTATGACTCCACCTCGTTTCAACTGCCGGCCGCCTGGCCCTGCATCCTGCTGTTGGGCCCGGCTGCACGCCTAGCCTGGGCAGGATGTTGAGGTCTTTGCAGAAGTGACCTCTAGCACTAGGAGGTGGGAGGTCGAACTCAGTGTCTGATGTGAAGAATGTCTTGTCAGGGGAGTGGTGGGACACAGCTGGACACGCGTCCAACGGAACACAGGGGCAGGCGATCCTTGGCACAAGGCCGTGTGGTGAGTCACAGCAATAGATAGAGGTACTTCTTAACACAGAGCGTTTCATTATTTTCCTTGCAAGGAGTGCTACTTGCACAGTAGCTACTTCATGCTAGTGCCCTGTAGTGTGAGTTGGCTGAATTATTGTCTTGCACTTTGCTGCCTTGGTTGATTGTTTTCTATGGAGACTGTATTGTCTCTAGGCCCGATGTGATGCAAGACCTAAATAGGTGCAGCACTACTGCGTGGGGACAGTCTCCGAGGTACCTTCATGGGAACGTGGATGAATGCGGTCTGTGCAGGCCATTGCAGAGAGGTTTTACCCACCATGTTAGCCATGAGATAATCTGCAATAAATTAGTTCCTAACCAGGACTATTCCAAAGAAGATTTGTTACTGAAGAACATGTATGTTTTCCCCTTGTTTCTCTCTCATAAACATTAACCTCAATCTGTCCTACAGGATACATGCCTTATCGTGATGGGTAAAGCCTCCATTACTGACATGATCACTTTACAGCTCCAAAGCAGTCTAATTACACACGAAGAGATTTTAGTGCTGAATAGCTGCTTCAAAGCATTTTAAATATAAAGACTATGCAGTTTTGTTTGGTACTAGAATGTGCCAGACTGACAGAGCTACATAGCTCCTGTACAGAACAAGTGGAATGAGATACCTGTCATCCTCCATAGAACTTTCTGGCTTAGTGTTGTGCTGGCATTTAACTGTCAGCGTGGAAGCACAAGGGCAAATGGACATCCCACAATTGGCCTCTGGAGGGAGGCTGCTCTCTGCAAGGGCTCTCAAGTTTGTTGGTGTTGAGATCGTGCTCACAGCAGCGGAGCTGGGCTTGCTGATAACCTGACTTCAGCGGGAAGGCGTGCCTGGGAGCTGCATGGTTTTGGCTTAAGCCTTTTACTGCATGAGTAATTATTACTGTTTCTCATCCCTCAAGATTCTGACACTACTGCAAAAAATAACTGCAGCATAGTGCATTATGCCCAAAAGTCATTCAGATTTGCCAGCGTGACACAAACATACACATTTGGCTAGTTCAGAAGGTTGTCTGGACTGTTCTAGCCAGCTGAGAATTGCACTGAAGGAGCATGCAGTCACACCAGGGCAGCAAACCGGCGTGTTAATATTGCTGAGTTCCAGTAAAACTCCTAGCCTGGCCCATTGCACTGCAGTGCTGTGCAGTGCCCAAAAGGCACATGCATAACTGATACTGATGAGCACAGGCACAGTGATAGCAACTGTGGAGTGACGACAGCTCTGCTCCCCACCAGAGCAGCTTGTCACAGGGGACTTTCTCAAACTGCACTGCTCGAGTTAGGCAACTCAAGTCTAACACTGGAAAGAGCAGTGATTTTCTGGAGAAGATGTTTCCCAGGCTCCCTTCTCTTTCCTTTCCTTGATGACATTGTGTGAAGCTACTAATACTACTCAGATAAATGCACAACTCACTAAATTTTTGATTTAGCTTATTTTTTGTCTTCATTCACTTTCTATAATCATTTACTGTCAAAAATAATGCTTGTTCATTCTGCTGATTAGTATGTACTCTTAGAAATAAGCCCTTGTATAAAAGAGAAAGACCATGAAATAATTGATGGAAGTGTTTAGTAAGAAAGCTCTGCAGTAACTGGGTAAGCAGGAGGCATTCCTCACCCAACAGTAGCAAAGTATCAAAAGGGACAGTGGAGCAGCCTGGAAGTAGCCCACTTCCCAATATGTGTTCCTCAGATACTGCATTGACCAGCAGGAGGGCTGGGTTTCTACAGTCAGGTGAGATATCCAGCGACAATTAGGTGCGTAGGAATTTGAGTGGAGTGGACTACTCTGGATATCCTCAGACTTTGTCACAGACTTAGTTGGTAGTATTTGTTCACTAAAAGCCTTTGTTACTAATCCTGAAGGTTCTACACCCTTTAAGTCCCTGCAAAAAAGTGCTGCACCCCTTTCATCACCATTTCTTGTGAGAGTCTCTCTTCTATGAAGCCTTGGGTGTCTGAAGTCATTCTCTCTGATTTTTTTAGGTCTAATGCTATGCTGTGGAGCCCATGTAATGCAATGATGGAATTCTAGATGACTGTACCCTGTGTGAGGTACGTGGTGCAAGTTCTTTGTTTGCAAGACAAAGAAATAAATGAGTGTTGCTCATCTGATGTTACATGAAGCTAATGAAATATTGATCACATGCTTCACCACATTCACAGCAAATAAAAGGAATTTGCATTTGGAAATACTTATGTCATCTGTCACTGGGAGACAACTCTTCTGAAGGTGCTGTCCCTCAGCAACAAGCAACACTGAGGTATTGCTGCAGCTTTTAGGAAGGCAAATAGAAGGTGAACACTAAATGAAAAGCAAAGTTATTGGGGCAGAGACTGGAGAGTTGTGTGCATTTTGAGCCTGATGGAGAAACATCTGGTTTTCAGAGCTGCTTGTTGAGTTCAGTGCTGCTTACTGTAAGGAAGGGTAATCTGCACAAAGAATGTTTAAGAGCATGAAACCCCTGTTCCAAAGCAGTGTGAGGCTGCTGAAATCCCTAGGGTCATGCAGGGGGAATTCCTATAGAGGAAATCAATTGGTTAAGTGGAATAAACCTCATTTCTGTTTCCTTGCTTGGCCTTGCTCGGTTGTGGTTAAATGAGGAAAGCGGATGATAGCCATCTGGTTATCTTGCTGTTGACAGGCCTGGGCAGGAGTCCTGGCTTGTCCTCTTACCAATGCCTCCAGCAGAGACAAGCTGAGCATTTGGGAAGAGAAATGGAATGTTCCACAGTTTAGAAAAGGTACAGCAAGATGGCTGTTCTACCACTGAGTGCTACGGGGAGAGGACCTGCAGCAGTCAGTCAGTCTGCTCATCTCCCCCATGCTCTTGACTCAGACCAACACATTACCCACTATGAAAGAGAGAATTTTTTTCAGTAATTATTCAAATCCATTAGGAAAGACTTCCCAGGTACAACTTGTAATTTATGGTTCAGACCAAAAATCTGACTATTACACAAAAATCTTTGGTTTGATATGGGAGACCTGGCACAGGGGAGGCTAATGCTTCATGCTGCTGCCCTGTATCTACCTTAGCTGGTCCCAATAATTCTGTGATCTTTGCTCCTGTAGGTAGAGGATTCTGAGCCACACCACAACCAAATCACATTCAAAACTCTGAATGTCTAAATCAGAAATCTTTTCCACAGCAGATAGTAGGCAAATGCTAATGAACCCAGTGTGCTTAATTTCTGTCATAGAAATAGGCAGGCTACTTAGGTTTTCCTGTTCACACTAATAAATATTTATTTTTTTTCAATCAGACTTTAATTCCTATAATAGTAGCAAAAACAGAGCTTCACACTTAATACGTTCTTTTAAGCTAAGAGTTGCTACTGCATACTGATACCTATTGCCTTGGTCTCAGCTCTCTGACTACATCTTGGGTTAATGCACTGATTAATCAAGACATTAGATAAATAGCGTTTATTAGAATTTAAATTCAGTTGCAAATGAAACGTGCTACTTATTTTTCATTGTCCATACACATATGCTTTGTTATACATTTATCCATAACACCAGAAAAAGTACTGAGCTGTAGTTACCCAAGCTACTGTTTCCACTGGTACGAACACAACTTTATTACTCACATAGCTCTTCCTACCTTTCTGAAGCCACTTATCTCCATTCAAAGTATTTCAAAGTCTGTTAGTCATGCCTAACTTTTCCATTAACCTCTTCCCATTATCTCTAATAAATTACTATTCAGGCTCCTACAAATAAGGTATTTTCACCTCTGTCATAATGATTTCAGATATGCAGTTGCCCTTTAGGATATGCTCCATTTCGTCTCTGTCACGTCTCTAACGCCATAATTGGGTACTGCATTAGGAAAAGTTGCATTAAATTTTCTAGGCAATACCTAGAGCAGCATGAGTGGCCCTATCTTTTTCCATGAGAGAAATGAGAGGTTGCTGGACAAATGTATGATGTATCTCTCTGTGAGCAAGTGACAGTTCTGAGTGGGGAGACCCTCCGAAGTTTCTGTCAGCTAACTGATGTCATCATACAGTTTCTGGGGACACTACATGGAGCCCTTGCTTTGACAGTTTAACAAATTGCCGAGTCACTGAACAGAATCAAAGTCAGCTACGCAAGTTTTACTTTACTGAGTGCGTAAGACAAAACAGAATCCATCACAACGGTTGGGAATAAAGCACAGACAAACACCAGTGCTTTTTCCTTAAGCTTTGCTACCATGTAACGTGCCTTGGGTGCAGGAGACATGAGAGCATCTACCATAGCATCTACAACCTCATTGCCATTTGTGCTTCCTTTGCTGAGAATGTTGTTGAAAAAGTCTGCCCGCTCCTGAACGTACTCCTTACTGTAAACTGCCTTTTCCTCTTCACTGAGTTCATTCCAGATCTCTTCAGCACTGACTGGTGGCTGAATTTTTGTAGATCGTGCATAATTTCCTGGCTGGATAATACAGACCTAAAAGCAAGATGTGAGACTTATCAAAGTGCAGTCAGTCATTCTGAATTCAGTTAAATACCATATGCAGTAAAACAGAAACAAAGCCCTTTGTGAACAGACTTCTTCCAGAAAATGCTGCTTTGTGGAAATTTCAACCTTGGAAACTTTACTGAAATCAAGTGTATTCCCGTGAAACATTTGCCATTGCAGAGGTGCTTTATTCTGACTTCCTCACTTCACTCTGTTACGCGTTCATGCCTTCACAGAATGCAGTAGTGCATCCTTGCTTTGTATAGAATGCTTAGTGGTGTCAGTGTTTTGACAGTTATGAGGCAGATAATTTCGGTATAACTTTGATGTCTCCAAAGTGGAATGCTTGCAGTTTTTCTCTCTGGCAAATCTTGCAGTTGGTGATTTTTTTGTCCATTTGGGACAGAAGGAAACGAGCAATTCCTGGGGAAAGAAATGCCATTTTCCCCAAATAGGGGTTAACAAAAAGAAAGGGGTATATTGATATACAACTACAGAAAAGGCCAGAGGTGCTACTCCAGAGGTCTCACCAAATTAGCAAATTTCCAGATTTCTGTGCACAGATTTAAATTCAAAGTGTACAAACTCTTTGCTGTTCAGCCTGTTTCCTTTGCATGCATTATTCTGCTGTTCTGCTGACTTCTGGGGAATTTCAGAGCAAGCTTAGCACTTCCAATGTGCATGCTTTTCCTGGAATACCTCAGCTAGCAGCTGGCTTGTTAAAACTGTAGATGTGCAGCGCTCTAAACTCCATGGCATTTAACTGACCTGATTTCTGAAGACTGTTAACAGAATGTGAAGAAAAATGGCTGAGCCATATGAAAGACTTGAGGATTTGACAAGCATTCTTTGGAAATCCGTGTTAATTTGTAACTCTGACGCCCCTGATCTGCCATCCAGCTCATCTGCCAGGGGCTACCACTGGTGCAGCAGCACTGCCACATGCCAGCCTCTCAGCCTGCACAGTCACCAGTGCTCTGCAGTCTGCTGCTGGGGCTGTAGCAACCAGCAGGAAGGGGTGCAGGTAGCCTCTCCACTGCCCCAAGTCAGTCTGCGTATCTGGGAATATCTCATGCTGCCTTTGGTTGGTTTGCCACAGGGCATCTTTCAGAACCCTTGCTTTAGACTCATCAGAATTGCTTACTATTAGCCAAAATAATGTCAGCAGTAAAATTCACACTTATATTTTAAAGAAAGGGTGTTCAAAACTTCATGTTTTGCAGCTATATGAAGTTGGCTAGGAGATATTAAGCTTTTTCTCTTTTTTTCTCCTCATTTTCTTTAGCCTTCTTTCTAAGTGGCAGACACACACTTTGTTTCCTGTAGGTAGCCAGCTTGCTTGGACAGAGTGCAATGGGACAGAGCCGTGGTGTCATCTGTTCCTTGCCACCTCTGGGCAACCATCTCCTGAAAGCAAAAAGGGAGTAGCAGAGCAGGAGAGAGGAGCACTGAGAAGAGGGAGCTTATCTTCTGCAGGCTCCCTGCAAGGTAGATTCTGAGGCAAAGGCCAACCAGCACCATGCATACAGTGAGAAACAGAGAAGTAACTCTCATAGATACTCTGGAAGTGTTTGTCAGCCTGATCTACTGTATTGCGTGCTGAGGTTATTCCAGGGGTGGGGGAACGGTAAAAATCCTAGAACCACTACAGCAGTTAACCTGTTAAACTAAGCTCTTCCATCCATTTGAGATTATCCTCGGCTAATCAGTTCAAATCCTCATCGTGCTGTGTGGCATTAGGATGTGTGAAATCACTTGCATTTTATATTTATCCCAGAGGGGCAGCTGATAGAAGCATAGCTGTAATTTCTTCTAACATGAAGCTTATGAACAATGTTCCAAGTCTGTGTATATAAAAGAGTACGCCAACATAAATTCTCTAGGGAATACTTTCAGTGTTTCAGAAGAGTATTTCAGCAGTAGAGTTACTCCAAGGAAAAAGCCCCATGAAACTACTCCATGTTCTAAACTTCAGGTCTGACCATCAGTGTTGCTTAGGTACAGCACTAAGAGCACTCTTACAGCTGCTCTTAGGTGAAGAAAATAAAAAATTACTCAGCATGAATATTGCCTCTTGCAGAGTAGCTATTCCCAGATATAGGGAGGAGCTTTTAAGCTTTTAAGGATGTGAGAGAAGAGAGAGAAAAGCTCTTCTGGTAGGTGACAAACCTTCATTTTTGATGCACAGCGCTCAGATCTGGGCTGTCTGCTCTTGCAGGTAAACCTGTGAAAGTTTCCATTGCTTTGTACTGTTAAAAGTTGTTGTAAAAAACATGGCGGTGTTCAGGCAAGCCTGTCTCAGAAAGTTTTTTCACTATAGCCGATGTGAAGAAAGGGTGCAAGTTGCAGCACTGTCACAGAGATGGCATGCTACCCCAGATCTTCTGAGGGCTGCAACCACCACCCAGCTCTGCTGCTTACTGTTATTTCCAGCACACTGATTAGCCACCTCTTTCCAGGGGGAAGCTGTATCCATGGCTTCAAGGGAGCAGCTTTTATTGCCATCTCCTTTGCATGGATGTATGCAGCTTGCTTTGCATAAGATTAGACAGTATTTACCATTTGCCTGTTGTGGTTGCCTTGGCCACCCCCACACCATTGTCCTGTACTTTCTGTAGAAGCTACTTACTTCCTTTCCTCTAAACCATGCATTTCAGCTCTGGAGGAAGTTTCAGGAGTGAATTTTCTCTCTTTCTCATTCAAAAAACAGTGTTTGAAATAGCAGTGAGTTTCACAGAGCAGCTATTTATTACATCACTTACCTGGACGCCAAACTTCTTCATTTCCAGTCTTAGAGCATCACAGAATTTTTCAATAGCTGCCTTGGTCATAGAATAAATGCCATTTCCCAGAGTAAAATAGGCAATGATGCTGGACATGAAAACAATGCGTCCTGAAAAGAAAACAGTGCAAGTAACAAAACTTGTCAATCTTGATCTTAAAAATAGAATTGATTGCCCAAGCCTTCTGAATTGCAAGTAAGGTAGTTATTATTTCAAGTAAAGGTAGTAATTTAGCACGATGCTGTTTTACAGTGCAACATGTAAAAGCTGTGCGGTGTAAATGTGCGGTCCCAGCAAAACTGTGCACTCAGCTCTGTAAAGCAGGTGCCATCATGCAAGCAGCTTCCTTCCATCTAGTGACACACTATGGACTAGACAGGGGATGACAGATTCCCAATGTGCTGCTTATTCCATTTGAGACTATTGACTCAGGTAACAGAAGATGGAAAGAGATGGAAGCAAAGCATTCCCTTAAGACCTTTAGACTGAAAAATAGTAATAAAAGACTACTCTAGTAATTGGAGAAGGACTGCAGAGGAGTGAAGTGAATGATTTTCCTTTTGGTGACTACATGACTACTAATACCATTTATTCTGTGCTAATGATGTCTCTGCACTGAGTTCTAGCTTAAAACTGCGCATACAAGCCCATAATCAGATTGCACAGGGACAAGCTTTACCAGAGAAAGGTGACTTGACAAAAGTCTTGCACAGTGAGTGCAGTCTTACACAGCTGTGCTGTGATTTCCACAATCTGTGCTGCCTTTTTTTCCTATTGTAACTCTCACCAAGTGCAGGCAGGCATACATGAAATGCACAAAGTTCTGATTTGAGGCTTTGGGCTGTGGTCTCATTCCATTGTTTATCTGTCAGCTTCCACCAGTCAGTCACACCATACAGTAACAAATGAGTGTATGTAGTACATGTATGTGTAAATATATATTCATATCAGAGGTGAGAGAGATAATGTCCCCATAGCTAGCAATTTAGAAAACGCAGTACCATCCCTATTGCTGCCACAGATGAACATCCAGGCACCAAATCTGACCAAATGGTACAGTCTTCTGGGTTGTCAAAAGGGTATCATGGGAATGCAGTGAAATTTGTCATTCTGGATTATGTCCCCTGCTCTCTTACACAGTCAGTGTCTGGGTTAAGTCTCATATCCAGTCATGGCAGAATGACTACGAGCTTGCTGATCAAGATGCTACGTCAGCTGGCCTTGCTATCAGGAAAAGTTATGTTGTTCCTCTCAGAATTAGATACTAAGTACTTGTCAGAAGGGAAATACCCTCCTTTACAAGTATTAATAACTTTGAAGCTCTTCTTGGACAGCTTGCTCATCCTGAAATGACAGTAAGCCCTTTGATTGGAACGCAGGCTCTGTGTAAGTGACGGTAGCATAGCCTTTCCCTCCTTGGCCCACTAACTAAGCAATTTGGAGTATGCGCCCATAATGGGGGACACGCTGTTCAAATTCTCCCTTTACCTGAGGTAATTGAAACCCAGTTTTCCCAAGAGAATGTTAGGAGTTACCATGGAGCTTTAGAGCATCATAGAGTTTTAGCAGTACGCAGGACATCAAAGACAGAAATCAATGTCTCGTTTTGTAGTGGCAACGTAACACATTTGCTTTTTCTCACTGTCTGTGCAATAGCACATTCTCCTACAAAAACTTCCAGCTTACAGTATTTAAAGGTTGCTTTTTTTCTTCCATCAAAATATCAGCCAAAGGCAACCAAGCAGGAAGAAGCAAAATAGGAAAAAAGAGGATGCTTTTATCTTACCAGCATTCTGTGTAACAGTGATATCTGGGGATTCCATACAGGAGCTAGCCCTGCCGTGCGTGATGCTATACACACACAGTAGAGGGAATCCTTGCCTTAAAGAGCTTACAATTGAAGTAGACAAGCTCAGCAAAGCGAGGAGAAAGGAAAAGAGTGTCTTTGTTTCCCAAATGCAGATGGAGAAGGAACAAACCGCAAAGCAATTGAGACATTCATACAGCAATGCTGTAGAGAGCTATTCAAGCCATTCCTCATCAGAAGCAAGGGCAAAGCACATGCATATGGAGGTTCGTGCTACAGCATTTATCCCATTTGATACCATGCATCTCTGTATGGCACTGTTTCACATACGTGGGGGTTCTCTGCCCAAAGTCATAGAGAGGATCTCGTGAGGCACGAAGCTGGAAGCTGGATGTCTCTAGTTCACCTCCGTATGATCACTCTTCCTCTCCTAAATGCCACACAGTAAAACACTAAAGCCTACATAAAAGAAGTTAAGCAGGAGTTTATTGGACCTTTGTCTCCTGATTGTCAGTGCTTACAAAGTGTTTCCTGGGCTTCATAACTTGCTGCAAGCATTGTTTTTACTCTCTGTTTTCAGCCAAATACTAAGATAATTCATTGTTCATAAATATTTTTTTCCTTGTGTATTGCAAAGATAAGAATCTTTAAGGGTTCTTCTCCTCTTAGGATTTCACCATCTTCTTAGGATCATTCAGGCCACACAGAAGGAAGCTGTCATTTCAGTTCAGTGAAAGACAATTAAGGCTTCTTTTATAAGTGCTACATTACCCTGATTATAGTAATCTAATTATTCTACAACTCCAAATAACAGTGGATTAGCATTACCCTTGTATTTTCTTAGCAGAGGAAGAAATGCCAGGGTTGTCCTGATGCTCCCAAGAAGATTCACATCCGCAAACTTTTCATATTTCTCCATTGACAGCCACCCCGTCTCACCAAACGTTGAAATTCCTGCATTGTTCACAAGCCCCCAAAAACCTAAAGGAAACAAATACCTTAGCAAGCATCTTTTGCTGAAAAAAAACACCCCATGGCAACCAAACAACACTAGTGAGCTGAACCCTTGATAACAACTTTTCAGTTGCGTTATCTTTTTGTCTTTCACTTATAAATGTGGGAATGTTTTGTTTAATGAAGGGATATAATTTTGCCCACTATCTGGACAATGTAAGTCTCAGTGCTATTTAATAATCACTCACTTTATAGTCTCCTTAAGTTATTTATGAATAACATGATCTGGGAGGCTACTTATTACTGCCAATGCAGTGTATCATGATATTTTAATTACTTGAATCCCACTGTGTGCAATGAGCAGCTTTGTGAAAATTACATTAAGCAGTCTAAAGGCTAAGGGGTAATACTTTCAAAAAGCCTGACTAATTTAGTAGCCTACGTTTTTTTCAGGATTATGAGCTTCAGTTCCTTCTGAAATCAGACACAGCTGGGTGCACAGCACTGGCTAAAGCAGCCCAGTAAGGTCCGTGGCTATGGCGTTTTCTGGATTTCTTACCCTTGGCCAGCTCTATTCCACCTAACAGTGGTTGTAGAACCCAGCCCCCTAAAATGCAATAAGATTTCAGCATTTACAAGCAGATTTTTACAGGCAGCAGAGCTTGTTCTGACAAAACTACACCAAGCCCTTTAGCCCAAAGCCACAGAACATTTCATGCAAGCATTGTGCAGCGCTCAGAACCTTGGTTGTTGGACATGCTTTTTGCTGAAGTGTGGCAGTGCTCACAGATTAGAGCTGACATGCTGACTAAATTGCTGATGAAACTCCACTGACTTGTTCTAGCCTACAGAGCACTTGTCTACAGATGTATGGTAAAGCAGTAAGTGACACGGTGCTTGTGGAAGCATTGCTGTTTCTGTTCTCAGACCCTAACAGAGTATCTCAAGGGTGACCAAGGGTGTAATTAAGAAGTACTCAGGGTGGACTGAGAAATAACTAAGTTTGCAGCTTGTTTCTGGTGGCCTTGCCAGTTTTGCTGGTGTATTTTTAAGAGATATTATACATGCCTGTTTGAGGTAAATCATTGTATTCTGATGCCTTCTGCATGATCTCCAGGTCTAGGTTTCTGGCAAGGCAGTGGGTAACAGTGCCTCTTCCATCCCCTAGACAGAGAGGGGATGTGTGATGCCTCCTGTACCCATAGTGGAAAAGATGGGACCTTTGATTACCCTCGCTAAAGTGCTGCAGAAGCAATTTTGTTCTTTTCTTTGCGAACTTCCCCAACAAAGCTACTGTGATGGTTTCATTGTACCTTGGTCCTTCCACTGCTCTGCCAGGAACTGCTAATACAGGAGTTCATTCACAGAAGTAGTTAAAGTTGAAACAGGCAATTTTTAGAATTACTCTGGAAAGCAGAGCTCTGTAAGCATTCCTAACATATATATACTGTTGTGCTACATAATGCAACTTGGTGTTTAAAGAAACAAGGTTCTTTCAGTGAATGTCTCATTTGCAGAGCAAAGCACTCAAAATCAGTAATTTACTACATGGAACTTCAATAATTCTGTCCTCCAAAGTGAATAAACCGTCATGTAGGGGTCTATAACACAGCAGGCCTTGACGTTGGACCTCTCTCATGACCATAGATACAGACTGTCTTCTGTCTTACTCATTGTGCCTGTCCTTCGTATTCCCCTCTTTGGCAATGTCCCAAATGTTGGTAGGACAGAGGAGAAGAAATGGACCAAAAAATCAGCCCCTCAAATTTAGCATCCCAGGTATCCTTTTTTTCCCTGCTGCTGCTCTGTTGTCCCAGGTCTTTCCATCATTCTGTGGCTTGATTTCCCCTTCTTAAAATGGAACTAAGCCCACGGGACTGGCTTCCTTGTGGAATGCTTTGCTGGATTAGAGTCCTCCAAGAGCTAATTGTCAACATTTGTATACTTGCATGTGATCTCATCTGCAGATGGACTGAGTAGCTGCATACTCCATCTGGTTAGGCTGCAGGTCTCTCTACTCAGGTTTATTTTTAAAGAAGCACAAGCCAAACTGAAGTCTGACATCACTGCCAAAGCTGTTCCTTGATCTTTTCTAATTGAAACAAAAATGTCATTTTGCCACTGCATCCTGCACAGCACAGCAAGAACATTTGCTCCACGTACCCCAGAATTCATGAGGTCTTCAGAAATGTGGCCGTTGGACTTTAAGCGATTGATTTTCTTTCTCTAAACTATAAAATACTGAATTTAATTTGCAAGGTAAAGGTTTTCTCTTCAGCTGCTTGCCAGCTTTCCCTCCTGCACTTCAAAGACCCAAGGTGATTTGTGGTAAGGCTAGCCCATGTGTACAAACATGCAGAGTTTCTAGAATAACAGCTCCTTCTTGCTTTTCAATGGCCAGATCAAAGTCAAGGGGAAAAAAAATTCCTTGAGTTAAACTGAAATAGACTCTTTTGAGGAAAAGATTAAGTGAAATATAAAAAGAGACGTTGCTCAGAGTCAGCTCGAAGTATCTTATTTGCCCCCGAGTGAAACATACTGCTGCTCAGCAGAACATTCTGACATCTCCAAATGGGAAAATTTCTGAAGTATTCTGCAAATCTTCTTGCCACTTCTTTCGGTTGAATCAATTTGCCGAATGCTACCCAAATAATGAGCAGTTTGTTATAGCCACATACCACTTTCTTTCAAAACAATGACTACCTCATGAAAAACAACCTGCCTAGCTTTGCAATCAGGTTGCTGGAATCAGCTTTCATCTTCCTTTCCTGAAACACGTGAGGTAAGAATTAATGCAACAAGCCTGCGTGCAAAATATTTTGTACATTTGCTTAGACAAATGCAGCTCAGGGAACCTGAGAAATACAGCCCTAGGAGAGAAGTCTCCAAGAACCCTCCAGTGACACCAATGGCTGGGCTCCTCTCGCCTGCTCCCTTGGTGCCTGATTCTGTTATAGGGTTTCCCAAGTACAGCATGTCACATGCAAATAACAATTTGCTGGATCCTACAGAGGGAAGGGATCCCAGGTGGCAGTTTTCAGCACAGAATCAGACACGATTTCAAAACTAGGGTCTAGGCAGATGCGGGAGTACTTCCCTTGCTCAACAACAGGATTCCTGGGGAAAATCTAGGGGCTGTCTGCAATACAGAAACGTAGTGGCCATAAAAAGCTCTGGGAAGATCTGTGCATCTGTTGAAAGACTTCTGGTCAGAATGTCAGTGGCGTGGTCCTTGGTAGAACTTGATGTGAATCTCTGATATCTAGAGCCAGTCAGTTCACTGCTTCCTAGAAGGACAGGGCACAAATGAGATTAAACAAAACAGCTGAAGGAAAGAGACATCACATTGCCACAGAGTGTCTGTGCACATGCATGTCAGAAAAAAAGCAGCTGATGATTTGATCTAGAGGCAGAAATTACTCAGACTGTCCTAACAGAACTCAGTTCAGGGCACAGTTTAGGAAGAGGAGTGTGAGACTGTACCACAGCAGGCAGGAGAAAAATAAACTGGCAAGCAGAAAGAGATCTTCACTGATCTCTGCTTTAAGAAAATGGATTCTGAGGACAAAGATTAAGAGAGATAGCAGAGGATGTAAAGAATCACTTTAGGAAACCTAACTTAAGATTAGTGGGGCTTTCAGGAGAACACTGGCTCTCAAATAACGCCCCAGATAATTACTGCTTCAAAGCATGTTGGCCAAAAACCACATATCCAGAGTCTGTATTTAGACCCAAGAGATACCTGATATTCTTTCCACAAACTCTTACTAAAGTTTTCTTCCTGTTCAAGTCAGTCAAGCTGTGTGTTCACAAAACACACATTTCTGTCTGTGTTCACATGTCTGTTGAAAGCACCTGCACAGAGAAGATACCTAAATTCAACCAAATTTTCAAAACTCAAATGTGTGTTTTTGATTTCACTGATCTTTGGAGTTTCTTATTTAAACTGGGACTCTGCAAAAATGGCAGGCTCTTTCCTGAAGGATCCCAATAATAAAAGAAACTAGCCGAATGGAGTAGAGCGTGATGTCAACTTCCTACTGAAAAATGTAGAGAGGGAGCAAACCAGTCTGCTCGAGGGAAATGTGGGGTGTCCGTCATAACAGGTCAGCTGAGAGTCCTGAGTTTCAGAGTCGTACCTTCTAGAGTCACCATCCATTCCTCCAAATGTTATGCTGTGGTTGTCTTTATCATGAGAATAAGTCTATTTGTGTATGATGCCTGGGCAGGACTATGGTACCATGGGCATACTGCAAGGACTCTACGAGATAACCTAGTGGTGAGAAGTAGGACCAAAATGAATATCCTTCTCTTCCACAATGCCATCTACTCAGAACAGGAAAGGATGAGAAACCAGGTTTTAAATAGAAGAAATTCCAAAAAGTACTGATGTTTCTGTTCTGGGAGAGTTTAGCTGCGCTCTCACTGTTTTGGTACATCTTCTAAAGTTTTAGTTGGAAATGGATTGCATTAAACCTAGAGGTAGATGAAATTATTCCTTTCTGAGCATTTTTGAATGATACAGGAGTATTTTAGTGATCTAAACATAGATCCTAGCATGCCAGTGTGACATATTTAAAATCTTTTTTACTTGAATGGGATTGACTGTAGTAAAGAAGAGAGAGGGAACAGTCCCTATACAAATCCTTGTGTGGCTCTGGGGACAAAGGTTTCTCTCTCAGTTTCTACAGGGATTCTTTGAGCAGAATTACTCCAGGCTAAGGAAGGGGAAAGCAGAGGCAGCAGAGTTCATCAGGATTTTACAAACAAGAAGGTATACAGAGCATTTTCAGTAACTGTTTTAAAGGTGAATGCTTTCATAGCTTTTAAAATAAGCTAATCTAGGTTTCACTGTTGTTGTAAATCACACTGATTTACCTTCAGCACCACTCACTGCATTTCTGTATCTGTTTGTACAGTATGTGCAAAAACAAGAAGCAGATTTTCTTGCTAACAGATGCCTATTTAAGACAGTCTACTGGACTCACCATCTACTCTTTGTTCTCCCTCCTGCAAATATCTGACACGTACTTGATTTTCAGCATGGTTAGTCTCATGCTGCAGGCCTCTAGATGCTCCGTGATCCACTAGGGAAAACTCACTGCAGAGTTCCTTCTCCAGTGGGACATAAAGGCACACCCTTTGCTGCTCACCCTTTGGGACCACTGGGCAGCAGGTGAAGTGTTCACAGCCACACATTTTTCTCTCCTTCTAGGTAATTTCAGAATATAAATGAAATGGTTCAGAGTTCTCTTTGCAGTGATAAAAGAAAAAAACAACAATCCACATTAAAAACAATCTTTGGCCCAAATGTGAATAAATTATTGTCTTTATCAAATAAAATGGTTCACTTAAGCTTTAACCTTTGTTGAACTGTTACACTGAATCTATTTTTATAAACTACCAAAGGAAATATATCTATTCTTAGAGGTGCTAAGAAGGAACGCTCCTTCTGAGATCTTTTGCTTGAAGACTCTATATAAGTAGAGTGTCCTCATAGTTTCATTACATTTGAGATAAAAATATTTTATAATTCTATTTTATAAATTATGAAGACAACCTGTGGCATTCGCTCCATTAACATCAGGTACTAAAATAGCTCCTTTGCTCCTTCTTGTTTAACAAATGTCGGGAGATTACTTGATAATTGGGAGTTTTCCCAAACGGCGTGTGTTCTATCTGCTTCTATGAAATCACATTTTCTTTTCTGCCTTCTCAATACAACCCTCATGCTGCTGAGCCCAAAAGCAACAGAAAAATATTTCATGAATTCTGCGCTTTGTGTCTGCATGCCCAGTGCTGCATGGGTCTAAGGGCCAAATGCCCCATGCATTTTGGGTCTAAGGGCCTGACTAAAAAGCCCTCTCTGCATATGCAGCGTGCACACAGTATCTGCGTTTGAACACCAACTGTGCTTAAGTGTCCCCTTCCCCAAGAAGTGGTGAGACCTGCCTCGATCTGAAGGCGTGCTCACGTGCCTACAAGCAGCAGGGGTAACCAGCAAGTTCATGCTGAGCTGTGGACTCAAGAGTCTGCATGCTTGCATGAACACAGCCTCCGCATGAACCACCAGAATTACAGGATAAATTAACTTATCTGTAACCCAGAGTTTCAGGTGACCCAGTCCTTGTGCCCCATCTGGCCTGTAAGAGCTTTTGTGGGTCATCTGCGATGTGCCTGCAGCTTGGGAAAGAGCCTGAGAGAGGAAGGCTCTGCCTCTTAATCAGATAAGGTCAAGATCAACCATAAATACATGGACTTAATGAGCAGCATTGAGGCTTTTTCTTACTTCACTTCTCATTTCATCCCCTTCCCAAGGTGCTAATGACTGAGGCAGACAGAAGCTTTGTATGGGAGGCTATTTCTGCATGCTTGACTCTGCTGTGAGCAGGAACAGTTGGTCTGTAATTGAGGGAATCGTTTGAGCTGGGGGTGTGTGTGCTGAGCCACGTGCATCCCTCAGCAGTACGCTGGCTCCTTCTGCCCAGCAGCCCTCACTATGAAACGATGTAAACGCGGCCCTTCTGCACACACCGTCACAGCTTCTGAGGTGATGAACTGGGATTTATGCTGCCTGCAGTTACTGTGCCACTTACACTCCATCCATTCTCTCTGGATTGTGCTCCCTGTAGGGTGTACAGATTTCCTTCTAGATGACCCTTCTGTGAACTAGCCTATCAAAGCCCAACTTGCACTGAGAGGCGACAGGCACAGCAGCTGCCCTCTGCATTTCTTTATTCCCTCTTAAACAAAACATGCCTAGAAACCTCTCCTTTCCCCGCTGCCAGCTGTGCATGCCCGCGTTTCGTTCCCAGCTCTGTCTGCAGACACCTGCAGAGGTTTCCATGGGCAGCCCTGCCGCCGGCGGTGTCCTCAGCTGCCGCACAAGGGACGCGCACCCACCTCTCAGCCACGTGTGCGTGCTTCGGTATCGTTTGGGGCTACGGCCTCCAGTTTGCGTACCGCTTAACAAAGGACACTGGTTCTTTAGCACAAACCGTTGTTATAACCGCTAGTAGTACCTGCAGTTAGCACCGCTAACAGCCGCGCTCCCTAGCAGCGCTCGGGCAGCCGCAGCGCTCGGGCAGCCGCGCCGGCAGCCCTCGGAGCCCCGCAGCCGCTCGATGCCCTCCGGCCTGCCGCCCCTCCCGCCGCCCGATGGAGGCCGCCCGCCGGCCACGGAGCGGGGCTCCCGCCGCGCCGCGCCGCCGCTCACCTCGCTCGGGCAGGTGGCTGAGCACCAGCTCCTTGGCGGCCAGCACGTCGCGCCCGCGGGTGACATCGAGCCGCAGGACGCGCATCCGCCCGGCGTCCGCCGCCGCCTCCCGCTGCAGCCGCCGCGCCCCCTCGCCGCCGGGGCGGAGGCAGCCGGCGAACACGGTGAAGCCGAGGCGGTGCAGGCGCAGCGCCAGCAGGTGCCCGAAGCCGCTGTCGCAGCCGGTGATGAGCACGGCCCGGCCGGCCGGCTCCAGCGCGGCCGCCTCCCGCCGCCGCCGGCGCGCCAGCAGCAGCAGCGGCGGCAGCGGCAGCAGCAGCAGCAGCAGGAGAGGGGCCGCGGCCCACATGCCGCCCCGCTGCCGCGCCGTGCGGACCCGCGGAGCTGGAGGGCGGCGGCCGGCCCCCGCTACCCCTCCCCGGTGGCCGCAGGCACCGCCCCTGCCGGCCGGTGGCCCGGAGAAGCCCGGCGCTTGGCGGTGCGACCTGCCGAGCTGCGCGCCCGCCAGCCGCCGCGGGAGGACGGCAAATTCCCCACTCCCGGCTTCCTGCTTGCTTTGAGGTAGCGCGGCGCACGAGTCACAGGCGAGTTGGATTGTGCCGAGTGGTCGCCTGGCTTGTGTCAGAAATAGTGCAGCCAGCAGCAGCGGGGAGGTAATTGTCCCTCTGTACTGCACTGCTGAGGCCACATCTGTACTTTGTTCAGTTTTGGGCCCCGCTCTGCGTAGGAATACACTGAGGCCCCAGAACGTGTGCAGAGGAGGGAAGCTGTGAAGGGTCTGGAGCACAAGTCTTGTGGGGAGCAACTGGGGAACTGGGATTGTTCATTCTGGAGAAGAGGACGGACAGGGAGGGCATAATTGTTCTCTACAGCTGCCTGAAAGAAGATTGTGGTGAGATGAGGGTCAGCCTCATCTCTCAGGTAACAGTGATAAGATGAGAGGTAATGGCCTTAAGTTGCTCCAGAGGAGGTTCAGGTTGGATTAGGGAAAATTTCTTCCCAGGAAAAGTGGTAGTGCATTGGAATAGGCTGTCCAGAGTGGTGGTGGAATCACCGTCCCTGGAGATGTTCAAGAAACTTAGGCACTGAGAGACATGGTTTTATGGTCAGTGGTTGGACTAGAGGTCTTTTCCAGTCTTAACAATACTATGATTCTATTAATCCCAGCACCAAAGCTACCATGGACAGCTCTGCTACTCCCCTAATTGATTTCCATCACTGCAGAAGACTTTGGTCATAGGGCATGAAATGAAAGCATCTTGAGTATTTTGAGATCCATGAGATGGGAATTTTTAATCCATCTTGTGTATTATGCTATAGCTGTCCTCTTAAATCAATGTGGTTTGCTATGGCCCATGTCTGTGCCTGCTATGTGGTGTCAGGTGCCTGTAGGTACTCCTTGGTGGAGTCTCTGTTTTCTGTAAGCTGAAAGGACAGTTACATTCTGCTGAACAAAGGTCCCTGAGTGCTGACTACAGGAGTCATTTGATTAAGCAGTGGTTTCTCTGCTCGCTCTTTCATCTGAGAAAGTCTCCAAGCAGCTGGTGGAAGGGGCAGGCTCCTGTGAGAGCCTGGGGGCAGAGTCATTCTTTGATATATAGACACTAACAGAGGAACCACTGGGCTTAACATACATAGAAATGTTCCTATATATTTGCCTGATTTGGACCGCTGTAGCTCCAGAATTAGCCTTCTCCATGTTTAGTAGTTTGTCTTAAACAGGTCTTGTATCTGGCTGTAACTGAGGTGTTCTAGAGTTGGTAGAGCTCTGCTGTTCTCAAGTCTCCAAAAACAGCACTTGCCCCTGGAATCAGCTATTTTATGTTTGTGTTGGGATCTCTTTGCACTAATATAGAGTGTTTTGAATGACATTCTAAGGAGAAAAAGAATAATTACTGTTTAAATCTCTTTTCCGTGGGCTGCAGCGTTCATGTTTCTTTACTCTTGTCAGCTGCTGATCTGCCCATATTTGCTTAAGCTTTAAATTGTTCTGTGTGGTCTCTTCTGCACTGTTCAAGTCCCCAGTAGGCATTGCATAATAGGACTTAGAGCCTCAAGTGTCTTGGAGAGCCACAAGGAATGGGGTGGAATGGTTAAACTCAAGATAAGAAGTCTAGATGCCATCCACAGTGGTGCTGATAGTGCTCCAGCACTCTAGAGTTGCTACTCTTTTTTAGCTTTCAGAAAATCACTTGATCTTCCATAAGCCTGAGTCACAAAGCATTGTCTTTACATTAAAAAAATATTATGCAACCCTCAAAATCATGAGAGTTGATAACCATCTGTCCTCCCGCCAGTTTCCCTGTCTGGTTCCCTGCAGCGTAAGAAGATGGAGAGGTGTTCCAGATTCACCTCCTCCGTGCCTCCTACCCAGCTCTCTTTTGCATCTGCGAGCCTCTGCTCTCACAGCTTTCTTGTGTTAGTAACACAAAGATCACAGACAGTGCCAAAAGCAATCTCCTGGAGAATAAAAGGTAACCCAACTAACCTCTCAATTTTATGCTGTCTCTATTCCAAGTAAATTTCAAAAGATATTAAAAATGTGGCACCCAAATATGGCATGCTCTTATCTGAGAACAGGAGCAGTATGTTGTCAGAGCAACAGAATAATTTTGCTTGAGACTTGTGGATTAGAACTGTAAAAAACTATCAGGATACCAAAGGAGAAGGTGGGGAAACGGAAGATGCTTAGAGGCTGGTACTGGTCAGAGTCTGAACAAGTTGCACCGAGAACACACCCAGCTGTCTTCCTGGGAACAGCTACTTGTTAATCTTGTGCCTAAAAATTTCCTCTAGGGCACCCTACAAGTTTCATGGTTAGTGCGGTTAGAGTAGCTTCTCAGGGACATCCAAATCTTTCTTAGGTGGCTAGAGGGGCTTTTAGCCAAAGGGCTGCACACCACAGTGGTTACCCTTCTTCCACACCTTGGAAAATCAGACTACTCTCACAAGTGCCTAACTGTGGATAAAGGCATTTATGATTAGATTCCTCTGGAAAAAGTACTGCTCAGACATTACTAACTCTCTTATTGTTCTGAAACAAATCAGATGGCAAAAAAACGATACTGTAGTTTTTATGTTGAGCAGGAGAGTGTTGCGTTGTTGTCCTTACCTGCAAAACACAGGTGGAATTTCTAATGGGCTGTCAGTTTGTTCTCATGTAATGGCTGGAACAGAAAATGATGAAAGAAAGATGGGATGGGCTGTGTTCCTCTGGTGTACCCAAGGACTGCCAGCTTCATCTTCAGGGATGAAGGAGCTGTGCTTTACCGAGTTCCTGTGCAAAATGTCAGTGGCTGGAGGAAACAGAGCTTGCTAGAGAACATAGGTAATATGTGCAGCTAGCTCTCTGTTCACCCTAACTCTGGAAGAAAGGCAGACATGAAGAAAGGGACAGTGCCCTTTGTACCCCACTTTTTACCTATTCCTGTGTCTACTCACCTCTGTTTATTTTACTCATTCTCTTGTTCTTGTTTCTTCAGCCCTGTCTCTCTCCAATTATAGGAGGTAGGGAGAGAAGGTTCTTTAATGTTTGTGTATCCAATGGCAAGATTAAGACACAGCAGGTCAGATGTTTGCCTGACCCGTTTATTACAAACCCTAATCACTAAGGGAGATGGGGAAGGGAAGATGGATGATAGAAAAGAAAGGAAATAAAAGTAAAGAGTCTTTGTAGAAAGCAAGAGGGAGGGAGTCACCACCAGGATTCCAGTGTTGCTCGTAGTTCAGATGTTGATCTTTAGTGATGGGTTGGTGTGGGTTGTGTTGTTCAGTTGACAACCACCAACAACAGGACAAACTTACAAGTCCAAAGTGGTCGAGTCAACTTTTGGAGCGTCAACTTCTGGCTTTTGGATCTCAGCAGGAACTCCTTTGTTCCTGTCTTCCAGGCCTTGCAAACTTAAGTCAGCAGATGAGAGGAAGCAAGCAGATGCCAAATTGTATCCTGTGTTCACATGATACAGTGGTATCATCTCCCAGTCTCCTGTATCAAGCTGGAGTTGTTTGCTCCCAGGCCAAGTCTTCAGCCAGTTAATCCTCCTGCGCCCTCCCTTTCAAAGGCAAACATCTTCAAAGAAATGCTTTCAAATGTAAAATTGTCCACAAAGTGAAGTTGATTGCCATAGGTGATACCCACCACTTGCCTCCTTGATAAGTCAGAACCTTATCACAAAAAATGCTTCAGAAAGTGAGCTTTGAGTCAAAAAAAAAAAAGGGTTCAGACAAACCCCTCCTTTGTTTCCCTCTCTTCTCAGTCATTGCAAATTGGAGCTGACTCAAGAGCTGCCATCTGTCATGCTCAGTGGTACCCACTCTCAGTGGTGGGTAGAGGGAGTAATGATATTTGATGTCTTTCTTACAGCTTTTCTCCAGTGTCATGTGGAATTCATTATTATTTTCATTTTCTGAAGCAAATACGCCTCTGATGCCTCTCCAGGTAACTGCAAAGCCATCTATGGTTTCACAGGATGCACTGCCGATGTGAAGTGTCTCTGTCACAGCTTCAGAAAAATTCTGAGAATGTGACAAACTGGCTCCTAAAAGCTCCACGCAGCCAAGCAAGTCTGGAAAATGGCAAATACTCCCTTCTTTTGTTTAACATTCTTACGCTTTTGGAGCTAATGTCATGATTTCCAGAGCGCAGGATCAGGATTTGTGACCAGCAGGAGGTGATTGCAGTGCCCTCCTTTCATCATCAACGTGACACTTCTCTTTGCTATTCATTGTGTCTTATTGGCTCAGAGTCCTGACCTTTTCGCTCATCTTCTGGCTGTTGTACAAGGAATAGCATATCATGCTCTGGACAATAGCTAGGACTTCTTGATATTAATACCCTGAAAAAAAAGCTCATCTAACCAAATGAAGCATTAAACCACTTAAGTCATTAACTCATCCTGACCATAAAAGTTTACATTCCTGCCTTCTAATGCTGAACACACAACTATTTGCTGCAACTATCCGAAAAGCTGAAATCAAGCCTGCCTCTGCAGGCAGGCGTTTTGGAACTGGAAAAACTAGCTTTCCAGGAAGAAGATTAAAACTGTGTATTTTTGGTGCAGTTAGACAGCTGAAGACATTCTGAGCAGTAATGCTTGCAGTTTTTAGAGCTGGCAAGCTGTGCGTCCTAGTTCAGGACTCAGCCAGAGAACGCTCAGCTACAGTGTCAAAGGAAGAGAGGCTGTCATTGCATGTAATTAGATAGCAGCAGTTGCATGTGGGATGTGCTTGGGGAATATCAAGTCTTTGAAGACTAAGCAGGATAGCTGGTTCTGTATAATGTGATGAGCTGTATTAAAATCTTATTGCACAGTTTTATAAACCCTGGACTCAGTTGATAAAACAGATTTAGGATGCCACGTGTATTACTCAGCGTGACATAAAAAGGAGGTTGCTTCATTTTTAAAGAACAAGACTGGAATACCCCTCTGCATGAAATATTTTCAAATACCTGTCACTGCTACCACGTCCAGTCTATTCCAGAGATTAATTTTTCCATTTGCTAGAAGTTATTTTATTAAGTCCCTAGCATTAAGTACTTTCTGACAGGACAGGATTAGTAGCCAACAAACAAACAAACAAAAAAGGGGGGGAGGATGGAGGGATTCACACAGAAGCAGGAAAATCTGCTTTCTCCTCTAAGCTGAAATGACCAATCCTTTTTGAACTGAAACAGCCCTGGCTCAGAGGTGTATGTGCCATGGTTCATGGGGTGTACACTGTGCACAGACATCATGAGAAGTGAGCAGACACCCTAATCTAATTATAATTATATTAGTTCAGGAAGAAGCAAACGAAAAATAAATTTTGTTTTGTCTCATATTTAACATGCAAGACAAATGTTGGATGATTCTGACTTGAAAATGCTACCGCAAAATGAGTAAAAGTGCTCAAACTGTTCCTCCCTGCAGTCCAGTGCCCACTTCCACCATGGAATAATTACTGTGGCACAGCAAATTGAGAGCTTCAGGTGGAGATGGAGGGTAAGGATGAAGGAAGGTCAGGTTTCCTTCTCTTCCTGCTGACAAGAGCTAGAAAGGTGCGAAATCAAAGCAGTTTTCTCCATCACTTTGCTTTAGCTACACATTGTGGACATAGATTCATCAGATAAACTGTTTTGAAGCTGAAGGCTACTGAAAAAGAAGCAAAACATGAAATTAGGATTTACTGTGGTTGAAAGTTAATTCAGTTTGAGAAAGGGTCTGTGCTGGAACACAGTGGCTTTTACAGAACACCTCAACGTGATGAAAAGCCGTTGTGTTGTTGGACAGCTGCAAGATTCCAGTGATGTTCAGGTAGATAGCAGATCTGTTTAATGAAGATAAATTGACCCAGCAAAGGTGTTAGCAAATTTTAAAATAGCTTTACCTGAGCCCCAAGCATCCCGCCCCAAATCCGCCCAGAATTAATGTTCAGTAATTTGGATTAATTTTGTAGAGGAAAGCTCTGAAAAAGTACAGAACACATTTATATTGGTTTGACTCTGTGAATGTTCACAAAGCAAGAGGTGGAAATGTGAAATCTGACTCACATTGCAGAAACCTGAAGGAAGATAGATAAGACGTGCCAGGACCTTTCCTTCCCTCTGAGAACTGGCTTACCTTGCTGAGGACACAGTGTTCATGAAAGCACCAGATACCATCAGCAAGTTTTTAGCTGGCTCTGATTTTCTTGTTTCTAAACTGGAACCCAACCTTCCTGCTCTCAATACAAAGATTTCCATTACTTTGAGCTGCCTGTTTGCACCGTATTGATGAAACATATGAACAGTAACAGCTTGGAGTCCATACGCTAACATAGGCTTTACATAGGGTTTTAGCTTTCGTCTAAGAAATGTTAAGCTCACTGTTTCACTGTTGTTCACAAAGTGAACAACTCCATCCCCTCTGGGCCTCTATGAAGTCCCCAAACCAGGGATCTGGAGGTTTGTTTGGATCAGAGTGCAGAATGTTAATGGGACCAGGTTACGTGCGCTTGGGAGCGAATTGCAGGCAAATGCATGTGCCGGGGATGCCCACGAGATGGCAGCCTGCGCGGGAGAAAGGTGAGCGTTGTCTGTTCTTGCAGGAGGAGAGCGTCACCGGGTGAGTGCGTGCCTGTCCTCCCGGACAGCGAGCTCTGCGCAAGGCTTAAGTAAGCAGATAGCACTGCACAGATGTGCCAGCTCCCACCTGCACTGCACAGTGTCACAAGTGGGAAGCAGGTGTAGCAAGTTGAGAAGCAAGGAAATGCCACAGAGAAACCAGACAGGCTCGGATGTTTTAGAGGTGTAGCAGGAAAGCTGCTGCATCCCTGAGAATGGGCTGGTGTGGAGGTACAATGAAAGAGATCTAGGATAACAAAAACAAAACCCCAAAAAAACCAAACAAAAAACAAATATCAACTTTGTGCTGATTAGTAGCTAAACCACTTAGTTCTCAGTGCATTAAATATACATGATCACAGGAGGGTGCTGGTCTTTTTCTTACTATACATGATGAATATTACTGTTCTCTACACCTTGCTGCCACTGACTTATCAGCTCCATAAGGGCGGTTGTTTGTTTAACCTGGAACAAAGGTTTAGGTGAGGATAGCAGCTGGATAGCCACAGAGGGGTACATCTTTCTAAAGTAAAGTAACATTGGCATGAAGATGGGTTACGGTTTCAGGTGAAGATCAGCCATCAGTCTGCTGGAAAAGCACCCATCCAGCACACCTGTCAGCCGGCAGAATGGTGTTTCTAAGGACTTCATATTGGTAAATGTGAGGGTGTACATAATTTTACTTATTCCTTACGATTATTCCTTATTAGCTAAGGGTATGAATCGGAGGCCTGATGGCATAAGGGCCCGTTGCCCTTGTGCATGATTGTTCAAGGACAGCTCAGAGCATGGGAGATAATTTGCCAGGCAGTCTAAACTGGAGTAGCCTAGACACCAGTTTTACTAGAAATAGCCCTATGGGAATTACTTTGCATTTTTAAATTGAGTATCAGTTGTGTTGCCTCTCCTTAGCAGCATGATAGCTAATAGCAAGGGCACAGGGATGGGTGAGGAAGTGGAGAAAAAGTGGCCTGTGCTCACAGAGCAAAGCAGAGACCGAGTGCGAGAGAAGGCTACTCTCCTTGTTTACAAGTCAGAGTTGCCCCATGTACAGAATGAGCTCCCCTTGAGGGGAAAGTTTGCTTTTTTTTTTTTTTTTTTAAATAGATGTCAAAAGTCAACTTTGTGGTAGAGTCGGAGGGGCACTAGAGAAGGAAAGTTGCTGTAGACAGTGAAGGGGGAGTTCAGTAGAAGAGACAAATATGGAAGTTTGCTGCTAAGCACACGAATACAATTTGAACCTCACAGAGAATGCTTCAAGAGACACCACTTGCCACTCACCCACCTGCACCCAGTCCCAGGCCATGCACTGTGCAAAAGGAATTAATCAGTAGGCCTGTTTTCCTCCTAAAAAGTGAAAACCCAAAGGAAGAAGGCTTGGCTTCTCTACAGTAGTTCAATCTCCAGCTCCCCAAAGTACTACCAAGCATGCAGTCTTAATGTAACTGCTTGGGGTTCCCTGCTTGGCCCTTCAGTAAGTGGGAATGCATATAAGGCCAGCCTCTGTCTCAGTGTGAGAGTGCATGGTTGGCAGGACAAAGTCTCTGTAATAATAGCATGTAAACATCATTCTTCGGTGTGGTTTCTAACTTCTTTTTCCTTCTCACTTGTGGAATCCTATTTTTGTGAGAAAAAAACATTTTTCAGAACCAGTGAATTCATCCTCAGATGAGCAGTTTTCTCAACTCTTTCTGTCTTCTAACCATTGCATCACTGTAAGAAATGGCGATTACAGAATTATGGGGGCTCATTTTTCCAGCCTAGCCAGTGTGTAGGAGGTCATTTGTACTGGCACCTTCTCAAGCATGATGTATTGGAATGACAATCTGCTTCTGGGTGAAGCTTGGATTCCTCCCAGTTTGCCCTCTCCTTTGGCTTACAGCGTTTGTGTAGCTTGCCCTCATCTCTTGACATGTGTCTGAAAGTGTAGAGGAAAGTGCAGTTGTCATTGCTGAGAAACTAAAAATAGATGTATTTTAAATCCTAAGGGTTTGATTTCTGCTTAGGCCCTTCTGCTTTGTTTTTGCTGCTGTGCAATTTCCCAGCCATTGATGGGCCCTCAAATGCCACAGAGATGCTTTGCAGCAGCACAGTAAGGTTCAGTGCCTACTGATAGGACTCAGCTGCTCAGTCACTTCAAACTGAGTCATTTTTAATGCTCCTCACAGGCAGCTAAGAGTGTAACTTAAGCACTTGGATTTAGAAGTTGGGATTTAAGGCTTTAATGATAAACACTGCACATGAACGTTGACCATTCCTTTGCTCTAGCATTTGGTTTTGATTATTGAGATGTTTCCAAGGGTACCAGAAGAACGGGGAACAGGAATTTGACTCAAATTCAGACACTGTGCCAAATAGCTCATATAGCTGTTCCATTCTTTGATGATGCTTCTACTTCTGAAATGAGCTTCCTTTACAGCAGAGCCCATTCAAATTGTTCTGGCAGTGCAAGGGCATTCTGCACAGCCATGCTTTCAGATCAGTGAGGATTGAAGCTGTTTCAGTGTGCTCCGTCAGAAGAGAGAACATTTGAGCTGGGTTCTTATCTGGGTTGCTAAAGTTGTGTTTCTAAAAGCTGTATGTCACATGGAGGCTGTTAAATAATGAATGCCAGGATACATAGCTAAGTGTTGACATACAAAGAAGCTGTCTTCCAAGCACCAAATCCTCTGCCTAGCAGCAGCAGCAGCAGGACAGAGTTTATGTAAATTTGCTCAACTACTTTTTTGTAGTTGCAGATGGGCTTTTTTGCTGTTTTCTTTCATTATATAGATTCTGATGAGGAATAGGAAGGACTATATTTGATAATTTCTGATGAAAGTTTAAAAAAATAACCCACCATGAACTGTAATTGTTCTCCTTTGCAGTTTCACCCCCCCCTCCCTCCCCGAACTGTGCTTTGACATCCAAGGACGAAGGGCTGGCAATACCCAATTAGAGCAGACTCAAGGACTCAAGTTGGGGCATACAGCCTCAGAACCATCTCACAGTCCTAGTCCTGCAGAGCGTTACTCCTAGGCAAGGAGAAATCAAAATAGATTCTTTACCCTGCGTGGCTTGTACTACATGGGAATAGTGGAGTTGGCACAAGAATCCCAAATGCAGCTTCTTGAACTGGATTTGAGCAGCCCTCTCCTGGTTAAAACCACTCAGGGAGCAGCTTTAAGTTACATCATGGAGTTTTGTCAGCATGGACGTGGGCACAGCTGTACCACTGCGTGCCCAACCTGCTCTCCCTGTTCTCTCCCTTATCTTCCTCGCTGTGTGGTGTGATCAAAACAGAAGTGGTTCTGGCTCCTCTGGAGACTGCCCGTGCCTCAGCACAGAGGCTCACCAGGCAGAATCAAAGAACTATCAAAGGTGCCCTGCAGCGGGCTGAAGCTCGTAGCCAACACAGAGGAATTATATATTTGATATTTTCAATGTGTCCAATATATGCAATGACATTCCCAAGCATGGAACATTTATGGTAGAAATACAGAGAAGAGAGCTGCAGTGCCAGAGTCCTTAGAATACTATCTCCATTTGATTTCCTTCAAGCCTGAGTTTTCATAACAGTTACATTCGGTTTTCAGTCATGGAGTACACAGACTGATGAATATTTAACAAGTTTTACATACAGTTCTCAATTTTGCTTTTTTACAGTGCCCTTCTTGGTGCCCTTTATTACTTTTATTTTTATTTTCTCAGGTTTTTTTGAGAGACAAGTGACAGTGTGAGACAGGAATAGAACGATTACATTTTGCAAGGAAATTTTACAGAGTAGAAAATCAATAGTTAGATGCTCCCTGGGACTGCTAATACTTCTTTGAAGAATAATTAGCTTGCAAGAGAGCTCTCGTATCTGGAATTCCTCCCCAAGTCTGTCTGGATAAGATAAATTCAGTTTGGGATAAGCAGTGTGCTTTGAGGTCTCTTTGATGATCTGGAGAAGTGGGTTGTGTGGAAAGAATGATGGAACTAGCCAGGAGAGCAGTGGAAGAAAGTCTGGTTGTCTGAGGACATCCAGTGTTCAGAAGCAAATAACAAGCAGTGACCCAAACTGAGAGAACTGAGCAGAGCTAAGCATAGATCCGAGCTGGGTGCCAAGCATAGATCCAGGTGCAAACGACGGAGAAGTCATTTGACTGGCAGTCAAATGTAGAGAGGGGAGGAGAGCCCAGCAGATGTAAGTGGTCTGTTTGATAAAGGGCCCTGTTTGAGCAAAGTGCCTGACTTGGAGACCAGCAGAGGCTTCCTGGAGTCTGGGGAGATGATGAGCTGCTGTGTGCCAACCCTGCTGGTTTTTCGACTGTTTTCAGTATGTTACTTCATCCTGGGACATTGCTACAGGTAATCCTGAAGCTGGGAGGTGAAGTGCAGCGTATAATGGCTTTGTTGATTTAAACTGAGTTGAGCAGAGTTGACTTAGGAGTGAGTGAAATGAATCTAACTTTTCCCCAGCTGTCAACATCCCGACTTTCAGAAGCATAAAAATACACTTAAAATGCTCAGAAATCTGCTGCTAGAAGTATCACTAACAGCTTGTGTTACACTGAGTGACATCTGATAAATTCATTAGTTTCCTAGATGAAGGGACTAACAAGTCTGAAAAATCTCCTGGAGGCATTATGTTACTGATATTAAGATAAGGGAAACTTGAGAAAGATAAATTAAGTAATAAAGCAAGACAATAGCAATAGAATTCATGGTACTGGAGATGATCACACTGTAACAAAGAATGATCTCTGCTGTTCAGTCATCCATGGTGACCAATGTTTAATATTTACTGGTATTTGCATTCTTAAAGTCCTAAGCATTTTATTAAAGCATGCCTTGTTTTGGTTGGTTTGGGGGCTTAATTGATGCATCTGTACTTCAGAACTAGAAAAATGTATCAGCAGATGAGTAATATTAAGCACGTCACTCATCCCCTCTGTAGCCACAGATGTCTCACTCTTGCAATTAAGTATGTGTTAAAGTGGTCTGTTGGAGCAGAGCCCAGGAGTCCGATGTGCAGGTCTGAACTTGTTGGTACAGAAGTGGTGCTAACAAGCAGGTCTGGAATTATAGGCTCATCAGCTCAGCTTCAGTTCCTAAAAAAAAATACATGAACAAATAACCAAACAAACAACTTAGGAGTGCCTGGAAGAATGCAGCAGGATGACTAAAAGGGCCACGTTGGTTTTTTTTGTGTGTGATGTAAGCGATTCAAACCAACGTAATTTGGCTTAAGCTAAAATTTAAGGTTAGATGTTAGGCAGCAGTTCTTTGCTCAGAGGTTGGTGAGGCCCTGGCACTGCTGCCCCATCCCTGGAGGCACTCAACGCCAGGTTGGACGGGCCCTGCACAGCCTGAGCTGGTGGGGGGCAGCCCTGCTCACGTCTGGGGGTTGGAGTTTGATGATCTGTAAGGTCCCTTCCAACATAAGCTACTTTATGATATTTTCCCCCTAAACTATGACAGCACACTGATATTGGTTTGACCTTTGGCGCTCTTTCACATGCGGTCTTTTAAGGATGTCATAGATGAAAATACCTGGGCCCAAAGCTGGTGACACGTTGACAAGGGATGTTTTTGAAGGAGGTTCTGAGGGGGTTGGTTTATGCACGTATCTTGCATATATAATCTGGCTAATAGAAGAGAGGAATGCAGTTTCAATTTGCAGCTGACACAATATTGGAAGAGACTGTGAGCACATTGTAGAGGATTAGAATTCTGTATGATCTTAGCAAGCTAGAGATGAGACTGAAAACAAGACCAGCCTGCTGTTCAGGTGGGACAGTGCATGGTTCCTCTATTGAATATAAATTTATATATTGCAACACTTAATGTAGATTATTATATTGTTCTAAGAGACTGGAGAACAACTATGTGCGTAATTGATTTATCAATAATGATGAAAGATTTTGATGGCTTATAAGCTGACTGTGGATAAACAATGCCATGTTATTGCATCAATACCACTCTTACAAGTGCCATAATCCTCACAGTCAACTTGCTTCCAAGGCAGCAGGTGCACAGCACTCACCTTTGGCCAGCGTACTTAAAGACTGGGATGGTTCAATATGGAAAGCAGTGAGACTGATGAAAGGTATAGAAGGAAAGGAGTAAGTTCAGAAAAGATCCTCATGAGAGAGAGGCTGAGAAGGAGACTAAATCCTTTCCAAAAGATTGTTGTCTGCTGCAGATTAAAAAATGGAGTATCTGATCTTCATGACCCTGAAAGTTAAGAGAAGAAGCTGTGGACTAAATTGTTTCAAGGGAAAATCAGGAGAGTTCATTTTTAGTGATTAATGGTCCTAAGGAAGGCTGAAGTACTGGAACCTCTCCCAGATTCCTTGGGGAAAGAAGTTAAACCTCTGTCAGGAGCGACCAGTGCAAGTCCTATATTAAGCAGGTGAATGGACTACATGACTTTTAGAAATTCCTCTCTGGGCCTCTAGAATTAATTACCACTAATCTACCAGCATAAATCATGTTTAATTTAACTAAATGAGTGTTGATTTCCTGGTATTGATGGAAAAGGAATCTTGTCTCAGCAACACATCTTTAGATATCTGCAAGTTTTCCACTTTGAGACCAAGAAGTATCAAATGAGCAGGCAAAGAGAGGAATGTGGCAGGGGAGTGCATAAAGCAAGTAGTAAATCATAAGACCTAACTTAAAGACCTAACTTCTCTATTTAGTATGTTAACTAATAATTGTTGATCAGCCCCTGAATTTTGGTCATTTCAGAGGCTGATGAAGGATGGTAATGTGGAGCAGGCCTTTTACAATAGAAGATGGCTACCTTGTATACTGCAGACAAGCTGATGACTAGACAGCATCTAGCATCTAGTGGTCCACCAAATGCTATTAGTGTTGTTGGCATTTCGTCTTTGTCTTTCCTTTCATCTACATTCCATCATTCCTTTGTAGTCTGCTTAATGTTTTGCATTTTTTTAATGTTCTTCTGTAGCTGATTTTTTGGGTTCTCAAGCTTCCTTTTTTATTTTTACTCAGAGGTAATTGTCTGTCTGCACATAAGAGCTCCATTGAGGGTGCAAGTAGGAAACTGGGTCTGTATTATTTCACTTCACATGTAATTCTGTAGTCATTTTGATTCTGTTCTCTCTGAAAACTCTATTCATGTTTCCTGCAGGAACTGAGAATCATCTTTATCTAGTCATTTACTTATTTTTATGAAAAGACATATTTAACTCTACCACAGCATTTTATGTCAGCTTCTTCTTACTTCATTGCTTTATTTATTTATTATAGATCACTTCTTAGTCTTTCAACAAAGAAAATTCTTGCATTCAAAAATAGGAATAGGGAAAAACAAAGATAATTGACTTTTTGCTCAGCTTCTGCACTCCTTTTATAGACAAAACCCTGAGAAAACAGTTTCTTTAAGTTCTCATCTGAAGAAATGATTAATTGAGGGAATAACCCATGTCTGAGGCTCCTAACCTGAGACTCCTAAAATCAAACTTAACCATGCTTTTGAAAAGGTTCAGGTATGTATCTGAATCTTGAGTGAGATTTTTTGAGTTTGAGTTTATATATTGTTAGATGATGGATCAGCAAAGTTACCCAAAGCTTATCTGGCACACAAATGGCTCCCAGGACACAGGATTAGGACTCCAAACCACTCAGCTTTCTCTCTGCCCCTTTGTCAAACTCCATAAGGCTCTTGTTGGAGCACTCTAGTCCTAGCACAAAGCTTGTGTTTCATGCTTGCTCTCCACTGCATTAGGTCTGATAAGTTTGTAATTAATCCAGTTCTCCTAAGTGGAAGCATATAATGTAACTCCTTTTGTATTCCAGAGTTATCAGCATTTGCTTCTCTTTGAATATGTTTTTGTGGCAAGGAGCTTAAAGTCTTTCAGGCCTTGCCTTGGGCATGATTTGACCTGTAGTACTGTGCAGCACAAAGTGCACCTAAGTGACACACTGGAAAGGTGCTATTTCCCCCTCTTATTTCCAAAAAAGTAAAATTAAAATAATACATCCCAAGATTTCTTACAGTTGTATTTTTCCGTGCTTCTCAGTGCTGATACAACAGTATCACCTGTAGTTGTTTTTGCTATTTTTGTCCCCCTTGGAAATGCCAAAATAAATTAGACGCATTACAGCCAACTAATCTTGTGACTACGTACCTCAGTGTTCCCGTGTTCTGGAACATGGTATCCTGGCTCCTTGGACAGATGCTGCCTGTGGCATTTGATGTTACAGCAGTGTGTGTCTGCTCAGAGACCAGCATCTCTAAATGGCACAACTTCCCCTGTCTGAGGTCACTGGGGACGGCTTGAGGAGGCGCACTGGGGCATGAGGTGTCCCCCTCCCTGAAATTCTGCAGTGGGGAAAAGTGCTCTGCTGGGGAAAAGCCTTGTGGGGCTGCGGGTGTCTTGTTAGTATAGCACCCATCCCGCCCCCACTTTGCAGTCATCAATTTGGAGATGCTCTCAGCTTATTTCAAACCCAATTTAAATTAGCTGTATAGTGGTAAGCCAACAGGATGGTTTTACGTGCTTTTAGCATCATTTTTTTAGAGACATGAAAGCAATACTTAAGTCAATTTTTCTCCCTCTATGCCTAAAATCAACATGAACGATAAGGATTATAAGAAAAGCCTGGGGTTTCACAGAACATATTGGTATCATATCTCAGAACATAGCATAATATATCATAAATGATAAGGTACAAAGTAGCAATTATAACTGCTCTAGGACAAAACCCAACAAAGCTATTGTGGCACCCCCACCCTCACTCCATCAGCTCTGTGGGACTGGTATTGTTCCACCCTGCCACTAGCATCCTGCCCCATCTCTCTGTATCTGTCTGCTTTTGTATCTTGCATGTATTCTTGTATGTATTCAACTAGTTAATGAACTCACAAAGCAGGGGCTGCTGCTAAGTGATTTCCTCAAGTAAAAACTGTATGAGAAGTGCAATATCCAACTATGTGCCATCCGCATAGCTCTAGGAGTGTTGGGCCACCTCCAGCTGAGGTGAGAGGCATGCATAGCTCCAAGGGTAGAGGTGGAGTAAGTGCTGCCTTGGAGCACAGCATGTCTGCATTTCACTTGCACGTACACAAGTCCCACAAACACTGAGATCTGTCTGTTCTGTATCATGAGTATGGCAAATGCAGCACAGCCAGCACACGTGCGGCTGAGGAAATACCACTTGTGCATGGTGGGGTTTTTAGGTGTCAGGAAATGCAGGTCCCAGTGCCAGGCTTCATCCCTGGCTTTTTTGTTGCCTAAGTAAGTGGGCAGCAGAGATGCAGACAGTGCTAACCAGGGCTTAGAAGTGTTAAGCTAAATATAAAGCACTTTGATCATGGCAAGCGCATGAGAGGGTTCAGTAAATGTTTATTTTGATTAAACTATTAACAAGAATAGCAAATCCCATTATGCTAATCATTATCATTACTGCTTCCCTGTCCTCTCTTTTCTCTTACTCCTCCCCTTCTATTTTTCTTTTCTGGAAGTCTGTAAACACATATGGGGACATTTCTCATTTGGGAAGCCGTGGCTATTTGAAACACCTTCCAGGCACCTGCATGCTGGGCTCTGCCTTATTGGAGCTAGCTGTGTGGCTAACCTCTGCTCAAGGAGGAACACCTTGAGAAAAGGGCCTGAAAAAAATGGAGGGAGAGAGAGGTAGTGAGAAAATGACAATGTTGACAAGTATTCAACGAGGGAATGCTGTCTTAGTGTTGTTTTTTTTTTGGTAGGAATACAAACATGAGGGAAGAAAGAGCATCAGTCATAGATTCACAATTAACACATGCATTAGTGCTAAAACATTCTGTTTGGTTTCAGGAATTCAAATCTCTCATTACCACTCAAAAGCAGCCAGGCACTCAGATCCCTTAGTCAGCTTCAAGAATCTCTGAATTTCAGCCTGTAAATTCAGTGTTAGTTGGGTATAGCAAACTTGTTCTAAACACGCTTTTAAGTGCAGTTATATTATAGTTTATCTTGTGGTGGTATTTCCTCCTGGTCACAATTTCATGCCTGCATGCAGTAGCTCTCTGCATCTCAGTGCACTGGGAAACTTTATAAACAAACACGGACCGTCCTGATGTCCTTGGGCAAGCAAAATTTCCAGTGGAGTCTTTGGGAGCTTTGTTCATACAGTGTCTCTAGGTTCAGACAGTGGAGACTGCTGTGTACACAGATAGGTGTTGGCCTTTGAGTGAAGGGCACTTTGAGGGGAAAAAGCAATAGGCAGGTGGTGGCCCACACAAGTCCTCTGTGTTAGTTTGGGAGAGAAAATGATGGCTATCAGCTGAAAGTGCACAAGGTAGCACGCACAGAATGGAATGACACTGCGTTGAGAGCTCTGGCTCAAACTGGGTTCTGGCTAAGGGACACCTTTCCTGGAATATTCTGCAGAAGTGGTATCGGTGTTATTAGTATTACAAGTTGCTTGTCAAATACATAAACTAAAAACAGCAAGGCGTTCATTCAGAAATTTTCTGCTTTAGCATGTTTCTCTGCCAGTGCTGTGACATTTTGGAATTAAAATCTTTGTTTCCAATCTGGCTGGATATCAAGCTGGTTTAATGCATTATAGAAATTGTTCTGAAAGCTTTCTCTTTTCTCTCTGGATCCAGCTCCTGGGTGGATGGCACCTCTTATCATCAGTCCGGTAGTTCTGAGTTGTGGCTTCAGATGAAGAAAGTTAAGCCCTTGCTTTTTTCTTTTCAGAGAAATTATTCCTTCATTTCCTTTTACCTCATGCTGTTTTTCCTTCTTTCTGTGTGTGTGTATCCCAGTGTGTAAAGTGCAGCACTGTGACGTATAACTCCAAACATCAGTGTCCTCTTGCTTACACATTAGACTTGAAAGTGAGTTAGAGACCTGTATCACAGCTCAGAAGTTGCTTTTGGTCTTCATCTGCATTTTTTCATTGTTGTGTGACTGAAGTCACTACTCATGTTCTCCCTCATTTTTGGTCCCAGCTGTGTTCCTTGCTGTAGCATCTTCTTTTTGTGACATTAGAATATTAACGCGTTGCTCCATGGGATTCCTTCCCTGCTGAAAAATATTAGGACAGTTGTTTTAGTGCTATTCAGATGTTTCATATAACTTCATTCAGATGATGCCACTGTACTGCATTCCTTCCCTCATCACACCTGCACTGTGTTGTTTCCACCACAGCAGCCACTGGTGTGTTGTAGTGGAAGAAATAGAAGGAATAGACTAATTCCACCTAATGTTCAACACATCATCTACAGCATGCTTCATAGCCCTCAGCTGAAACTCAGGAATATCAAAGCAAAGGTCGCTGCTGAGAACTAGGCACTTGATGGTAGAGCTGCAGATGGAGAGCCAGGGGCCCTTTCCCTTTTTCCAGGGAAAGATCAGACTGACCAGCCAGGATCCTTGGCAATCCATCTCTGTCACTAACTTTCTTCCATCCCAGCAGGGCTAAGCTGGCCATGCAGGAGATGCTGCTTGGCTCTGTCAGGTGTGTGCAGTTAAGCCATGAGTGTGCTATCTCACCTCTCAGTTTTTGGACTTCAGGAGTGTATAGGGCTGCAGAACTCTCTTCTTCAGGAAAGTCAGGGCACAGTTCAGTGGGCAAAAGAGGGCTGTGATGCATAGGGCTGCAAATAGAGAAGTTTTTATCAACCTGTAATTTCACCCACAAGCTCCACAGTGAAAGGAAATATTAATCTGTCCAAAAAAAAAAAAAAAAAAATCCTGAAAAGCATTTTCAGCCTTTATGGGCCTTGGATTACCAGAGCCGAACAAACCACAGAGACACTGCTGGGCAAGGACACTGTGCAAGGGCATGGGTGGGAAAGGGCTGCTCATGCTAAGCTTCATCTGCACTGTGCAGGTTTGCACTGTGCCCCCCCAATGCAACCCGAGCAAAGGAAAGCAGCAGCAGAGAGTTAACAGGTCTTTACGGATGCTGCCTCCCAACCCCCTTCCCCACTGTGCTGGCCAAGGAAAATGGGCTTTGTTTTAGAAGATACCAAACGCTCAATGAGACATAAACAGTTTTTAGAAGATGTCAAGGAAAAATAAAACCAAAACAAACTAATTTGATGAAACATTTTAAAGATATTTTCTTCCTCATCTAGACATTTCTAGAGAAATGCAGTGTATCTGATTATACTCAGCTGCTAAAAGTGGTTCCTACCTGGAACCCTGAAAGCCTTCTTCCATTTATGAGGGGTTCTTCTCTCAGGTAACCTGCGTGTGTCTGGTTCCTCTTCTTCCCATATCAGGAGTGATGGCTTCTTCATCAGCCCATACATGCCTGCGAAATAAACAGGGTATGAGCTAAGTTTACTCATACAGCTAATTCCTGAATTACGACATGAAATATTGCCACTTTAAATTACTCCTAATTAGAAACCTGAATGTAATGAGCTCTGTAGTATCCATCCGTGCCAGGGATGAGGGAGGCCATATTTTGCAAGACTTATTAGAAATAGTGATGGTCGAAAGACCGTTATTCCTTCCCATACCCATCAGGATTTCTTATTACAGGTCCCATTGGAACACTGGAATTCAGAATCTTCTTTTTTTTTTTGTTGAGCTGAAATTGTTTTTATGATTTCTTTTTTTTTTTTTTTTTTTTTTTTGGTCAGTTCTACAAGGAGGCCCAACAGATTAAATAGGAGAAAATCCAACTGTATGAACAACGTAATACACTTCACAGGCGCAGAAAAATGCAGTGATGTCAGATTATTTGTACAAGTTCACAACAATTTTATGACCACCCAAACATTAGCTTTTTCTTTTTTTTTTTTTTTTTCCTTAGAATCAAAGAAAGTAAAGTACTTTCCAAGAAATATTGAAGGAAAAATAAATGGTATTTATTAGAAACCGTCACTTGCTGGGACTTGTTCCCTTTAAGGCACTTACGCCCTTTGTAACAGTAAGTTATTGCATCCAAATATCTCAAGGGACAAATTCAGGTTAAAGTTTTCTACTTCGTAAGGCAAATGAATTGGATTGGGGCCTGTTTGTCTGCGGCACAGCAAATAATCTTTGAGAGGCGACATTTATCTGCTTACCTAGTTGCAATACAGAGCACCAAAAGGCTCTGATCCATAAAAATGTAGTGTCTACTTAAGGGAGCCTTTAAACCTGGTGTCTGCTCTTAGTTGTCTGCAGACAGTACATATTAGGGAAAGGGTGGTGCTAATCAGACAGTTGAGGGGAGAGTTGACCCTTCTTGCTGTAAGGAAAGAGAGCTGGAAAAAGGATTTGAGGAAAGTACTGCTCTTGTGTCCTAGGAAGAACCCAAGGAAATCTCTGGATAAATTTCTGTGCCAGCCATTGACCACCTTCTCTGTGTCATGTTTGCTGAGACCTGTAAAGATATTAGAAAGCTAGAACAAAACATATACTGGTCTCTTGCTACCTGTCCATTCATACCTGTGATGCTTGCCCTGAAGAATGACGTAATCTGAACACACTTGATTCACATCTGTCCTGTGCCAAACTGTCTGTACCAATGTTCTACTCAGTACTCCACTCGTATATCAAATTGTTATCGTATCTCATTTATTGTATCTGGTTGATAAAGTTCAGTGCCAGATGTATTTTAATTGCACTTGGGCTAACTGTGGCCACGGTGCATCCCTCTGGGAATGGGCAGAAAGACCTGCCTTGTCCACAGTCCTCTCTGCTTCAGCACTTTGCTTCTCTGCTTCTCAGAAAACTGCAATAGGACTTTGTCTTATTTTACCCACTCCCATATTTTAACTGCATTACCTTGTTTCACATCAGACTGAATGACTCCACATGACTGACAAAGACGCAACCTGTGCCCCAGAGTTGGGAGTATGAATAAAATATCTGCATGAGAGGTCTAAAGGGAAGTGCAGAGAGCAAGTAGATGAAGGAAGCATCTCTCTTGCCACCTCTCTTTCCAGCATATAAATGTTTGGGGGCTTTGGGGTCATTCTGTTTTTTTTTTTTTTTTAAGTATGTCACTGATTCTCATCTGTCTGCCTGCATTTTTATTTTCTGGACACTTTATAAATAAGATTGAAGCTCTCTATTATTGAAGGAATGGGGAAGAAGGGAATTGTCCCTCCCTTTACAGGCTGTAAATCAGTCACACTGTATTTCTAGGTATTGGAACTGATTAGGAATTTTCCATCAGTGTGGAAAATGTGGTCTTTCTAAACGGAAAGCAGGATGAGTTAGAAAAATTGGAAGTAAAATAAAGAAATATGTACAAACTAGGGTGTTTTTTTATTGTCTAGTTTTGAGTTGTGGTTTTTGGTTGGTAGGGTGTTTGTTTGTCTGCATGCTTTTTGGCACAACTCCAAGGCTTAAATGGACATGCGTGATGCATGCATTGTGTTTCCACATTTTGGACAAGGCAAGATGGAACTGAACAATGTTATAGAGATATACAGGGAAAGCTCGTGCTCGTATTCCTTAGATGGTCAGACTTAAATATAAATGTGGGCTTTATCACTGGGGAGAGCTCTCTGCTGCCAAGGTTTTTTACAGGAGGATCTACAGTTACTGTTCATGGTTCATCAGTCTGTTGTATTAAGAAGTGAACTTTGTCTAGTCTGTGTTTAGAAGCGAGCGCTACCTGGTGCAGCTGTCGGGCAGGATAATTTCATGTCCTGAAAAACAGCTGAGACGTCAGAGAGCAGTTTCAAACTGGTGGTGAGTGGTTCTGGATAATAAATGCAGTCCCAGAAAGTAGAACAAGATGCCCAACAACAAAAAGAGGGATCTATTTCTTGGACGACTTCTTCATAAAATATCAACTGACTAGCTACAACAAAGCAACAAGTCTACGAGGTTTTTACCGTATGTATTCATAATACAGTAAACCTGAAAAACAGGTTGATTTTAGCTTTTGATGGCAGACGGCTGCCGATCTAATCTGGTGCAGTCCTCGTGGAGACACTATCAGTAAGTCAATCTACCTGAGGTGAAGTTGGCTCTGTGCTAGAATCTTTAGAACTTCAGTGCCACAATTCAGTGCCACAGCAACGCTGCTATGGCTGAGCTGAGTGTGGGGCAGCCAAGTCCTCCATGCTGCGGCAAGGAGAGCAGTGAAGGAGTTTGTTCCTGCCCATCTTTTCTTATTGAAAATGTTTCTTCTGGGTTACCTGGGAGTTTGCAGCGTAAGTATTGCAAAGGCAGTCTGCCAGTTGGATAGAGAGCTTCAAGAGTTAAAATAATCAATTCCAAGGCTCTGTAATTAAAATAGAACTTATTTGCGCGTATCAAAGAAGCATTTGTTTATGATGTGTAGCAATTCAATTGTATATACATTGTCTTACTATGAAATTTAAATGAAGTCTCGGCAGTTCTAAGATGTATCTTTACATGCTGTAGCATAGGAAAACAGAGTTCAAAGTAACTCTTCTTTCACTTGGTTCCCTTTCCCCAGGCAAATACTCTTTCTGACAAATGGTCTTATTTCTAAGGGAGAAATAAAACTGTAGAACTCCTTGAGTTATAATCCTAGTGTTTTTCAAAAATATTTGGCTAGTTGGAAGCTGTCCAACTCTGGTTAATGAATGGCAGTGCTCTGTTTCTAAACTGGTGCAAAGTTAAGTCCTCATTTGGGACACTTCTACATTAGCATAAAGGTTATATTAACAGACATGAATAGAAGTGATTTATGGGACCAGCATAGTTTAGTGTTGGGCAAAAGTGATTAAGAAATAGTTTCCTAGGTAGTTTTGCTTTTATTTCACCATACATCTCTAATACTACCACTGCAAATGCATGAAAATCTGTCATTTGTTTGTTTCAAGAACTACATTTGATAAATGCAGATGCCCTACTGGTGATTTTTAAAAATATTCTTCAGCCTTGCATGGTTTAGTGATTGATGAAACTTAGAAATGGAACCCCTGTCTGGGGTTTAATTTACAATAAGCTTACATGATGGGGGTCTAATTCCTGAGCTAAATGGAGGCAAAATGAGGAGGTACAGCTTTAGGATGCTGAAGGAGGCTTTTGGCAGAGTTCAGGGGCCAATATAACATGAGCATCCAACTACCAGAGCTTGTTCAGTTGTTTTTTGTTGAAATCATCTTTTTTTGTTCCTGCCACCTGCAAAGATAAGATTTGGGAAAAAAAGCTTATTTGGAAGAAGAAAAAAAAAAAAGGCAATGGCAGCATATGGCTCTTTTACTTTGTTCTCTATCCATAGAATATACACATTGCTGGTATTAGGAGAGAGCGTGGCAACACGCTAACACACTCTGAATGCATGCAAATAAAATAACCCGCTTTGAAAATACAGCAGCTGAAGATGCATTTTTAATTAATTCTTAAATATCTTGGCTTGCAAACAGAAGTCCTCTATGCAGCAAGGAAGCGATAAACAAAGCAATGATGTGCACAGCAGGGCTCTTGGGTACCTGCTGTATTCTACAGCAAACTGAACCCACAGTTCATGGCTCAGCTCTCGCTTTCCCTGCTCACATGTTTCTGCATGGCTGGCTGCCTGCTTTGTTCTTCTGAAATCTTGATGAAGTTCTCTGGCCTATAAAATGCAGGTCAGACTAGCTGATCAGTCTGACTCCTGCTAGGATTACAGCCTGTCATCCTGTGCAGTCCTGAGGGCTCTGCACCGGTCTTAAGTGCCAGCCCTGTCCGGCACGCAGTCCTGTGGTTCAGTTCGGCAGTAGCAGGGAAGAGGGTTGGCAGCAGCAATGTGATGTGCGAGACACAGAGGTTTCAAACCCAAACAGGCTCTGCCCACTGGCAATGAGCACAGGATGGAGATGGAGAAGTGTTACTGCAGCATTTCTGGATTCTGCAACTCTTTAATCATGTGTATTTTTTACATGTGTGTCCAAGGGTGCTTGGCAGAGAAGCTGTCTGTTGAAACAAGAGGATTACAAAAGCACTTGAGGGAAGGAAAAGTCATGTCCAGCAAAACATCCACAGCTGCTGATGTATAGCTTCTTTTTGAAGGAAAAAAATAAACCAAGTATAGATGATGCACAGGTTTCTTTTCTGCCTTTCTTCCAATAATAAATAATTCCTCCCAACCTATAGTTTCAGAATGAGATCTGATTTTTCAGCCTAGGTAGTTGCATGGCTCTGATTGCTACATCTCTAGTAAGGTGCTTCCCTGGTTTTGATAAATCTCCAAAAGGTAAGAAGGCAAAGCATTACAAACTATTTTTTCAAAAACTTCTGGATAACCTGTATTAAAGGTGCAAAACCATGGCTACAAGAATTAATCATTTGACTCAGCTCCAAGCATAGTCACTTGCAGACTGGAAAATAGCAGTTTATCCAAGGTGGCCTGCAGTTGTTGTAGGTGAGTGTAGTTAAATAATGCAGCACTCTTTAAAATTGCACGAGTATATGATTTCCTCTATCTTATTCATTTATAATTCCTACTCTCTTGTAGTTTAGTGCAGTCAGTGATTCAGTGATTATCACATCTGTTTGATCTGTCTCTGAGGTGAGAGGGAGCGGTCAGTTGTTATGTATCACCCTTGCTTGTGCCATGCTATAATTCTGCAAAAGAGAACTCAATTTTCCTTCTGCGTTTAGGAATGACTGTATGGCCTCGCCTTTCATCTTGAGGTAAATATAGCATGGAAAAGTGAGTGAGGAAGTGTTATTTTCCAATAAAATCATCTGATCTACTGCACTGCAGTCCTTAGGAAGCAAAAGAATTTGTACAGTGTTTCCAGTGCGCGAAGGAGTGCTTCACGTGTCTGCCTCCCATTGAGGCACACTGTTGGCTCTCACTTCCTTGGTCTCAATCACAAGAGTGCCTCCAGGGACTAAAGTGCATGGCTAACTAAAGTAAGTGGACGCTGAGGGAAACAAAGCAAACGAAGGTACCAGGAGTGCACCTATCACCAATATCTAGTACAGAACAGAACTGTAAGAACAGCTTGTCCTTTAGAAGAGATGGAGACTGTCCAATAGGCCATGGGGCAGCCTTGATAATTCACTGCTCTGTTTTTCTGACAGCATTGGTACACAGTGTTGAGCAAGCAACTGCATCTGGAACCACCCTTCATTGTCCAGGATTGGCAATACTTGCCACCGATGGTTGATGCCCTCAGAGCAATCAGCTGGATTAACTAAACCCCTTTATTTTAACTGATTAAATCATCTAGGTGATCTCGCCTGGACTGACTTAGGAAGAGTTCTTAGGGGCTGCCACCAGCAGCATGTTGGGGATGACAACAGCTGGCATCGAACACCCTTCCATGTTGGCTGCTCTGTTTACTTCAGTGGCCATCCACAGACCTACATGCGTTATAAAGGCTGGTGGAGTGCAGCCTGGAACACAGGAAGTCTTGAGGGAGTTTAAGACACCAAAAGGAGGAGATGGAATCTTTCAATATAGCAGAAGTTTTTTCAGAGCAGCAAATGAAAAAACACACTTCAAATATTCTCTAACACACAAGTGGGCTTGCTAGATGTGAAACAAGTTTCTCCACTCTCTCTTGTCCCAGCACTTCAATGTGAGGAGACAGACTCCCTGCACACTGGGAAAGCAGGGTTACTTGATTGATCTTTTGCAAAGCTCAAGGCAGTCATTCTTTGGGCATGAAGCAGTACATACTAACTTCAGTTAGCCTGGTGTCTGTTGTGCTTGTGTGTCTGATTAGCTGAACTCCAAGGTACTGCAGCAACTGAGACTGCAGCAATTAATTAGCCAAGCGCTCTAGTTGTCTGAACTCTTCCCGCATTGGTCAGGTTGCCATCTGTTGGATCTTGCCCATCTCCACATTTTTTTGCTTGTCCTGCCCCACCCTCACTGCAGTCAACCCTGAATGTCAGGAAGTGGCTGCCAGCAATTCCATGCAACATGCCCAAAGAGCAATACAGCGCAGCAGTTTCTCAAGCAACTTGATCCCCGAGCACTCGGGTGCAATGCCAAGAGCTCTCACAATGTTTGATAGTATAAGCCCAGCTCCTGGAGGTGAGCAATTAAGACTCATTCGCTCCCGTTTCCCCTCCTGTCTCTTTGACCTGCTAGTCATAGAAAATGTAAACATCTAGAGGCACCAAAAGTTAAAATGCTAGAAAAATATAAGACTTCTTATGACCCAAGTTAGGCTATCAGAAAAGATACATCATAAATTTGGAAGGGGGCTGGTTTGCATTTCTCTATATCCTCATGCTACTTGTACAAACTTTTATACCTAATAATGCCTTAAACATTGTTACTGCAAACTCAAAATAGAGGTGTTAGCTTACCTAGATCTGTTGGCCTGTACTAGGATAACAAATAGATTATTTCAGCTGTTAAAAGCCTTCAGTTCTAGGAGCAGCTGTGATTAGGGTTTTCTGTCTTCATTGTGTCACTTTGGAAGTGACACATATTGCACTAAAAAAGCTGTGTTTATGTTAAAAAATACCACAATACCAACTGCCGTCTCATCCAGATCCTGCTGACCAAAGTCATCTGGTATGTAGAGACCTATCAATGCAGTCTTTTGGTTTGGTTTTAATTGCTTTGCTATCAGTCAGGTACTGGCAGATGCACTTAATCCATGACAAAAATATTAAAGCAAATCTTGCAGAAGAAATACCAGCATTCACTTGAAACCACTAACAAGGAAAACTAAGAAAAGTTTGAAGTCTTGTTCTTTCTTGTTTTCCTTAAATTCCTGACACAGGCCTTTGATATACTATGCAATTGGGTCAGCACATGGGAAATACATTTTAATACATCCGCATCTATGAAGTGAATATAGTGCAGGAGATCCTAAAAGTAAAACCTCACAGATTCTACGATAAAGATTAAAAAAAAAAAAAGACAAAAGCCTTTATTTACCCAGCACCATGATCAAAGTAACCCAAATTTAAAAAGATATTATTGGGGCAGATCATCGTGTAGTTAAAACAGTACAGGCACATGGAAATCACCAGCTCCCATGGAATTATAATGGTTAACAAAGTCTCAGTTGTTGGTTTCCAGAGCAGGAGCTGATGGTCAGCTTTGTGAGCTTTTAGGCCTTGTCTACTCAGGCAAGCTTTACCAGTATGATTTACAGGATCCAACCACAGGCACTTCTGGTCTGCTGTGTGCTTCTGAGCAGAAAAGCAATGGGAGATAACCTGTGCCGCTGGGCCATCAACAGCTGCAGCTGGCTGCAGGAATTGGATGGAGTTCCCTACCGTGTCTCTGGTGGGGTGTCTGCAGTAGGGGAGGCTCCGTGGTGTGTACTCTGTCTTGCAGCACGTCCTTCCTGTGCACAGCCTGGGAGCACAAAGAAAACTTCCAGTGTTGGGCAGCAATGCAAAGGCTCTCATCATTTCTCAGGGGTGTGAAAAGACTGCTCTTGGAGATTCTGGCTCAGCATTAGCGAGCAGGGAGGCTACCTTGGGGAGTCCTCAAAAGGAGACTCAGAGAAACCACAGTAAGAATGAGGAAGAGAGGGATGGATAAGCTGGAGAAGGATGGAAGCAGTATGGGGACGTACCTTGGCTAGGAGGTATAGACGTACCTTGGCTAGGAGGTATGGTTGAGGAGAGAGGTGGCCTCTTCCCTTGTAACCCCACAGTCCTGTGGGCAGTGAGGTTAGAGCCCAGACAGCGAAGGCTTAATTTTCTGACACTCCCAAGTGGCATAAAACCAACATCCGTGAGGACAGAGACTGGTGGGTAGCACAACTAATTCATCAAGGGCCAGAGGCAGCCTGCCTACCAGCACCCCTCATCCCACGCTTAGATAGAACAGGTGATGTTCCTGAGATGGAGTGCTTACGGATGTTTCCTCAGTAGGACACTAGCCCTGTGCAGTCCCAGGAGGGCTCTATGGCTGCTCTCAGTCCTGTTTTCTCACAGAAATCGCAGCTGTGGTATTCAGATAGTCCCAGCTTTCCAGCCAAAGTTCTGACTGGGCTATTTCTTATGAATCCCACAGCAGACAAAGAGGGAAGAGAAACCTCAGGTTTTTTTTAATCCACAAAAGGTTAAAAATCAGACATTTGCTTTCATCCTGGATCATCATCCAAGTCTCTGCACCCCACTTTCATTCCTGTGTTTTGTCCCCATGGTGAGTCCAGCCCTCTCTGCCTTGGTGAGACCTTCTTGTTCCTTGGCCTACCTTGCCTTCCTCCAAGGGCTGGATTCCACTGGGGCCTTCACAGCCACCAGAGTACTCACTTTCCCTTGAAAAAGCAAAATTTTTGTTTTGCATAAGAAAAAAACAATGCAGTTAAGTGTTATAACCCATTACCTAAGCCATTTTTGCCTCCCTCATTCAGTGATAAAACACAATGATCTCACAATCTTGAGCATTTTGATCAGGTGCAATTTTCAAGTTTGCCCTAAAGATTACCTTTCAGGGATAAGTGGCTTTCTATGAAGGTTTTCATTGTCTTCTGATACTCATCATCTGTCATGCGGAGCTGTGCTACCTCCATTCTTGAAGAGCACTCTTCTTTCGCAGTTGTTCCTTCCTTTTGAGGAGGCCAGTGTGCAGCAGACACCCTAAAACCTGCTTTATCCAAGTTCCTAGCAAACGTCCTCCCAATTGAGCTGTTGGATACAAGAATTACAATTGCTCTCCCTTTTATGTCAATGTTCTTCTCCACGATGCTGAAGGACCAGAAGATAATGAAGCAGGTCAAAAACACGATGGAAATGAATGCAAAGGCATAAAGGAGGCAAGAAAGGATCACTGCAAGAAATAAGTCTGTGGCCAGCAAGACCAAGTGGTGAAAGAGGAAAATCATCGTTAGAAGGATTAGCTCCTCCTCTCTCACAGGCAAGCTGAGAAATTAGCAAGGATTCACTGTGTGCAGCCACGCTGTTATAAAGTCAGGCAGCATTGCAAAACATGTGGAGGCAAGGCAAAACCCCACTGGGAGGATGAATCATTGCCTTGGATATGGCAACAGCAGAGATTTCCAAACCACATACATTTTCAGGAGAGAGCAGTGCTGTGTTTGTCTTGGCTTTGCTGTGCACTTGGTTGCTCTATTAGGGTGAAATGCATGGATTCACTTTGCAAGGGCATTTCCTCATGTGCCTAGTGATGTTTAGAGGGATTTCTTAAGGTAATGTGTGTGGCATTGGGAAGCCATGGAGTAGAAATAATCCCCGCATCTGCTCAGCATGCTGCAGCTCTCTTCAATTAACTGCTCTCGTTACTGCTGCAAAGCAGGAAGTTTTAGTGAGTCTAGGAAAAGACCTGGGTGGATGCAGAATGGGAAGCTGCCCCCTGGCACCAGCACTTGCTTTCCTGGAAAAGATGTCGGGCTGTATCACTGTGCCAGGAACAGCTTCCTGTTCCTGCAGGGACTGTGCCAGCCTGGAAAGGCTTCATTCATATCAGAGAAGAGAGAGACGAGCTGGGTGCTCGAGAAGGAGCTTTGTGGACTGAAGGCAGATTGCAGACAGGGAACCATTACTCCTTGTGCTGGCAGAGTGGGAAGCAGAGCAGTGCCATGGAAAGGGGTGCATTTGTCCCCAGGTGGAGAAATGCCCTTGGCATGTAGGATGCAGCAAGGCCCCTGCACCAGCAGAAACAGCCTGCTAGGCTGAGGAACAAGGAGGGCAAAGGTAAATCCTGCTGCTACCAGGCTCGGCTTACAGAGGGTCAGGAGAAAAGCTCCCATATGAGCTTGTCGCTTCCTGACTACCAGCTCCTCCTGCTTTTTCTGAGGCAGCCCGTGGGGCTGAAAGCAAGGCCTTTCCCATCCTGGTCAGGGTGGAGGTAGCTTCTGATCACCACTAAGACCTCAGCGTCAGCAACTGCTCTTGGAACAGCACCTCCGTTTTCTCCCCCTTCTATTTTTAAAGAGGATCAGTTTAAGGGGTCTCACCAAGAAGTTTTCCACTGCTGGCTGTGTTGTGGTGTAGGTGGGTGTTGTGTTTATTCCCCACTCAAACTGGAAAGGTACTGGGCGCATGGGACAGGCTGTCAGCACAACCCACACATGCTTTACTCGTCCTTCTTGTTTGTTCTCTGTGTGAGCCTGCAGGTCCCATCTCACAGCTTGGTAGCACCACGGCATCACAGCAATCCAGCTCTGGGTGCTTTTGTAATGGAGTTGCTGCTAGCTGCATCCCAAAACCAACCTGCACACCCCACCCAGCACGTACACAAATGCCCTGAGCTTTATTTCAAGTGGGCAAATGATGCAAACAGCCGCTTTGCTTTAATCGGTTTACAAGCAGAGAGGAATGGCAGCGCGTGTGTTCTGGGGGACTCATCTCCCCCGCTGGTGCTCTTGGAGGTCTGTGAACCCTTCGTGCCAGAAGAGCGAGCAGCCAAGGAAGCTGCCCAAGGCTGAGTAAGCAGAGCGGCCGCCCCGCCGCTGGGTGCAGGCACACGTGGGCACCGCGGCCAGGCTGCGGGCACGTCCCACCCCCCTCTAGATTTACTGACCGTGCACCGTGCTGCACGCCGGCCTGATTCAGCCGGGGCAAGGCAGATGGATCGTCTGGGAGCAGGACTGCCGCAGACTGCTAGCTGACTGCTTATCTTGAGGGCCAGTCAAAAATGTGCGGAATTCTGAGTCTGCTGTGACTGAAGTCATTTTTTCTCTGGGAAAACAAACAAACAAACAAACAAAACAAAACAAAAAGGTTCTTGGCACTTTGTTTAGAAATGAAGAATTTGTTTTCAGTGCTTTCCGTCCCCGAATCTTCCCGCGGCCGCAGCACAAGGCTGAGCTCACTTCCCGGGGGCGCCACCCCCGCGCTGCCCCGCGCCGCCGGCGGTGCAATGGCGCCACCTGCCGGCCGCCCCACAGAGCGGAGCTGCGTCCCGGCGGTCCCCTCGCTCCTTCAGGGGAACCCGCGGCCCACAGGGACCCCTCTGCGGTCAGCGGTTCGCCGCCAGACCGAGCCCGGCAGCTCTTTGCGGTGGATGACATTACTGCCACCCTCCTTCTGAGTGAACCTTCCGGATCCTTCCCAGAAATGCAGTTGCCTGTTTTGAAAAGACGAAAATCACCCAGCCAACCTGAACCACCAAAAAAAAAAACCACCAACCCAACCCAAACCAAAACAGAAAACCACCACCCAAAAAACCCAGCCCTGTTTGTCAAGGGAATTATTTCTCCCTTCAGTGGTTCATCTCAGTCTATGTATGAGTAAACATTAAAATGAGAGGCAGTACTATGGGTCAAGAAAAGCTAGCAGTGTTTTTTTTCTGCTGCTGTAACATCTGGGAGCAGTCAGGACCTCAGGCCTGCCCTGCGCTTCATCTTATCGTATTCATGAGCGTAAAGACATTGTGCCAGTAGGTGACCCTTGGGGCAGCAGTGACATATCCTTTAGCTCCACTGCTGGCTGTCGCCCAGCTCGGGTTTTGCACCATAATTTCTAAGACAACTCATCCAAGGGTTTCTGCTGCGTCCTGTCTTGGATTTAGTTAACTCTTGGGAGGCTACAGTATTTTACTCAGCAGATTGTTGTTTTCAGGCCTGTTCCAGAAGTTATTGATTAATGCTGTACTTCAGCGTGGGGTTTGGTGTTTCTCACGTTAAGGAAAAGGACTGAACGAAGATAGCTGCAATGAGAGCTAAGCAGTTCAGTCATTGCCTCAGATTTGTGTTCCTCTTAGCAAAGCCACCCAGATGTTTTCAGCAGCATGTCCTGGGGTTTTCACTAGGGTGCGTGTGGGCATGAGCTGATTATCTCACACAGGCTTCAGCCCACCTGGTTGCAGTTTTTCTCTAAAATAGGTGTGTCAGCCCAGTAGCCTGTTGGCGGGGCAGCTGGCTGAGAGGAAAAGGAAGAGCTAGAAAGAAGGGAACTGAGTTTGGACTGCGCTGTTGCTGTAGTGCCCTGCTATATCTCCAGCTCGGTCTTTCTGCGGTGCTGCCTGAGGTACTAGGAGCTGTGGCCAGAGACAGGCTCTGATTCAGGGCAGGCCTTTTGCTTTGCAACAGGTGTCAAGGGTAAGTGTCTCCCACTCACTGCTCTTTCAGAAAAGTTAGGTTAGCCTTTTCTCAAATGATTGTCTGCCTGAAGAGGGTGCTTCCCTTGTGGAAGTTCACTGTGTTTCAGCTGTAGCTTCATTTAACTATGCAGTTCAAAATGCCTGCTGTAAGGAGCTGTGTGCTTCTAAAGGTCTTGGGAGCACAGTCACTTTCTGTGTAACAAGACTTATCTTAAGCAGATCCTGAAGCTCTGGTTTTTGGTTGCTATCACTACCACATACATGGTGCTGCTAACTGAGCACGAAACAGTAATGTTTCTTCTGAAAGCTCGGAAGTTGTCCAGGAGACTTGGAAGCTTTACAGTGTCACCACACAACTTTAAATCACTTTCTGGGGGCTGAGGTTTCGGTGTGGTGCAGACTTACCTTGGCTGTTCTTTTGCTGCCAGCAGGGCAAGAGAAAGCAGAACTGAAAAACGAGAGTCCAGGGTGAATTGCCCTCAAAACTTCACGGCGTTGCTGCTGGGGCAGGTTTATTCAGCTGCTCACAGAACACTGAGGCACAGTAGAGCTGTGCTGGGCTTGGCCTGGTTTGTACTTGAGTACTCCCTTTTCAGAGGGGGGTAAAAGTAAACACTTGAATAAGGTTAAATTCCGTATTAGTTCTGCAATGCTTTCCTCGTGCTTTGGGCTCACTCTACTGAGGAAATGGAGGTGCGAGTTTACTTCTCTTGATTTGGACTGCACTGAGGAGACCTGCAGATAAAAGAGCTGAAAAAACAAGGACAGTGAGAGCACTTGCAGTCACTTTGGTCAGCAGAGTTTTCCAGGTAGTCCAGTGTCCTTCAGGAGCAGTCCGGAAATAACTCTCAGTCAGAGCTTCTTTTCTTCTCCTGCTCGATTGAAATCTGTAATGTAAAACGTATCTGTGTGAAAGACAGTGAGAAAATTCAGTTTTTCACTAGGGATAAAATTGTATTTAGTTCCATACCATAGGGGAAAAACAGACTTTAAGGTTAAGATTTCTGTTGTTTCTTGTTGATTACAGACACAAAGTATTGTTTTGTTCCTAAATGAAGAAATAACACTGAATTTTTCTTTTTTTCTTTCTTGTTTGCTTTTCTATCTTTTTTTCCCCCCAACAGAAATGTGAAAAAGATAGAAAAGACAGAAAAATAGACTAACACAAAAGAGATTAGGGGAGTAGGAAAAAATGAGAAGACTAAAATTGTTTCTTTCTTCCTGCTAGAAAAGTTGAAATACTTTTTTCATCCTACTTCAGTTAGTCTGGAGAGCCTGAACATTATGTAATGAACCCACACTCAGGTATTTGTATCCTGCAGTGCTCTGATGTGGCTTTTTCCCCACTCTTAGACCTCCTAAAGGGAAGTAAAAGCAGTGAGCAACTAATGGCTTTCCCTTTTCATTTTCATAACATTGGCTGTAGTTGATGGCAATAAAACAGTATCTTCACTTTTTATCTGCCAACTCAGTCTTTACTAACACCTTTTATAAAAAAAAAAGAAAAAAAAGGACCAAGTTGCTTATTAAAGGAGGTGTATGAATGTCATTTGACACACTTAGCTATGCTGGCCGTGAATCTAAAGAAGAAAACTATAAGCTCAGGTTGACATCCTAGGCATTCTCCTACAACACAAGAAGTTACTGACCTACTGATTTACGTATTTTGTTTGATGCTTTAATCTTCTTCCCATCCCCATCCCCTCTTCCTTTTTCTTTCCTCTTTCTCTGAGAGAGGAAGTTTCATTTCTTTTACTTGAAGCTTTTTGCTCACTGTTAGATATTGTTTGGTCTTAGCCCATTAATTGAGTTGAATGGGAGCAGAGAGGAGAAAATGAGCAATGCACTGACAGAGAGCAGTAGGGTACCAAGCTGTAATGTATGGACAGAGTGTACTTGTGATACACAAGTACATAGAGTCATTAAAAAATATACAGCCTCTGAAAGACTGGGCACACATCTGAAGTCATGGGGCATGTGTTACAGGGTCAGAGTTGCATACCATAGATAGCATCAGTTCATTTGCTTACTCACAAGCATCAATCTTTTCAGTACAAATACTTTTTCGAGTGAAATGCATACTATTTTTTTAAGGTATAATATAGCAATTTTTGAAACCTTCCCAAAGATTGTATCAGTCAGCTCAGCCTCTTTAAATTAAGGAGTCCTGTGCTTCATTGACCAATAGATTGTCTGCAACAGGAAACTTTTTTCTCTGAGATTTTACCAGTGGATTTCCTAGACACTGAGGACTTGTAGTAATGTTTTAATGGTAGACCTTGTGGAGATCATTGTCTGCATTGGTGCCTTTCCTTAAATTGTTGTCTGAATGGGAGCTCAAACACTTTAAAAGCTCAGCTATTCCTGAAACGGGATTGTTCACAGCATCTGTCTCTGATTTCTGGCATTCTAACAACCAGGCTGTAACTTCCTAATTCCCCCAGCCCTGAGCTCTCCCTGGATGTGAACGCCCAGCCAAGTTTTTTGCTGGCCTCTAAGGCCCCTTCTTAATGGAGAACTCCTCAGGGCAGAATTCTTCTAGGGGCCCTGTTTCCCCTGCAGCCCCTTCTGGTAGCCCTACAGTGCTGCTCTGGGCTTCTTTCATCCATAACCGGAGTGATAACCCGTTCATTGAGGAAACACAATGTGCCTCAGATGTTCTGGCATCCACCCTTATCTTTATTTGGAGCATCCCCTGCAGCTCAGTAATGACTTGTAGATCTTCTCTTTCCCTGAGCTCCAGCTCTAGTTTCATGAGTCAGTGAGACAGAACTTCAAGCGTGTCCTTACTACTAGGAATGCTCTTTTAAAACAGAAGGCATCTTGTCATTATGATGATCCTGGCTGTTGTGGACTTGCAAAATAATTTGGTTTGGAAGAGGTCTCTGGTGAGTTTCTAGTTTAATTTCCTGCTCAAAGCAGATCCAGTTATTGGGAGATTTGCAATGAAACTGCTAAAGCTGGCAGTGCTGTGCATCTCAGAAGCTGTCCAGCTCTGAAGACATTCAAAACCCAATTGGATGCAGTCCTGAATGACCTGGTCTGGCTGACCCTGACTGAGTAGAGAAGTTGAACTAGATAACAAATGAAGGAGTTCTTTCCAACCTCAGTCATTCTGTGAGGTTCTGTCATCAAGAGCCTTTGGAAGAGAGGTGGCCAGCAGGGATAGGGAGGTGATTGTTGCCCTCTACTCTGCTCTTGTGAGGCCCCATCTGGAGTACTGTGTCCAGGTCTGGAGCCCCCAGTACAAGAAAGACAGGGAGCTGTTGGAGAGGGTCCAGAGGAGGGCCACAGAGATGATCAGAGGACTGGAGCACCTCCCCTATGAAGACAGGCTGAGGGAGCTGGGCTTGTTCAGACTAGAGAAAAGAAGGCTGTGGGGTGACCTCATTGCAGCATTTCAGTACCTGAAGGGGGGAGCCTACAAACAGGAGGAGAATCAACTCTTTGAAAGGGTAGATAACTGCAGGGCAAGGGGAAAGGGCTTTAAGTTGAGGGAGGGGAGATCTAGGTTGGATGTCAGGGGGAAGTTCTTTACAGAGAGAGTGGTGAGGTGCTGGAACAGGCTGCCCAGAGAGGTTGTGGATGCCCCGTCCCTGGAGGCATTCAAGGCCAGACTGGATGGGGCCCTGGGCAGCCTGGTCTGGCATTAAATGGGGAGGTTGGTGGCTCTGCATGTGGCAGGGAGGGTGGAGATTCATGATCCTTGGGCTCTCTTCCAACCCTGGTCATTCTGTGATTCTGTGAAGAGCCAAAATGTATGAGGTGAAAAATACAAAATTCATCATGTGAATTGTTCACTTACCATATTCACAAATTATGCAACTGGCTCCAGCTGAGATGAATAGAAAAATATATAGATGCATAGAATAATTCACCGGAGCAACTATTCACTGTATAGAAAAGCAAGCACTGCTTTCCCTCACTCAGTCTGTCCCATCTGCTTGAACTGCAAGCTCTTAATGCAAGATATCCTGTATTTCTCTGCTACCAAGCATGCTGGGGCTTTAGCTACATCACTAGTGTTGCTAAATAATGTTTTATGAGATAAATCCTTTTCCCATCACAACTCTTAAGCTAGCCATTATTATCCCACTTGTGCAGTCAAGGAAATTGGGTCAGAAAGGAGAAATGGAGTGACAGGTAGGGTGGAAGTGCCCTGAGATAATCAGTCAGGTGCTGCCATTTGCTGCATCCTTCCTACACTGGAAAAAGCCAATAGCATTATGTCTTTTTGTCCTTTGAAACTGCTTGGTGATGACAACTTGTTATGTCTTTGGGTAAACACATCTTTAAATACATTTCTTAAAATTGCTAAGTATTCCAACTCCCAATTCCTTTCCAGTTCAACATTAATATTAATGCAGATTTTCTGACTTCAACGTGTGGGCTTTTCTAAAGAGTACAGATCTCACTCTGACTTAGGCTGGAGCAGAAACCACATTTGGGAAACCCTGAAAGCCTTCTTTAGGGAGAAGCTCATTAAATACACAGCAAAAAATACTATCAGCTAACTATAAACATGGCCATGCTCTAGTTTTTTGCTTCTTTTTTTTTTTTTTTCCCCAGCATGACGACAGATGTGCTCTCTAGCTCTCTTTAGCCAAGTTCTTAGCTGAAGGTCATGGGCTGAGAATTTGAAAATGATACCTGACTGAAATTAAATTGCTTCTGCCTGTTGACATGTTCTCTAGTTATATGTACCAGTATATATCAGAAATATGTAGTGGCTTCTGGTACAGAGGCTTCTTTGTGTAGGAAAACAAAAGAAGCTCCCTGCCAAGAGGAGAGCAGGTACAATAAGCACTCTGTTTCAAATAGGCTGTGGCAGGTGATTCTTCCAAACAAAATTCTTCATTAATAACAACATCTGTGTGTGTGTGTGTGTGTGTGTGTGTGTGTGTGTGTGTGTGTGTATGTGTGTGTGTTAGGTGGGCTCTTCACCTGCAGTGATCCTATTACATTTGATTTTATTTCTTGCCTCTACTCTGCTCTGGGCAAGTTACTAAAGAGCACTGCAGGTGTCATTTTTGGAGACCTATTTGTAGGAGCCAGATCAGGGTGTGGTGATGATGGTGTTTATGGATGCTTGGCTGTTGTTCTATTCCTTAGTATTCCAAGGATGAAGATTCCCTCAGCTCAGTGGGTTCCTGCTCCAGTATAGCATGTCAGTGCTATCATAGTGGCCCTCAGCAGACTCCAGCCTGTCAGCATCTTTCTCCTCCAGAAGGCACCAGAGCACTGTGTATTTTCAATCTATTCTAGCTTGGACTCAATCATCTCACTTAGAAAATCCTTTCTGGTCCTCTATGGGTGAACTGTTTTCCTGAGTGCACTTTTCTAGCCCAGTTCCCAGGCAGGATCTGGCCTCCAAAAGGGTTCAGCCAAGCTGCCTCCCTGAGTCTGAACATGTGAATTTCATGTGAAGATGTGCCTTTTTCAGGAGACAGGAGGACAATACTAAAGTACGTCCCTGTGTCTCTCTTCTTTCCAGGTTACCAGAGTTAGGCCTACACCGTTTTTAAAAGTGAGAGGTTTTAGGCATCAAGATCCTATTTGCCTTGCACTCCTGCAGTGGTGTGCCCTGACTGAGCCAGGCTGTGGAAGAACAAAGGCAGCATATTGTCCTGAGAACTGCTTACATATCATGGTGCTGAGCAGGGTGAATGGGGAGGGAATTAAAGATGTGACCGAGCAAGGAGGCCAGGAGTAGGAAACTGGGATTTTCCAGCATGTTGAGGATCTTTTAACCTTCAATTGTGTGTGAGACAGTGGGAGCAGCAGCTTGAAACACCAGTGGCCTCCATTTGCCTAGTCTGAGTAAGGCTGGTAGTGCTAAGCACCCAGCATTTCTCATAGCCTTCATAAGGCTACAGGGCACTCTTCCAAACCCAATCACTTAACCTCCTCCATAACCATCAGATGAAGACCATCTCCAGTGGAAGAAGGTTCAAAGCAGGTACTGTTCATTACTGGAAAACCCACCCTTCTCTAAAGGCTATCAGGAAAGACCAGGTTTCTTTCCAGATATCCAGCACAGGCTACAGGATTACCTCCTCCACTGGTGCCCGAAGGGAAGGGGATTCCTTGGAACATCACAAGATAGAAGACAGAATCATGGCATTTATCTCTCTTTGTTTCTGGATCTCTTTAGCACTATGTATTTAATCTAGGTCAGTTATAACACAGCTTGAAGCTGACAGATGAAAGAGCTGCAATTAACACAATCAAGCCTGTATTTTCTTATGAGCAGCAAATGTTATGTAGACAAGCAGACAGAGATCTCTCCCAACTTATATACTTGCTGAAAATTTAGCAAGCACGTTGATACACTCTGTTCATGGAGATGCTCTTGAGTTTTTGTATTTTAGTCTTGTCATCAGCAAAGTTCATGATAATTATGTTGTGTAGAATGATTACTACAGAATGAAAGAGCAAGCTCCAGGGTAGTTCTTCTCTATGAAGGAGTAGAAGGTAATACAGATAGCTTGAGTGATGTGTTAGAGCAGACCAATTGCAATTGCTTGGGAGAAAGCTACTTGTAGTCCAGATTCTCCCAAAGTGCCCATACAGCCATGTTACAGTCAGAAAGAAGGCAATACAGGAGTGGAATGGCAAAAGTGACAAACAGGAAAGGAATGCTCACCCATCTCTGAATGCTATAGGGGAAAAATAACACAAGGGAGGGATCTCTAACTAGAGATCCTTCCCCATTGGCAGCCAGCCCTTAAATGGGGTCTAAGAGAGGTGCAGCCAAACTCCCCCCCTTCTGCTCATGCAGCTGAATTGCCTTCACCTGTGCTGCCAGGGCTGACCCGTCCTTTTCTCAGTTGCTCAATCAGGCTGTGACTTAACAGTTCCATACGAGCCACCACCTGCAGTCTGCCACAAAATGCTTTAATGGCAGCTACCTCAGGAGGAAGATTGGACCTGTGGCAGCACAAGCTGCAGTAGCTGTGTCGGAGTAGGGATGGGCATCAGGGCAGTGAGAGTGCCAGAGCCATTGATGTGGCAGCCAGGCAGCCCTGAGTAATGAGCTGAGCATCGGTGAAACCAAATAATTAAAGTCACTCATGGAACAACCATTAAATAAGTGGACGCTTATTAAGGTTGGTCTCAGGAACGTGTACAAAGTATGAGCAGGGCCAAGGAAACAACAAGGCTCCTTGACTCTTTCAGCATTTTTCACCTTCTGTAAAGATTGCTAAGGGAACCATTACTTGATAATATTTTTTGCCTGACAACCAGGTAAAATCAGTATGCCAGCCCTTAGCCCAAGATGTAACCAGTGGATATGTTCCTTCATGTAAGAATTTCTTGATTTGTGAGTACAGCTATTAAACAGCCTCAGCTGTGCAGAATGACCCCCCTGCAGGTGTCTTAGTTTCATCACTGGTTTGTACACAGGTGGCCTTCAAGAGGAGGCCATTCTGGTTGCAGGTGAGATTAAGCAAAATTACTTGTCTGAGTTTGCCGTTCATCTAATGAAAAAGCTATTTCTTATTTGTTCATCTTTTGAGATGTGTCTTCTGAAAATAAACAGAGCCTCTCCATTAAGTATTAGGATGTGCCACGTGCACATAGGAAATTAGAGCTGAGTATGTATTCAGTTGTGTTAACTTTTCATTGATGTTTGAACTATAAGATTTTCTTGGTTTGTGTTATTTGTTTGTGTTTTGCTTTTCTGGCAACTTGTGTCAGGTACTCTTGGGTAGACATGAGAATGCAGTTAAACATATAGAGAAGTGGCATTTGGTTGAATGAAATAATATTAACTGTACTGGATGCATAAGGAAAGAAGGGGAAAAAAAGCTTACCAGACCACATTTTGCATTCACTGCTGATTTATCAGGCAAAAAGGAAGTACTACCCGAAGTCAGCAAACTGAGCCGTTTAATGGTCTCCACATTTGGATTTTATAACCTGTAGTCCTCAGTCTTCTCTCTTACTTTATTTACTGCAAATAAGCATACTGTTTTTCCAACTTAGCTTCTTTTTTTGAGGCTAAAACAGCTATGTAAGAAGATGCTGTATCTGCTGCACGTTCTTTGTACTTCAAGTGCTAGTGCCTATCAGAAACCCCTTTATTTCCTTCCTCCTTGAAGTGAGATTCTTGGAGGCTGGCTTTATAGAATCAGCAGTCAGATGCATTCAGTAAAGGTTAACCATTCACAGTCTGCTGTATTTAATAGTCTTGCAGTGGAGGCCAAGGAAATTCACGTTAACGTTCAAAGCGTTCTTGAGAAGTTTTTGTCTTTGGTCTTCCTGAAAACTTCCCCTCTTGCTTACGCCGTCTTTACAGCTTCTCAAAGGGTGAACAAAAAATCTCTAGGATAGTAAATCTGAAAAGCCATGCAGAAAAAGAACTAGTCTAGAAGTGAGAACTCTTCACCTGGGAAATGACAAATATTTCATTTCAATGAATACCTGTCTTCATTGTGTTAAATTGCTGCTGCATTAGCACTGAATCTCAGGAGAAACAAAATGCAGATAAAACCAGAAATACTTCAGTGATTTCTGGGATATTAAATTAATAGGGACCAAAGCATGTTGCATCAGCTTAATTAGTTTGTAATAGTGTGGGTAAACCAATGGATGTGCAGTTAGTTTTTGATTAGAGAGATCATCTATTGCATCTAACATGTAGGTCAAATCCCACTCTTATTTGCAATTACTGAAATCCTACTGTAGGCAACAGTACCATGTGAAACGGGCAGCATCTCATCTCTTGTTTGATAATACAAGTTGCAATAGAAAACAAGGGCAGAATACACAGCTGTTACACGCCCATTATTTGCACACAAGTGGAATTGCAAGGACAACGGGTAATAACAGCAGCCAGTCCTCTAAGAAAGAGGGCGTGTTAGTTTGAGTGGTTTTCAAAAGAAAAAGGACTCTGGGGGGCAATGTGGGGTCAGGTGAGCTTCTGCCATCCAAAATCAATTCAGCATCTTTGGGAAATGATATGTGACTGATTCCATTTAATGTTTTGTATTGGCAGGGGTATTTGTATAATATATAATGTTTTGTATAATTTGTGTAATGTTTTGTATATATTGTATATATTTGTATAATATATAATGCATTTGTAGTGTTTTCCAGGCAGAACATCGCTCTATCATTTGCTCTTGACTTGCTTTCAGGTCCTTGTCCGGCTTCCGTGTGAAAATGACGCAAATTTCAAGATAGAAGTTCCCAAGAGCAGAATTACTGTCTGTGCATTGTACTGTGCCTGCTACAAGGGCTTCCCTCTGGGTGAGCTTCTGAAATACACCTCTGTGCCACAGTAGATCAGCAGAGCTGTAACCTCGTCACCCTTTTTTTGAGAGTCCTCCAGGTATGAATTGCTAATAAGTAACACTAGCAGCATCCCTAAAACATACACTTTGGGGTTCACCTGAACATTGCTTGGGGGCAGCAGTTTGCATTCACGGGAGCAGCCACAGTGCTCAGGCTGTTCATTAATGCATTTCACGCTCTCACCTCATGATTGTTGAGGTCTGGGTTGCTGTGTTAAATGCCTTGGCACGTGGTTGAGGAGAGAAGCACTTGCTGTAGACAGCCAAATTCATGTTTGTTTGCTTATTGTCATCTCAGCAAGGGAGAAAAAAAGTCCCAGCAAATAGCCTCACAGTCTTAGTAGTCAGAAATACTTGAGATTTCCAAAATTTTACCTTTGTAAAACTGTACCTTTACAGCTTGCAGCTGCTGCGAGGCTCCAAACCTTCCGTGGAGGGCAAAGATGTATGGCTCTGTGTGCCTGAAGCAGGCATAGGGCAAAATATGAGGCTGTGGCAGCGCAGATGTATAATCAGTAGTATCACAACTGCCATCATTTACGCAATTATAATAATATGTCAAATTGGTATTGAGTTAACAGAGCTGTGTACATTTGTTTTTTAAACAAAAAGGTTTATGGAACGGAAAGGAACCTTAGCAACAAAATGCTAAATAACAAGTATAGAGTACCTGCATTCCCAGAGAGCCAGAGACTTTCTGTGTGAGCTAAATAAGTAAATGTACCTGGTTCTCCATTGTTGAGTGAAAGAGAAAGTGTGTTGATTTTCTGGAGCTGCTGAGGTCTCCTCGCACTATACCCTATGCAGTGTGCTTGGGAAGCACAGCCTAGATTAAACTCTAGTTCAGAGAAAAATGCTATAAATCCCAGTAACTCTCAAAGTCCACAGGTACTACTTGAGATTATCTGAAGATGTAACTGCCATTATCTCCCCCTTGGCACAACCTGATGGCAAACCTAGCAGCACTTTGACCACCCCCATGTTCTCTTTGAGTCAGTGACACGATGTCCTGCCTGGGTGCTGCTCCCCAGGGGGTTCAGCCTCCTGCCACAGTCTGCCTGTGTGCCTGCCTTGAGCAGGGCTGCATCCCCCAGGACCTGCCCTGCCCCTGGCGGAGCGCCTCTCCAGCAGCGGTACCCTTATATGAGGGGGATTTCTTGTTGCCATGACGATGAGCCTGTAGGGATGAATGTTTCTTTCTGCAAACGGCAGTTCAAAGCTTAAAGTGATGCTGCTGCCTCTGAGTGCCTATTAGTGCCATGTGCAAACATAGCTGGGCAAACCCTTATGAAAATAAGGAGGAAAAAGGAAAAAAGCCAGCTGGTTCTGCGCTCCCTTCCCCATTCGGGCTTCAAGCAATAGAGAGAGTGATTGCTTTCTGCGTCTTTGTTCCCAGCTCTGGCACAAATCAAATCAAACCTCCCTTCCCCCAGCAAAGCACATTCACTAAGCTGGAGCATGCCAGAGTGAAAACGGATTAAAAAGAAAAATCATCTCTGCTGCTGCAGATGAAGAGGCATAAATCAGTGTGATGGGGGGTGCTCTGCCTCTGGGCTGGTGATTCCCTCTGCTAATGGGGTGCTTAAATCAGTGTGGCTGACAGTCCTGGGGTATCCACTGAGCTCTCCTCTGCCTTCTGCACCTCTAACGGCAATGGGCTGAGAAGGGCTGCAGCCAAACCTGCTATGGTGTGAGCCCAGCAGCGCAGGAGGAGCCCAAACAACCTCTCACTATGCTGGAGGGAGCTCCTGAGGCAGGAGTGCTGCAGTGTGCTCCAGCATTCAACAGCGGCACCCCAAAGCCATAAAAGTGGGTTATATTTCAAGATGCTTTTCATAGCTGATGTTAGAACAAGGGTTGTTTATTTTCAGATTTTAGATACTGAGGAGTCAGGTTTTCTTCTCCTGCATAAATAGACCTTCCATACATTTTAAACAGTCTTATATAGGTCGTGAATATATTTTAACTTCTAAGAGAGTAAATCTGACTTTCTTAGAGTTGTATGACCCTGGAAGCTGGGGGAGTGAATTTCCAGGTTTACAGTGACACACCTTTACACTGTCAGCATTCTTTTCTCCTCTTGGCTGTCCCACAAACTAATAGCGCAGCAGATAGGGATGCTTTCAGCCAGCCCCATCGGTAGAAAAATGAAGTCTAAAGTTGGAACTGGTGTGTGAGGGCCTGTGGATGAGTTGGGGTGGAGGACTGGGGACAAGCTTGAAGTGTGGCTGGCAGGTGGTTGTCAGTGCCCACTGTCCTGCACCAAAACTATCCACAGAGAGAAAGGGGTGTTTGCAAGTAGAAGTGAGAAAGCAGTGGGGCTTTGCTTTGGCTGCCATTGAAACACAGGTTGAAAGTGGTGAACACCTATAATAGGTGAACATGTGATAAGTGAGACTATATCTTTATTGTGTTGGCATTTTTCCTCAGTTTTTGTTTCTATTTGCTTCAGCCACTGGGTGCTATGCAGTGGTGATAAGCCCATAGACTCCATGGTGGGTGGAGGGAACATTTCCAAAGAACCTGGCAGGGCAGCAAGGCTCAGAAGGGCTTGTGCTTGGAATGGAAGATCCAAAGTAACCCTGAAATGGTACCTAGCAGAGGGGGAAGGAGGGCGTTGGCTGTGAGGTGTGGTCTACAACCAAACTCTGACTTTGGAGTGATGCTGAAGAGCTCTTAAGCCATGGCCGGTTGGACATGACATTGCTAAAAGGTTTTGAAATACAAAGAGCCAGGACTATGTCCCCCAGAAAATGCTGTTTTTCCCCAGCGTTGCTGTGCCAGTTGGGCTGGATTAAGGGAAGATTCCCCTGTTTGGGAAGGGGGAACTCCTTAATCCTCAAAGCCTGGATTTAAAGATCCTAGAGAGAGTAATCACATCTGGATTAGTATCTGCTGGGGAGCTCTATGAGAGAGCAGCGTGACACCACCAGCCCTGAGCTTGGTCTTCATCCTTGTTTTCAGCTCCTTTTACCAACCACATATCTGAATTATGCTTAGATGAAGAAAGAAAATCCCACAGAAAAGAGTATTTCCATATTCAAGCCATGAGTGGTTTCCTGCAGAGGAGATGTGTAAAACATAGCCTGGGCAGGTGACAGAAGGTGAGAGTTTTCTTTAGCTGTCTTTTTTGTTGCATTGACTATGCTGCTTTTGTAGCAAACTAAGCTAGCCTTTAGCCAAAGGGGGAGATACTGATGACAAACACACCGGTGTAGTGCCAGCCCTGCACTACCTGGAGGTGAGCTGGCCTGCAGCCGTACGGTTGCAGGTTAGGCACCAACTACTGGTTGTAGTTGCCTGTAGTTGCTGCCTAAGTCTCATTTATTAATTTGAATCCACATCCCTACAAATGCGAGGTTTCTGTACAGATAGAGAACAAGTAGAGCCTTCATGTCAGCTGAGGCGTATTCCTGCTGGGAGATCCTGCTGGAGAAATGCACCCTATTGGCTTTTCCAGCTGGCCTCAGTTATTGCCATAGCTGCAAGTGAGCTCAGGGTCTGTGCATTTACCTGGCAGGAGGCAGCTGCTTCAAATCAAATGGGGATCAGCTTCCTGATAGGTTCACCACTTCAAAATTAAAACTGCATTATTTACTCAGGAATTTCTGGCATCAAATCTCTCATCCTTCCTTGCATCCTCCATCTCCCTCTGTAGCCAAGATGACGGGTGGTGACATGCTTGGCACACCTGCAAGCTCCCTGTAGTATCCCTGTGCTATATGCCAGTGGTTAGGCTTGGCAAACCAGGGTGGCAACAGCAGCAGTGACAGGCAAGCACCACCTGACTGACCTACCCCCAGGTTGGGAACGGGAGCTTCAGGCCCTGCTGCATGTTGTCTTCTTGGTTGCCCTCTCTGAAAGTTCCCTTTGGATGATACTGCAGGCCCTTGGCATGCTGCCCCCTGTGCTTGTGGTGTACCATCCCAGCCTTGCAAGCATGGCTCATCACCTTGGTTTTCAAGCGTGATCCATTTAGCCTAAATCTCCCCTGGCGCAGCTTGAAGCCATTCCCTCTAGTTCTCTCACCAATTACACTAGAGAAGAGGCCGACCCCCAGCTCACTACAACCTCCCTTCAGGCAGTTATAGAGAGCAATGAGGTCTCCCCTGAGCCTCCTCTTCTCCAGGCTGAACAATCCCAGCTCCTTCAGCCGCTCCTCATGAGGCCTGTGCTCCAGGCCCCTCACCAGCTCTGTTGCCCTTCTTTGAACCCTCTCCAGGGCCTCATTGTCTTTCTTGCAGTGAGGGGCCCAAAACTGAACACAGTATTCAAGGTGCAGCCTCACCAGAGCAGTTAACCTGTGTTAACTCTAGCCTTTTGAACAGTGAAAATCCTTTCTGTGGTTGGAAAGTGTCTGTGTGTAAGTCTTTGAGGACCAAGGCTGGCTTGTTCTGTATTCCAAATATGAGCAGGGGTCTCAGTTTAGTTTCTAAATTAGGTCAGCTGATGTCTGTAATGCAAGAACAGCAAGGAACCTTATGCTATCTGTATCTGTGCTCAATGGTACCATCAGAAGGACTGCAGGGAGAGAATGAGGTATCTTGGCAAAGCTCTGTATGTGTGTGCCGTAGCCCAGAGAAATCTGTTTGCAGCAGGTATCTCGTGTGTGTGGCTACCAGTGTAATTGTAGCATGAAAGGTGTTCAGAGATGATGTCCAAAAACGTCAGCAAATAGGGAAGAGTGAGAGAATAACATTTTTTAAATTGATGCCGTATGCTTTAAATTCCATCATCTCTGCTGAAATCAGGAAGTTCTTTACATTGAGAATTTCAGTGCTGCTTTAAGCTGATTTTTAAGTCAGCGCCCTGTTGGGAAGGGAGGGAGGTCTTGGCAAAGCCACTGCCTGGTCTGCAGTGACTGTAAAGGACCCAAGGTGCCTGCTGGTGTCAGAGGAAGGAAATGAATACTGGGATCTCCAACAGAGTAATTTTAGGCTGATACCATTTCATCTTTCAGCTTAATATAATCATCTTTGGTGTCTGCTTCTACAACAATGGCTTTGTACTGCTAAACTTTTGCAGCACATTAGCAGAGGCAGCTGGAACTTGAAGTTGATTTTTTCTAGAGTGAGAAAACTTGTATTTAGCACTTGGCAAATCTCTTGAATGCAGGAGCACATCAGTATATATAAATGCAGGTTGCTTTGATCGGTGTAATTTTGGAAGCTTAAGGAAGAGAGAATATATTTAGAATACTGATAATGTCAAAGGAACTATAGAAAATATTCTGCCTGGTGACTGCAATTATATTATTCTACAATATTAGCCTACCCAGTACTGCAAAAAATATATATAATGGAAAAATGCTTTGGGTAGCAAAATACTCTTAGTACACTGCAGGCTGAAATCCAAATGCGCGTTGTCTCAGATGAAGTGGCTGGTGAGAGCACAGAATGGCAAGAGCTGGACTAATCCAGGGACTCGGTGGTGAGTGGGGCAGTATCAGGGCCAAGTGACGTGTCGGTCAATACGCACCCTGGGGAAATGCAGCACAAGCTGAAATGGCAGTGGGACAAGCTGCCTTCCTCAGTCCCTCTTCTCATTTGGGCACAACTCCCAGTGGCTTCTTTGCAGTGCAGGATGTCAAACTAATAGTCACTCTTGGCATCAAACCATGTGTAGGACTCAGGATTTGGCCATATGCTCTAACAAAAGGAAGCGCTTCAGTTTGCAGTTCAGGGGGAGAGCTGGAGGCATTCCCAACAGTGGCCTCTTAGAATCATAGAATCACCAAGGTTGGAAAAGACCTACAAGATCATCCAGTCCAACCGTTCACCTATTACCAATAGCTCCCACTAAACCATGTCCCTCAACACAACATCCAGTCTTTACTTGAACACCCCCAGGGTCAGTGACTCCACCACCTCCCTGGGCAGCCCATTGCAGTGCCTGAATGCCCTTTCTGAAAAGTAATACTTTCTAATGTCCAGCTTGAATCTACCCTGCTGTAGCTTGAAACCATTCCCTCTGGTCCTATCACTAATGACATGAGAGAAGAGGCTGTCCCCCAGCTCACTACAACCTCCCTTCAGGCAGTTATAGAGAGCAATAACGTCTCCCCTGAGCCTCCTCTTCTCCAGGCTGAACAATCCCAGCTCCCTCAGCCGTTCCTCATAAGGCCTGTGCTCCAGACCCCTCACCAGCTTTGTTGCCCTTTTCTGAACACGTTCCAGGGCCTCAATGTCTTTCTTGCAGTGAGGGGCCCAAAACTGGACACAGTACTCGAGGTGTGGCCTCACCAGTGCAGAGTACAGGGGAACAATCACCTCTCTGATACAAGCCAGGATGCCACTGGCCTTCTTGGCCACCTGGGCACACTGTCAGCTCATGTTCAGCCAAGCATCATCTTCTGGCAGCTCGTGTCCCTTTGAACCCTGTCCTGCTTTGAAAGAAGCAGCCTCTGACCTCACTGACTTAGCAGAAGTTTGCACAGATATATGAACCCAGCTGCATTGCTGCAAGTTCCTGGTCCCCTGATCCCCCAAAACTGACAGGGTCTATCTAGTGTTCTGCTCGTGCAACCGTTAAAGGGAGGGATACTTGGTACCTGCTGGGTGAGGAGCCAGAGCAGCTGGCATTTGGGAGGCTCATTTGCAGGCTCATTGCTTCTTAAGGACTAGGGTTTTTAGTGAGGATTCTTCTTAGTTAGCGAAAGCGATCAGTGCCAGAACATGGAAGCATGTGGTTTTGAGGAGGGACTAGTTTTCCACTCTCAGCAGAAGGAGTTAAAAACTAAAGTGATAGCATTCAAATTTGCATGGGTGGAACAGAAAAGTCTTGGATGAAAATATCATCAAAAGTGTTGTGGGCATAACTAAGCTTGTGTTGCCTCTGGAAAAGCAGTTCCATGATGAGGTTGACCCTTCTTTCCCATTGCTGTTTCTGGCTTCCAAGAAATATCCTGAGCTTTGTGATTTATTGCAGTGCTGGTAGAAGACATTTTAAGTTTTATAGGCAGCCAACACTGTGAGTCCAGATCTCCAGAAAGAAAAACAGAGCCTCCTCATTTCATATATGCAAGGAAGATGCAGTAGTTTTTAAGTGCTCTTGTGCAATGGTGCTTTGGGAATTCAGATCCAATTCTTGCTCATTCTGTGCTTCAGGTTGGTAGCTGCCTCTGTGTTACATAGAGCTTCACCAGGAGATTTGCACTGCTGCAGCACTGGTTCAGTCTTACTCCCCAAAACCACCATTCTTGCCATAACCCATAGGAATGACTGTGTAGGCTTGAGACACAGCCCTCTTCTACAGCTGCCATGTCAAGAAGTTACTGCCCCTTATTAGAGGCTGTGGCTACTTCCACCCTATGATGTTTTCTGCTCTCTAACCCACTGTTGAGGCTGGTTAACAGAAAAAGCTTTGCTAGGTGCCTGCTTGCTTGCCTTCCCCTGCCGTCAGCGGGTGAGCAAACAAGCATCAGCGATGCGGCAGAGATTGTTTTTGCACCATGGCTACAGAGGAAAACCATGTGAGATTTGATGCCTTACAGCTTTTTGCTCTGCAGGCCCATAGATCAGCGTAACAGAGATGGTTTGTCTCATGGCGAATAGCTGACTGCAGGCCAGTTGGCAGCCCTAGTGCAGGGAAGGCTGTTAATAACAGAGTTGGGGTTGATGCACGGCATCACTAAAATGGATTGACAGATTGGCGGAGAGCAGTTTTCATGCATCCCATATGTTGCTTGGCTTCCTCTGGGTGACTTATAAAGAGGGGGAAAATATTTTGCTGGAAGAAAGTAAGGTTATTTATATACTTGGGTATTTTTAAGCAGCTCTCTCCCCCTCTTGCTTGACATGATGCGGTCAAAAATAAAGACAAAAGTTGATCCTTTAATCGTCTTAGAAGTGTGCTTGGGGTATTAAGAAGGTGCAGTTTTCCACTGGCTCTAATGGCAGAACAGGGAAATACCTCAGAAAGGTGAGAAGTTTTGCTCTTGAAGAATGGCAGATCTGACACAGACTGCCAGAGATATAATGCTGCTAAATGGTGTGGTAAGTCCAGGCTGCTCTGCCTTACGTCTATGAAAGATCTGACGTGTTATCTGTCAGATAACTTTCCAGGAAGCATGAAATGTGGCCCTCGGGTCCAACAAGAACTTTTCTGAGAAATGCTAGTTTGCTTCTCTCTGCTTTATTTAGGCAAACATGTGCAGTACAGACCATCAGTCGTGATGAAGTGCCATTGTTTAATGCTGGAAAAAATGCACATTCAATATAGTTTGCGTTTCCGAAAACCTGTGTTATTTATTTAATAATATATTTTTCTTTGGCCAAAAAAAACCAAAACAAAACAAAACAAAAACCTGCAGTTATTTATTCATTCTTGCCCCTTGAAGAGCTTGCTACCATCTGTTTTTCTTGGCTTTCCATCACTCTTTTTTTTTTTTTCCACTTGTTCTTCTCCCACTGTGCACCACTGAAGGACTACGCTATACATTATCTCATAGCCAAATTATGCAGAAGATTGTAAACATGTTGTAAATTTTGCCAGCTGCAAAGTGAAGGGCTCTGAAATCTTGCTAAGCGCTGGAAATGCTTTTAGAAGAAGAAAGGCAGCCTTTTGGAAGCAGATTTGCAGGGCAGTGTGACACAAAGGTGGACAGTACAAATGCAGGAGGAATAAAAGCAATGCATAAATGGACTTGTGGATTACCGTAGCTTTATCTAAAAAACCAAGAGGTCTCTGAGATGGTGCCTGCTCAGCACCCACAGACAAGACAGCACAGCTCCTGCATGCAGGTGCCAGGACCCACAGGGCTCTATACTCCAGCAGTTGTAGCAAAGACTGGAGCCTGCTGCAGGCTTGGCACCACTGCGCTGTCCCAGAGGGACAGAGTTCCCTTTTGGGATTTGGGATTGCATGAAGAGCACTGGGCAGCACAGAAATAGATTGCTGCCAGCCTTGTAAACTTGGAGAGGGGCCATGGGTTGTACCAGTGCGTTCTCTGCGGCAAGCAATCACATCTCCTGAAGTCAAGAGGAATAGGAAGCGATCTGCATTAGGACTACAGGCTGATGGTATCCACGCTGCCCTCAGTGAAATACAGCTTTCTGCATTTGCTGTAACTTCACTGTGAATGCTTTCATGCTTTGATTTTGACTGATAAGAAGAACAAAGGCATCTTAAATTCAGATGAGATTTGAGGAAGAGTAATTACGCTAGTAATTGCTTGGGACTAGGGATGTTGCCCTTCCAAACCATTTTTGGAGAGTCCAGGGGTTGGACAGAAGCACTGTGGTGCTTGAGGCATCATGGTCCTGTTCACCCTGCACCCTTCAGCCATCCTTTCCTGGCAATGGCTTGCAGACCTGGAGAGGCCAAACAGCTGGGCAGGGTGTTCATCTGCAATCCTCAGGGGTCTCAAACCTGTCTTCTACATTATTCCATCCATACTTCATCTTCCACTTCAACAATTAGTGAAAGGGATCCTAAGTTCAGTCGTACCTGCATAATAAGGCTATGAATATCCTATGTCTCATTGTTCTGTTCCTACTATTTTTACAGAGTTAAGAGCTTAAAGGAGAAAAATTGCTTAGCTTATTAAGATTCATTTTTCTTTTTTCAAAAGAAGGAAGGTGGTCTTTCAGTATTCTATGAAAGTTATTACTTCTCCAAAGAGTCTTTTATTAATATCATGGGCTGATGTTCATAGGCTTGCACTCTTGCACAGGGGCACTGATTTAAATAAGGGACTTTAATCAACACTTTTCATCATGCTTTAAATCAGCTAACAGGAAATGCAAAACTGATTATTTAAATTAATCTTGTTCTTCATTTGGGCTTTTAAATTATTTTCTGAAGGAACAACTGATAGTTATTCACTGGTGCCTAGTGCTCTCTTGTCACCTATGATCAGGATATGCTGTTAGCATATTTGTTTAAGAATCTGCATGTTAAGTCTGAAATTACCTAATACTTTCAATTTTATGTTCCAAATTGATGACTGACACCTCCACTACGTGATAATTTTAATGCTGATCTGTGTCAAGGTGCACAAGCAAAGTAAGAAACACCTCAGTTAGTGTCTTCTGATTTAAATCGCAGTATAATCTCAAACATGATGGATATACAGCATTAAGGGGAGGAGTACAATTATCAAAACTCATTCTGCGTGTGAAGTGGTCAGCAGACCAGACTCTGCAATCACCAAATTCTTACCAAGGCTTATACTGGGAAAAGTAAAACAGCCCTTTATCTTTTTGGTTCCAATCTCCACTTGTTTTCTTCATTTTGGCTGATCTGAAGGAAAGAACATCTTTCTGTGCATGCAGAGAAATATGTTGTTTAAATGGTCACTTCAGTGGCTTGGCTTTGTCTGACATTTGGAGGGGCTTATTTCTATTTCTTGCATTATTACAGTGCAGGTTAAGCCATAATGTTCAGTGCTATCAATAATTTTTTCACAGTCATAGAATCACTAAGGTTGTAAAAGACCACTAAGGCCATCTAGTCCAACCATCAACCCACTAAGCCACATCCCTAAATTTGTTGAACATCTCCAGGAACAGGAGACTCCACCACTTCCCTGGGCAGCCTGTGCCAATTTTAATTAAAAATAATTAAAATTTAAATGCAGATGAGTTATTATACATGCATATATAAATGGATATATATAAATCCATGGCTCTGCTTTTTTTTCTGAGAGAAGGATGCTGCATTTTTACCTTCCTATTTTTTGTATCAGTTCTACCTCAGTGCACCAGCAACGAGTTGAGGGTGATGTTTCTGATTTATGCCACTGTGTAAGAGAAAGCCAAAAGGAAAATGAATCTCTGAACCTTTACCTTTGGGGTATGTGCATACATGTACTTCCAATGGAAGGCATGATGCAGTCAGTCTCCTCCTTCAGGTAGCTCAGCTGACTTTGCTGCAGGGAGCAGCTTCCACACTGAGTATCTGTTGCCTCGTTGGCTGCACCCATCATGTCAGGGCCCAGAGCTTTCTGGGGGACACACACTGGGAGGTTCCAACACTGATGGCCATTGCTGCCTTCATTTGGGGTGTCTCTCAGCTGGCTGCTGCCACCGAGCCCGTCTGTCAGCCCTTCTCCAGGCACAGCATGGGGTGCAGGTGAGTTGCTGTACCTTCCTGCCTCAGCTCTCTGAGAGCAGCATGGAGCCTCTCTCTCAGCACTGTAGTTGAGCAATTGTCAGCCCATTTTGCCAATATGCTGTGACAATTCCCTCCAAATCACACTTGAGACTTAAATAAAGCAGCATAGGCTTAATTTCTTTATTCCCCTGCCAAAAGCCATATGCACAGTGCCAGGATTTGACATGCAGCACTGTGCATTATAGACACGTGTCACTCATGCTGACTCAGAGAGAGGAAACGTTTGCCGCCATGCCCTGCATTGTTCCTGCTCGGATGCACCAGGGGAAGCTTCAGCTATGGAGAAAAGCCTAAGCCCAGGATTCTTTATTTTATTGCAGTTGTTTAAATTAAGGTTTTGTCCTGGTTTGTTTGCAGTTATTGTTCTATCAGTTTCCTTCCAGATGTCCTCAGCCATGGGTCCCCCTGATGAATGCTTGGTACCGATGCCACAGCAGCACAGCGAGGTCTCTGCTGATGGAGCATTTGCAGGGGTTGATATGTGCCCTTGGTAAAGGCAGTCTTAAGCTTTCTTATGGAACATTATATATAAATGTGGGCTTAGAGCAGCCTTCAGAGGCAGCACAAATTGCTGGCAGTAATACACCTAAATTACACAGGACATACTTTTTTTTTTCTTTTATTCTTTTTTATGCTTCTCTGCTTCCTTCCCATCACTTCCTTTTCCTTGCAGTAATTTTACTTCATACTTTTTTGAATAGGCCTTTGATGCTCTCCACGAGTTTATGGTCTTTAGTAGGTCTCTGGCTGGAACAGAAAGCAAATCCATTGGTTAAAAAACTGAGTAATACTGAAGATGTCATTAGATTTGCTGCTCCTTTGATGAAACCCTCAGCATCATTATAAAGCCAGTCCTCAAATCCTGCCCCCATGAAACATCATTGTCCCTTCTGTATTGAGATGGAAATGAGAACAACAGTAAGGTTCTACCAGAAGGTGGTAGGTAACAAACCACCAAGGTCAAATAACATATTATAAATATAGCAATCATTGGGAGCATAGCTTTGCCAACTATTTTACTTTGTTTGAAATGGTGAACACTCAAATATAACTATATGGGACATTGGATTATTATTATTATTTTATTTAGATAATAAAAAAAAAGCTTTTTTTTTTAAAATCAAGAATGACTTTTTTTTTTCCTAGTGTAATTCTTGTAATAGCATTAAATAGAGCAATCTATTTGGAGGGAAAGCTATGTTGAGCACTTCCACTGCAAATGCTCACATCCAGAATAATTTTTCCCATTAGTAGAACAAAAGATCAGGATTGCTTGGTTTTCAGAGAAGATATTAGAATAAATGAAAGTAATTTACAAAAGAATAGTCCTCCTTGTTCTCTTTAAAATGCAAGGGAAAGTTCAGCAACACTGAAAAGCAGAGAAGCCAAAATGGACAGATGATGCCTTACGAAGAATTGTGAATACACTACACAAATGCTGTAAGTTATGCTATATATGAGCTGTCACTGATCTTGATAGCTTTGTAGCCGTGCAGTTACAGTACCTGCAGTCTCCCCCATCCCACTTTTCCATGCTTCCTATCCTTTTTGGAGCATGGCATCTTGTCATCTCTAGTAATTGCATTCTAGAAACACTCCAATCGTGGATAAGAAGGCATTTGTGTTACCTAGAGTAATACAACAGTTATCCTATTAGTAATTAAGTCAATTTCCAAGCCCTCGTGCTGTATTTCCCTGATGGAACTCCTTTCTCCAAATGAATTTTGAAGAGGTGCAGAGGGTGAACTGAGGTGAGGGCCTACCCTAGTGTCAGTTTTCCACCACAGATGTTTCCCCAGTCTTCCACACCTTCACTCCTGTCCGACTGTTCCTCACTACCGAATAGCGTCTGCCTCTATCACCGTGACTCCCGCACTTAAGACATTTATAAACAGTAATGAGGTTCTCTCTCAGCCTTCTCTTCACCAGGCTGAACATTCCCAGGTCTCTCAGCTTTCCTCATACAGGAGATGCTCCAGGGCCTTAAGACATTTTTTGTCGCCCTCCACTGGACTCTTTCAAGGAGATCCCTGCCTTTTTTTGAACTAGGGACACATTAAGTGCTCTATACATGGCCTCCCCAGAGCAAAGCAGAAGGGGAGGATCAGCTCCCTCAACCTACTTGCCATGCTCTTTTTAGTGTACTCCAGGATCCCACTGACCTTCTTGGCCACAACAGTACACTGCAGACTCGTGGCCAACCAGTTGTTGACCAGGACACTCAGACCCTTTTCCGCAGAGCTCCTCTCCAGCAGGTCAGCCCCAAACCTGTACTGATGTGTGCAGTTATTCCTCTCCAGGTGCAAGACTCTACACTTGCTCCTGCTGAACCTTGTCAGGTTTCTCCCTGCCCAACTCTCTATTCTGTCCAGGTTTTGCTAAATGGCAGCATAGCCTTCTGGCGTGTCAGCCACTCCTCCCAGCTTTGTAACATCACTAAAACTGTTGAGGGTGGGCTCACTTCATCCAGGTCATTGATGGAAGATGCTGAACAAGACCAGATCCGGCACTGACCCCTGGGGGACACCGCTAGTTACAGGCCTCCAAATAGACTCTGTGCCACTGACAACAACCCTCTGAGTTCTGTCAGTCAGCCAGTTCTCAATCCACCTGACTCTCCACTCATCTGTCTGATGCTTTCTAAGTTCAAACAAGGTTGTTGTGGGAGACAGTGACAAAAACTTTGCTAAAGTTAAGATACACAACATCCACTGCTCTCCCCCAGTCAACCCAGCTAGTGATGACATCACAGAAAGCTACCATGTTGGTCAAGCATGACTTCCCCTTAGTGAACCCATGCTGACTACTCCTGATATCTTTCCTGTCTTCCAATCCTTGTGGGTCCCCTCCAATGTCCCTTTGGGATATTCTGTGATTCTGTACTCGTGCAAAAACTAGAAATGCCTGCTTATCAGATGTGATTTTAAAGCTGGCATCTATAGACCTTAAAAAAGTTGGTGAAAATCAAACCTGGAAATGCTGTGGAGTATTATATGAATTCTGCTTTCTAAGAAAAACTGGTACATGTAAGTCCATCTTCTAACAAGAGCACTAGAAAGTAACTTTCTGTTTAAAATTAATGATGTTCGAATGAATACTTTTCTTCTTTTGAAAGGGGCCCTCCACCCTTTGCAGAAATGAAGTTTGTGCTGGAGTCCAACACAACTCCTGCAGGTTTCCCAACAGCCGTGTTTCACAGCTTCGGTTTGCACACCGACGGCAAACGGGTACAGTGCAGAAGTGGAAGGAGAGGGGGCTGTTAGGGCGGAGGAACGGCTCCCGTGGTGCTGCTGCTCCGCAGATGCACTTCTGCGCTTTGAATTTCGAGACGAGGAAATCGTGCAGAAGAATTCCTGGGGTGTGAGCGGTAGGGGAGAGAGCTTATTTTGCACGATGAAAGCGATCCTCGGGGCAGGGCTTCGTGCCGCCGTCAGAGCCCCGGCGGTGCGGCCCGACCCGGCTCTTCTGGGCCCCCCGAGCCGAACCGTGCCGGGGCGGAGCCCGCCTCCGCTCCCAGCCCGCGGGGTGCCGGCCGCTGCTGCCGCGTCTACCGCCGGCGGCGACTCCGTCCTGGGCAGCGGGGAAGGACGGGGCCGAGCCGGGGAAGGCCGCCCCGTTCCCCTTCCCGGGGCCGCTGGAGGATGGCCGGGGTAGAGGGGACGGCGAGGCGCGGGCAGCCGGGACCGTGCGGCAGCTCCCGCGTCGAAAGCGGCGTTTCTCGGTCGTTAAAAGACAGCCGGGGCCCGAGAGAGAGCTAGCGGGTGGGCTTCTCGGTTTGGGGCTGAAGAAGGCGGTTTCAAAAACATTTGGCTCTGCTTTTCTAGCTGTGCGCGTTCCTTAGCGGCGAAGCGGTGCGAAGGGGCGGGGCTGGAGGTGTCGGGAGCCGCCGGGCGACCTCGGGACCGGCGCAGCCCTGTGCCTGGGTCATTTGTCCTGAGTTGGTGCTGCTGTTTTACGTTCACGGAGGATGAATTCCGGGAGCCTTACCCACGGTTTCTAGCAGCGCGGCCGGTCGCGTTAAGCTGCGCGGAGATGCTCACGGTGCGTGAAACGCTGCCAGCGCCGTGCAGCCCGAGCTCTGGGGACGTGCTGCAGGCACGGCGGGGGCGGCGAGGAACAGCGCCTTCGCTTTTTATGTATTTCTTTCTACCCGCAGCCCGCCCCCCGCTCGGGGGATCACCAGCACGGCGGGTACGGATGGAGGGCGCAGCGCCCGGGGTGCGGCGGGGCGGGAGCGGCTCCGCCCGGGACGGCGGCCGCGCCTCTTGCTTTGTGTAACCGCGCGCCGCGACGGGCACCGGTTCGGCAC